>OU342742.1:318287174-319028356 GCA_910589775.1 Avena eriantha
TTATTATAACAACACACATGCAATGACTCTAGTTGTGCTTTATGAAAATAACACACATGCAATCACTCTAGTGGCTCCATATGTGGTTTAGAATAAGAACACACATTCAATTACACTAGTGGATCCATGTGGTTTATGAAAAGAACACACATGCAATGAACTCTAGTGGATCCATGTGGTTTATGAAAAGAACACACATGTAATGAACTCTAGTGGATCCATGGGGTTTATTAAAAGAACACACATGCAATGACTTTAGATGTGGTTTATGAAAAGAACACACATGATGCAATGACACTTGTGGATCCATGTGGTTTATGAAAAGAACACACATGCAATGAACTCTTCTGGATCCATGTGGTTTATGAAACAAACACACATGCTGTGGTGGCATCACTTCATGTGTTCTTTTCCTAAAACCCCAATGATGCATACTAATACACTCACACATCCAATGAAAAGAACACACATGCAATGACTCTGGTGGATCCAGGTGGTTTATGAAAATAACACACAAGCAATGAGTCCAGATGTGGTTTATGAAAAGAACACTCATGTAATGACACTAGTGGATCCATGTGGTTTATGACAAGAACACACATGCAATGACTGTACTGGATCCATATGTGGTTTAGAAAAATAACACACATTCAATGACACTGGTGGATCCATGTGGTTTATGAAAAGAACACACATGCAATGACTCTAGTGGATCCATCATGTTTATGAAAAGAACACATATGCAATGAACTCTAGGGGATCCATGTGGTTTATGAAAACAACACACATGCAATGAACTGTAGTGGATCCATGTGGTTTATGAAAAGAACACACGTGCAATGACTGTAGTGGATCCATATGTGGTGTAGAAAAAGAACACGCATTCAATGACACAGGTGGATCCATGTGGTTTATGAATTGAACACACATGCACTGACTCTAGTGGATCCATGTGGTTTATCAAAAAAGAACACACATCCAATGACTTTAGATGTGGTTTATGAAAAGAACACACATGTAATGACTTTAGATGTGGTTTCTGAAAAGAACACACATGCAATGATGCCGGCGGATCCATGTGGTTTATGAAAAGAACACACATGCAATGAACTCTTGTGGATCCATGTGGTTTATGAAACGAACAGACATGCTGTGGTAGCATCACTTCATGTGGTGTTTTCCTAAAACCCCAATGATGCATACTAATATACTCACACATCCAATGAAAAGAACACACATGCAATGACTCTGGTGGATACATGGGGTTTATGAAAATAACACACATGGAATGACTCTAGCTATAGTTTATGAAAAGAACACACATGCAATGACTCTAGTTGTGTTCTATGAAAAGAACACACATGCAATGACTGTAGTGGATCCATATGTGGTGTAGAAAAAGAACACGCATTCAATGACACAGGTGCATCCATGTGGTTTATGAATTGAACACACATGCACTGACTCTAGTGGATCCATGTGGTTTATCAAAAAAGAACACACATCCAATGACTTTAGATGTGGTTTATGAAAAGAACACACATGTAATGACTTTAGATGTGGTTTATGAAAATAACACACATGCAATGATGCCGGTGGATCCATGTGGTTTATGAAATGAACACACATGCAATGAAATCTTATGGATCCATGTGGTTTATGAAAAGAACACACATGCTGTGGTGGCATCCCTGCATGTGTTCTTTACCTAAAACCCCAATGATGCACACTAATACACTCACACATCCAATGAAAAGAATACACATTCAATGACTCTGGTGGATCCATGTGGTTTATGAAAATAACACACATGCAATGACTCTAGATGTGGTCTATGAAAAGCACACTCATGCAATGACACTGGTGGATCCATGTGGTTTATGAAAAGAACACACATGCAATGACTATACTGGATCCATATGTGTTTTAGAAAAATAACACACATTCAATGACACTTGTGGATCCATGTGGTTTATGAAAAGAACACACATGCAATGACTCTAGTGGATCCATGTGGTTTATGAATAGAACACACATGCAATGAAATCTTGTGGATCCATGTGGTTTATGAAAAGAACACACATGCAATGAACTCTAGTGGATCCATGTGGGTTATGAAAAAACACGCATGTTGTGGTGGGATCACTGCATGTGTTCTTTTCCTAAAACCCCAATGACGCACACTAATACACTCACACATGCAATGAAAAGAACACACATGCAATGACTCTTGTGGATCCTTGTGGTTTATTAAAACAACACACATGCAATGACTCTAGTTGTGCTTTATGAAAATAACACACATGAAATGACTCTAGTGGATCCATATGTGGTTTAGAAAAAGAACACACATTCAATAACACTAGTGGATCCATGTGGTTTATGAAAAGAACAGACATGAAATGAACTCTAGTGGATTATGAAAAGAACACACATGTAATGAAATATAGTGGATCCATGTGGTTTATGAAAAGAACACACATGTTGTGGTGGCATCACTACATGTGTTCTTTTCCTCAAACCCCAATGATGCACACCAGTACACTCACACATCCAATGAAAAGAACACACATCCAATGACTATGGTGGCTCCATGTGGTTTATGAAAAGAACACTCATGCAATGACTCTAGATGTGGTCTATGAAAAGAACACACATGCAATGACTCTAGTTGTGGTTTATGAAAAGAACACACATGTAATGAATCTAGTGCATCCAGATGTCATTTAGAAAAAGAACACACATTCAATGACACTGGTGGATCCATGTCGTTTATGAAAAGAACACACATGCAATGACTCTAGTGGATCCAAGTGGTTTAAGAAAAGAACAAGCATGCAATGAACTCTAGTGGATCCTTGTGGCTTATGAAAAGAACACACATGCAATGAACTCTTGTGGATCCATGTGGTTTATGAAAAGAACACACATCCTGTGGTGGCATCACTGCATGTGTTCTTTTCCTAAAACCCCAATGATGCACACCAATACACTCACACATCCAATGAAAATAACACACATTCAATGACTCTAGTGTATCCATGTGGTTTATGAAAATAACACACATGCAATGACTCTAGATGTGGTTTATGAAACGAACACTCATGGAATGACACTAGTGGATCCATGTGGTTTATGAAAAGAACACACATGCAATGAATGTACTGGATCCATATGTGGTTTAGAAAAAGAACACACATGCAATGACACTGGTGGATCCATGTGGTTTATGAAAATAACACACATGCAATGAACTCTAGTGGATCTATGTGGTTTATGAAAAGAACACACATGCAATGAACTCTTGTGGATCCATGTCGTTTATGATAAGAACACACATGTTGTGGTGGCATCACTTCATGTTTTCTTTTCCTAAAACCCCAATGATACACACTAATACACTCACACATCCAATGAAAAGAACACACATGGAATGACTCTGGTGGATCCATATGGTTTATGAAAAGAACACACATGCAATGACTCTAGATGTGGTTTATGAAAAGAACACACATGCAATGACTCTAGTTGTGGTTTATGAAAAGAACACACATGCAATGAATCTAGGGGATCCATATGTCATTTAGAAAAAGAACACACATTCAATGACAAAGTTCGATCCATGTGGTTTATGAAAAGAACACACATGCAACGATTTTAGTGGATCCATGTGGTTTATGAAAATAACAAGAATGTAGTGAACTCTAGTGTATGCATGTGGCTTATGAAAATAACACACATGCAATGAACTCTTGTGGATCCATGTGGTTTATGAAAAGAACACACATGCTGAGGTGGCATCACTTCATTTGTTCTTTTCCTTAAACCCCAAAGATGCACACTAATACACTCACACATTCAATGAAAAGAACACACATTAAATGACTCTGGTGGATCCATGTGGTTTCTGAAAATAACACACATGCAATGACTCTAGATGTAGTTTATGAAAAGAACACTCATGCAATGACACTGGTGGATCCATGTGGTTTATGAAAAAGAACACACATGCAATGACCGTACTGGATGCATATGTGGTTTAGAAAAAGAACACACATTCAATGACACTGGTGGATCCATGTGGTTTATGAAAAGAACACACATGCAATGAATCTAGTGGATCCATGTGGTTTATGAAAAGAACACACATGGAATGAACTCTAGTGGATACATGTGGTTTATGAAAATAACACACATTCAATGACACTGGTCTATCCATGTGGTTTATGAAAAGAACACACATGTTGTGGTACCATCACTGCATGTGTTCTTTTCCTAAAACCCCAATGATGCACACTAATACACTCACACATGTAGTGGAAAGAACACACATGCAATGACTCTCGTGGATCCATGTGGTTTATGAAAACAACACACATGCAATGACTCTAGCTGTGGTTTATGAAAATAACACACATGCAATGACTCTAGTTGTGCTTTATGAAAAGAACACACATGCAATGACTCTAGTGGATCTATATGTGGTTTAGGAAAAGAACACACATTCAATGACACTAGTGGATCCATGTGGTTTATGGAAAGAACACACATGCAATGACTCTAGTGGATCCATGTGGTTTATGAAAAGAACACACATGAATGAACTCAAGTGGATCCATGTGGATTACGAAAAGAACACACATGCAATGAACTCAAGTGTATCCATGTGATTTATGAAAACAACACACATGATGTGGTGGCATCACTCATGTTTTCTTTTCCTAAAACCCTAATGATGCACACTAATACACTCACACATCCAATGAAAAGAACACACATGCAATGACTCTAGTGGATCCATGTGGTTTATGAAAAGAGCACACATGCAATGACTCTAACTAGGGTTTATGAAAAGAACACACATGCAATGACCTAGTTGTGTTCTATGAAAAGAACACACATGCAATGACCTAGTTGTGTTCTATGAAAAGAACACACATGCAATGACTGTAGTGGATCCATATGTGGTTTAGAAAAAGAACACACATTCAATGACATAGGTGGATCCGTGTGGTTTATGAATTGAACACACATGCACTAACTCTAGTGGATCCATGTGCTTTATGAAAATAACACACATGTAATGACTTTAGATGTGGTTTATGAAAAGAACACACGTGCAATGACGCTGGTGGATGCATGTGGTTTATGAAAAGAACACACATGCAATGAACTCTTGTGGATCCATGTGGTTTATGAAACGAACACACATGCTGTGGTGGCATCACTTCATGTGTTATTTTCCTAAAACCCCAATGATGGATACTAATACACTCACACATCCAATGAAAAGAACACACATGCAATGACTCTGGTGGATCCATGTGGTTTATGAAAATAACACACATGCAATGACCCTAAATGTGGTTTATGAAAAGATCACTCATGTAATGACACTGGTGGATCCATGTGGTTGATGAAAAGAACACACATGCAATGACTGTACTGGATCCATATGTGTTTTAGAAAAATAACACACATTCAATGACACTGGTGGATCCATGTGGTTTATGAAAAGAACACACATGCAAGACTCTAGTGGATCCATATGGTTTATGAATAGAACACACATGCAATGAAATCTTGTGGATCCATGTGGTTTATGAAAAGAACACATCTGCAATGAACTCTAGTGGATCCATGTGGTTTATGAAAAGAACACACATGTTGTGGTGGCATCACTCCATGTGTTCTTTTGCTAAAACCCCAATGATGCACACTAATACACTCACACATGCAATGGAAAGAACACACATGCAATGACTCTTGTGGATCCATGTGGTTTATGAAAAGAACACACATGGAATGAACTGTAGTGGATCCATGTGGTTTATGAAAATAACACACATTCAATGACACTGGTGGATCCATGTGGTTTATGAAAAGAACACACATGTTGTGGTACCATCACTGCATGTGTTCTTTTCCTAAAACCCCACAGATGCACACTAATACACTCACACATGCAGTGGAAAGAACACACATGCAATGACTCTTGTGGATCCATGTGGTTTATGAAAACAACACACATGCAATGACTCTAGCCGTGGTTTATGAAAATAACACACATGCAATGACTGTAGTTGTGCTTTATGAAAAGAACACACATGCAATGACTCTACTGGATCCATATGTGGTTTAGGAAAAGAACACACATTCAATGACACTAGTGGATCCATGTGGTTTATGAAAAGAACACACATGCAATGACTCTAGTGGATCCATGTGGTTTATGAAAAGAACACACATGAATGAACTCAAGTGGATCCATGTGGATTACGAAAAGAACACACATGCAATGAACTCAAGTGTATCCATGTGATTTATGAAAACAACACACATGATGTGGTGGCATCACTCATGTTTTCTTTTCCTAAAACCCTAATGATGCACACTAATACACTCACACATCCAATGAAAAGAACACACATGCAATGACTCTAGTGGATCCATATGGTTTATGAAAAGAGCACACATGCAATGACTCTAACTAGGGTTTATGAAAAGAACACACATGCAATGACCTAGTTGTGTTCTATGAAAAGAACACACATGCAATGACTGTAGTGGATCCATATGTGGTTTAGAAAAAGAACACACATTCAATGACATAGGTGGATCCGTGTGGTTTATGAATTGAACACACATGCACTAACTCTAGTGGATCCATGTGCTTTATGAAAATATAACACATGCAATGACTTTAGATGTGGTTTATGAAAAGAACACACATGCAATGACGCTGGTGGATCCATGTGGTTTATGAAAAGAACACACATGCAATGAACTCTTGTGGATCCATGTGGTTTATGAAACGAACACACATGCTGTGGTGGCGTGACTTCATGTGTTATTTTCCTAAAACTCCAATGATGGATACTAATACACTCACACATCCAATGAAAAGAACACACATGCAATGACTCTGGTGGATCAATGTGGTTTATGAAAATAACACACATGCAATGACTCTAGATGTGGTATATGAAAAGATAACTCATGTAATGACACTGGTGGATCCATGTGGTTTATGAAAAGAACACACATGCAATGACTGTACTGGATCCATATGTGGTTTAGAAAAATAACACACATTCAATGACACTGGTGGATCCATGTGGTTTATGAAAAGAACACACATGCAAGACTCTAGTGGATCCATATGGTTTATGAATAGAACACACATGCAATGAAATCTTGTGGATCCATGTGGTTTATGAAAAGAACACACATGCAATGAACTCTAGTGGATCCATGTGGTTTATGAAAAGAACACACATGTTGTGGTGGCATCACTGCATGTGTTCTTTTCCTAAAACCCCAATGATGCACACTAATACACTCACACATGCAATGGAAAGAACACACATGCAATGACTCTTGTGGATCCATGTGGTTTATGAAAAAAAAACACATGCGATGACTCTACCTGTGGTTTATGAAAATAACACACATGCAATGACTCTAGTTGTGCTTTATGAAAAGAACACACATGCAATGACTCTAGTGGATCCATATGTGGTTTAGAAAATGAACACACATTCAATGACACTAGTGCATCCATGTGGTTTATGAAAAGAACACACATGCAATGACTCTAGTGGATCCATGTGGTTTATGAAAAGAACACATATGAATGAACTCAAGTGGATCCATGTGGATTATGAAAAGAACACACATGCAATGAACTCAAGTGTATCCATGTGGTTTATGAAAAGAACACACATGCTGTGGTGGCATCACTCATGTTTTCATTTCCTAAAACCCTAAAGATGCACACTAATACACTCACATCCAATGAAAAGAAGACACATACAATGACTCTGGTGGATCCATGTGGTTTATGAAAAGAGCACACATGCAATGACTCTAGCTATAATTTATGAAAAGAACACACATGCAATGACTCTAGTTGTGTTCTATGAAAAGAACACACATGCAATGACTGTAGTGGATCCATATGTGGTGTAGAAAAAGAACACACATTCAATGACACAGGTGGATCCATGTGGTTTATGAATTGAACACACATGCACTAACTCTAGTGGATCCATGTGGTTTATGAAAAGAACACACATGCAATGACTTTAGATGTGGTTTATGAAAAGAACACACATGCAATGACTTTAGATGTGGTTTATGAAAATAACACACATGCAATGACGTTGGTGGATCCATGTGTAAAAATCCCAGGTTTCTTCCAAACACTTCATTTTTATTGTTTCATGCATAGTTGTGTTGTTCTTGGAGCGTCTTCTTTTTCGTTTTTATTTTGATTTTTCGTTTGCTTGGTTTGTTTAGTTTGCTGAATAAATTGGTTGGACCCCCTCTTTCATGCATTGGTTTTCAAATAGTTTGGTTTGGATTGGAAAAGAGTAGGAAAGTTCATGCTTAAGTGGTAAAGAGAGCTTGCTTTTGACTATTGCCTATTCTTTGTCATGCCATGCTTGATATTGTTTTGGCTTTATGCTTAGTATTCTTTGCTGTAGCATTACATGTTATAAACAATTGATATTGCTTAATGTGCTTTGGATGAATCATGCGTTGTTTTAGCATATTAAAGCATAGTATTGTGGTATTCTCCTTTGATGCTTTATTTGGGTTAACTTGGCACATGCTCACACCATGTTATGACTATCCCAAGTCACCATAGCCTTGATGATCCTTTAGTTTTCAACTTGTAATATCACTTTATGCTTTGATTAATGATGTTTTGTCGCTCTGCATGATTATGGCCATTATTGCTCTCTTAGTTTGTCGCTCCCAGTCTTTTGCTAGCCTCCGTAACCAAGTATGAGTTCCACTCATGCATCCAACTCCTTAAACCAAGTTATTACTAAGAGTCCACCATACCTACCTATTAGCAATTGCTATTCCAAGTATATTCATGTTTTTATCTACCTTCCTAATTAAACTTGTTATGAGAAAACTAGTGATTTAAGCTCTCAGGAACTTGATGGCAGACTTTACTTTTCTTGCATTTAATAAACTTGAACCATTGGGTCCTTCTTTGTTGTGTATATTCTTGCGCTTTATAAGTTGAAATTAGCAGAACCATGTATCAGGGGGAACGCTTTCAACATTGCACTTGTACTTTGTACCCTGTTGATATCATGTTCTTTTGCTTATGGATCCCGGCGGTGTGAAATAAAAGTGGAACTTCTAAGATCATGGAGTTTGTATGTGTGTTAGAGAAACGCTTGGGATACTAGCCTAAGCCATGCCTAATCATGGTGGAAACTTGCAGCATAACCATAATGAGCACTCTATGAAGTATCCTCAATAAAAACCTATGCAAATAGAAAATAAAAAAGATCACTGAGATGCTCATTGTCTGCTTGCCTTGTCATGTTGATTATGAGATAGCTCATGTATCATGTGCAAGGGGTACCCCGTTGGCGGTTCTCTATGATACATATGTACTTCCAATGACAAGAGCTTACTTGTGACTAAAGTTGAGTAGCATGAGGTTCGGTCTTCGTAAGTAAGGGGCATGAGATTTCACCTTATAACTTTTCAAGCATATCCTCTTAGTTTTGTCACTTTAACCTTAATCACCTTCAAGATGCTTATGATAGGGGCAATGAGAGCTGAAAGCTAACAAGTACCATAATTTTTGGAAGCTCTTTATGAGACTTGAATCCCTACTTCCTTCTGTGAAGGCCTTTCTTTTACTTTTATGTTCAGTCTCCACCTTCTATCTTTATGCACCTACTTTGAGAGCATAGTGGCCATTCTTAGTTCTATGTGCATTGTCCCAAGACTAGTTGATTGATGCATAACTTGATATTGCTTGTTTTAAACTATTTGTATCTAGTCACTCTTATGAACTTTGAAGGTGTCCTATGCATTTATGTTTTGCTACTCCATGAGGGACAAGCTGAATGCCATTATACTATGTTTTCTTTATGTGAAACAAACAAACGTCTTGCAAAGTATTGTTATTCATGAATCTTTTGTTTGTGCTTTTCATGTTGCAACATAGTTGCTTTGTCTCAATGCTAGAACTTTGTCTTTCATGTTATGATTGAAGTACTATGATCCCAGCTTTGAATGTTTTGCAAATACTTTGATCAAGTTTATGATGGTGCATGTAACCTCAAAAATTATTCTTTCTTTTTATCACTTACCTACTCGAGGACAAGCAGGAGGTAAGCTTGGGGATGTTGATACATTGCAAATGTATCTATAATTTTTGATGTTCCATGCTTCGTTTTATCTACTTTCTTGTGTTTTGTCCACACTTTGGAGTACTTTTCATATGATTTCTTGGACTAACCTATTAACAAGATGCCACAGTGCCAGTTGCCTGTTTTTTGCTGTTTTTGGTTCCAGGAAAGTCGGAAAATCAATATTCTCGGAATTGGACCGGACAAAAGCCAAAGTCGATATTTTACCGGAACACTCACGGAGCCAGAAGACGAGACGGAGAGGGGTTAGGGGCTGGCCACACCACCTGGTGGTGCGGGCCAGGCCAGGCCACGCTAGGGGGTGGTGTGGGCCCCTCCAGCACCCCCCCCCTCGGTCTCCCCTCTCGCCTATAAGAGCCTCCCGATGCATAAACCCTAAATCATCAAGCCTCCATCCACGAAAAGTTACGCTGCGCCGCCTCCACCGAAGGGGAGATTCGGGGGACAGAAATCTCTGTTCCGGCACCCTGCCAGGACGGGGAAGTGCCCCCAGAGCCATCTCCATCGATCTCCACCACCATCTCCATCGCTGTTGCTGATTCCCATGATGATGAGGGAGTAGTTCTTCCTCGAGGCTAAGGGTTCTACTGGTAGCTATGTGTTCATCTCTCTCTATGCATGATCATATTGTGATCATGAGCTTTGTAATCAAGTAGATCTACCTTGCTACTCAAGTGCTTTAATAGATCTCTGCTCTCCCCATGTGTGTGAAAGTGACAGCGTGCACACCATGGTGGCACTTAGGCTAGAGATTACAAATACTTGTTATGAGTTATATTTAGAGTTGGATGTTTCTCTAAAATTTTGGTGTTTGTTGGAACCATCTAGTGCTCAAGGTGACAGTGTGGGGTTTTCTAGATGGGAAAGGCTTACTTTGAGGTGTGTTGTTATAGAGTGTCGAACCGGAGAGTAGGTAAGAGTAGTATCATAAAGAGAAGATATTTATATGAGAGTGTTCACTAGTGAAAGTATGATCCCTAGGCCTTGTTTCTAAACATTGAAACACCGTTTGCAAATAGATATGTTACATGTTTGCTTGCTTCCATATTTATTTCAGTTTGCCTTTAGTCTTTTTCCACGTCAACCACACGCCAGCAAGCTATTTTCTAGCACCGTTGTCTTATATCCATACCACTTGTATTTCACTATCGCTTCGCCAAACGAGTGCACATATACACCTGACAAGTGTATTGGGTGTGTTGGGGACACAAGAGACTTCTTATATCTTGATTGCAGGGTTGCTTGAGAGGAATACCTTTGACCACTTCCTCCATGAGTTTGATAAACCTTGGGTGATCCACTTAAGGGAGAACTTGCTGCTGTTCTACAAACTTCTCCACTTGGAGGCCCAACAACTGTCTACAAGAATAGACGCGCGTAGACATCAGTTTCATGGGGCAAATCTCTTTCCAGGCTGGACACGACGCTGTTGTTGGGCAGGTGCAGTCACATTGGTTGCTCCGGCAAGCTTCTTGGGGCACTCGTTGGAGTAGTGACCCGTGACTCCGCATTCAAAGCAAGTGATCATTGACTTGTCTTTTCCTGCGGCAGGCACATCATTGCTTCCAGTCCTTGGGGTAGTATTGTTGTTGTTGTTGAACTTTGGCGGTGCACGGTTGAAGTTATTGGAGTTGTCGGGGTTGTTGTTATGATTTCCTCCGGGCCTTGGGTTTCCTCCGCCACGGTTGGGGTAGTTCGGGCGGTTCATTGGTGGCATGTTGTTTCTTGGGGCATATCCGGAAGATGGGTTGGGCGATACGTTGGGGTATGGTGGGGTCCTGGTTGGTGCATCATTCGACGCTTGCGGTTCTCACTAGCTTGGTTGATCTTTCCCTCCATCTGGATTGCAGAATCCACCAAGGCTTCGAGGTCATCAAAGGGAATATTGACTAGCACTGTCTGCATCTCATCATGTGGACCATTCAAGAATCTCTCTTTCTTCTTGGCTTCATTATAAATCTCATCAGGGCATACCTAGCTAATGATAGAAATTTGTCACGGTACTCAACCACAGTCTTCCTTCCTTGCTTCAAATCTCTGAACTCATCCCTCATCCTCTTGATTAAACCCGGGGGCACATGGGTCCTGTTGAACTTGAGTTTGATCTCCTCCCAAGTCATCATCTGACCTCCATTCATCATACGGGTACTATTACACCATGATCTGGCCTAGCTAGACAAATAGTGGGTGGCAAATACCACCTTCTCATTAGCATCAACTCCTGCAACTTCCAGATTATTTTCCATGGTCTACAGCCAATCATCTGCATCTAAGGGCTCCTCAGACTTGCTAAACATAGGAGGATTGGTATTCTAGAAGTTTTTGAGCCTAGATCCATAGTGATCTTGGTTTCCATGGCCTTGATTATTGTGGGCCATCTGTGCTATCTGTTGAAGAGTGGCTAGGTTGGCTTGACACTCAGCTCTACCAGCTTGACGATCAGAAACTAACATTTGCAGAATCTGCAACATTGGGTCCTGAGATGAACTGCTTCCTCCGAGGTTTCCGCGAGTCATCTGAAGATTGATATAGATAGTGAGACAAGAGGGAAATTTCTATGGTTCATGGGTTTTTTTCAAAAGCTTTAAACTTTGAGTTTGACTCAGGTTTTGCAAACTAACAACTTCTTCTCATTCCTTCATTTCAAACACACAATACAAACACACACCACAACAAGAAAATAGATGGTTTTAAGAACCATTCTGTGAAGCTACGATATAGTGGGACCAGGTACAACTAACACCTATGATAGTGCCCAGGTGCGACTACTCATCATCGGGGGTATCGGGCTCCTCGTCATCAATGAAGTCAGCATCATCCTCATCAGTGTTGTCGTCCATGGCGACGTCCTCCAGATAGTCATTGTCATCACTGAGGTAAGAGTGGATATCACCATGGATATCTTCACCTTCCTCATCCTTCTCTTCCAGCTGGATCTCCTGGTCGTGGATAGTCTCCTCCAAGGTGGCTATCTTCTGACGAAGACGGGCGATGGTGCGATCCTTTTTTGTCTCACTGGCTGTGAAGTGACTTGCGCTCCTTGGCAAGAATGGCGATGGGTTGCTTCCTTTCAACAACTTCGGCATGGTTCTGGTTGGCATAAGCTCGGGCATTGTCTAACTCTTTCTGGGTCTCTCTTCAACATGAAGGCCAAGTGGTCCACGTGATGCTTCAACTCTGGATGTGTCGGCATTGCCAAAGGTTGTCCCATAGAGTCACGTCTTACATAGTGTGCAAAACGGTGCCGATGATCTGGTTGATGTTTTGAGCACACAAACGTGCAAGAGCTTCTTGCATTGCCCTGGCTAATCCGTCTACCCAGTTGTTCTCCCTTACGCTGAACTGAATCTTGTCAGAAAGAGGTGGCTCCATTTTGCCTCTCAGATCAGCAACAATCAGCCACTATAGCTCCCCTCCTGATTGGTCGTTGAGCTGTGCTCGGAAGAACTCCAGGTGCGGGTGTCCAAGATACTCTGAAAGTTGGTCCAGATCCCTCTCAAATATAAGCTGTCCTCCACTGACCAACTAGTAAAACTTGCTATATTTAACCTCCATCTATAACCAATTAAGATGAGTAAGTTAGTGGGGAGATCAAGTGTGTGAAATTTTATGTAGAATTGTAAGTGTTTTGAGTAACAAGTGATCTCTTTTGGAAAAATCTCAAGGATAAGAATGAGAATAGGGTTTTGTAAATACTCACTTTCTTTATTTTGAAATTAGGTTTTTGAGGCGTCCATTCTAACTAGGGTCTCCTATGGTCAGGATGGCTCTAATACCAACTTGTCAACACCCGGATTTTTAAGTCCAGATGCCTATTATGCCATACATCGCAATCCCAGGATTACATTTTTGCGAGACATGACAGAAGTGGTACCACAGTACATCATCCATTACAAACCATATTAAAGGTCTTACAAATAAAGGATCTCATGACCTAGTCTTAATACAATCAAAGCAGCGAAAAGTAAACGTAGTAGGCTCCTTCTTCATGATCACATGCAATGCTGACGATGGGAGATGATCCTAGTTGCCATAGACCTCTTGTTGTCCGTCTTCCAGGTAATCCTCCTCATAGTCTTGCCATGGGAATAGCCAGGGACAAAGCCATGAGTACTCTTTAAGTACTCGCAAACTATCGCTAGCATAAGTAAAGTAAAACTAGTAGGAGTCATACGCTCTAGGTTTGTTTGCAAAAAGCCAGGTTTATTTCATAAAGCCTTAAGAGTAAAGACCTTGGTTTAGTTCTCTACATTACTTAAGTGTGAACTTAGATTTCATGTCCACAACTCTGTTGTGGTCAAGTAAAAGTCATCCTTCAATTCACAAATAATTTTGAAAACATTTGACAATGGAATAGTATGGCCACTCCAACTGTCCATAACCGCGGACGCGGCTATTTGAATAGTTTGACACTCTATAGAGGTGGTACACTTTCACCACAAAATTCGATACATCCGTCAGATATAACTCTGAATCATCATACTTGGTATGCGGATAATCAATCCTAACCTTTCAATTACACACCCTAGTATAGGCACCTCCCCTATGAGCTTGGCTTCCCAGCCATGACCATATGTCATACTGAGCACTACATAGGTGGACATTCATCATGAGGTAGCCTCAGCTCAACCTCTTCCGCAAGGTAACCCATACTAAGACATATAAACTTCTAGTCAAGCCCTACCCAACTCAGGTATTGTGGTTGTACGGTAAAATTGGAATGGTATCGCATCTGAACCCAACCATCAGTTTTTATTAAAGTCAAGGCTCATGCCTCAACATTTTCATCACCAAACCATTGTGTATCATAACACATGTCAAAACATTTCAATAGAATGAATCATCATTCCAAGGTTTTCATCATCATTTTCACCAAGTATTCCCATCTAAAGTAATCAAGTTTAGTTTTAGCACTAGCCACTAGTATTGAGGGTGTCACTATTGGGGGTGCTAGTCAACTATAAGTATCTAAGACTAGTTATATAATCTTGATGGTATCCATCCTACTTTTCCACTAATCACAATTCATTAACTAGATAAGAAACTTTAGTAAAAGGAAAAGTAAAGCTTGGAGTAAAACTGGGAATGGTATAATCAAAGTTGCATAACCAGGCATGCCTAGGGCATCTGGTATAAGGGCTTGCATATATAGCATGCATAGTTCTAGCTTGCACTCATAGCTTGCCTTGAGTAGTCCAGTTGTTGAAGTTCTCCTCTTCTTCCTTGAAGTACTCCTCCTCGTCATAGCCCGGGTAGGTACTAGAATCTATAAATGCACACAAGGTACACAATAACGAAACAATACTTCACTACTTCTATTTAGAACACAAGGGCTCAGACTAGATGATCTAGTATCATCTCAATCATCATATGGAATATTAACATTTTCTTATTCTTCTTATTTTAGAAAAGTAATTTCTATTTATTTTAAATCCTTAAGATTTAATATTCTCCAATTGAAATAGTGGCTCATGTTGACACATGTCATCACCATCTATTCCAATACTTGGGAATGTGATTTAAAATGGTGATCATATATTACAAGATTTAATATTACTATTTAATAATATTAAAGTGACTAGAAATGCCTATATAGCATTCTTTTAATACTAAGCCGTGTTTCATAGTTGTAAAACCAAATCTTTTTACATATTCAAGTATAGCATGGAAAATGTGATTTTTGAGAGTTGGAATCAACTCAAAAGCATTTATATTTTCTAAAAATGTTTGAAGTGGCAAAAGCCTCTGTCTTGTTATTTTTCGTATAGGTGATCTATAGTTTCAAATGGTTTGAATCCAACGGGAGTGACTAGATATTTTCAATACCTTTCTAGCAAAATTGGAATCATGCATTTTGGATCAGTACAACTCCTTGAATTGAATTTTGAATCTACTGACATAATAGGGTTTTAACTAAATAGAAAAATGCTATTTTAACTACTGGGCTCTGCGCGAGAAACTAAATGGGCCAGCCCAACTGCACAGCGCTGACACAGCGGGCTGCTAACAGAACGGTCCCACACGTCAGCGGCTCGTGTAACCCTAAACGGTATCTATCAATCTCAGCATTACGATTAGAATGAAATCTATGGCTGAGGTTCATCATCTACGTCGAACGGCTCCGGCGAGATTCTAAACCTAATGCGGCGGTGGGGGTCGCTGGGTAGTCACCGAGGCTCCAGCTAGGATCGGTGATGGGGGCAAACATGATGGTCGTCGACGGTGAGTCGATTGGCGGTCATGGCAGCTCCTGGGGTGCCTCCAATCGATGGCTTCCTTCGTTGACTACAGCGGCGGACTCTGGCCAAATTCCGGCGTCGTGGTGATTGCCTTGCTCTGGGGAAAGGTCGGTGAGGTTCCTGGGTGAGTGAGGAGTGGAATGGTGTGCAAAATGAGGTATGGGTGGGCTCTATTTATACCCTAGTGGTGGAGGCATGGCGGCATGGTCGGGCTTCTCCGGCAACGCTGCTACAGGTCGAGCTAAGAATGGCGGAGGGCATGGGTCGATGCAGGGTACTATGGCGATCGTCACACGCGTGACGGCATGGCAAGGGGAGGTCTCAGTCGGTCGAGCGACGTCGGCGCTTTGTTCAGGTACGTAGGTGTTCATCACTCAGTACGGTGGTCACGGGGCATGCGGCGGTGAACGATCATGTCTAGGAGGTCACTGGTGCCACGGCGAATGCGGGTACGGGCGGAGAGAGCGAGGCGATGCGTGTGCGTGAGGTGGCTGCGGTGCTTCGTCGTGCGCTCGACATGGCAGAGGCTTAAATGGGCATGGCGATTCCAGCGTCTCCACTTCTCGCCGTTGGTCAAGGGGTGGACATGGGGTGGTGGTGAGGTCACGACTATCGTCTAGGTGTCGTGGGAGAGGGTGGCGCAGCGACTGGTTCATGGTCGACCGGCATGGCTGGCTCAGTACGGGCATGCCACTGGTGCAACGGTGGAGATGAGGCTCTCCACTGCACGGCAAGTACCAGGAATGATCATGGGTAAGATATGGAGTTGATTGTAGTACAATTGGTGAGCAATTGATAGATCAAAACAGCGTATAGTGGTTGAGGTTGTACTCTGCCTGCTAAGTGTTTGACTTAATGGCCGAATGAAATTATTTTTCGAATTTTTGAATGATTTTTGGTGAGTGATCTGGTCATATGCTTGGTATTCTATGGTTGCTGGGATTTGTCAAGTGGAAAATGTTTGAGTGGTTTTTGAAAAGTGATGATCTAGATATATGAACTCGATTCAATTTTGGATTTCCTCTTAAATACATTTGAAAATAGTTTCTGCCCTATTGTAAATTTGCTTGGATTCACGTTTACTTGGTCTAGCAAGGGGTGAAAAGAATTGGAATTATTTCTACTAGAAATCTTTTACTAGAGACACCCAAAGTGGTCTAGTGGTTAACTTTTTCCAAAATGACCATATGCTCATATGATCTATATTTTACTTTCTTTTCATTTGATTTTGCTTGGAAATGATCTAAATGATGCAGTAATCCTTTTTAAACTAATCCTTACCATTGGTAGCAATCAAACATGGCAATTGCAAACATTCATGCATTAATACAAATCACACATGCACTCATCTCAAGTTTAATAATGAAAGTTTTTGTTAACCCTAAACTTGGGTGATTAGATCTTGATAAACTTGTTTAATATTGTTGAGGTGTTACACACATGGATCCACAAGAGTTCATCGCATGTGTGTTATTTTCATAAACCACATGGATGCACTAGAGTTCATTGCATGTGTGTTCTTTTCATAAACCACGTGGATCCACTAGATTTCATTGCATGTGTGTTCTTTTCATAAACCACATGGATCCACTAGATTTCATTGCATGTGTGTTCTTTTCATAAACCACATGGATTCACTAGAGTCATTGCATGTGTTCTTTTCATAAACCACATGGATCCACCAGTGTCATTGAATGTGTGTTTTTTCCAAACCACATATGGATCCACTATAGTCTAGAGTCATTGCATATGTGTTCTTTTCATAAACCAGATGGATTCACCAGAGTCGTTGCATGTGTGTTCTTTTCATTGGATGTGTGAGTGTATTAGTGTGCATCATTGGGGTTTTAGTAAAAGAACACATCCAGTGATGCCACCACAGCATGTGTGTTCGTTTCATAAACCACATGGATCCATTAGAGTTCATTGCATGTGTGTTCTTTTCATAAACGACATGGATCCACTAGAGTTCATTGCATGTGTGTTCTTTTTATAAACCACATGGATCCACTAGAGTCATTGCCTGTGTATTCTTTTTATAAACCAGATGGATCCACCAGTGTCATTGAATGTGTGTTCTTTTTCTAAACTACATATGGATCCAATACATTCATGGCATGTGTGTTCTTTTCATAAAACACATGGATCCACCAACGTCATTGCATGCGTGTTCTTTTCATAAACCACATCTAGAGTCATTGCATGTGTGTTATTTTCATAAACCACATGGATCCACCAGAGTCATTTAATGTGTGTTCCTTTCATTGGATGTGTGAGTGTATTAGTGTGCATCATTGGGGTTTTAGGAAAAGAACACATGCAGTGATGCCATGTAGCACCCTCGCCTGATAAGGCTGAGTTCTTGTGTATAGTGCTAATCCCTGCATCGGTTCACTAGCACATAAAATATAAAATGATACCAAATATAACTGTGCATCATAAATAAATCGAATATGATCCATAATTTACATTATATTACAGCAGAAACAATACAAGGTAGATCTCCATCCTTCAAATGTACCACAGGCGAACAATTGTTAAGTGGAGTCTCGTGACCTATGAACGATCACTCAGAAACAGAACAATCTGCAACATGAAACATTGCAGCCACGAATGGTCAATACATTGAATGTATGGCAAGTAGGCTAAAGTGGTTAACAATAGATCTAGCAACTACATTCTTATTTGGCTAGGTGGAGTTAAGGCTCATTTGCATAAAGCAATCGTTTATCCTAACATTTGTAACAAAATAGTTTTACAATATGATAAATTGGACACTCTAGTTCACTCCTAGGTGCTCCTACCCAATTAAGTTCACCCAACAAGTTTTAACTAATTGAGAAATAAGGATGAGTGAGAAATATGTCATAGCCTCAAAATCAGGTCGCTCGAATTATCCATAACCGGGAACACGGCTAAGCACTTAGTTTTACACTCTGCAGGAGTTTGTACACTTTATCCATGTAACCTGGTCAACCCAGCTCGTACCATCACACTCATATTGTGTTATGATAGAGAGGAGTCCAAGACGAGACCATTCGGGAAGAGCTTCCCAAACCCATCCACGCACTGTACCAACCTACACTATTCTACATCTCTGGCTACGTAGGGTTCGAGTCGCCACAACCTACCAAGTCCAGCGAACCACCCATTTCTTATTGGCACATAGTTGTACACGTAAGTTACCAAATAAAGAGACCAAACTTTTCTCAGTGTCCTGGATGGCTTTCTGCATTAAACCACCAAAACATATCAATACCATCACACCCAGGAGATTCATTAATTAAGTTTTTTGGGTTTTCACAAAACAATACTAGTAGAAACAACTACCATATCATGATGAAATCCCAGCCCTCGTCTAAAGTATCATGGCTAAGCAATCTACCAATATGATGACTCAGAAACAAGGATAACTAAGGAATAATATGGGATATAGCATAGCATATACACATCAATTTCTATACATGCAATTCTACAAAAACATCTACAATGCATAGAAAAAACAGTAGGATATTTATGACCAAGATAGCACCACTTGCCTTTATTGTAGATGTAGTCGATTAGATAATCCTCACAAATATAATGGTCTCATTCATCGATAATTATAATCACAATACTCACAACATAGAAATTGCGATCATAGTTGTTGCACTCCTCGCAATCTAACGTTTGAAACAAGCACAACAAACACACCATTCAAAACATTGCATACATGCAACAATGCAACAATACAATAAAGCAATGATGAAAAAATGCATGCATGAAATATGTCACAATGGTTTTAATTAGTTCTCTAAACAATACTAGATCACATGATGCATGTAGAGAATCATTTAATGCATTAGGGTATTCATTATTAATTCTTAATCGTCAATAGAGGAGATTTAATAGTTATGTTGGAACTTCTGTACTAATTGCAGCATTAAATTTAGATCTGAAGTGTAATTAATAGAGGACATTAATACGAACTGGTAGCAATTGGATTCACCCTAAACGGAGTTGTAGATCTTGATTTATGATTTAATTACTACTCAATAGAGTTTAAATTATCTAAACAGTTTACCGTGACCAAAAATAAATATAAGACCAGGTAGAGAATCTACACAGAATTTTGATTCCAGGGACATATTATTTATATTTTTCAGACCTATGAATAATTTACTATGAATTTATTACTCCAAAAGACCATTAAAATTATTTAATTAATTACCAGTTAACTGTAGCGCGAATGGATCTAATAAAATATTAATAAACTACATGCAATTATTTTCAATTTATATATTATACGTAATTTTTGGATATAGTATGATTTTTTATAGATTTTACAAGTTAGATTTATAATCTGTAATTTTAAATTCGAACGGAATATTCCAGCCGCTGACTGGACAGGTTGACCGTGCATGCTGACTGGGACTAGACGCTGACCTGGTAACGATGTTGCGGTGACGAGGCAGCTGACCGGGACAATTGAATCTGGACCGTCGGGATAGGATCCGGTGGCTAGGAAACAAGTTGGCTCCAAATCGGCTCGATTTTGACTCAAAAAAATTGGAATCAGATCTGTGTTAGAGAGACAAATTCGTAAATCAAATCGAAAAACCTCCAACATGAAAGTTGTGGAGAATCATTAGATCTATATTTTCACCAAAGGAATTTGGATTTGAAAAACGAGCGCGAGTAAATCTTGAAATTACGCCGTCAGATCTAAAATATTGCGTGGTGGAATTCTTCGTATGTGGTGAATGAAAAGAGGTGAGGTTTGTTGGAACTGAAAGGTTTCGACGAGATCTACAACTTTTGTGTTGGAGACGAAAGCATCCAACGGAGTTTAGATAGGTTTAGAAGTGAAATATGATTCGGGAGGGTGTAGATTCGGGATTTCGAGAAAAAAGTCATATAGCTATGGCTCAGGCAGATTATATAGAGGTTTACGATGGTGGGGAGATAGAGCTTGGAGTAGGGAACAACTCAAAATAAACGGAAGTCAATTCAGAGTTGTAGATAAAAATATATAAGAGTTTGAATAGAGATAAATTTGAAAAAATCGATTTTGCACGCTTTTTGATGCAACCGGGGCATCGATCCTTCTCCCGTGCGGGAGCTGCTCTCGTCGGCTAAGTGCGCCGGTCGGTGGCCTATTTCGTTTTTATTTATTTATTTTGGTATTTTCTTTATACCTTTTGCATACGAACTCCAAACGATATGATTCTTGTTTCTAAATATTTTATAAAATTCAGTAGATCATTATAGTATCATATTTTTAACATTTTCACTAGTTTGAAGATGGTTGCTTCATAAATCTCTATATATTCCTTATAGGAACATTTGGGTAAATCAACTATCGGATTTAGATACTAGGATTTGGAGTCTATTTTTGAGAACTTTGCATGGATGAAATGCAATGCTTATGAATGCTTCATGATTTTCATTTTTGCAAACATTCACAAAAATACTAAAACTAAAACTCAATCCACGCCTTTTTGTATATGGCTACTTAGGTCATAATGGAGTGAGTTCTTTCCAATTCAAAAGGTTTTTTTCTTTGAGAATTTTCAACAAAGTCAAACAATCCACCAAACTTATTTATCTATTTCACATTCCAAAATATGGAAAATTTTGGGATGTGACATGCCAGCACAGCATGTGTGTTCTTTTTATAAACCACATGGATCCACAAGAGTTCATTGCATGTGTTTTCTTTTCATAAACCACATGGATCCACTAGAGTTAATTGCATGTGTATTCTTTTCATAAACCACATGGATCCACTAGAGTCATTGCATGTATGTTCATTTCATAAACCACATGGATCCACCAGTGTCATTGAATGTGTGTTCTTTTTCTAAACCACATATGGATCCACTACAGTCATTACATGTGTGTAATTTTCATAAAACATAACTAGAGTCATTTAATGCGTGTTATTTTCATAAACCACAACTAGAGTCATTGCATGTGTGCTCTTTTCATAAACCACACGGATCCACCAGAGTCGTTGCATGTGTGTTCTTTTCATTAGATGTGTGAGTGTATTAGTGTGCATCATTGGGGTTTTACGAAAATAATACATGCAGTGATGCCACCACAGCATGTGTGTTCTTTTCATAAACCACATGGATCCATTAGAGTTCATTGCATGTGTGTTCTTTTCATAATCCACATGGATCCACTTGAGTTCATTGCATGTGTGTTATTTTCATAAATCACATGGATCCACTAGCATCATTGCATGTGTGTTCTTTTCATAAACCACATGGATCCACCAGTGTCATTGAATGTGTGTTCTTTTTCTAAACTACATATGGATCCACTACAGTCATTGCATGTGTGTTCTTTTCATAAACCACATGGATCCACCAGCGTCATTGCATGCGTGTTCTTTTCATAAACCACATCTAGAGTCATTGCATGTGTGTTATTTTCATAAACCACACAAATCCACAAGAGTCATTGCATGTGTGTTCTTTTCATTGGATGTGTGAGTGTATTAGTGTGCATCATTGGGGTTTTAGGAAAAGAACACATACAGTGATGCCACCACAACACGTATTTTCTTTTCATAAACCACATGGATCCACAAGAGTTCATTGCATGAGTGTTTTTTCATAAACCACATGGATCCATAGAGTTCATTACATGTGTATTCTTTTCATAAACCACATGGATCCACTAGAGTCATTGCATTTGTGTTCTTTTCATAAACCACATAGATCCACTAGTCTCATTGAATGTGTGTTCTTTTTCTAAACCACATATAGATCCACTACAGTCATTGGATGTGTGTTCTTTTCATACACCACAACTAGAGTCATTGCATGTGTGTTCTTTTTATAAACCACATCTAGAGTCATTGCATGTGTGCTCTTTTCATAAACCACGTGGATCCACCAGGGTCATTGCATGTGTGTTCTTTTCATTGGATGTGTGAGTGTATTATTGTACATCATTGGGGTTTTAGGAAAGGAACACATGCAGTGATGCCACCACAACATGTGTGTTCTTTTCATAAACCACATGGATCCACTAGAGTTCATTACATGTGTGTTCTTTTCATAATCCACATGTATCCACTAGATTCATTGCATCTGTGTTCTTTTCATAAACCACATGGATCCACTAGAGTTCATTACATGTGTGTTCTTTTCATAAACCACATGGATCTACTAGAGTCATTGCATGTGTGTTCTTTTTATAAACCACATGTTTCCACCAGTGTTATTGGATGTGTGTTCTTTTTCTAAACCACATATGGATCCACTACAGTCATTGCATGTGTGTCTTTTCATAAACCACATGGATTCACCGGTGTCATTGCATGTGTGTTCTTTTCATAAACCACATCTAGAGTCATCGCATGTGTGTTATTTTCATAAACCACATGGATCCACCAGAGTCATTGTCACATCCTAGATTTTAGAAATTGGGAACTTAATAGGGTTCATGGCATTGCATCATAAGCATTATGCAAAAATTGAATTCCAAAACTATTTGCTCAAATCCTGTTTCAAAATGCCCATTAGTTTCTATAAGGAATCTATTAAGAATTTATAAATCCTATACTATATTTGGGCAAGATTATTATCTATTCATATCCTAAACATATACATCTTGTTTTTACAAAGATGTAGAAATATGTTTCATTCAAATCTAAGTTCGAAATCAAATTCTACAAAACAAATAAGAAAAAGAATAAATAAACTAAATAAATAAAAAAACTAACGTGTGCGTGCAGCAAGACAGCAAGGAGCCAAATCCGGCCATGTGCCTAGCTAACGCGCGCAACAGCAGGCAGCGTCCTGTTTTTTTTTCTCTTGCCGCTCGTCCCTCTTTCGTCCGTGTCGCTGATAGCCAGGCCCAGTCTATCGTCTACAACCTCCACACGGGGATCGAACCCAACACGTATCGCTCCAGACCCAAAAAACTGCCCCGGAAAATCTCTAATTCGGCCAATTCTTTTGAGTGTATCACAGGAGAGCCACCGCCAAGTAGACGTACCAGTTCATATTTCACGTATAATATAAATCCCCCACCTGCCCACCTCCAACCACACAACCAACTCGATCTGATCCCCTACCTCTTGCTCCCACCATCGCCGGTGCCTGCCGCGTGGAGCTTCGCCGCCACGCCGTTCTCCTCCACCCGCGCTAGACAACACACGACCCCATCGCCTCCTCGACATGGGAGCCGGTCCGTGGCGGTTGGTTGGTAGCGCAGGGGAGCCGGTCCGCGGCGAGGACGGAGCGTGCAAGGAAGCCAGACGATGGCAGGAGCGAGCCGGTCCCGGCGGGACGGGGCGTGCAAGGGAGCCGAACGAGTCAGGAGCGTACCGCTCGTCTTCGTCTTTAGGCCCCGCTCCGAAATCCATTCATTCAGGTTCTCTCATCCTCTCTACAATCCGCCGGGAATCCATCCCCTGCATCACCGCCGCTGCTTCTCCCCCTGTTTGCCCCGCAACGCCAGGACACTTCTCCACAGCACGCCGGCTCCGGTCCGTTCTTCTTGCCTTCCCACCGAAAGGAGACGTGATGCTTCTCTGCTGTTGAAATTGTTCCAATCAGCTTTCCTTAATTATGTCGTGTTCTTAGATTATCAAATCGACCTAGACTGTACATCAGGTTTATGGCGGACGTATAATTATCTCTGCTAGATTCTTTATAAGCTGGTTCCTTGCAGCTTATATCGCTGTATCCTACTTACATTAGATAATTTTCTTTTCTAATCTAATTTTGAAGCTGGTCACTGCGTTCACATACTTTTTGTGCAATGCTGCACAATTACAGTTTTTCACTCCATAGAACACTGATCGAACAGCACTTGTTCAAGCTCCAATTTAATCTGCCTTGCTTGCTTGGTAGAATCTCATAATGGATACAATAATCTATCATGTTTTTTTCTGAAGAAGAACACTCTTGTATCTATTGTGCTGGTGTCCGGAGCCTTTTTAGGTGGCTTGTGTTTTGAATCTGGTTTACCTTATCAGGATGTTGTCAACAACATATGTGATGATGAGGCAGTATCTTTTGTTGGTTCCAATACAGTAAGTGGATCCTATAATTTCTCTATTTCTTGTTTGGCTGTACTTTTTTGGATCACCCAGCTGCCAGTATTCCGCTCCGCATTACCTACCAACATATGCATTTTCAGTGTTTCGTCCATTAATCAGCCCTTGTTATAAAAACGAGGATTCCATGCATACTTGATCCCATTACACTTGAAGATCCTTTTTAATCTTGTGTGTATTATGCTATTTCAAAACCTAATGAACTTTTTATCCTGAATCAATTCTAATTTACCAAGATGTCATAAAAGTTATTTGGCCTGACCCAGGTGTTCTTGCTGTTGATGTATTGCTGTTAATGGGATGTGTTCTCGTGTATTACACACGTGCATTATAAGTTCTATTTTTATTACTACTATAATACTTATTATCACATACGCATTTCACTTGATTCTGCTATTGAATTCCTGTTCTCAGAGCTAGGACCTAATGCCAGCAAGAGAGGCATATAATGGAAGCAGTTGTATTATTGCATAATAAAGTGATCATGAAGCTCTTGGAGAAACTATATGATAGACACATGGCTGGAACTTGGAGAGCATATGATAGCCTCCCGTTCCCTTCCCTGTCTTTTTATTTCGACTTTCTGTCAGATGAAATACTTGGCATGAGGATGTGTGTGAACCCCAAATAATTAATCTGCTTCTACACACTGTCAATATGGGTCTTGGCAGGACTTGGGTAACTCTGTGCATGCATATGAGGTTAGACCTCGTGAATCATTTGATGTATTCAGGATGACTGTGCTGCTAAGAAATGCTTTATCAGCAACCAAACAAGCCTGGGGGGAACCGGCATGACCAAATTCCAGTGGTGCTGCACTAGGAAGGCCTGGGTACCTTTGAGTAGATCTTTCTATAAGATGTTTTTTCAGTGTTGTTCTGCTACTTCCAAAATTGTTTTAGCGTCCAAGACAATAACATGTAATAATATGCAATGTAGACCTCCTTTGTGGTCTTTCCTTTGGTGTAACTTTATTTCAGTATAACAATATCCAATTTATTCAGTTTTTCCCATGTGACTTAATAAGAAGTGATTTTCTTTTCTTCTTCGAGGACGGCATGTTAGGCATCCTCTTGCCGAGAACAACGCCGCCCCGCGCTGATTCTTACTCCCTCCGTTTCAAAATATAAGATGTTTTAGGGTTGTGAAGGTAATGTAAGTAGACACATTTTAGTGTGTAGAAAGATGTCTAGATACATCATCCTCACAAAGCTAAAACATCTTATATTATGAAACGGAGCTAAAACATCTTATATTATGAAACGGAGTGAGTACATGCCAATTAGACGACAAACAAGTTAAATCTTCTGTCATTTTTATTATTACAAATGATATTCATTTCTATTGAAGGTGTCGTAGCAACGCACGGGTTCTCTGCTAGTAGCCTGTAATATCCTTTCCAAAATTCTCCAAAAATCTCTAAATTTATGCCGCAAGACTGCCGGATTTTGACCTTGATTTTGATCTCGCTGGAAGGCCGCCATCGAGGCTTCGGAAGGTCCAGATTGCCGTTGATGCAGAGAACCCGAGCCCCTCTACCCTACTCCGTTTTTATCTCCATGTTTTTGCCGTATCTTTCTGAGCTTTTTCCCCTTCATTAGATCAACGTAGACGGACACGACCAACCGAGAATCGCGACCGCGCAAGCAGGAGAAGGACGTTGCCGAGCACACATACGTGGAGCTGAACACCGTGGACTACTTCGCCGTCGCTAGGAATTCACCGGAGCAGTGCCACCGTTGACTTCCGAGCCACCGCCACCGTCGTCAGTCACCGTCGGTGAGCACCAGCTACTTTTGTCCTCGTCCGTCCGATCAAGTTTCCGTGGCTCAGATTTAATTCCACCGTGGCATCGGTACCGTCCAATAGGAATTCGCCTCGTGTTGACACAGTCAGTCCGAGTCAGCGTGGTCAACCTGTTAAAGAAATTTCGAATTAAAATTGGTAAACAAACATGCTAACTTGTAGAAATCATAGAAATATATCTACATGTTCAAAAGTTGAAAATAATATACCATTGGAAAGAGAATTTTATGTAAAATATTGTTACGCAATTGGATACAACAATTACTGTAAGTACTTGTCATGTTTATTTAATTGGTTTAATACATTTTTGGAGTAATAATTTTATAATAAAATAACTACTAGTCCTAAAAATTCAAATAATATGTCTCTAAAATCATAATAAGAAGTAGAATCTGTTTCTGAAATAAAATTGCAGGTTTACAGTACAGAATATTTTTAATGTATTAAAATGCATTATGTAGTATTTTAATTATTTAAAAAGATCTGTAAGTCTTTTTGGCATGATTCTTATTGCCCCTGGATCTAAATCGTATTGTCTATGTAGAAGATTTTTCCAAGGTTTTACAACACTGTTAACAACATATGCTTAATATTTCCTCTAAAAGCCTATTAAATGGATCTAATTAATGCAATAAATGGTTTTGATGCATTAAAAGGTTTCCATGTATGCCATCAGTAGATACATTGATCAGAGAATATTAATGAGCTACTGAAACTTCTATTAAACCATCATGCATGTATTTGTGCATTTGTCTATGATTGTGTATGTTTGTTTATGTGTTGCAAATGTATCGTGTAGATTGTGTCTAGTGCAACGCTTGCTTCTGCGAGGATTATACTCTCGACTCCTACCGCCAAGGCAAGTAGATGATATTTTGATCATACCTTATCCTACTATTTTCTCTTATGCATGTGTAGTGTATTTTCTGTAGATTATGTGTAGGAATTACTATGCTATGCTATGTCCTAGGTATATTGTGGTAGGAATCCCTTGTAGTTGAGCCTCCGTAAGGTAGAAGTGCTTAGACCTGCTGTATAGATGGGGAAGGGAACACATTATGGTGAAGTATATGTTTGTTCAAACTAAAAACAACATAATGTTAATGAACTACCTGGGCAGAGTGGTTGGATTGTTAACGGAGTGTGAACAATGGTGGGAAATGCCGACAGGGTACTGAGAAGGATTGGTTCTCTTTGTTATAGTAGCTTACGTGTACAACCATGTGCCAGTAAGAATGGGTGGCTGGTTGGACTTAGTAGGTCGTGGTGATCCGAACCCAGCGTAGCCAGAGATGTAGTGAATGGCAGGTTGGGACCGGTGCACAGTGGGGTTTGGAGATCTACTTCCCGAATAGTCTCTTCTTGGACTTCTCCCTATCATCACACAATATGAGTGTGGTGGTACGAGCTGGGTTGGCCAGGTCACACAGGTAAAGTGTACAAACCCGTGCAGGGTGTAAAACTAAGTGCTTAGCCGTGTCCCCGGTTACGGATGATTGAGTTGCTTAATATCGAGGCTATGACATATTCTCACTCATCCTTATTTCTTGATTACTAAAACTTGATGGGTGAACTTAATGGGTTGCTATGAATCAAATTGGTTTATAAAAGTAGGATAAAGATATTTGAAAAGTGCAAGCTAGCCAAATCTCCACTAGCCAAATAAGCATGTAGATGCTAGGTATATTGTCTCCTTACTTAGCCCTACTTGCCATACATTCCAAGTACTGAACCTTCGGGACTGCTACGTTTTATGTTGCAGGATATTCTAATTCTGAGTGATTGACTAGGTCATGGTACTCCACTCAACAGTTGTTCGCATGTGGCACAATTGAAGATGGAGCATACTATCTGTTTATGCTTTCGTATGCTATTTAAATATTTGAGCTAGCCTTGAGCTATGCATTATGTAATAATTGTAAATTTTGGATCATTCGATGTAATAATGATGTATTGTTATATTCGTTGCTAATCATCTATACTATGTGTGCCAGGAACCGATCCAGAGATTAGCACTATACCCAAGAACTCAGCCTTATCAGGCGAGGGTGTTACAGTCATTGCATGTGTGTTCTTTTCATTGGATGTGTGAGTGTATTAGTGTGCATCATTGGGGTTTTAGGAAAAGAACACATGCGGTGATACCACCACAACATGTGTGTTCTTTTCATAAACCACATGGATCCATAAGAGTTCATTGAATGTGTGTTCTTTTCATAAACCACATGGTTCCACTACAGTCATTGCATGTGTGTTCTTTTTCTAAACCACATATAGATCCACTATAGTCATTGCATATGTGTTCTTTTCTTAAACCACATGGATCCACCAGTGTCATTGCATGTGTGTTCCTTTCATAAACCACAGGTAGAGTCATTGCATGTGTGTTCTTTTTCTAAACCACATATGGATCCACTACAGTCATTGCATGCGTGTTCTTTTCATAAACCACATGGATCCATAAGAGTTCATTGCATGTGGGTTCTTTTTATTAACCACATGGATCCACTAGATTCATTGAATCTGTGTTCTTTTCATAAACTACACAGATCCACTACATTCATTGAATGTGTGTTCTTTTTCTAAACCACATATGGATCCACTACAGTCATTGCATGTGTGGTATTTTCATAAACCACAACTAGAGTCATTGCATGTGTGTTCGTTTCATACACCACATGGATCAACCAGAGTCATTGCATGTGTGTTCTTTTCATTGGATGTGTGAGTGTATTAGTGTGCATCATTAGGGTTTCAGGGAAAGAACACATGCAATGATGCCACCACATCATTTGTGTTATTTTCATAATCCACATGGATGCACTAGAGTTTATTCCATGTGTGTTCTTTTCATAAAACACATGGATCCACTATAGTTCATTGCATGTGTGTTCTTTCATAAACCACATGGATCCACTTGAGTCATTGCATGTGTGTTCTTTTCGTAAACCACATGGATCCACCAGTGTCATTGAATGTGTGTTCTTTTCATAAACCACATCTAGAGTAATTGCATGTGTGTTATTTTCATAAACCACATGGATCCACCAGAGTCATTGCATCTGTGTTCTTTTCATTGGATGTGTGAGTGTATTAGTGTGCATCATCGGGGTTTCGGAAAATAATACATGAAGTGATGCCACCACAGCATGTGTGTTCTTTTCATCAACCACATGGATCCACTAGAGTTCATTGCATGTGTGTTCTTTTCATAAACCACATGGATCCACTAGAGTCATTGCATGTGTGTTCTTTTCATAAACCACATGGATCCACCATTATCATTGAATGTGTGTTCTTTTTCTAAACCACATATGGATCCACTATAGTCATTGCATGTGTGTTCTTTTCATAAACCACATGGATCCAACAGTGTCATTGCATGTGTGTTCTTTCCGTAAACCACATCTAGAGTCATTACATATGTGTTATTTTCATAAACCACATGGATCCACGAGAGTCATTGCATGTGTGTTCTTTTCATTGGATGTGTGAGTGCATTAGTGTGCATCATTGGGGGTTCTAGGAAAAGAACACATGCGGTGATGCCACCACATCATGTGTGTTCTTTTCATAAACCACATGGATCCACAAGAGTTCATTGCATGTGTGTTATTTTCATAAACCACACGGGTCCACTAGAGTTCATTGCATGTGTGTTCTTTTCATAAACCACATGGATCCACTAGAGTCATTTAATGCATGTTCTTTTCATAAACCACATGGATCCACTGCAATCACTGTATGCGTTTTATTTTTCTAAACCACATATGGATCCACTTAAGTCATTGCATGTGTGTTCTTTTCATAAACCACATGGATCCACTACAGTCATTGCATGTGTGTTCTTTTTCTAAACCAGATATGGATCCACTACAGTCATTGCATGTGTGTTCTGTTCACAAAGCACCGCTAGAGTCATTGAATGTGTGTTCTTCTCATAAACCACGTGGATGCACTAGAGTTCATTGCATGTGTGTTCTTTTCATAAACCACATGGATCCACTAGAGGCATTAAATGTGTGTTATTTTCATAAACCACACCTAGAGTCATTGCATGTGTGTTCTTTTCATAAACCAGATGGATCCACAAGTATCATTGCATGCGTGTTCTTTTCATAAACCACATGGAGCCAGAAGAGTTCATTGCATGTGTGTTCTTTTCATTAACCACATGGATCCACTAGAGTCATTGAATGTGTGTTCTTTTCATAAACCACATGGATCCACTACAGTCATTGAATGTGTGTTCTTTTTCTAAACCACATATGGATCAACTACAGTCATTGCATGTGTGTTATTTTCATAAACCACAACTAGAGTCATTGCATTTGTGTTCTTTTCATAAACCACATGGATCCACCAGAGTCTTTTCATGTGCGTTTTTTCATTGGATGTGTGAGTGTAGTAGTGTGCATCATTGGGATTTTAGGAAAAGAACACATGTAGTGATGCCACCACAACATGTGTGTTCTTTCATTATCCACATGGATCCACTAGAGTTCATTGCATGCGTGTTCTTTTCATAAACCACATGGATCCACTTGAATTCATTGCATGTGTGTTCTTTCATAAACCACATGGATCCACTAGAGTCATTGCATGTGTGTTCTTTTCATCAACCACATGGATCCACTAGTATCATTGAATGTGTGTTATTTTGCTAAACCACATATGGACCCACAATAGTCATTGCATGTGTGTTCTTTTCATAAACCACACGGGTCCACTAGAGTTCATTGCATGTGTGTTCTTTTCATAAACCACATGGATCCACTAGAGTCATTTAATGCATGTTCTTTTCGTAAACCACATGGATCCACTGCAATCACTGTATGCGTTTTATTTTTCTAAACCACATATGGATCCACTTAAGTCATTGCATGTGTGTTCTTTTCATAAACCACATGGATCCACTACAGTCATTGCATGTGTGTTCTTTTTCTAAACCAGATATGGATCCACTACAGTCATTGCATGTGTGTTCTGTTCACAAAGCACCGCTAGAGTCATTGAATGTGTGTTCTTCTCATAAACCACGTGGATGCACTAGAGTTCATTGCATGTGTGTTCTTTTCATAAACCATATGGATCCACTAGAGGCATTAAATGTGTATTATTTTCATAAACCACACCTAGAGTCATTACATGTGTGTTCTTTTCATAAACCAGATGGATCCACAAGTATCATTGCATGCGCATTCTTTTCATAAACCACATGGAGCCAGAAGAGTTCATTGCATGTGTGTTCTTTTCATTAACCACATGGATCCAATAGAGTCATTGAATGTGTGTTCTTTTCATAAACCACATGGATCCAGTACAATCATTGCATGTGTGTTCTTTTTCTAAACCACATATGGATCCACTACAATCATTGCATGTGTGTTCTTTTCATAAACCACAACTAGAGTCATTGCATTTGTGTTCTTTTTATAAACCACGTGGATCCATGAGAGTCATTTCATGTGTGTTTTTTCATTGGATGTGTGAGTGTAGTAGTGTGCATCATTGGGGTTTTAGGAAAAGAACACATGTAGTGATGCCACCACAACATGTGTGTTGTTTTCATAATCCACATGCTTCCACTAGAGTTCATTGCATGCGTGTTCTTTTCAGAAACCACATGGATCCACTTGAGTTCATTGCATGTGTGTTCTTTCATAAATCACATGGATCCACTAGAGTCATTGCATGTGTGTTCTTTTCATAAACCACATGGATCCACTAGTGTCATTGAATGTGTGTTCTTTTTTCTAAACCACATATGGATCCACTACAGTCATTGCACGTGTGTTCTTTTCATAAACCACAATTAGAGTCATTGCATTTGTGTTCTTTTCATAAACCACATGGATCCACTAGAGTCATTGCATGTGTGTTTTTCCATTGGATGTGTGAGTGTAGTAGTGTGCCTCATTGGGGTTTTAGGAAAAGAACACATGTAGTGATGCCACGACAGCATGTGTGTTCTTTTCATAATCCACATTGATCCACTAGAGTTCATTGCATGTGTGTTATTTTCATAAACCACATGGATCCACTTGAGTTCATTGCATGTGTGTTCTTTCATAAACCACATGGATCCACTAGAGTCATTGCATGTGTGTTCTTTGCATAAACCACATGGATCCACTAGTATCATTGAATGTGTGTTATTTTGCTAAACCACATATGGACCCACAACAGTCATTGCATGTGTGTTCTTTTCATAAACCACATGGATCCACCAGTGTCATTGCATGTGTGTTATTTTCATAAACCACATCTAGAGTCATTGCATGTGTGTTATTTTCATAAACCACATGGATCCACCAAAGTCATAGCATGTGTGTTCTTTTTATTGGATGTGTGAGTATTTTAGTGTGCATCATTGGGGTTTAGGAAAACAACACATGCAGTAATGCCACCACAGCATGTCTGTTCTTTTTGTAAACCACATGGATCCACTAGAGTTCATTGCATGTGTGTTCTTTTCATAAACCACATGGATCCAGCAGTGTCATTGAATGTGTGTTCTTTTTCTAAACCACATATGGATCCACTATAGTCATTGCATGTGTGCTCTTTTCATGTAACATCCCAAATTTTACGATTGCAGATGTTACTAGAAGTATGCATCATATCTTTTGCATCATGGCATCACACAATAAAAGTCGCATCAAATACTTTTCATAAACCCTATAGTCTTATAAAGACAAAAAGGGGTTATACAAAAACTAACCTTCTAAACCCTTGCAAGAGTATTATTTTATAACCCCATAGTAATCTCCTTCTTTTTACAAAATTTTAGAGACAAATTTCTTTAAATTTGGAGTTCGTTTCCAAAAGTTATAAGACAAATAGTGAAACAGAAAATAAAAAGAATATTTACAAAAAAAAGATCTAGCCTAGCAGGCCGGCTAGACCAGCCCGCGGCCTAACCACCGCCGCGCCTAGCAGAGCGAGCGGCGCATAGCTCGTGGGCCGGCCCAGCACCGTCCGCCCGCATCTGCAGCCGCCGGCAGGCGGGCCCTACCGCGTCATCTTCTCCGTGGAGATTGGGGCAGACTCCAACCCGCCACCGCGCCAGGAACCAACTCCGGCCGACTCGGAGGGGGACTCCGCAAACCCGGACGATCCTCGGGCCTACTTAAACCCATCCATGCCACTCAGATTGGGGACAGTACCGACCTCGCCGGAGTACGCCGCCACCGAAGCTCGACGGCGAGGTTCCGATGCCCCTCTGCCCCTCTTTTCCCCTTCTCGATATCCCCTTGCAGTACCAGTTCGACTCACGCCCCTTTTCCTCTCTGTAGCACACCACAGCCACCTCAATTCCTAGCCGGAGTCTCGCCAGAATCCGCGAAGACCATTCGCCGCTTGACGCTGCTCGAGGAGGAGATAGGCGACGCCACCCCCGGGAACGGAACCGCGAGGAGGAGGCTGACACCATCGTCTACTTCACCAAGACGGGGACCCTCCGCACCGCCGCCGCCGACCACCACCGACGCGCCGCCACCGTCCGCCATCGTCATTGTCATCTCGGTCACTGGTAAGTCGTCGGCCACCTCTCGGCCGTCCGATTTGTTTTTAACACGTTCGATTAGATGGTTGAGCCAAAGGGGTATCGGCCAATCCCCTTGTGCCTCGTGGCAGTGTCGTGTCAGCATGCTGAGTCAGCGCCGCGTCGGCCGGCCGACCCAATCAGGCTCTGCCACTTGTTGCTGCATAGCTGCCCGTCCGTTCTGTTTTTTTTAAACAGACAAATATTGTTTTAATCTTGTAAAATTCGTAGTAAATCAAATACTTGTCCAAAAATTTCATATAATATACCGTTGGATTCGCAAAGTTGAGTAGAATACAGATCTGCAATTATATTGCTGGTTTACTGCAGTAATCTTGTAGTAGTATTTAAAGTCTAGATTCGAGTGTTTTAATTCTAGAAAAATATCCGTAACTCCGTTTCAGTTGATTCTTGTTACGTTAGCTTTGTATATACAAGATCTTATGTGGAAAATTGATATATCATGCTTAGAGTGTTTAGATCTGTTTCGAGGTAGATTGGAAGTGTAGATCTATTTATGAGCATATTTAATTAAGTATTAATCCAAATACTTAAAATCTGTAGGAAATCGATACTAATGACATCCCCAACTCAATAACACCCCTGTATTATATCCTTTGTCGAATTTGAACCCATACTTGCTTATTACCATGTTGCATGCATGCATAATTACCTTCGTGGAATTGTTTTGTGCAAATTGTGATTGGACCTACGTTGGTGTTTCGTTAGATTATTCGGAGTGCGCTGAGGAGTACTGTTGTGTAGAGTGCTGCTCGGATCAAGGCAAGTTACACCACTTATACATATTATGTCCCAGTTTTCGACTATGCATGTTTTACTCTTCAAATCTTGTAGTATGCATGTGTAGGTTCTTAGTAGATTTTCTTAGTACTATTTTTGTAAGTGCGATTTTGTAGTACGCCATGAGTAGTTTTATACTTAGAAATTCCCATCCTAATAGGTCCCCCCTGTTTTTGCTAAGTTTTGCTTTCTATGCTATATATATATACTAAGTACCGTTGGGGGGTTTGAAAGACTCCAAAAATTTCTAAGTACATAAACTCTCTCGAGCGACCTTTCTTCTCAAAACCCCCTTCAAAATAAAAACTAAATTTTCTTCTGGGCGGATTGGTTGTCGGGACAACGAGTGGAATTTTGGTGAAGGACAGCCGCCCATGAATCAAAGAAGTCTGCCATGTTTCTAAATTCAGAAGCTTCTAGTGCAACCACAATACATATGGGCTCTGTCTTGGCTTAGTACTTAGTGGGAAACCTCACTGGGGTACCAACATTTGGAGGTTCTTGGCACGGTTGGATCCAGCTAGTAGAGGGGATACTAAGGGAAGGCTTCGCCATGGTCTTGTCTGTAAAAGGACTTGATCGTGGATTGTGGGGAAAGTGCACGACCTCTCGAGAGTATTGCAATCTGATCGATCAGCCGAGTTCACGGAAAAGAACACCTTGAGCATCTGAAGGATGGAGCCTCTGAAAGATCTTCCTCTCTCTTTTCCAAACTTAATGTTTTATAAACCCCAGGGCATGAGTAATATCATCATTGGGTGGGATTTTGGGGACTTGGTGCGTAATATCCAAGTGCTAGGTTGATTGGACACTTGGTGAGTAATATCCTCGTGTTCCACTTTACCCTATACTACCGAAACAATGTTTACAAAGTAGGGTAAACTCTTTCTCTTTTCTTCTTACTTAGAGAAAATTGGCCTTATGCAAAAGAACCCCAAAGCCTACACTTAGCCTTGCTTGTAGAGATAGTCTTATTCTTTCCTTGGTGTAATTTGCCAATACATTCAAAGTATTGACCCAACTTATTGGCTGCACGTCTTATGTGCAAAATCCGAAGACTGAAAGGTGCGTAGGGATTGTGGGTCTTCACGCAACTATCCTGAGGCGTTGATGGACCCAAGTTTTATTAAGCCTCCGCTGTTTTATTTGAGCTAGCTATAAGGTATGCAAGTTGTAATAATTATACTCTGGATTATTCGTGTAATAATGACTTGTGTTTTACATGATATTGATCGACTGTGCAGTGCTAGCTATTGATCCAGGGACTAGCATCATAATCACAGGGACTTAGGATCCTTAATGATCCGAGGTCACAACTGATGGTATCAGAGCACAAAGTTGCTTGTAGGACGTGACCCCTAGGATTGGAAACCACCTTTACCATTGTGTGTTTTTGCTTTCTATTTTTCCTCTAAATTTTTATGCTCTTCTAATAAATTCTCATCCTTATCACTTTGTGTCTAATATTCATTCTCCTAACTTAAAGATGACGAGCTTCTACTACGACACCGCAGAAGACATCAAGTACCTACGTTTTGGGGAATGCCTTCTAGACATCATCAAGACGTTGGAGTTTCCCATGCCATCAATCAAGGGAAGCGAGTTAAGGAAGATGCACAAGGAAGGATGCTGGGCGATTGAAGTCATCCAACCGGGGCGAAGCGAGTCTGAACCCAAGACAGAGGCCATTGTACTCAACATCACCAGCGACTACAAGGAGATGACTTAGCACCAGCATGCATGAGCTCATTGGACGCCTATGTGGACGCCACCATGAAGAGGTTGAAGGCCACTGATGACCCACAAGTATAGGGGGTGTATCACAGTATTTTTGATAAGTAAGAGTGTCGAACCCAACAAGGAGCAGAAGGTGCTGGCTAGTGGTATCGATCAGGAATTCTTTGCAAATACTTAGCAAACAGATTTTTATGGGTTTTTGATAAAGCAAGTAAATAAAGTACGAGTAAATAAAAGACAGTAAGAAAAAATGTAGCAAGTGGCTGAATCCTTTATGCAGCAAAGGACAAGCCGGTTGTATTTCTAAAGATGACCAAACGTTCTCGAGGACACATGGGAAGACTGTCAGGTGCTTTCGCTTCGTATAGTTGATTAATCTTCTTTAGCTTGCTAAGTATTGTGTGGGTGAACCTGTGCTAATGTACCGACCTCCCTAGGACTAATACATACTTGTGATTATACCCCTTGCAAACATCCGTAAGTACAAGAAAGTAATTAAGGTAGAAACCTAACCACATCTTTAAACTCTAAGACCCTTACGTCCCTTGTGCAATGGTTTCCTAACGGGGGTTCAGGTTTCTGTCACTCCGGCAACCCCTACGATTAGTAGCGAAATACACAATGCATTCCCCTAGGCCCATATAGGTGAAGGGTCATGTAGTCGATGTTCACATGACACCACTAGAAGAAGTACACCACAACTTAAATATCAAACCATTGAATCTTTCTCAACACAACTCCACTACTAACAACATGACTTCTCCCATGTCCTCAAGAACAAAACGAACTACTCACAAGACATCATATGGATCATGATCAGAGATGGAATAATTTTGTATAACAATCTGAACATACACAATAATTCAATGGTTCCACTCAATAGCATCAACTACAAAGAGTAATCAACATCGGGAAAGTTTCCCCTAAGAACTATGCAAGATTCAACCCAATTGTTACAACAATATGGAGATGGTGATGATGGTGCTGATGGTGATGATGGTGGTGGTGATGATGATGATCCCGATGAAGTCCAGCTTGATGGTGGTGTTGATGGCGACGATCTCCCCTCTCCGGGAAGGAATTCCCCCGGCAGAAATCTGTCTGCCAGAGAGATCTTTCTCTCTCAGTGTTTTCCGCCCCGCAGAGGCGGCTGAATCTTTCTGTAGTCACTCCCCAAGTCTTAGGGTTTCGGGAGGATAATATATGCCAGAGGGGAGAGCCAGAGGTGGGCCAGGGCGGCCACACCACCTGGTGGCGCGGCCTAGGGTGGCCCACGCCAGGGGGTGGTGTGGCCCCCCTGTGGCCCATCTCCACTCCTCCTTCTGGCATCCTTCGTCTTCTGGGAAAATAGGATTTTCTGTATATTTTCCCAGATTTTCTGATCTTCACGAATTTTGCCTCCAAATAGTACCTTTTCCATCAGAATCCTGACTGCAGCGGTCCATGCTCCAAAAGTCATCAACCATGCCAAAATAGATGAAATAACATAAGTATCATCACTTAATATGAAATATAGCGGTGAATAACAGTAAATTATGACATAGAATAGTGATGCAAAATGGACGTATCAACTCCCCCCAAGTTTAGACTTCGCTTGTCTCCATGCGAAACTGAGCTCAATAAACATTGCCTCAGGGTTATGGAGTGAAGAGTCGATAAAAGAATACGGACAAGAAGCATCACATTCATCAATACATAGATCATAATAGAAGACAGCTCATTATTATACAACTTAACTTGCAATAAGTAAAGGAAACACAATAAAGATACAAAAAATAAATCATAATTGGTAATGGCAAACTTAGCTCTTGGTCGAAGAATAGTTGATAATTTGCTGGAGTTCACAAATAACTGGTTTTCAATGATAGCTTTCAAAGTAGTAATCACCAAGATAAGAGCAATGTGCAAAACAAGGAACATAAGAAATATGATTGAATAAATCATCATATGAATGAATGAACCACAACAACTCAAAATACTTGCTGAGATAGAGAGGAATAGGTTTACTGACTCAACTACAAAGTAAAAGAAAGGGCCCTTCGCAGAGGGAAGCAGGGATTTCAAGTTTCATAAAGAGATCCCAAAAATTATAATACTTATTAGCTTTCAGCTCTCATTGCCCCTACCATAAGCATCTTTAGGTGATTAACGTTAAAGTGACACAACTAAGAGGATATGCTTGACAAGTTATAAATGGAAGTCCCATGCCCCTTACTTACGAAGACCGAACCTCATGCTACTCAATTTCAGTCACGAGTAAGCTCTTGTCATTGTAAATACATGTGTATCATCGAGAACCGCCAACGGGGTACCCCTTGCACATGACACAGGAGCTATACCATAATCAAAATGACAAGGCAAGCAGACAGTGAGCATCTCAGCGATCTTTTATTTGCTATTTGCATAGGTTTTTATTGAGGATGCTTCATAGAATTCTCACTATAGTTATGCTACAAGTTTCCACCATGATTAGGCATGGCTTAGGCTAGCGGCCCATGCATTTCTCTAACACACATATAAACTCCATAATCTTACAAGTTCCACTTTATTTCACACCGTTGGGATCCATAAGCAAAAGAACATGAAACTACGTACAAAGCACCAATGAAGTGTTGAAAGCATTTCCCATGATACATGGTTCTGCTAACTTCAACTCATAAAGGGCAAGCATATACGCAACAAAGAAGGACACAATGGTTCAAGTTTATTAAATGCAAGAAAATAATGAAGGGAATATGCCTGAGAGGAAATAATAAAGTGGTTATTATCTTATTCCATGTTTATGATAAATGTTTATTTTGCATGCTATAATTGTATTAATTGGAAACGTTAATACATGTGTGTTTAATAAACAAAATACAAAGTTCCTAGTAATGCCTCTCATATAAACTAGCTCGTTGATTAACAAGATGATCAAGGTTTCCTGATCATGGACATTGGATGTTGTTAATAACGAGGTCACAACATTGGTGGAATGATGTGATGAACATTCATCCGAAGTATAGCATTACGATCGAAGTCATTATGTTTATGTTGCTATAACATCATACGAAGCAATCTTAGTCCTTAGACCATGAGATCATGTTAATTGCTAACACCAGAAGAGTATCTTGATAACACCAAGCATCACACCGTAACAGGGTGACTATAAAGGTGGGTTCAGTACTACAAAGGTGTTATGTTGAGGCTCATGGATCAAGAGTGGAATTTGTCAATCCCGATTACAGATAGATATACTCTAGGCCCTCTCGGTGATATCACATTAAGATAGCTTGTAAGCAAGTGATGTGATCACTAGAATGTTATATCACAGGAACGAAAAAAGAGTGCATGTCGACAACGAGATCAAACTAGGTATGGAGATACCGATGATCAAATCTCGGACATGTAATATATCGCGAGACAAAGGGATTTAGTTACTAGCGTTAAAAGTTCCCACGATCACATAAGTCATCGTTGAATGTGTGGGAGTCAGTATGGATCTCCAGGTCCCGCTTTTGATTATTGATCTGAGAGGGGTCTCGATCATGTCTATATTATTCGCAAACCGTTGGGTCACACACTTAAGGGATACCGACACCATTTGGAGCAAATATGTTTCACATAAAGATTTAAGAAAGCGCTGGAATTATTTCAATAGACACCGAAACTGTTTCGGGTGAAATTGCTGAAATTGGTTCTGCATGTAATATTGAAATGTTGCAGGGTTTTTATGTCAATGTTTGTTAATTAAAGTAATTAACAATATTCTGAATAAAATTAATAAAAGAGTTTTATTAAATGAGAGAGCATTAAATATGGAGAAATTTAATGCATTTAAAGTGGAGACTTTAAAAGAGAATGTGAAGGGGCAAATTTATGTGGAGGGAGTTACCACCACATGAATGAGGAGGTGAGGGGTGACCCCTTGGGGCGCCGGCCATGGGGAGGGGTACCCCTTCCTCCTATAAAAGACCCCCCTCACACCCCTTCTTCCACACACCTCCTCGTGAAGGATCTCTCTCCCCCTCTAGTATTATTTCCCCATGGTCTCGGATTAGCGAGATACATGTTCCCGGTGGCTTTATCTGGAAAGGAGTTGCTGCTTCCGCTCGTTTGCTGGAGCGAGGGACGGAGGTTGTCGGGTACCAGACGTGTGTGCGATCACGGATGCACCACTGCTTTGTGGTGCTGGACTTGGTGGTGCTGGACTTGCTGGAGCTGGATCTGAAGGACATGATGGAGCCGGACCTAATGGACTTCATCACAATCTTGAGATCGGCAAGTGTACGACTACATCATCCACGAGTTCCATCTTGTTAACAAAGCTTTGTTGTCTTCGAGGGTAAGTTCTCCATGGATGTATATCCACCCGTTGCTTGTATCTAGTAGATAGATCTTAGCGTATAGTTCCCATCGTAGGAATTTTTTTGTTTTCTATGTTGCGAACCCTTCAGTGGTATCAGAGCCTGATCTATGCGTAGGTGCTTTGCACGGGTAGTACACATATGTTTATATGTGGGCGATGATGATCATGTTATTGCATCTTTCATGTATTTTGGATATTGGTGGCATAGTGGGATGAAGCGGCTCGGACCAACCTTACATGTCATCGCACATGAGACCGGTTCCACGACTGACATGCAACTAGTTTTGCATAAGTGGCTGGCGGGTGTCTGTCTCTCCTACTATAGTCAATATCTGATTTACAACGAGTTGCTAATAGCTTAGTTATCCTCGTTGTGGTTCCATGTTCGTAGGTAAGAACGGTTCTATCTCGGAAAGCCCTAAGCCACGTAAAACTTGCAATGGATAAATTAGAGGCGTCTAGTTTAGATCGTTGCTGGGCTAGTGTCATGATATGGTAATGTTGTAAGTTGATGTATAATTGATGCTCTTATAACACACCTAACGTGTAAGTTCCATAGACCTTGGCCTTACACACGAAGGAATGATAGAAATCATACCACAATGCATATGATGGTGATAAAATCATCCCACTTTACACATATGACCATATCATCCCACTTTACACATATGATGTTCATATCTTATATTGCTTGTTTGGCGTTTTAGTAGCATTATAAGATGATCCCTCATTTAAATATCAAGATAAAATGTGTTCTTCCTTAAGTATGCACCGTTCTATGGATCTTGTTTCGAGACATCACGTGATGATCGGGTGTACTCGACTATGCGCTTTCATACAAACGGGTGTAAGACAGTTTTACACATGCGAGTACTAAGGTTCTTACTTGGTGAGCCTAACATGTACAGACATGGCCTCGGAACACGGACCGAAAGGTTAAGCATGAGTCATATAGTTGATGTGATGCCCATATTGATGCTCTCCTTTGAAGCTACACTGACTCACGTGATGATTGGACTTGGTGTAGTGGATTTGGTTCATGTAATCACCAAAAAGGCACGAGGGATGTCATTTTTGAGTGGGAGTTCATTTCTAATTTGGATTAGTCGAACTCAATTTGTCATAGACTAAATCAAAGTGAATTTGCATAATTTGTTGTAGTCATTGGCGTCTGTTCACTACCTTATGCTTAGTTTTAATTGAGATAATAGAACTATAGAATTCTGGATATTTACTTTACGAACTGTTATCGTATTGTTTTGAATGTCAATTTAAAGTTTATAAGTCCTATTGCAAACTTTCAACAAACTCTATTTACTCCATGAAGTTTAATACGTAGTATTATATCAAGAGTAAGAATTCCAATGTTAGTATCTAAAGTATCATGTTTGCCTCCATGAATATTGATATTCAAAAGTTGTTTTAATATCAAGATTATATAGGAGCTGAAAAATTGTTTCAGAAACCATCATGTGTGGAAGATATTGTGATATCTGAAACAATATTTTTGGTTGCATTATGATAGAGTATAATTTAGCAAAATACATGTTCTCATATTGTATGGGAATTTGTGAAGGATGGAGATGCTAGGCATCTGAATCTCCCAAAAGGTTTTGGGAACTAAAATTATACTCGTCATTCTTCCTTATAGGCTATAGTAGCTTGATCATGAAAGTTGTCATGATAAGGATGAATAGAAGATGTAAGAAAAATGTTTACTATACTAATAGATTACTAAATAATGGATTTTTTGAAAGAACACCAAACATTTGATGATGGTGATCCACTTCAAAGTGCAAGTCCAAAGGTATTCGTATTTGACTATACACGCTTTGTAATATGTGTCATGTGAATGACACCACTATTGATGTTGATAGATTCTTTTAAAAACAAAAGGAATTGCTGAAAGAGAATCGATAAAATATTTGGCAAAAAAGAAAAGTTGGAGATGTCTAGCTTAGGTATATAGAAGATATACATGTTATGGTTACATCCTTTGCTTGTTAAACAATGTGGTTCTTAGGTATTGGATACCGAATTGGTTGGTATGAAGTGCCATACAGGACAACGCAATTCATGAATTGCAATGCGGCCTAAGTAACTAGCAAGAGAATAAGTGATGATGTTCATCGAAAACAAATAAAGTGTTATTATGGTTTTCGTTGTCGTCAAACCTAGCCTTCAAGATTTGTTTTAATAATTGTTATTTTGTTCCGGTATTATGAGAACAATGGTTGTTCAAATAATTACCATATTCCATAAAGGATGGATGAACTTTTACAAGTCTAGTGGGAGAAATCACATCCATAAACACTATTACTAAAATGTCGCAAGGCAAATGATTGAAAGATCACTTATGAAGTGACATCGCTGTTTAAATTATATTGGAAAGAAAACATGAAGAAACTCCATGTTGATGGATTTTTTGAGTCTTTGATTTTGATCAATTGACACTTGTGACACTTTCCTCGAGATAATTGAAACTCCGTTCATAGGCCAAAGAGGAACGAATGACTAGCTTATTGGAAATTGTGCATGCTAATGTGCATAGTCCATTATGTGTAGCCATATGCGATGGATCTTTTTGCTTCATATGCTTTCTCCCGAAATTTAAGTGAATATATCTATATATTTACTTAATAAGGAAGAAGTATGAAACATTTGAAAATTGTTCAAAGCCTTTCAAGATGAAGTGGAAAATCATTGTAACAAGAAAATAAAGAGTTTATGATTCGATCATAAAGGAAGATATTTGAGTTACATGTTTAGCAAAACAACTAAGATTTTAGGAATTGTTCCATGATCTGTGTTTCTCGATAATCCATTGGAGTATGGCATATTCGAGAGATGAAATCAAACCATGTTTGACATGGTAAGATCAAAGGTATCATTTATAAAACTACCATTATGTTTTAAGGATTTAAGCTTTAGAGACTACCGCTTTTACACTGAAAAGAGCATCATCGTGATCCGTTGAAATGACACCATATAAGTTATGGTTTGGGATAAAACCCAAATTGTCTTTTCTTAAATTTTGGTATACTATGCAAAAGTAAAATATTTACAACCAAAGTTGGATAAGCACGTCTTTGTAGGTTATCCCAAAGAATTTGTTGGGAATTTCTCCATAACACCGAGGACAAAAGTGTTTGTTACTTGGAACGTCAAGTTTCTTGAGAAGGAATTTTTCGTGAAAAGTTAAGTGGGAGGACAATAGAACTTTAATAAGGTTGCTGAACCTTAGCTATATGTGCTAAGTAGCGCACCGCCGGAAAGTGTCCCGATGGCGGCCACAATGCTCATGGCTCCCGTGATTACAAAGGTTGTGATCTTGGAGATTAGAGTTCCTATTGAACCGTGTGGGTCGGTAAGAATCAAATAGTGTGATTTGATAAGAAAGTCGTTATTGTTTTGACAATGATGAACCGACTACATGCAAAGAAGCGATGATGGGCCCTGACTCCATAAAATGACTAGAAGTCATAGAATCCGTGATAGTATCCATACACGAGAAATCAAGTTTCTAAACTTGGAAGGCCCTCCAGAAAGGCGTGAAGCCTATCGGTCGTGTTTGGATCTATAAAGAAATAGACATGGATGTTTAACATCTATGAAATAGTCGACATGTCGGAAACAAGTTTACGACAATGTTCAAGGAGTTGACTATGGCAAGATTTGATCTTTCATAGCGATATTTAGTCTTAACGGATTAATGTAGCAAGCACTACATATAATTTGATGTATGGTAGTTGAACAAACAAAACAATGTTCTTCTAATAGAATGGTTACCTAGGACGTGTACAAGACACGGTCCGAAGGGTTTTGTTAATTCAAAGTGTGCTAAAAGGGCATGCAAACTTCAATAGTTGAAGTAAGCATAGCGGAGTTGGAATCTTCACCATGATGAAACTGTTAAAATAGTTTAAATTCATCGGAGATGATGAAGATGCTTGCATTTGCAAGAAATTAAGTGGGAGCGCTGAGACATATTTCTAATACATTATGTAGAGAACATATTGTTGATTGGAAATGCTGTATCTTGTATTGACACAAGTTAAGAATTTCATTAAAATAAGATTTCGATGAAAGACTTGGGCAAAACCAGAATATTTAGCATCAATATCTATATGGACAGATTGAGGCGCTAATATGGTTGTACCAGATATACATATATGATATATTGAAAGGGTTCAATATGGAAACAACAAGAAAGGTTCTTGTTGCATGGAAAGGATTGTATCAAGATTCAAGTGTTTCAACACTTGGTGAGTAAAATCACATGAAGATTTTGATCGATTATACCGTGATATGTATATATCTAGAATGTCTTATGCTCTAAGTGTTATGATCACATACCAGAATGATTCATAAGATGATCATTGGACAATAGTAAATATATTCTTATGAGCTTTGGAAGAACTAAGAATATATCATGTATAAGTGACAAATAGTTAAAGGTAGTTCATTGTAAAGTGTTACATTGATACTAGTTTTGTCACAAGATATAAATTAAATTTATCTCAATTTAGACTATGGGTGGCACAATGTAATGGAAAGGTTGTTCCATGATGGATTTGTATAAGTTCCAAAGTTGAAACATTGTGATGGATACTACAACAAAATGGTAAGTATGTGACTGCTATAGTAGTAGCAAAGGAGGGCATTTGTGTTATGTAGTTTGTTATCAAACTAGGTGTGGTTCAAAGTGGGCTAATACTATGAATATATATTGTATGACAATAATATCAACATATTTTAACCCGAACAAACTAAAGGTCTCACCAAAGGACCAAATTTATACAATGCCATCTCATTTGAGAATGAGTGATGCGTAGAGACGCAAAGACATGCAAATACACACGGACCTGAAAGTGCCAGATCCGGAGATTATGTTAACCACTAGCAAACGCGTATATTCAACACCTAGGTGTTGTATATACAAGTTTACAAACTAGATTACTGACTCTAGTGCAAGTGGGAGACTGAAGGGAATATGCCCGAGAGGCAATAATAAAGTGGTTATTATCTTATTCCATGTTTATGACAAATGTTTATTTTGCATGCTATAATTGTATTAATTGGAAACGTTAATACATGTGTGTTTAATAAACAAAATACAAAGTTCCTAGTAATGCCTCTCATATAAACTAGCTCGTTGATTAACAAGATGATCAAGGTTTCCTGATCATGGACATTGGATGTTGTTAATAACGAGGTCACAACATTGGTGGAATGATGTGATGAACATTCATCCGAAGTATAGCATTACGATCAAAGTCATTATGTTTATATTGCTATAACATCATACGAAGTACTCTTAGTCCTTAGACCATGAGATCATGTTAATTGCTAACACTAGAAGAGTATCTTGATAACACCAAACGTCACACCGTAACAGGGTGACTATAAAGGTGGGTTCAGTACTATGAAGGTGTTATGTTGAGGCTCATGGGTCAAGAGTGGAATTTTTCAATACCGATGACGGATAGATATACTCTGGGCCCTCTCAGTGATATCACATTAAGATAGCTTGCAAGCAAGTGATGTGATCACTAGAATGTTATATCACAGGAACGAGAAAAGAGTGCATGTCGGCAACGAGATCAAACTAGGTATGGAGATACCGATGATCGAATCTCGGACATGTAATATATCGCGAGACAAAGGGATTTAGTTACTAGCGTTAAAGGTTCTCACGATCACATAAGTCATCGTTGAATGTGTTGGAGTCAGTATGGATCTCCAGGTCCCGCTTCTGATTATTGATCTGAGAGGGGTCTCGATCATGTCTGCATTACCGTAGGGTGACACACTTAAGGGATACCGACACCATTTGGAGCAAATATGTTTCTGATAAATATTTAAGAAAGCGCTGGAATTATTTCAATAGACACCGAAACTGTTTTGGGTGAAATTGCTTAAATTAGTTCTGCATGTAATATTGAAATGTTGCAGGGGGTTTTATGTGAATGTTTGTTAATTAAAGTAATTAACAATATTCTGAATAAAATTAATAAAAGAGTTTTATTAAATGAGAGATCATTAAATTTGGATAAATTTAATGCATTTAAAGTGGAGACTTAAAGAGAATGTGAAGGGGCAAATTTATGTGGAGGGAGTTACCACCACATGAATGAGGAGGTGAGGGGTCACCCCTTGGGGCGCCGGCCATGGGGAGGGGTACCCCTTCCTCCTATAAAAGACCCCCCTCACACCCCTTCTTCCACACACCTCCTCGTGAAGGATCTCTCTCCCCCTCTAGTATTATTTCCCCATGGTCTCGGATTAGCGAGATACATGTTCCCGGTGGCTTTATCTGGAAAGGAGTTGCTGCTTCCGCTCGTTTGCTGGAGCGAGGGACGGAGGTTGTCGGGTACCAGACGTGTGTGCGATCACGGATGCACCACTGCTTTGTGGTGCTGGACTTGGTGGTGCTGGACTTGCTGGAGCTGGATCTGAAGGACATGATGGAGCCGGACCTAATGGACTTCATCACAATCTTGAGATCGGCAAGTGTACGACAACATCATCCACGAGTTACATCTCGTTAACAAAGCTTTGTTTTCTTCGAGGGTAAGTTCTACATGGATGTATATCCACCCGTTGCTTGTATCTAGTAGATAGATCTTGGCGTATAGTTCCCATCGTAGGAAATTTTTTGTTTTTTATGCTGCGAACCCTTCAAATAAAGTGTGCCATCAAGTTTGTGAGAGCTTTAATCACTAATTTTCACATAACAATTTTAATTTGGAAGGTAGATAAAAACAGGAATTTACTTGGAATAGCAATAATGCTAATAGGTAGGTATGGTGGACACAAATGGCAAAGGTTTGGTTTTGAGGATTGGATGCACGAGAAGAATTCCCTCTCAGTACATGTTTTTGGCTAGCAAGGCTGGGTAGCAAGTATAAGAGTTGAAGGAAGCAAACAAACATACAAATGATAAAAACAAACATGCAATCATCCTTGGAAGCACAAAAGATCTTAACTGGAGAATACTAAACTTATGAGCAAATCAAGAAAGAAAGATGATGAAACTATTTTTTCTTTAGAGTACTTTTATCTTTTCATTCAACTCTCAAAAATAGTGTTGCTACTGACTGAGCCAGGTTTGCCAAAACCAACTAAATTAACTCAATGATCCCAAAGTGATATCAATACTAACAACAAGATCAATCATATAACCACGAATTGAAAACTATATAAAATATGCCAAAGAGTAAATGATAGAATATCTCATTAATATTCCATAACGGCAACTCACACCAAGGGATACATATATAACGAGAGAGGGGACACTTCCATAATTCAAACCATCCTACATGATAACTTCTCTATTCAAGACATGACTCTACAAAAAAGGTAAAAAGATAGAAGATAGTGATGCGATACCGCGGCACTCCCCCAAGCTTGGAACAATCCAAGGGGATGCCAAACCTGATGATGAATTACTCCTTCGGTGGTGGTATTCTCTCATCATCGTCCGACTTCCAAAGTAAAGGCTCCCCATCAACAAAGGACATTGTGGTCTCCAGCATCCTGAAACTTGCAACAGCACTTATGCGTTTAAATCTAACCTCGTACTCACAGTTTTGATTTTGAACATCGTAGAGCTGTGCTTGCAGTTTGTTGGTTGTTTGGCGGAGTGAGAGGACTTCGTCCTTGAGCTCAGCAGTCTCCTTTTGGTGCTCGGCGATGAGTTCAGAACAAATCTTATGGATGATATCCACTTCGCGTTCCGCTATCTTCTTGTACCTAAAGACTTCTTGGTCTAGTGCTTCCATCCTGTCCTCCAGACTTCCTTCACCTTTAGGGCCTTGAACCTCTTTTATCCGGACTTCCCCATCTTCAAGCAACAACTCCTTGGGATGAATCTTAAACTCTCTCATGTATGGGTTTATGATATCTTCTAAGGAATCTCCCTTGGATGATCCAGAGGAAGACATTGTGGCTCCAAATCTGGGACTCTACCTGTCAGAAACAGATCGAAACGAAAACATGTCGAAAACATGATATACGAACCTCGGGAGATCTGGGGGATTATATATTACGAAGTTTCAAAACAAAAGGAAGGTACTAGGAGAAAACGAGTCAAAGACGGAGTTCGAGGTGGCCTTACCACCTGGTGGCGCGGCTAGGGGCAGGCCCGCGCCACAAGGTGGTGTGAGCCACCCTAGCTCCGTGTCCGCCCCTCTTTCGCTTCGTAGCTTTCCTTATTGACTAAAAACTGCAAAAATATAGTTGGATAGTATTTTCGCGGAACTTTTCTTACCAAAACTGTTACCTATTCAAAAACGGAGTCTACAGGTCTCTCAATTTGGTCCTTGATAAGTTTTTCCAGAGTTATAACTTGAAAGGCATCAACATCTTCATTGTAAGAATCTCGAGCAATATAGTGCTTGAGTCACTGCCCATTCACTACTTATGTAGTATTATATTTTAAAGAAGAAATTTGTATTGCTCCCGAACAGTACACTTCTTCAATAATGAAGGGTCCTTCCCATTTTGACAGTAGCTTTCCTGCAAAAAATCTGAGATGAGACCTATACAATAGAACTTTCTCACCAACATGAAATTCTCTCTTAAGTATTCGCTTGTCATGCCATCTTTTAACTTTTTCCTAAAGAGCCTAGCATTTTCATAGGCTTCACTCCTCCATTCATCTAAGGAACTTAAATCAAATAATCTTTTCTCACCTGCGAGCTTACAATCTCTATTGAGTTCTTTAACTGCCTAGTAGGCTTTGTGTTCTAATTCTAAAGGTAGGTGACAAGCTTTCACATAAACCATTTTGTAAGGAGACATCCCCATAGGGTTTTTGTAGGCAATCCTATAAGCCCATAAAGCATCATTCAACTTTTTAGCCTAGTTTTTTCTAGATCTATTAATAGTATTTTGCAAGATGGATTTAATTTCTCTATTTGATAACTCTACTTGCCCACTAGTTTGGGGGTGATAAGCTGAAGCAATTCTATGATTAACATCATATTTAGCAAGGGTCTTTCTAAAACCACCATGAATGAAATGAGAACCCCCATCAGTCATGAGATACCTAGGCACTCCAAACCTAGGAAAGATAACATCCTTAAGCATTTTTAGAGAAGTCTCCCCGTCAGCACTCTTCGTAGGAATGGCTTCTACCCACTTAGTAAGATAATAAACGGCAACAAGAATATGAGTATAACCTTTCGAGGGAGGAAAATGACCCATAAAGTCAAATCCCTAGCAATCAAAGGGTTCAATAACTAGAGAGTAGTTCATAGGCATTTCATTGCGTCTAGAAATATTACCAACACGCTGACACTCATCACAAGATAAAACAAATTTTCTTGCATCTTTAAAAAGGGTAGGCCAGTAGAAACCTGATTGCAACACCTTTTCCTAAGTTCTATCTCCTGCATGATGTCCTCCATAATCACTACCATGACATTTACGCAATATCTCCTTTTGTTCATATTCTGGAACACATCTTCGCATAATACCATCCACTCCTTCATTATATAATTGTGGGTCATCCCAAAAGTAATGCCTCAAATCATAAAAGAACTTTCTTCTTTGTTGGGCTATAAAAGTTGGAGGCAAATACTTGGAGACAATAAAGTTAGCATAATCAGCGTACCAAGGGATCCTTCGCGAGTTTACCCCTACCGCAGCCAACTGTTCATTTGGGAAGAAATCATTAACAGACATAGGTTCCAATCGAGATAAATTATTAGCTACAGGATTTTCAGCACCTTTCCTATCTACAATATGAAGATCAAACTCTTGTAAAAGCAGCACCCACCTAATAATCCTAGGCTTAGCATCCTTCTTCATCATAAGGTACTTAATAGCAGCATGATCAGTATGAATGGTGACTTTTGAGTCCACAATATAAGGTCTAAACTTATCACAAGCAAAACGACAGCTAGGAATTCTTTTTCAGTAGTAGCATAATTCCTTTGAGCAGCATCAAGATTCTTACTAGCATAATGAATAATGTTTAGCTTTTTATCAATTCGTTGCCCAAGGACAACACCTCCAGCAAAATCACTAGCATCACACATTATTTTACAGGGTAAACTCCAATCATGTGGTTGAACGATAGGAGCTATACTTAAAGCCTTCTTAAGAGTTTTAAAAGCTTCCTTACAATCATCATCAAAAACAAAGGGTACATCTTTTTGAAGAAGATTAGTGAGGGGTTTCGATATCCTAGAAAAATATTTAATAAACCTTCTATAGAAACCAGCATGACCAAGGATACTACGAATACCTTTCATGTCTCTTGGACATGGAATTTTTTGTCAATTGCCTCAACCTTAGCTCTATCAACTTCTATGCCTCTTTCAGAAACCTTATGTCCAAGTACAATACCTTCATTAACCATAAAGTGGCATTTCTCCCAATTAAGAACAAGATTGGTCTCTTCACACCTCAGCAAAACTTTATCAAGGTTGTGTAGACAATTATCGAAAGAAGTTCCATAGACGGAGAAATCATCCATGAATACTTCCACAATTTCCTCACAAAAACCATGAAAGATAGCAGACATACATCTTTGAAAAGTAGCAGGAGCATTACATAAACAAAAAGGCATACGTCTATAAGCATAGGTTCCGTCAGGGCATGTAAAAGTAGTTTTTTCTTGATCTTGTTGTTTAACAGCAATTTGAGAGAAACCAGAATATCCATCAAGAAAACAAAATGGGGTCTTCTAAGACAACCTTTCTAACATTTGATCAATAAAAGGAAGCGGGTAATGATCTTTCTTAGTAACTTTGTTAACTTCCCTAAAATCAATGCACATCCTATAGCCCACTACTATTCTTTGGGGAATAAGCTCATCATTATCATTAGGAACAACAGTAATTCCATCTTTTTAGGAACACAATGAACAGGACTAACCCATTCACTATCAGCAATAGGGTAAATAATACCAGCATCAAGGAGTTTCAATACCTCATTTCTTACCACTTCCTTCATCTTAGGATTTAAACGTCGCTGGTGCTCTACTACTGGCTTTGCATCTGGTTCTATATTGATAGAATGCTGACATATAGTAGGTGAAATCCCTTTTAAATCATCCAGAGTATAGCCCATAGCCCCTCGGTGTTTCTTCAAAACCTCCAATAACCTTTCTTCTTCCTTCCCTAAAAGTTTAGAGCTAATAATAACATGATATATCTTTTTATCATCAATGTAAGCATATTTAAGATCGTTAGGGAGAGGTTTTAAATCGAAGACCGGATCCTTTTTAGGTTGCAGTATGGTACCCAAGTCTTCTACAGGCAAGTTATGCTTAAGCATCTTAGGCTAATTACGGAGAATTTCGTCAATCTCATTCCTTTCTTCCATGAAGATTTCACTTTCATGATCTTCCATAAATTCCTGCAAAGCATTGTTAGGAGCAAGAGAAATAGAAGCAAGTTGTTCAACTCTAAAATCCTCATTATGGGTTTCCCCTTCACAAGTTCTTTAGTAAATTTTGAAAAATTAAACTCATAAGATTCCCCATTAAACTTAGTCAAGATTTTCTCCCTTTTGCAATCAATAATAGCTCCACAAGTACTCAAGAAAGGTCTACCAAAAATGATAGGATACGTTTTACTAGCAATTGAACCAAGTACTAGAAAATCAGCAAGATACTTAATCTTACCACAAAGAACTTCCACATCCTGTACAATACCAATTGGAGAGATGGTCTCTCTATTAGCAAGGTGAATAACCACATCAATCTCTTCCAATTCGCAGGGACTGATTTCATGCATAATTGCTCTGTAAAGCTCATAAGGAATAGCACTGGAACTTGCACCAATATCACATAAACCATAATAGAAATGATCACCAATTCTAACAGAAAGCACAATGACACTAGCTTTTTTAGTTCTATTAGGATGCGAAACAATATTAGAAGCATCCTCACAAAAGACTATGTGTCCATCTTCTACGCTTTTAGTGACAAGGTCTTTCACAATTGCTACAACAGGTCCAATGTTTATTTGTTCATCAGGTTTTACAGTTCTCTTTGCACTTTTAGTGACTACACTAGTTATCATAGGATGGTCCTTTACCTTATCCAGGAAGGGTTTCTCGATATAAAGTTCAGGTAAGATGTGATCAATAGTGTAAAACTCAGTACTCCCAACAGGAACACAATCAACAATATCTTTATAAGGTGCATGGTACTTGTTCCATCCCCTTTTTGGAATTTCAATATAAGAAGCAAAAGACTTAAAGCAATTTGTAATAACTTGTAAATCAAGACCAGAAGCATCACTAATATTTTGAAAGTCATCAGTTCCCATAAAAGATTCAATGCATTCATAATCATAATTTATACCTGACTTTCTTACTTTGTCGTTCTCCCAAGCTTTAGCATTGTCTTGAATACGGTCCAGAAGATCCCATTTAGCTTCTTCTTCCATGCGAGTGAATGATCCAGCACAAGAAGCATCCAATAAATCCTTGTCATGTAGAGGGAGCCTTGCATAAAAGTTATTGATAATAATATTGTTGGGGAGCTCAAGAATGGGACATTTGAGCATTAGTAACTTCAATCTCCCCAAGCTTGAGCCGTAATCTCTCCATCAAGAGGCCAAAAGTTGTATATTTGATTCCGATCTTTATGAATCTCACTAGGAGGATAAAACTTTGAATAAAAGAGAGGCACTATTTCCTCCCATTCCAGAGTTTGACCATTCTTCAGCAACTTATACCATTCCTCAGCTCTTCCTTTCAGTGACAATGAGAATAATTTCTTCTTAACTTGATCGGTAGTAATACCTGCACACTTGAACAAACAGCATAATTCGTGTATAAAGGGTAAATGATCACCGGGATGGACAGTTCCATCCCCAACATAGTAGTTATCCATAACACGATCAGTAATTCTTGTAGGTATTTTAAAAGCATCATTCTCAGCAGGTGGTGGCTCATCTACTACCTTAGCAGTGGTATTAGCATTACCAAATAAGAAACTCAGTGAATTATCCATAACAAAAATAAAGCAACTAACAGAGATAAACAATACTCAGAGTAGAAGTTTCCATTACCAGTTCCACTCTCCAATAACTCTTCACTCCTCGGCAACGGCGCCAGAAAATAGTCTTGATGACCCACAAGTATAGGGGGTGTATCGCAGTATTTCGATAAGTAAGAGTGTCGAACCCAACGAGGAGCAGAAGGTGCTGGCTAGTGGTATGGATCAGGAATTCTCTGCAAATACTTAGCAAACGGATTTTAGGGGTTTTTGATAAAGCAAGTAAATAAAGTATGATTAAATAAAAGAAAGTAAGAATAAATGCAGCAAGTGGCCCAATCCTTTATGCACCAAAGGACAAGCCGGTTGTATTTCTTAAGATGACCAAACGTTCTCGAGGACACATGGGAAGACTATCAAGTGCTTTCGCTTCATATAGTTGATTAATCTTTTTTAGCATGCTAAGTGTTGTGTGGGTGAACCTGTGCTAATGTACCGACCTTCCTAGGACTAATACATACTTGTGATTATACCCCTTGAAAACATCCATAAGTACAAGAAAGTAATTAAGGTAGAAACCTAACCACATATTTAAACTCTAAGACCCTTACGTCCCTTGTGCAATGGTTTCCTAACGGGGGTTCAGGTTTCTGTCACTCCGGCAACCCCTACGATTAGTAGCCAAATACACAATGCATTCCCCTAGGCCCATATAGGTGAAGTGTCATGTAGTCGACGTTCACATGACACCACTAGAAGAAGTACACCACAACTTAAATATCAAACCATTGAATCTTTCTCAACACAACTCCACTACTAACAACATGACTTCTCCCATGTCCTCAAGAACAAAAAAACGAACTACTCACAAGACATCATATGGATCATGATCAGAGATGGAATAATGATGTATAACAATCCAAACATAAACAATAATTCAATGGTTCCACTCAATAGCATCAACTATAAAGAGTAATCAAGACCGGGAAAGTTTCCCCTAAGAACTATGCAAGATTCAACCCAATTGTTACAGCAATATGGAGATGGTGATGATAGTGCTGATGGTGATGATGGTGGTGGTGATGATGATGATCTCGATGAAGTCCAGCTTGATGGTGGTGTTGATGGCGACAATCTCCCCTCTCTGGGAATGAATTCCCCTGGCAGAAATCTGTCTACCGGAGAGATCTTTCTCTCTCGGTGTTTTATGCCCCGCAGAGGCGGTGGAATCTTTTTTTGGTCGCTCCCCGAGTCTTAGGGTTTCGGGAGGATAATATATGCCAGAGGGGAGAGCCAGAGGTGGGCTGGGGTGGCCACACCACCTGGTGGCGCGGCCTAGGGTGGCCCACGCCAGGGGGTGGTGTGGGCCCCCTGTGGCCCATCTCCACTCCTCCTTCTAGCATCCTTCGTCTTCCGGGAAAATAGGATTTTCCATATATTTTCCCGGATTTTCTGATCTTCGCGAATTTTTCCTCCAAACAACACCTTTTCCATCAGAATACTGACTGCAACGGTCCATGCTCCTAAAGTCATCAACCATGCAAAAATAGATGAAATAACATAAGTATCATCACTTAATATGAAATATATCGACGAATAATAGTAAATTATGACATAGAATAGTGATGCAAAATGGACGTATCAGCCACTACATCAATTTCTTTGGAAGACGTGATGAGAAGGGAGTTCCAATCGAGTTAACCTCAGAGGAAAGGGCAACATCCAAGCGTCGAAGGATCCAATACCAAGACTTGGAGTGCCACATCAACAATCTTGAGGAGGGAAGCTGCTTTGAGATCATAAGGAATGACGAGTTATGCGCTCTAGTCAAGGAGAAGGACGAGAAGATCGAAGATCTGGAAGAGAAGATCAAGTCCCTAGGAGGGAAGCTCACCGCCCAAGACAAGAAGTTCGCTAATCAAGAGAAGAGGGTGCATGATAAGAATAAGAGGATCAGGGAACAAAGTCTTTTACTCGCAAAAACGAGATGGAGTTCAAGAACTTTGCTCTCATGTTGAAGGACCTGCGAGCCGCCAAGAGGATCTTGGAGGAGAAGATCGCGCCCATGGCTAAGGAGTCAAGCTTGATCAAGGAGCTGCAGGAGGAGAAGAAGGAACTTCAAGAGAAGCTCAAAGTTGCTACCCAGGAGCTGCAAGAGGTGAAGGAACTCCAAGAGAAGCTCGAAGCTGCTACACAGGAGCCGCATGAGGTGAAGGAACTTTAGGAGAAGCTTGAAGCCACGACAAAGGACATGGAGTTATACAAGTCAATGCTGGAGAAGGAAGGCTTCACGATTGAGGATGGGGAAGTGGATGATGAGTAGAGTAGATAGTTGGACCACATTTATTTCTATAGTCAATGTTATTCGTGATTGTAATAAGTACCAAAACTATATTGGTTTAGTTAAACTTGGATGAGTTGTGTTAAACTTTGTGCTATGTGTGCCTTTTTGTGTTTCTCGTGTGTTTTTCTTGTGTTTACATAAGGGTAGGAGTTTATTCCTTAGGCTTTCTATCTATTTCTTAACTTGTTTCCCCAACCCCACAGATGGCGAGACGTGGGAACAACAATATGCTCCCGGAGATTGCACAACTCCTGAACTCCCAGAATCAGCTGATCCAACTCCACACCCAAAAAATGCAAAACAACAACAACAACCCGCCACCTCCACCACCTCCGCCGCCCCAACAGGATCGCTTGACTCAGTTCTTGAGGTTGAATCCTCCTACATTCTTAAGTAGTTCTGAGCCAATTGTGGCGGATGACTGGCTCCGCACCACCAATAAGAAGTTGGACACCGTCCAAGTTGTTGGAGCTGACAGGGTGCGCTTTGCCGCGCACCAACTTGAGGGACCAGCTGCTGAATGGTGGGATAACTACCAAGTCACCCACCCGGATATTGATGCTATCACCTGGAACCAGTTTGAGGTGGCTTTTCGTACTCATCACGTAGTTGCTGGTGTCATGTCACTGAAGAGATGCGAGTTCCGCGACCTAAAGCAACTAGACCGCTCTGTCTCCGAGTATGGGGACCTTTTCAGCAAGCTGGCACGTTATGCACCTGATGATGTTTCTATTGATGCCAAGAGGTAGGAAGAGTTCCTAAGGGGACTTAATGATGAGATATCCATTCAGCTTGTTTGATAACTATCTGGAACTTCTGGACACAACAGTTGTGATTGAAGCAAAGCAAAGGAGTATAGAGAACCGCAAGAGAAAGTCCACCTCACACAAGCATAATTCAGCGCCATACCATAAGGAACGCACTTCGTCACAGCCACCCCACAACCATAATAGCCATCGTCATGGGGGACATAACCACAATGGCCATAAGCACCGCAATGGAAATTGCAATGGGAAGGATCTGAGTGAAGTGACATGCTTTAAGTGTAACAAGACAGGGCACTATGCAACTACTTGCCCCGAAAAGATGAAGAATGGGAATGACAATGGGAACGGCAACAGACACAACCATGTTAATGGAAATGGGAAGAAGCCGAATCCATTCGTAAAAGCCACGGTGAATCATGTCTCCATGGAGGATGCTCGTGAGGCACCTGACTCCGTGATTGGTAAGTTCAAGCTTAATTCCATTCCCGCAATTGTTATTTTTGATACTGGTGCATTGCATTCATTCATATCGAATAGAGGGAAGATACCTATGGAGACTTTTAGTACTCCTCTAAGGGAAAGTTCTCCTGGAGGAGAAATAGTGGCAAACTCTGGATGCCGTGGGTTAGAACTAAGGATTGGGGCACACATCTTCCCCCCAAGTCTAGTCGTTCTGGAGTCACAAGGCTTAGACATAGTTTTGGGCATCAATTGGATGACCGAGTATGAGGGAGTCATAGATTGTGCCAAAAGGACTGTAGCACTCACAACTCCGGATAAGAAAAGAATCCGCTTTAAGTTAGCCATTGCACTCAAAGAAAGTATGGTGAACTCTCTTAAGGGGGTTAGCATGGAGGATGTGCCAGTTGTGAAGGAATATCTAGATGTATTTCTGGAAGAATTGCCAGGGATTCCTCCTGATCGAGACATCGAGTTTCTCATTGACTTGATGCCTGGGACCGGACCGATAGCAAAGAGACCATACAAGATGGATGTTGATGAGTTTAAGGAACTTAAGAAACAACTTAGAGAGCAGTTGGACAAAGGATTCATTCACCAAGTGCGTCATCTTGGGGAGCGTCTGTCTTATTCGTGGAGAAGAAGGATAAAACCAAGAGACTAGTCGTGGACTACCGGTCATTGAATGAAGTGACAATCAAGAACAAGTACCCTCTACCCAATATCAACGACTTGTTCGATCAACTAAAGGGAGCTAGTGTGTTCTCTAAGATTGATCTCCGATCAGGTTATTTCCAGTTAAAGATTCGAGAACAAGATGTACCCAAGACAACCTTCACCACAAGATACGGATTGTATGAGTACACCGTGATGTCCTTTGGCCTAACCAATTCCCTAGCATACTTCATGACTATGATGAATAAGGTGTTCATGGAGTACTTGGATAAGTTTATTGTGGTATTCATTGATGACATACTCATATACTCCAAGGATGAGAAGGAACATGAGAGGCATATGCGCCTAATCATGGAAAAGTTATGGGAACATAAGTTGTACGCCAAGTTCAGCAAATGTGAGTTCTGGTTAAGAGAAGTGGGATTCCTTGGTCATATTGTGTCAGCTAAAGGAGTTGTTGTGGACCCAAGTAAGGTAGTTTCCGTGACAGAATGGGAGTCACCTAAGAATGTGGGTGATATCAGGAGTTTCTTGGGCCTTGCAGGATATTACTGAAGGTTCATCAAAAACTTTTCCAAGATAGCAAAGCCTATGACCGAATTTTTGAAGAAAGACAAGAAGTTCCAATGGACCGAGGCATGTGAAGCGAGTTTTCAAGAATTTAACAAGCGCCTAGTAACAGCGCCAGTTTTTTGTCTCCCTGACATCCAAAAATATTTCCAAGTCTATTGCGACGCTTCTCGACAAGGACTTGGTAGTGTACTGATGCAAGAAGGAAAAGTAGTGTCATACGCCTCTCGGCAACTTAAGAACCATGAGAATAACGACCCCACACACGACTTGGAACTAGCATCAGTCGTGCATGCACTCAAGGTATGGACACATTACCTCATGGGCAAACATTGCGATGTGTTCACGGATCACAAGAGTCTTAAATATATCTTCACTCAAAAGGAGTTAAATATGAGGCAAAGGAGATGGCTTGAACTCATCAAGGACTATGACTTGGTCCTGTAGTACCATCCTGGAAAGGCCAATGTTGTGGCGGACGCCTTAAGCCGAAAAGTATATGTAAATGGACTTACCGTGGGAGAACTTCCAAAAGATTTGGGCGAACAGTTCAAGGATCTCAGGTTGGAAATAGTTCCGGAAGGATACTTAGCGACTATGGAGATAGTGCCAACGCTTCTGGACCAAATCAAAGAGGCCCAGAAGGGGGACAAAGAATTGGAAGAAATAAAAGTTAATATAAGCAAGGGTAAAGCAAAAGAGTTTCATACGGATGAATGAGGGACACTTCGGTATGAGAAGCGTTTGTGTGTTCCTAATGATCCCGATATCAGGAAGTTAATTCTAAAGGAAGCTCACATTTTGCCTTACTCAATTCATCCCGGTAATACAAAGATGTACATGGATGTGAAGCATAGATTCTGGTGGAATAACTTGAAAAGAGAAATTGCTGAGTACATCTCTTTGTGTGATGTATGCAACAGAGTCAAGGCCGAACATCAAAAACCAGCAGGGCTGCTGCAGCCGTTACCAGTGCTCGATTGGAAATGGGACAAGGTAGGCATGGATTTTATCACAGGATTACCCCGAACTCGTTCTGGGTATGATTCTATCTGGGTAGTGGTTGATCACTTCACCAAAGTGGCCCACTTTAGTCCTGTAAAGACCACCTATACAAGTGCTAAACTTGCCAAGATTTATATGTCAAGGATCGTAAGTCTTCATGGTGTACCCAAGGGGATTGTCTCTAATAGAGGTACCCAATTCACCTCGAAGTTTTGGCGACAGCTACACGAGTCTCTAGGGACACGACTGGAGTTTAGTACTTCTTTCCACCCGCAAACAGATGGCCAAACAGAAAGAGTTAATCAGATCTTGGAGGACATGTTAAGAGCCTGTGCACTAGACTATGGGTCTAGTTGGAATGATAACTTGCCATATGCAGAATTCTCATACAATAACAGTTACCAAACTAGTATCAAGATGGCTCCATTTGAAGTTCTATATGGCAGAAAGTGTAGAACTCCGCTGCTATGGAATGGAGCTGGAGAACATAGTTTGTTTGGACCTGAGCTGATCAAGGATGCCAAAGAAAAAGTAAGGCAGATTCAAGATAGGTTAAAAGTAGCCCAATCCAGCCAAAAGAGTTATGTTGATTCCAAGCACAGGATGTAACTTATGAAGTGGGAGACCATGCATATCTCTGAGTTTCACCACTACGAGGAGCTAAGAGATTTGGAATCAAGGGTAAGTTGGCACCTCGATTCATAGGGCCCTAAAAGATTTTGGCTCGTAGGGGAGGTTGCCTATCAGTTGGAATTGCCCGAAGTTTTGACTGTTCATGATGTATTCCATGTGTCACAACTAAAGAAGTGTCACCCGGAAATGGCTGAAACACCGCTAAAGGATACAGTTCCTTTGGATGAGGTTCAACTGGAAAACGATCTCACCTATGAGGAAAAAACCACCAGGATTCTAGAAACAACTGATAGAATTACTCGTACCAAGACTATCAGGTTTTGCAAAGTTCAATGGAATTACCATTCCGAGGAAGAGGCCACGTGGGAACGTGAAGAAGACCTGAAGAAAGAACACCCACACGTATTTCCTAACCAACCTGAATCTCGGGGACGAGATTCTTCTTAAGGGGGGTAGGTTTGTAACATCCCAAATTTTATGATTGCAGATGTTACTAGAAGCATGCATCATATCTTTTGCATCATGGCATCACACAACAAAAGTCGCATCAAATACTTTTCATAAACCCTATAGTATTATAAAGACAAAAATGGGTTATACAAAAACTAACCTTCTAAACCCTTGCAAGAGTGTTATTTTATAACCCCATAGTAATCTCCTTCTTTTTACAAAATTTTAGAGACAAATTTCATTAAATTTCGAGTCTGTTTGCAAAAGTTATAAGACAAATAGTGAAACGGAAAATAAAAAGAATATTTACAAAAAAAAGATCTACCCTAGCGGGCCAGCTAGACCAGCCCGCGGCCTAACCACCGCCACGACTGGCAGAGCGAGCGGCGCATAGCGCGTGGGCCGGCCCAGCACCGTCCGCCCGCACCAGCAGCCGCCGACAGGCGGGCCCCACCGCGTCATCTTCTCCGTGGAGATCGGGGCGGACTCCAACCTGCCACCACGCCAGGAACCAACTCCGACCGATTCAGAGGGGGACTCCGCGAACCCCTCCCAATCCTCTGGCCTACTTAAACCCGCGCCACGCCGCCCTAAACCCTAGATTCTTTCTCCACCGCCACTGGGCTGCTCGGATTGGGGACAGTACCGACCTTGCCCACCGCCACCGGGCTACATGGATTGGGGACAGTATCGACCTCGTCGGAGTATGCCACCACCGACGCTCGACGGCGAGGTTCCGACGCCCCTCTGCCCCTCTTTTCCCCTTCTCGGTATCCCCTTGTAGTACCAGTTCGACTCACGCCCCTTTTCCTCTCTGTAGCGCACCACAGCCACCACAATTCCTCACTGGAGTATCGCCGGAATCCGCGAAGACCAGCCGCCGCTTGACGCTGCTTGAGGAGCAGATAGGCGATGCCACCCCCGGGAACGGAACCGCGAAGAGGACGCCAACGCCGTCGTCTACTTCACCAAGCCGGGGACCCTCCGTACCGTCGCCGCCGACCACCACCGACGCGCCGCCACCGTCCGCCGTCGTCATTGTCATCTCGGTCACCGGTAAGTCGCTGGCCACCTCTCGGCCGTCCGATTTGTTTTTAACGCTTTGGATTAGATGGCCGAGCCGAAGGGTATCGGCCAATCCCCTTGCGCCTCGTGGCAGTGCCGCGTCGGCGCGCTGAGTCAGCACTGCGTCGGCCGGCCGACCCAATCAGGCTCTGCCACTTGTCGCCACGTAGCTGCCCGTCCGTTCTGTTTTTTTAAAATAGACATTTATTGTTTTAATCATGCAAAATTCGTAGTAAATCAAATACTTGTCCAAAAATTGCGTATAATATACCGTTGGATTCGCAAAATTGAGTAGAACACAGATCTGCAATTATATTGCTGGTTTACTGCAGTAATCGTGTAGTAGGATTTAAAGTCTAGATTGGAGTGTTTTAATTCTAGGAAAATATCCTTAACTCCGTTTTAGTTGATTCTTGTTGCGTTGGCTTTGTATCTACGAGGTCTTCTGTTGAAAATTGATATATCATGCTTAGAGTGTTTAGATCTGTTTCGAGGTAGATTGGAAGTGTAGATCTATTTATGAGCATATTTAAATAAGTATTAATCCAAAATACTTATAGTTTGTGGGAAATCGATATTAATGACATCCCCAACTCAATAACACCCCTGTATTATATCCTTGGTCGAATTTGAACCTATCCTTGCATATTACCATGTTGCATGCATGCATAATTACCTTCGTGGCATTGTTTTGTGCAAATTGTGATTGGACCTATGTTTGTGTTTTGTTAGATTGTTCGGAGTGCGCTGAGGAGTACTATTGTGTAAAGTGCTGCTCAGATCAAGGCAAGTTACACCACTTATACATATTATGTCCTAGTTTGCGACTATGCATGTTTTACTCTTCAAATCTTGTAGTATGCATGTGTAGGTTCTTAGTAGATTTTCTTAGTACTATTTTTGCAAGTGCGATTTTGTAGTACGCCATGGGTAGCTTTATACTTAGGAATTCCCATCCTAATAGGTCTCCCCTGTTTTTGCTTAGTCTTGCTTGATATGCTATATATATACTAAGTACCGTTGGGGGGTTCGAAAGACTCCAAAAATTTCTAAGTACATAAACTCTCTCGAGCGAACTTTCTTCTCAAAACCCCCTTCAAAATAAAAACTAATTTTTCTTCTGGGCGGATTGGTTGTCGGGACAACGAGTGGAATTTTGGTGGAGGACGGCCGCCCATGAATCAAAGAAGTCTGCCATGTTTCTGAATTCAGAAGCTTCTAGTGCAACCACAATACATATGGGCTCTGTCTTGGCTTAGTACTTAGTGGGAAACCTCACTGGGGTACCAACATTAGGAGGTTCTTGGCACGGTTGGATCTAGCCGGTAGAGGGGATACTAAGGGAAGGCTTCGCCATGGTCTTGTCTGTAAAAGGACTTGATCGTGGATTGTGGGGAAAGTGCACGACCTCTCGAGAGTATTGCAATCTGATCGATCAGCCGAGTTCACGGAAAAGAACACCTTGAGCATCTGAAGGATGGAGCCTCTGAAAGATCTTCCTCTCTCTTTTCCAAACTTAATGTTTTATAAACCCTAGGGCATGAGTAATATCATCATTGGGTGGGATTTTGGGGACTTGGTGCGTAATATCCAAGTGCTAGGTTGATTGGACACTTGGTGAGTAATATCCTCGTGTTCCACTTTACCCTATACTACTGAAACAATGTTTACAAAGTAGGGTAAACTCTTTCTCTTTTCTTCTTACTTAGAGAAAATTGGCCTTATGCAAAAGAACCCCAAAGCCTACACTTAGCCTTGCTTGTAGAGATAGTCTTATTCTTTTCATAAACCACATGTATCCACTAGAGTCATTGAATCTGTGTTCTTTTCATAAACCACATGGATCCACTATAATCATTGTGTGCGTGTTCTTTTTCTAAACCACATATTGATCCACTACAGTCATTGAATGTGTGTTCTTTTCATAAACCACATGGATCCACTGCAGTCATTGCATGTGTGTTCTTTTTCTAAACCACATAAGGATCCACTATAGTCATTGCATGTGTGTTCTATTCATAAAACACAACTAGAGTCATTGAATGTGTGTTCTTTTCATAAACCATGTGGATAGACTAGAGTTTATTGCATGTGTGTTCTTCACTACAAGAAATCTGCTCACTAGTGACCTTTTCTTAACGACCATGCATTTTTTGGTCATAGATCTATGACCATTCTGTACCACTTGGTCGTTGGAAATTTAGGAAGGTCCAAACCTTGAAAAATAAGGACCAATTTAGTCAAGAAAGTCATGATGTCCTAACACAGAAAGGTCATTGATAGATAGAATTGGTTTGGAGTCTTTTATTTGGTAGACTATGACCAATTTAAATGGTCGTTATGGGTAAATTGTGAGACAAAAAAATTACAGGACTGCCAACTCAGCAATATCACTCTATGTCATGTTTATGTGGCGTACAGGATTTCCAACTCAGCAAATTCGCGCGTAAGGCTAAAATAGGACCCCCGAGGGATTGAACTCGGGACCTCATTGACACCCCTCGTGATACTAACCACTACACTAGTGAACTCTTTCTTGCAAGATAAGAAGCTCGTCCTTTTTTAACCACCACACCGCACGCACGAATATATGGCAAAAATAGAGTGGAAGCAGGGATTGAACTCGCGCCTCACAAAACGTGCCAACAATCCAAACCACCACGGTAGTGCCACCTTCACGATATATAACCCCGCGCTACCTTACTTAACCAAAGAAACGTTTTCTGGGCCTAAGACTGTAAGGAACGAGGCCTTCCTTTTTTTCTCTCTATCCGGGATGGGCCAACAGCCCATATTCCTTTAAAATGTTTGTATTTTTAGGAATTATGACCTTCTTACATAGTTTGAATCCAAATAGCGGATATTTTAATGCATTCTAAAAATATAATCTCACAATCTGTTTCGTATATGACCTTGGAATGAGATGATACAAAAATGAATTTAGTTCACCTCTAGGAGATCCATTACATGAGGCTATAAATGATTTGCTTATGACACCATGTGAAGGATTTCCCTTGTTTGGACCGTTTTTAAATTTATTATTCCCATTTAAAACTATGGTCCAAACGTCGGGCATTAAGGTTCTTAGCTAGGGGATAAGCCTCGCAAAAAATTTAGTGGATCTATGATCAAATAGCATATTGTGAAGCTAAAAATGATTTTTTTCAAAAAATCATGAGCGTTAAATCATGTACATGTAGTTCAAATCGGACCGGCTTCTTACAGATTCGGCAGACATTTGTCTTTTTCATGAGGAGTGGACCGAAAGGTTTGAGATGCCCCGGTTCAGACATTGTCCAAGTAACATGGTCTAATATTTTTAAAAATGTGGTGGAACCATTTTGAAACTCTCATTTGGTGGTTGCTTTACAAAACTCCCCTTTTTCAGCATTCAAAAAATAGAAAATGCATTTTCTGTGCGATGAAAAGGAAAACTTCCTCCTGCAATATTATTCCCCATCCCAAGATGCACATGCGTACACAATATGGGCACATTATCACAAACTATGCCACAATTCTAGCCATAATATTGGTCGTTTGGCCCGAAAGCCATGAAACCTCGAACATGATAGGTCCTTTCTGAGAAGGGTTTTTCGAGACACTTGCAATATACCAAGTTTGCTATTTTTCCTTGCAAATATGCCACATAACAAGACACCACGCGAAAGATTTACCTCGTTTGGGCCGTTTTTGAATTTATTATGTCCATTTCAAACTATGGTCAAAACGGAGGAAATGAAGGTTCCTAGCTAGGGGACGAGCCTCGCTAAACTTTCATTAGATCTCTGATAAAACATCATATTGTGAACCTAAAAATTATTTTTGCAGAAAATCATGAGTGTTAAATCATGTACATGTAGTTCAAATCGGACCCGCTTCCTACCGATTCGGAAGACATATGTCTTTTTTACTAGGGGTGGACCGAAATGTTTGAGATGCCCCGGTTCGGACATTGTCCATGTAACATGGTCTAATATTTTTGAAAAATATGGTGGAACCATTTTGAAACTCTCATTTGGTGGTTGCTTTACAAAATGCCCCTTTTTCGGCATTCAAAAAATAGGAAATTCATTTTCTGTGCGATGAAAAGGAAAACTTCCTCCTGCAATATTGTTCGCCATCCCAAGATGCACATGCGTGCACAATATGGGCACATTATCACAAACTATGCCATGATTCTGGCCATAATATTGGTCGTTTGGCCCGAAAGCCATGAAACCTCGAACATGATAGGTCATTTCTGAGAAGGTTTTTTCGAGACACTTGCAATATACAAAGTTTGCTGTTTTTCCTTGCAAATATGTCACATAACAAGACACCGCGCGAAGGATGTACCTCGTTTGGACCGTTTTGAATTTATTATCACCCGTTTTGACCTGCAGAACACAGCTGGCCAATCAGAATAAAGGATGAGACTGTCCACAGATCACCCTATCAAGCATATCTTGGCCGTACACAAGAATTTCATCTAACGTCCAGTATTTGGCTTGCACAGACAGTGCAAGTTTTTCCCTCCTCCCATTCCCCACACTTTGGAATGGAAATGACAGAAATGCCCTACAGTTCATAGTCTTCCACTAGAGAATATTGGTCAGGGCATTTGCATAAAATCTACAAACCCAAACCCTAATACTGCAACGCCCCTCCACCCCCGCGCCGCTGCTACGAGTACCACCTCCCCCTCTCTCCGACCCTTCCCTCGACCCCGAGCCACCTCCCCACCCCGCCTCGTGCGGCCGCACCCACCTCACCGCCAACCCCCCACCTCGCCGGTCGCTAGCCCGCACCCACCCAACCTCCACCTCGCCTCGTGCGCCGCCATCCATCCATCTGCCAGATCGATGCACCCCACCCAAAACCCTCCTCCCACTCACCGATAAATGCAAGATCCGGTGGCGACAGGGCCGCTCTAGTCCTCCCTCGAGCGGCTCTGCCCCCAATCCACTCCCGCATCCACGTCTAGCCCCAACCCCATCGATCAAATCTAGCCTAGATCCCGACCAACTCCGGCAACCCCTGCCCGACCAACCATCTCTCTGGACCCCCTTCCTCCCCTCTCTCTATATCATGGAGCAGGAGGCCCATGGCGATGGTGGCGCCCTTGCAGCGGGTGGTGGTGACCAGGCTCGGCGACCGGCTTCGCCGCACGGGGCAGATACGGCCGTCCTTCACCGACACCGGCATTCCCTTCCGGTGGTACTTGTTCCAGGGCTGGCCTCGTCCTTTGCTGCTTCGCTGCCAGGTATAAAGATCCTCCCTCAGTAGCAACGTGCTATTGATGGTTCATTTTGTAGCTGATCCGCACCAATTCAGTTGCCCGGTACCAGAGTCTTGCAGTTAGCCACACTATTGCCTTATAATTCGCAAGTGATTTTAGAATCGACCTTACATACTTTCAGTAAGCATAGCTCAGTAAACAACTTGAATAATGCATGCTAATTAGTTTCCTTGTCATTTGTAAACCTTGTGGTAGTAGTAACTCTATGGATAATGCATCAACTTGAAATGTTTGTAAACCTTAAGCTTGTAGTAGGTGTATGATCACTAATTTGGAGCCAAATATGATCCTGCCATACCATGTGTTGTTGGACCAAGCTGTTTGATCATTGTTTGTTGCTGGGCTCTGGTATTCAGGATTTTTACTATGAAATTAACTGACCTACTAGTTATGAAAGTAACTGACCTACTAGAATGAGGTATATGACTTGTAGCAGAAGGGATTTGTGTTTAGGGAGAGGAGGGGCATGTTTAGAGCATGTGAAGAAACCTTGGGGTTTAGTATAGATACCTCAGGCATGCTCATGATATGGTACCTGTTACATTTCAGGCTTGTTTTTCTAATGGGGTAATGATATGTTCAAATTTATGCCTTCCTCCAAGGCTGCCCCATGTGATTTAAGTTTATATATTATCCATGGGCTCTTCCATTTTAAAATTTAATGCGTCACTTTTTTCTGCTCCATCTTTCTATAAAGGTTATACTGATGCCTTGCAGCAATTTGGCATGTGCTTCATCTACCACCCTTCAGAAATTGGAAGTGAAGAACTTTTAAGTTTGTATGCATATGCAACTATCTGTACAAGTTTCTTTAAGTGAAGACCTTTTAAAACTGATGCTTGAGATGCAGCAATTTGTATAAATTATTATGTTCTTATCTAGCATTCCATCACTGTATTTGTGCATCTAGAGATGCTTGAGATAGTTGCAGGATGAAAAAATTGAAGTATCTTAAACTAAGCTTTCTAAAACTGATGCACTGTAGAAAAATGTACATACAATACCCCTACGTAGGAGTAAGCCTAGTAGTGTTAGATATATGTGAATGTTATATTTATTAGTAGTTAAGTGTCTAGTATTGTTTACATGCAACAAAGTCTACTTGTCTAGACTGTAGGTAGATCAATATTTGTTCATTATTTGTGAGTGTGTGTGTTATGTGATGTCTGGCTTTTAATTGCAGTGACACTGTGACACTCATTGTTTGTACTTTATAAACCATCTATATATGTCCCTTGTGAGCGTTTAGAATTTCATATGTTGTGCTGTCAATTTTTTTACATGGGTTGAGCTCACTAGTCTTTATAATGCTGCAATATAAACTTTCTTAACCAATGTAAGATGGTTTGATCACTGTTTTATTTGAGCATTGCCATCATTGATATTTTACAAGAGCTCTACGAATGTACCAGGAAATGGTGTTCAGTCTAGGTCACAAGAGCTCAAACCTGGGAAATGTGAAGAAGTAGGATAGCTTGTGGCACTCGTGTATCAGTACCTTGCAGGAGGGGTAAGCATCATTTCCATTGCCTCTACTTCTATTCAAGAATTGATAATATTGCTATGAAACATGATGTTATGAAGTTACTTGTCTCCTGTAATGATGCTATCTAGTATAACTCAACTAAATCATGATGTACTAGTGCATTGCTTTGTGTAACTTTAGTGGTTGATTTATCTACTTCATGTCTTCAACTTTGTAGGTTTTCTGTACACCTAGAAATTTTTTATAATTGAAGGTTTTGGTGTAAATTTGTTGGTATTCCCTTCATTGAGACTAAAATGTGGCAGTTCCTCCTATATAGGAGCTCCACGACTTAAGAAATTGAAGCCTGAAGCCTTTAAGCCGTGGCATGCTAAACCAGTGCTATACACGATATGTGCACACATGTTTGCTGCACTTGTTTAGTTGTTCCAAATACACGAAATGTGCTACACACAAAATGTGCTGCTGGTTGTAGTAGACTGTAATATTTAGTTTTTCCAAATGCACGAAATGTGCTACACACAAAATGTGCTGCTGGTTGTAGTAGACTGTAATAAGATTGTAATAGACTAATTTGTGGAAGTTTTGTGATGAATTTCATCTGTTCTCTATTCATTTTAAATATTGTTTATGTACGAAATGTTCTAGTGGGACCCTTGACAAGTGGGTCCAATTTATGAAACGAATATGACAAGTGGGACCGACCTCTAAAGTGGGAGCTAATTAAAATTAAAAATGCAAAAAATAAAATGAATATAGACTATAAAAAGGCTATGGTCCAAAAACAAAAAAGGCAAAAATGTTGGGCTTGGTCCATTTACCTAACAAAAGTTGATTGAGAAAATATACTAAATAGGCTGAATTGTTGGGCTTGGCCCATATAAAACACCTAATTGGACCAGGCTAAATTTTATCAACGACCTTTACAATTGGTCACATATTTGCCACGTAGGATTGGCCACGTAGGATCCGACGTGGACATGGTAGATAGTCTGTGACCAATATAGTTGGTCATAAAATCTATGACCATCTATATTGGTCATAGACGTCTATGACCAATTCAGAAAAAAGGCCGCGGTGTTTAACTAGTGACACTCAGCTTTTGACCATCTGTATTTGGTCACAAAAAGGTCATAGATTAAAAACTATGACCTTTCAGTGACCAATATGGAGGGTCATGTATCACCATATTTCTTGTAGTGTTTTCATAAACCACATGGATCCACTAGAGGAATTGAATGTGTGTTCTTTTCATAAACCACATGGATCCACTACAGTCATTGCATGTGTGTTATTTTTGTAAACCACATATGGATCCACTACAGTCATCGCATGTGTGTTCTTTTCATAAACCACATGGATCCACCAGTGTTGTTGCATGTGTGTTCTTTAAATAAACCACATCTAGAGTCATTACATGTGTGTTCTTTTCATAAAGCACATGGATCCACCAATGTCATTGCATGCGTGTTCTTTTCGTAAACCACATGGATCCACAAGAGTTTAGTGCATGTGTGTTCTTTCATTAACCACATGGACCCACTAGAGTCATTGAATGTTTGTTCTTTTCATAAACTACATGGATCCACTACAGACACTGAATGTGTGTTCTTTTTCTAAAACACATATGGATCCACTACTGTCATTGCATGTGTGTTCTTTTAATAAACCCCAACTAGAGTCATTGCATGTGTGTTCTTTTCATTAAATGTGTGAGTGTATTAGTGTGCATCATTGGGGTTTTGGAAAAGAACACATGCAGTGATCACTACATCTGTTCTTTTCATAAACCACATGGATCCACTAGAGTTCATTGCATTTGTGTTATTTTCATAAAACACATGGATCCACTTGAGTTGATTGCATGTGTGTTCTTTTCATGAACCACATAGATCCACTAGAGTCATTGCATGTGTGTTCTTTTCATAAACCACATGGATATACAAGTGTGATTGAATGTGGTGTGTTTTTCTAAACCACATATGGATCCACTAAAGTCATTGCATGTGTGTTCTTTTCATAAACCACATGGATCCACCAGTGTCATTGCATGTGTGTTCTTTTCATAAACCACATCTAGAGTCATTGCATGTCTGTATTATCATAAACTACATGGATCCACCAGAGTCATTTGCATGTGTGTTCTTTTCATTGGATGTGTGAGTGTATTAGTGTGCATTATTGGGGTTTTAGGAAAAGAACACATGCAGCGATGCCACCACAGCATGTGTGTTCTTTTCATAAACCACATGGATCCACAAGAGTTCATTACATGTGTGTTCTTTTGATAAACCAGATAGATCCACTTGAGTTCATTGCATGTGTGTTCTTTTCATAAACCACATGGATCCACTAGAGTCATTGAATGCGCGTTCTTTTAATAAACCACATGGATCCACTACAGTCATTATATGTGTGTAATTTTTCTAAACCACATATGGATCCACTATAGTCATTTCATGTGTGTTCTTTTCATAAACCCCATGGATCTTCCAGTGTCATGCACGTGTGTTCTTTTCATAAACCACATCTAGAGTCATTGCATGTGTGTTCTTTTCATAAACCACATGGATCCACCAGTGTCATTTGATGTGTGTTCTTTTCATAAACCACATGGATCCACAAGAGTTCATTACATGTGTGTTCTTTTTATAAACCACATGGATCCACTAGAGTCATTCACTGTGTGTTCTTCTCATAAAGCACATGGATCCACTACAGTCATTGCATGTGTGTTCTTTTTCTAAACCACATATGGATCCACTTCAGTAATTGCATGTGTGTTCTTTTCATAAACCACATGGATCCACTTGAGTTCATTGCATGTGTGTTCTTTTCATAAACCACATGGATCCACTAGAGTCACTGAATCTGTGTTATTTTCATAAACCACATGGATCCACCAGTGTCATTGAATGTGTGTTATTTTTCTAAACTACATATGGATCCACTATAGTCATTGCATGTGTGTTCTTTTCATAAACCACATGGATCCACCAGTGTCATTACATGTGTGTTCTTTTCATAATCCACATATAGAGTCATCGCATGTGTGTTATTTCCATAAACCACATGGATCCACCAGAGTCATGGCATGTGTGCTCTTTTCATTGGATGTGTGAGTGTATTAGTGTGCCTCATTGAGGTTTTTGGATGCCACCACATCATGTGTGTTCTTTTCATAAACCACATGGATCCACAAGAGTTCAATACATGTGTGTTCTTTTCATACACCACATGGATCTACTAGAGTTCATTGCATGTGCGTTCTTTTCATAAACCACATCGATCCAGTAGAGTCATTGAATGCATGTTCTTTTCATGAACCACATGGATGCACTACAATCATTGTATGCGTGTTCTGTTTCTAAAGCACATATGGATCCACTACAGTCATTGCATGTGTGTTGTTTTCATAAACCACATGGATCCACTACAGTCATTGCATGTATGTTCTTTTTCTAAACAACATATGGATCCAGTATAGTCATTGCATGTGTGTTCTGTTCATAAACCATAGCTAGAGCCATTACATTTGTGTTCTTTTCATAAACCACATGGATGCAAAAGAGTTCATTGCATGTGTGTTCTTTTCATAAACCACATGGATCCACTAGAGGCATTGAATGTGTGTTCTTTTCATAAACCAGATGGATCCACTATAGTCATCGCCAGTGTGTTCTTTTTCTAAACCACATATGGATCCGCTATAGTCATTGCATGTGTGTTCTTTTCATAAACCACATGGACCCACCAGTGTCATTGCATGTGTGTTATTTTCATAAACCACACCTAGAGTCATTGCATGTGTGTTCTTTTCATAAACTACATGGATCCACGAGTGTCATTGCATGCGTGTTCTTTTCATAAACCACATGGATCCATAAGAGTTCATTGCATGTGTGTTCTTTTCATTAACCACATGGATCCACTAGAGTCATTGAATGTGTCTTCTTTTCGTAAACCACATGGATCCACTATAGTCATTGAATGTGTGTTCTTTTTCTAACCTACAAATGGATCCACTACAGTTATTGCATATGTGTTCTTATCATAAACCACAACTAGAGTCATTGCATGCCACATGGATCCACCATAATCATTGCATTTGTGTTCTTTTCATTGGATGTGTGATTGTATTAGTGTGCATCGTTGGGGTTTTAGGAAAAGAACACATGCAGTGATGCCACCACACCATGTGTGTTCTTTTCATAAACCATATGGATCCACTAGAGTTCATTGCATGTGGGTTCTTTTCATAAACCACATGAATCCACTTGAGTTCATTGCATGTGTGTTCTTTCATAAACCACATGGATCCACTTGAGTCATTGCATGTGTGTTGTTTTCATAAACCACATGGATCCACCAGTGTCATTGAATGTGTGTTCTTTTTGTAAAACACATATGGATCCACTATAGTCATTGCATGTGTGTTCTTTTCATAAAACACATGGATCCACCAGTGTTGCATGTGCGTTCTTTTCATGAACCACATCTAGAGTCATTGCATGTGTGTTATTTTCATTGGATGTGTGAGTGTGTTAGTGTGCATCATTGGGGTTTTAGGAAAAGAACACATGCTATGATTCCACCACAACATGTGTGTTCTTTTCATAAACCACATGGATCCACAAGAGTTCATTGCATGTGTGTTCTTTTTATAAACCACATATATCCACTAGAGTTAATTGCATGTGTGTTCTTTTCATAAACCACATCGATCACCTAGAGTCATTGAATGCATGTTCTGTTCATAAACCACATGGATCCACTATAGTCACTATATGTGCGTTTTTTTTCTAAACCACATATGGATCCACTACAGTCATTTAATGTGTATTCTTGTCATAAACCACATGGATCCACCAGTGTAATTGCACGTGTGTTCTTTACATAAACCATATCTAGAGTTATTGCACTTATGTTCTTTTCATAATCCACATGGATCCACCAGTGTCATTTCATGTGTGTTCTCTTCATAAAGCACATGGATCCACAAGAGTTCATTACATGTATGTTCTTTTCATAAAACACATGGATCCACTAGAGTCATTGAATGTGTGTTATTTTCAAAAACCTCATGCATCCACTACAGCCATTGTATGTGTATTATTTTTCTAAACCACATATGGATCCACTACAATCATTGCATGTGTGTTATGTTCATAAACCACAGCTAGAGTCATTGCATGTGAGTTACCACATGGATGCTCTAGAGTTCATTGCATTGATGTTCTTTTCATAAACCACATGGATCCACTAGAGTCACTCAATCTGTGTTCTTTTCATAAACTACATGGATCCACTACAGTCATTGCCTGTGTGTTCTTTTTCTAAACCACATATGGATCCACTACAGTCATTGCATGTGTGTTCTTTTCATAAACCACATGGATCCACCGGTGTCATTGCATGCGTGTTCTTTTCATAAACCACATCTAGAGTCATTGCATGTGTGTTCTTTCTATAAACCACATGGATCCACGAATGTCATTGTATGTGTGTCCTTTTCATAAACCACATGGATCCACAAGAGTTCATTGCATGTGTTTTATTTTCATAAACCACATGGATCCACTTTAGTCATCGCACGTGTGTTCTTTTTCTAAACCACATATGGATCCTCTATAGTCATTGCATGTGTGTTCTTTTCATAAACCACATGGACCCACCAGTGTCATTGCATGTGTGTTGTTTTCATAAACCACACCTAGAGTCATTGCATGTGTGTTCTTTTCATAAACCACATGGATCCACTAGTATCATTGCATGCATGTTCTTTTCATAAACCACATGGATCCACAAGAGTTCGTTGCATGTGTGTTCTTTTCATTAACCACATGCATCCACTAGAGTCATTGAATGTGTCTTCTTTTTGTAAACCACATGGATCCACAATAGTCATTGAACGTGTGTTCTTTTTCTAACCCACATATGGATCCACTACAGTTATTGCATATGTGTTCTTATCATAAACCACAACTAGAGTCATTGCATGCCACATGGATCCACCATAATCATTGCATTTGTGTTCTTTTCATTGGATGTGTGATTGTATTAGTGTGCATTGTTGGGGTTTTAGGAAAAGAACACATGCAGTGATGCCACCACACAATGTGTGTTCTTTTCATAGACCACATGGATCTACTAGAGTTCATTGCATGTGTGTTCTTTTCATAAACCACCTGAATCCACTTGAGTTCATTGCATGTGTGTTCTTTCATAAACCACATGGATCCACTTGTGTCATTGCATGTGTGTTCTTTTCATAAACCACATGGATCCACCAGTGTCATTGAATGTGTGTTCTTTTTGTAAAACACATATGGATCCAATATAGTCATTGCATGTGTGTTCTTTTCATAAAACACATGGATCCACCAGTGTTGCATGTGCGTTCTTTTCATGAACCACATCTAGAGTCATTGCATGTGTGTTCTTTTCATTGGATGTGTGAGTGTGTCAGTGTGCATCTTTGGGGTTTTAGGAAAAGAACACATGCTATGATGCCACCACAACATGTGTGTTCTTTTCATAAACCACATGGATCCACAAGAGTTCATTGCATGTGTGTTCTTTTCATAAACCACATCGATCCACTAGAGTCATTGAATGCATGCACTTTTCATAAACCACATGGATCCACTACAGTCACTATGTGTGCGTCCTTTTTCTAAACCACATATGGATCCACTATAGTCATTGCATGTGTGTTCTTTTCATAAACCACATGGATCCACCGGTGTAATTGCATGTGTGTTCTTTTTATAAACCATATCTAGAGTTATTGCACGTGTATTCTTTTCATAATCCACATGGATCCACCAGTGTCATTGCATGTGTGTTCTCTTCATAAAGCACATGGATCCACAAGAGTTCATTACATGTATGTTCTTTTCATAAAACACATGGATCCACTAGACTCATTGAATGTGTGTTATTTTCAAAAACCTCATGGATCCACTACGCTCATTGGATGTGTGTTATTTTTCTAAACCACATATGGATCCACTACAGTCATTGCATGTGTGTTATGTTCATAAACCACAGCTAGAGTCATTGCATGTGAGTTCTTTTCATAAACCACATGGATGCACTAGAGTTCATTGCATGTGTGTTCTTTTCATAAACCACATGGATCCACTAGAGTCACTGAATCCGTGTTCTTTTTATAAACTACATGGATCAACTACAGTCATTGCATGTGTGTTCTTTTTCTAAACCACATATGGGTCCACTATAGTCATTGCATGTGTGTTCTTTTCATAAACCACATGGATCCACAAGTGTCATTGCATGCATGTTCTTTTCATAAACCACATCTAGAGTCATTGCATGTGTGTTATTTTCTTAAACCACATGGATCCATAAGAGTTCATTGCATGTGTGTTCTTTTCATAAACCACATGGATCCACTAGGGTCATTGAATGTGTGTTCTTTTCATAAACCACAAGGATCCACTAGTGTCATTGAATGTGAGTTTTTTTTAAAACCAATTATGGATCCACTACATTCATTGCATGTGTGTTCTTTTCATACACCACAAATAGAGTCATTGCATGTGTGTACTTTTCATAAACCACATGGTTCCACCAGAGTCATTGCATGTGTGTTCTTTTCATTGGATGTGTGAGTGTATTACTGTGCATCATTGGAGTTTTAGGAAAAGAACACATGTAGTGATGCCACGACAACATGTGTGTTCTTTTCATAAACCACATGGATCCACTAGAGTTTATTGCATGTGTGTTCTTTTGTAACATCCCAAAATTTTCATCTGAAAATCATCATCATTGCATTCATATCATCATGGCATGTACTACCTTGCATTAGGTTTGTCCTCCAAAAATTTGGTGAAATTTAGAGACTTTTTGGAGCACTTTTGCTAAATTCAAAAAACCTAGAAAAGAATTCAAAAAGAAAAAGAAAAGGAGGGAAAAGGATTTTAAACAGCAGCAGCAGTTTCTGGCCTTTTGGCCCAAACCGGCCCAACCAGCCCACCCGGGCCTCCCTCTCCCCCTCTCTGTCTTTTCGCACATCCCCACAGCTCACCCCACTCACTTACCTCCTGGCCCCATGCCACGTCGACGCCACCTCAGCGTCTTCCACGCGAACGGCCGGCACCCCCTCCCCTCCTTTGTCGTTACCAACTCCGGTTGAATTCGCGCGTTACAGCGATTAAATCGCAATCACTACCGCCCCTTCTTAATCCTCTCCCCCTCCTCGATAGAAGCCCCCAGCCACAGCCCCTGGAGAGCCCCCAGGCTCCCCAATTGTCACCTCAAACCGCCGCCATCCGAAGCTACTCCGGCGAGAATTCCGGTGAGCCCCGGCCACGCCGCGCCCTCCTCTCTGCCCTGTTTTGTTTGCCGTGACCTAGCGTGTGTTTTAACCCCGGCCGCATGCCTCCTTTTGCTCCAGGTCGACGACGCGAGGAACTCCGGCGAACTTCCGCTGCCGCCGCCGTCCATCGCTTGTTCCGGTGAAGGTTGGGTTTCCACCGCCCCTTTTTGTCCTCTGCTAGACCGTGCTGATCCGTGCGCATCTCACTGACCCCCTTGCTGGCTTGTTCAAGCCCCAGGTCGTCATCTCCGTCACAGAGCCGCGAGTTCCGCCGTCGACGCAATTCCAGCGAGAGATCGAGGCCAAGCCAGAGCACCCCCCACGACACCGTAACCTCCATCGAGACCGCTACAACCTCCCCGATCTCTAGTATGTGTCCACGGACTCCCTGCCCCTGTAGAATCGCCAGAACGCCATCGGCCGACGCTCCGCCGCCGCGCGCAGCTGGTCAGCGCCGCCCGTCTCCGGCCAGGCCACCAGGGACCGTTAGAGCTTTTGTCTGCGGCTAGGATTAGATCGAGGACGAACCAGTACGAGCTAATCAAATCTGTCTGTTATCACTTAAGATCCAACGGCCCGCAACGGTCGATCCGATCGAACCGGTACGGGCTAATGAGATTGCCCCACGTCGCCCAGGTTATTTGTTTAAATAGAAAATTAGACAGATTTTGTATTAAACTTAGAAAATCCATAACTTTTGATCCACAATTCAGAAAAATGCAAATTTGGTGTCTGTGGATTCAAAACAATAAGACCTTTATTATAGCGGCCTTGTTTCACACTTTTGCTTCTGAAAATTGGAATTATAGGCAGAACCTTTTTAGGAGTATTTTGCTCATAAAAATTATTCCATACATTGTTTTGGGGTATTTATTATGCCTTTAGATGAGGTATTTTAACCTCTGTACTGTAGACTCTGTAAGTTATAGAGTTGTGATCATATCATTGCATTTTGCATGCATTCATATTTTTGTAATGTTTTATTGACTGAATTATTGTTGTTGTATTGTTCTTTGTGTAGATTGTGTGGATTGTGAAGTTTGTTGCTATGAGGATTGTACCTATTCCCCTAGCTACCAAGGCAAGTGATATTTCATCTCATGTCCTATTATTTTCACTATTGCACTAGTGTTATTTTGGTAGATCTTAGCATGATAGGATTATTTATATGTTACTATACTATGCTATGCTACCCTATAGACTATCTTGGTAGTATCTCCTAGTTGAAAGACTTCATATGCTAGAGTGCTTAGCCATGCTATTAGAATTCATGGGTGGAAAATACATATAAGATAGCATGGAAAGATATTATTTTGTTTGACTAAGAAAACAACTAATATTAATGAAACACCTGGGTGGAATGGGACTTGCTTGGATTATGTTGAGTGGTTATTCAGGGGCCATGTCTATGGTCAGCTGGTGTATCACACTTGTGGATGGGCACCCAGGAACAAAGAGATTGGAGACGTTCTTGTCATGAAGCTTCCAGTGCAGCCACGTGGCCTATGGGCTCTGCCTTGACCAATTAAGTTGCAAGAACTCAGACAGACGGACAGAAGGTGGTAGATGTGATAGGATGGAACGCGTCCGTGGTGGTCTGAGGGATTGCTTCTGAAAAGTCTTGTCTCGATGCATGTCGAGTCTTGTGGGGAAAGTGCACCACCTATCAAGAGGGTAAAACTAAGTACTTAGCCGTGTCCCCGGTTATGGACAATTTCTGAGCCTCAAGACAGTGAAGCAGTTCAATAATCTCCTCATCCAAACTTCTCTAAGTTAAATCTTGTGGGTGAACATGGGTAGAGGTTCAGTGATGTCTATCATTGGTACCTTAGTGTTTGAATGAGAAAACTTACTCTTCAAAAACTATAAGTTAAACTAGCTTTTAGCAAAGTCAGCCAAAAACCCACATAGCCATATATTCATGTAGTTGTTGGATTATACTAAGTATCTATGGTATCACTTGTCAATACAATTCCAAATGTATTGACCCTTGTGGCTGTAACTTATTATGTTGCAGGATACTCTGATGATGAGTAGGGTTGCGGGTCTACACTCGACATGTTTGCATGTGGCGCATGAAGACAAAAGACTCTATTATTATGCTATGTAATGTGAACCTTAAGTATCTTAGCCTTGGGCTAAGTGAGTTGTAAGAACCATTATATTCCTAGATATGCGATGTAATAATGACCTTTGTTTCTGTGTACTTCATCTTAAACTGTGGGTGCTAGCATATCGATCCAGGGACTAGCACTGCAATCACAGGGATCTTACCTTATTATGGTGAGATCTTACAGATGGTATCAGAGCACTGTGTTGCCTGTAGGTTCGTGACCCTAGAATGGATTAGACTAAGGAAAACCCTTAGGAAAAATCACTTTATATTCCAACTTTACACTTGTCTTTTCATCTCGTAAAACTTCCCCTAATCATCCTTTCTCATCTATTTTTGTAGATGTCCACCATCAATGAATCTGTCAAGAAGGGACCACTGATGACTATGACCCTGGAATATGAGACAGAATTTCCCAATGCACTCAAGAACCTCATGATCGGCTTGGGAATGAATGGTGAAGCCGTGTACAAGGGATTTCCTGTGATAGATGAAGGACAAGAGTATTGGTGGGTGCAACTCCATTTGTACAAGAACAAGGAAGATGATCCCAAGAGTACGGGATTCTGCATGTTCACCAACTCCGAAATGCACACGTCATTCTTTGACTCTGCAAGGAATGCTGCGTGGAAAGCTATTGAGGAACTTGGGGAGAGACTCAAGTATAGAATGCTCAATACTCAGGAGGATCTCAAGGAGGAGAAGCGTATTGTCCAAGACTCAAAGGCCACTGTGAAACGCCTAAGTAAGGATATCATAGGCTTGGCTTTGGAGCTATGCGACCAAGACAAGCAGATTGCTACCAAGGATGCCCAGATTGCCACCTTGGTTAAGAAGGAGTGAGATACTAGTTGGACCACCACCTTTGGCGTTTTATCACGTTAGTATTTTGATCATACCAACCTATGTGGTATGGCAAAAATAAGTTATGTCTGGAACCTTGACTGCTTGAGTTGAATAATGTATTGCTACTTGGAATGTTTTGTTGGTTGATTTTTATTTTGTGACTTGTGTTTTTTTCTCTACCGTGTGTTACTAATTTTCCCCATACTATGCAAAAGGTGCCGAATTTTGTCTACATCACGGCCAAGGATTTCAAGGGGACTCGCTTTGGGACTCATATGTTGGAGCTCGTTGGTGTGCTCGCTCTTCCAATCCCTACCATTCAGGGACTTCAGCTGAGGAAGTTTCAGAGGAAGGACTTATGGGGATTCAGAGTTACCCAGCCAGGACGTGAGATAGAGCCCCAAACTAGGGAGATTGCCTTCAAGATACTCCATGATGACATGGCGAGGGGCCTCGACGTCGCTATGTAGGAGCTGTTGGGACGCCTATGTGGACGTCACTCTTCTGAGATCAGGAGCCACTACTTCCACTTCTTTGGGAGGCGTGACGAGGATGGAGAACCTATTGTGTTGGACGAGGCCACTAAGGAGTCTATCAAGCCCGTGTGTCACTACCTCCAGGACTTAGAGAGCCTTATCAGACACCTTGATACTGATAGGACTAATGTGATGCTTAGCAACGATGAACTACAAGTCCAACTTAAGGAGACGGACAAGGCCTTCCAGGAACAGGAAAATCGAATCAAGGAAATGGAGAAGAAGTTTGAAGACCAAGAGAAGAAATTCATGAGCCAAGAGAAGAGAGTTCAAGAGAAGAACAAGAAGATTAGAGACTTGGAGACCGAGTTAGAGCTTGAGGACATTGAGCTGGAAGCGGATCACGAGGTGATAGAGAGGCTACGCACACAGAAGAGAGAATTACAGACAAAGATCGATGCTTTGACTACAAGCTTGGAGGAATACAAGGCAGGATTCACCGCAGCAGGACTTGCACTAGTGTAGGAGGAAGTTGACATGGAGGAGTAGTGATACTATTCCATCCACCTATCGTTTTATTATTATCAAGTTGCATAGTTCATACCGACTTGTGGGTGACTATGCTAGTATGTTATTTTTGCAAACTCTGTTATTGTTGTGATGTTGAACCTGCATGTGCTTGTTTGTTTGATTGTTGTTACTTTATTGGGTTATCTATCATTACTTACCCTTATTAAAACCACAGATGCCTCCCCGACGCAACAACGAGGATAACAATGACAATGGCAATTGAATGCAGAAGATGATGGCTACACAGACACAATTGATGCAAATGATGACCCAATTCATGGCAAACCAGAATCAGAACAACAACAATAACAATAACCATAACAATCCCCCACCTCTGGATATGCTTACAAGATTTCTAAGGCTGAGACCTGCTAAGTTCTCGGGTACCACTGACCCCATAGTAGCAAATGATTGGCTACGCTCTGTGAATAAGGACCTAGTCACGGTTGGATGCACGGATGCAGAAAAGGTTAGATTCGCAACACACTTATTGGAAAGTCATGCAGCTACTTGGTGTGACAATTTCCAAGTTACTCACCCTATTGAGGAAGTAACTTGGGCAATGTTTGAGGATGGGTTTCGCACCACTCACATCTCTTCTAGAATAATGGGGTTGAAAAAAAGGAGTTTCGTAACCTCAAGAAACGCCACCGCAGTATTTCTGAGTACATCGAAGAGTTCAACAATCTGTCACGTTATGCACAAGATGATGTTGACACTGACGCCAAGAGAAAGGAGAAGTTCCTGGATGGGTTGAATGATGAAATTTCTATGCAACTATCTGTTGCATATGTTCCAACCTATCAATCTTTGTGTGATAAAGCTACCATCCTAGAAAACAAGATGAAGCAAGTGGAGGGTAGAAAGAGAAAGCACCATCAGGATCACCTCACAAGCGCTCTCATGGTGAAGGAAGTGGGAGTTCAGGATTCCACAAGAATGGGAATCATAATAACCATTGTAACTATAACCACCACCATGATGGAAACAATCATCGTGGACATAACAAAAGTGGATTCAGGAACAACCACAATGGTAATGGCCATGGAAACCAAAATGGACAGAATCGTCACAATCAACCAGCAAAGAAAGACATCAGTCAGGTGGAATGTTTTAAGTGCAAGAAGACATGGCACTATGCTAATGAATGCCCAGAGGAGAAGGCTGATGGGGCTAAGCCGAACCCATTCCAAAAGGGTCATGTGAATCACATCAATGTGGAGGAAATTCAAGAAGGATCTGATGCCGTGATCGGTAAGTTCAACATTAATTCCTTTCCCGCACTTATCCTTTTTGATACTGGCGCATTGCATTCATTCATTTCAAGGGCATTTGTAATCAAAAACAAACTCTCCACTGAAACCATTGGATGTCCCATTAAGGTAAGCTCCCCGGGTGGAGAAATGATAGTAAATTCTGGGTGTCGACAGATAACCCTAGAAATTGGGAAGAACAAGTTTCCAGTTAATTTAATAATCCTAGAGTCCCAAGGATTAGATGTAATATTAGGGATGGACTAGTTGACCCGTTATGAAGGAGTGATTGATTGTGCCAAACGAACTGTTATGCTCACCACCCCAGAAAAGAAAAGGATCAGGTTCAAGTCTAACTTTGAACCCAAGGGGAGCAAGGTTAATTCTCTCAAGGGGGTTAGCCTAGACAGTGTGCCAATAGTGAAGGAGTACCCAGATGTGTTCCCCGAAGAATTACCTGGCATGCCACCAGATAGGGATGTGGAGTTTCTGATAGACCTACTGCTAGGAACTGGGCCTATAGCAAAGAGACCTTACAAAATGTCGGTAGACGAGTTAAAAGAACTAAAGAAACAACTGGGAGAGCAGTTGGAAAAGGGATTTATCCAACCAAAATCGTCGTCTTGGGGAGCACCAGTTTTGTTTGTTGAGAAGAAGGACCGAAGTCAAAGGCTATGCATAGATTATCGTTTGCTTAATGAAGTAACCATAAAGAATAAATATCCCCCGCCTAGAATAAATGATCTCTTCGATCAGCTAGAGGGAGCATGTGTGTTCTCAAAAATTGATCTTCGATCAAGATACTTCCAACTAAAGATTAGAGAACATGACATACCCAAGACTGCATTTACCACTAGATATGGGTTGTATGAATATACAGTGATGCCGTTTGGATTGACTAATGCACCAGCCTATTTCATGAACATGATGAATAAGGTATTCATGGAATTCCTTGACAAGGTCGTAGTGGTATTCATCGATGACATATTGGTATATTCCAAGAGCAACAAAGAACATGAAGAACATCTACGCCTGATTCTAGAGAAACTCAGGGAACACAAACTTTATGCCAAGTTCAGCAAATGTGAATTTTGGCTGAATGAAGTGGGTTTTCTTAGGCACATAGTATCTGGAAATGGTATAGCTGTTGATCCAGCAAAAGTGGCAGCTGTGACAGAATGGGAACCTCCTAAATCGGTTAAAGAAATCCGTAGTTTCCTATGCCTAGCAGGGTACTACCGGAGGTTCATTGAAAATTTCTCTAATATAACAAAACCTATGACTGATCTGCTAAAGAAAGAGAAGAAGTTTAATTGGACAGAAGCTTGTGAAACCAGCTTTCAGGAGTTGAAGAAGAGACTAGTGTCGGCACCAGTGTTATGTCTGCCAGACCTTGAGAAAGACTTTCAAGTATATTGTGATGCATCTCACCAAGGATTAGGAGGTGTACTGATGCAGGAAGGTAGAGTTGTAGCTTATGCATCAAGGTAACTCAAAAATCATGAAGTGAACTATCCTACTCATGATCTAGAGTTGGCATCAGTTGTGCATGCCTTAAAAACATGGAGGCATTATCTTATGGGAAAACGTTGTGAAATGTTCACTGATCACAAGAGTCTGAAATACATTTTTACACAGAAAGAACTCAACATGAGACAAAGAAGATGGCTAGAACTTATCAAAGATTACGATTTAAGTTTGCAATACTACCCTGGAAAGGCAAATGTCGTAGCCAATGCATTAAGCCGCAAGGCTTATGTAAATGGCCTCAATAAAGGAGAATTGTCGGAGGAGTTATGTGCCCAATTTAGAGAGCTGAGACTTGAGATAGTGCCTGAAGGGTATCTTGCATCCTTGGAAGTGCAACCCACACTAATGAATAGAATTCAAGAAGGCCAAAAGTTGGACAAAGAAATAGAAGAAATCAAAAGTAAGATTAGTGATGGCAAGGCAAAAGGATTTCATGTAGATGAACAAGGAATCTTATGGTACGAAAAATGTATCTGTGTTCCGCAGGATCTTGAACTTAAGAAGTCGATCTTACAAGAATCGCACAACTCACCATATTCAATTTATCCTGGCAACACCAAGATGTATATGGATGTTAAGGAAAGATTTTGGTGGAATAATTTAAAGAAGGATATAGCAGAGCACATTGCCTTGTGCGACGTGTGTAGTCGTGTGAAGGCAGAACATTAGAAACCGGCAGGATTATTACAACCACTGCCAATACCTGATTGGAAATGGGATAAAATCGGTATGGATTTTATCACCGGACTGCCAAGGACTAAATCTGGATACGATTCTATATGGGTTATCGTTGACCGCTTGACAAAAGTGGCCCATTTCGCACAAGTGAAGACCACCTATACAAGTGCAAAGCTAGCCAAGATATAGATGAATAGAATTGTATGTTTACATGGGGTACCTAAGAGTATCGTGTCTGATAGAGGAACTCAATTCACTTCGCACTTTTGGCGACAAGTTCACGAGTCATTCGGAACTCGATTAGAATTCAACACTGCATTTCACCCGCAAACTGATGGGCAGACAAAAAGGACCAATCAAATATTGGAAGATATGCTAAGAGCATGTGTGTTAGATTATGGATCTAGTTGGGATGAAAGTCTACCATATGCAGAGTTTTCCTACAATAACAGCTATCAATCAAGCATAGAAATTGCTCCATTTGAATTCCTTTATGGAAGGAAGTGTACCACACCGTTGCTATGGAATGGAGTAGCTGAAAGAAATTTGTTCGGGCAGACCTAATCAAGGAGGTTGAAGAGAAAGTCAAGATGGTAAGGGATAGGCTAAAGGTAGCCCAATCTCGGCAGAAGAGCTATGCCGATCCAAAGCGTAGAGAGGTTACCTATGAGGTTGGTGATAGAGCTTACCTTAGGGTATCACCACTTCGTGGTGTGGAGAGATTCGGAATCAAAGGAAAATTAGCACCACGCTATGTAGGACCTTTCAAGATTTTGAGCTGCAAAGGAGAAGTGGCATACGAGATAGAATTACCAGAATCTCTGTCAGCAGTTCATAATGTATTTCATGTCAGTCAGCTGAAAAAGTGTCACCCAGAGATGGAAGAAACTTCGTTGAAGGACACTATACCATTAGAGGAAGTTTAGCTAGAGAATGATCTCACTTATGAAGAGAAACCTATTAAGATTCTGGAGACAGCAGAAAGAATTACCCGTACCAACACCATCAAATTCTGCAAAGTGCAGCGGAACCATCACACTGAATCGGAAGCAACATGGGAGCGAGAGGATGAACTTCAGAGAGATCACCCTCACCTATTTGCTAGCCAACCCGAATCTCGAGGGCGAGATTCATCTTAAGGGGGTTAGATTTGTAACATCCCAAAATTTTCATCTGAAAACCATCATCATTGCATTCATATCATCATGGCATGTACTACCTTACATTAGGTTTGTCCTCCAAAAATTTGGTGAAATTTAGAGACTTTTTGGAGCACTTTTGCTAAATTCAAAAAACCTAGAAATGAATTCAAAAAGAAAAAGAAAAGGAGGGAAAAGGATTTTAAACAACAGCAGTTTCTGGCCTTTTGGCCCAAACCGGCCCAACCAGCCCACCCGGGCCTCCCTCTCCCCCTCTCTGTCTTTTCGCACATCCCCACAGCTCACCCCACTGACTTACCTCCTAGCCCCATGCCACGTCGACGCCACCTCAGCGTCTTCCACGCGAACGGCCAGCACCCCCTCCCCTCCTCTGCCGTTACCAACTCCGATTGAATTCGCGCGTTATAGCGATTAAATCGCAATCACTGCCGCCCCTTCTTAATCCTCTCCCCCTCCTTGACAGAATCTCCCAGCCACAGCCCCTGGAGAGCCCCTAGGCTCCCCAATTGCCACATCAAACCGCCGCTGTCCGAAGCTACTCCGGCGAGAATTACGGTGAGCCCCGTCCACGCCGCGCCCTCCTCTCTGCCCTGTTTTGTTTGCCGTGACCTGGCGCGTGTTTTAACCCTGGCCGCATGCCTCCTTTTGCTCCAGGTCGATAACGCGAGCAACTCCGATGAACTTCCTCTGCCGCCGCCGTCCATCGCTTGTTCCGGTGAAGGTAGGGTTTTCGCCGCCCCTTTTTGGCCTCTGCTAGACCGTGCTGATCCGTGCGCATCTCACTGACCCCCTTGCTGGATTGTTCGAGCCCCAGATCGTCATCTCCGTCATAGAGCCGCGAGCTCCGCCGTCGACACAATTCCGGCGAGGGATCGAGGCCAAGCCAAAGCACCCCCCACGACACCGTAACCTCCATCGAGACCGCCACAACCTCCTCGACCTCTGGTACGTGTCCACGGACTCCCTGCCCCTGTAGAATCGCCGGAACACCATCGGCCGATGCTCCGCCGCCGCGCGCAGCTAGTCAGCGCCGCCCGTCTCCGGCCAGGCCACCAGGGACTGTTAGATCTTTTGTCTGCGGCTATGATTAGATCGAGGACGAACCAGTACGGGCTAATCAGATCCATTTGTTATCACTTAAGATCCAACGGCCTGCAGCGGTCGATCCGACCGAACCGGTACGGGCCAATGAGATTGCGCCACGTCACCCAGGTTATTTGTTTAAATAGAAAATTAGACAGATTTTGTATTAAACTTAGAAAATCCATAACTTTTGATCCACAATTCAGAAAAATGCAAATTTGGTGTCTATGGATTCAGAAAAATAAGAACTTTATTATAGATGCCTTGTTTCACACTTTTGCTTCTGAAAATTGGAACTATAGGCAGAACCTTTTTAGGAGTATTTTTCTCATAGAAATTATTCCATAAATTGTTTTGTGGTATTTCTTATGCCTTTAGATGAGGTATTTTAACCTCTGTACTGTAGACTCCGTAAGTTATAAAGTTGTGATCATATCATTGCATTTTGCATGCTTCATATTTTTGTAATGTTTTATTGATTGAATTATTGTTGTTATATTGTTCTTTGTGTAGATTGTGTGGATTGTGAAGTTTGTTGCTGTGAGGATTGTACCTATTCCCCCAGCTACCAAGGCAAGTGATATTTCATTTCATGTCCTATTATTTTCACTATTGCACTAGTGTTATTTTGGTAGATCTTAGCATGATAGGATTATTTATATGTTACTATACTATGCTATGCTACCCTATAGACTATATCTTGGTAGTATCTCCTAGTTGAAAGACTTCGTATGCTAGAGTGCTTAGCCATGCTATTAGAATTCGTGGGTGGAAAATATATATAAGATAGTATGGAAAGATATTATTTTGTTTGACTAAGAAAACAACTAATATTAATGAAACACCTGGGTGGAATGGGACTTGCTTGGATTAGGTTGAGTGGTTACTCAGGGGCCATGTCTATGGTCAGCTGGTGTATCACACTTGTGGATGGGCACCCAGGAACAAAGAGATTGGAGAAGTTCTTGTCATGAAGCTTCTAGTGCAGCCACGTGGCCTATGGGCTCTGCCTTGACGAATTAAGTTGCAAGAACTCAGACAGACGGACAGAAGGTGGTAGATGTGATAGGATGGAACGCGTCTGTGGTGGTCTGAGGGATTGCTTCTGAAAAGTCTTGTCTCTATGCATGTCGAGTCTTGTGGGGAAAGTGCACCACCTATCGAGAGGGTAAAACTAAGTACTTAGCCGTGTCCCCGGTTATGGACAATTTCTGAGCCTCAAGACAGTGAAGCAGTTCAATAATCTCCTCATCCAAACTTCTCTAAGTTAAATCTTGTGGGTGAACATGGGTAGAGGTTCAGTGATGTCTATCATTGGTACCTTAGTGTTTGAATGAGAAAACTTACTCTTCAAAAACTATAAGTTAAACTAGCTTTTAGCAAAGTCAGCCAAAACCCCACATAGCCATATATTCATGTAGTTGTTGGATTATACTAAGTATCTATGGTATCACTTGCCAATACAATTCCAAATGTATTGACCCTTGTGGCTGTAACTTATTATGTTGCAGGATACTCTGATGATGAGTAGGGTTGCGGGTCTACACTCGACATGTTTGCCTGTGGCGCATGAAGACAAAAGACTCTATTATTATGCTATCTAATCTGAACCTTAAGTATCTTAGCCTTGGGCTAAGTGAGTTGTAAGAACCATTATATTCCTGGATATGCGATGTAATAATGACCTTTGTTTCTGTGTACTTCATCTTAAACTATGGGTGCTAGCATATCGATCCAGGGACTAGCACTGCAATCACAGGGATCTTACCTTATTATGGTGAGATCTTACATCTTTTAATAAACCACATGGATCCACTACATTTCATTGCATGTGTGTTCTTTTCATAAACCACATGGATCCACTAGAGTCATTGTATGTGTGTTCTTTTCATAAACCACATGGAGCCACCAGTGTCATTGAATGCGTGTTATTTTTCTAAACCACATATGGATCCACTATAGTCAATGCATGTGTGTTATTTTCATAAACCACATGGACCCACTAGAGTCATTTGCATGTGTGTTCTTGTCATAAACCACATGGATCCACCAGTCTCATTGAATGTGTGTTCTTCTCCTAAAACATATGGATCCACTAGAGTTCATTGCATTTGTGTTCCTTTCATAAACCACATGGATCGGTTAGAGTTCATTGCATGTGTGTTCTTTTCATAAACCACATGGATCCACTAGTGTCATTGAATGTGTGTTCTTCCCCTAAACCACCACTAGAGTGATTACATGTGTGTTCTTTTCATAAACCACATGGATCGACTAGAGTTCATTGCATTTATGTTCTTTTAATAAACCCCATGGATCCAATAGAGTCATTTGCATGTGTGTTCTTTTCATAAACAACATGGATCCAACCGGGCCGTTTGCATGTGTGTTCTTTTCATAAACCACATGGATCCACCAGTGTCATTGCATGCGTGTTATTTTCATAAACCACATCTAGAGTCATAGCATGTGTGTTCTTTTCATAAAACACATGGATCCACAAGAGTTCATTACATGTGTGTTCTTTTCATAAACCACATGGATCCACAAGAGTCATTGCATGTGTGTCCTTTTCATTGGATGTGTGAGTGTATTATTGTGCATCAATGGGGTTTTAGGAAAAGAACACATGTAGTGATGCCACCACAACATGTGTGTTCTTTTCATAAACCACATGGATCCACGAGAGTTCATTGCATGTGTGTTCTTTTCATAAACCACATGGATCCACTAGAGACCATTGCATGTGTATTCTTTTCATAAACCACTTGGATCCACTAGAGTCATTGCATGTGTGTTATTTTCATAAACCACATGGATCCACCAGTGTCATTGAATGTGTGTTCTTTTCATAAACCACATGGATCCACTACAGTTCATCGCATTTGTGTTCTTTTCATAAACCACATGGATCCACTAGAGTCATTTGCATGTGTGTTCTTTTCATAAACCACATTGATCCACTAGTGTCATTGAATGTGTGTTCTCCTAAACCACATGCACTAGAGTTCATTGCATTTGTGTTCTTTTCATAAACCACATGGATCCACTATAGTCATTTTTATGTGTGTTCTTTTCATAAACCACATGGATTCACTAGAGTTCATTGCATTTGTGTTCTTTTCATAAACCACATGGATCCACTAGAGTCATTTGGATGTGTGTTCTTTTCATAAACCACATGGATCCACCCGGGACATTTGCATGTGTGTTCTTTTCATAAACCACATGGATCATAACCTCATGAGAGCCCTAACATTAGCCCCCAACTGTGGCCATTAGATCGAGTTTTCTAGAAGGCATGCCCCAAGACACTTGTTCTGCATCACGATTGTTACATACCGTTCGATCGGGGCTCTTGGACTCTTGCGATGGTTCTTTGTAAGAGCGATCCGCGAGTAGGCTGTTCCGCAACATGATTGGCCATGCTTACCATCCGCTTGTTGTGGATAAACTGGCAATACCGCGCGCTCCCACTTGCTAGGGTCACGTGTTCCTTGGTCCCACCTTCCAGTGTCACGTCCAATTTACTTCTATGCTTTCCCCTCGAAACCTCTTTCCCCACCTGCATGAAAATGGCACCGACACAATTTGTTCTCGCCCATCCTCCCGTCCGCCGCCGGCATGCTGCCCTCCCCGACTAGCATGCGGGATATCTATGAATAAATAAATGGAGCTTGCAAGTATGAATAATGGTGTATGAACAATTAGATTCTCTCTTATTCATCTTATTAAGTTAAGCAGTTCATTTGGGCCAGGTGCAAAAATTTAAGCCACAAACTGTGTTTCTGTGGTTTGTGCATCAGATGCCACGGATGTTGGTGTATTCTCTACACATTCTATACATTCGCGTGCTCCGAGGGATAATTATATTCAATGAGGTTATGATTCTACTACTAGTATCATCCTACACATTCGCTTGCTCCTAGGGGTCATACGCTGGTGTGCATGTCTGTTGTCCGTAATTAGTGCACGTGCGTAGGCGTAGGAGCATGCCCATGCCAGTTTGATGAAACACAGTTGCGGTTGCGGTGGTTTTGTGCATGCCATCGTCTCGTTTCCAGACGCTTTGCTAGGCTTTCACAAGCGTTTTTTAAATGTGTGTCTCTGGAACCACTTCCTCTACTAGTTAACGGGACCGAGACCACACAAACGCCATCATCCATGGCCGGCAAGAAGCAGCAGGACTCACCATGGGCTAGTCTCCCTGAGGGACTCATCCAGAGGATATGTGACATCTTCCTTTCGATGGATGACTTCGACTACTATGCCGCCTTTTGGGCAGTATGCAACGCCTGGCGTGGCTGCACGGAGGAATGCTTTATGCCAGCCAACTAGATTGCTCTGGAGCACCAAATGTCGGAGGAGTATCCGGTAGACGCCGCCGCCATCCTGAGAAGAAGATTAGACGGGTTATTCGCAGGTGCTTTGTTGATATTCATATGTATATATGTGATCCTTTTTTGCATTCACCTCCTATACTATCTATTTTTCAAGTTCTGTTTCTTCATCTACTAGTTGGTTTACTTTGATTGAATCTCAATCTGTTTACCTTTACTGAATCTCTATTTCTCCTCTTGAAGGTACTTTTATGTGGGTAACACATCCGGTGGCCTGCTTGTGCTTGGACAGAGGGTGCAACCGTACAAGACCCATTTGTAAAACCCCTTCTCGGGTGCTATCAAGTGCCTGAGGGTGGAGATACTGACCGAGCAGGTGGCTTCTGTCGCTGTGACAATGTTCTCGTCGTTGATGGAGTTTACATCAAACCATCTGCACAACAACATTCGGTGGGCAAATGAGGGAGCGGAGGAAGGGAGACACCCGGTCTTTCGTGAAGGGTCGTACTCGCCGTATGGCTTCGCGTAACTCCGGAGCATGACTTCTTACACCGGTGCTGTTTTTGTTGCAGACAGATACAAGTCTGTCTTTTCGACTATGTGTGGTGCTACTCATCGAGATGTCCAGCTGTAGCGCTCCGCACGGACCCTGGAGATGCATCCCACCGTTGCAAGACCTTATCCGGGCTGCCAGTTCTCGGATAATTGTTTTTACCTCGTCAAGTCCAACAGAGAGCTCTTGTTCGCTATGAGTGGACCAGTCTATGGCAACATGCCGGTTGTTTACCGGGTTGATCCTAGAACCATTTCCTTCAGAAGGTCAGAGGCATCGGAAGTCGTGCTCTCTTCGTTGCTGACAATCGGTGCGTCAGGGTCGATAGTGCCAGGGTACCCACGGTGCAGGAAGGCATCATATACTATGCGGACCTATCCGAGATTAGATCTTACAACCTTGAGGCTCTTGCGTGGGAAGAGGAGCTAAGTGTTATATATGGTTATGGAGTAGGACGATTACAGATCAATGACCGTCCTTTCAAACACGTAAGATTGCTGGCGGAGTATTGCAGAATTTACGAGCATTTTGAGCTAGAGATGGTGCCGCCTTATGATGAGGATGGTAAGAACCACTATGATTACTATGACGACTATCCATCAGATTGATGGATCGTGTGGGTCTTCTCCTGATGTATTCTCTTCAGGTCAGCTCTTTGTGTGTTTAGTTTTTTGTACTGAACTTCTATGAATTATGCAAGTTCTATGCGGTGCTCGTGTAATACAATGGATGTTCTCCCTGTTTCCAGAAGATTGTGTGTTGTACCTCTTACAATTTAACTGTTTTTTCATATTCTTGTAGTAATTCCGATAAATGCTGGGTTTGTAACAGTCCTCAAACAACTTACAACTATGAATTATAGCAAATTATTACAATCCTCAGTAAACTTGATAGTAATAAAATGAGGCATAAAATTTGCACTTGCACTAAACACAACCGAAATTGCAGCCAACCTAAAGAATATCTAAATCCAGATCACACCTACTGTAAACAGTGGTAACTCACCCACATGTAGCTAGAACTTCTTCCTCCTTGGTAGTAGGATCTGCCATCCTCCGTGCTGCTCAGCTCGTCGTTGGCGGAGGCGGGCTAGAGCCTCGCAGCGGCGGCGGAGGCGTGCAACATAGGAGCTTGGGAACAGTGAATGGGCGCAGCAACTTGGCACTGGAAGTAAAATGTCTGAAGGGATCATTTTGTTTGGAGGGTGGATTTCGACACCACCAGTGCTAGGGGAAAGGAGGGAGAGGATTTGTGAAAAGGGTCAACACACCAAGCCACTTAGTTCCTCAATTTTACTAAGATGTTGCCGCGTTGGCGCTCGCGTCACGGACAAATTACTAACACGTGGGTCCCGACCGTCTACTTCATGAGGAAGTTTAACGGAATGTTTGAATTTGGTAGGGGTGAGATGAGTTTGCCTCGAAATGGCCCCTCTTGATAGTTGGCAGCCCAAGTTTGCAAAATGCGGCAATTTTAGGAAACTTGGGTAATGCGATGCACTCGCCCAGGAAATTTCGGGCCACAAACCAACAAGCCCGTCATTTCATTAGCTGAATGAAAATGATGGAGATATCCAACATAGGAATTGTACCACGATCAAGTGACAAAGTTCACTGTTACAATAACGGGGAAACATAGTAACCAATTCCTTAGACCGTGGTACCATTTTAATCACTATTACCCGAGAGTGCCTTGCTTGCATCAAACGTCACTCAGAGAAACGGTGATCATAAAGGTGTATTAAGGTATTCAGAGGGGCATGGACGTATGTGTCAAGAGCGGGATTTGTTCATTCACGTGATAGAGAGATACTCTAGGCCCACTTGGAGACATGACATCCATAAAGCTGCAACATGTGACTAGGTCATGGGGATGGCATAGCTCGGAACGAGTAAAGTTGTACTTGTCAGAAACGAGATTGAACTTGACATGTCAATGTTGTTGATCAGTTCTCAGACAAGTAAAGTATCAAAGTCACAAAGGTAATATGACTTAATGGTGCAATGACAAAGATTCTCGTGGAATGCACATGGGTCATTCTGGGCATCTAGGTCCCGCTGATGATTATTTGTCCGAGAGGGGTCTCGACCATGTCTGAAGTGTTCCCAAACCATTAGGGTATCATAATTAAGGGTTTGACAATGCTCATAGATCGTTTTGGTATCATAGGAATCACTGAAGAAAAGAGAAGGGAAAATCAGAGGGGTTCCGGGAAAGTCTAGAAGGTGTCCGGAGTTGTCCGGAAGGAGCGTCGGTGCAACGGGAATTAAATAATATGTAAATATATGTTAATTATTGAATTATACATTTATTTATATTTATTTAATGATTTTAATATATTTTAATATGCAGCCCATGCCTAATGGGACAAATCCCTAGGTGAAAGGGCCCATGAGGGAAAACCCCCCAAAGGGAAAAAGGAGGGAGTGTGTGTCTAGGCCCCTTGGTGGCTGGCTGGGCCACATGGTGGCCGGCCAAGCCCCCCTCTCCTCCTCTTGTTTTAGTCCCACATGGCTAAGCCAAGGGACATGGAGATTCCCCTTCCCATATATAAAGGAGGGAATATGGAGGGATTTAAACACACCAATTAGCCCCAAGCTTTGAGGCTTCCCCCTCCAAGTGTCCTCCTCGCTCCCTCTCTCTCTCTTGTGAGTGCATACCCATTATAAGGGTTGCGCGAATGAGAGTGTTCTTCACCATGGAGCACCATCGCGCTAGGATTCTAGATCTAGGATATCTACTTCCGTAACCTCTGTTGGATCAGGGTCCAGGAGTCGTCATCAACCATCGTATGTGTGTGACTCCCTACGAGGCACTACACTAGTAGTGCTTGAGTCGTTCAAGCCATCGGAGTCATTGGAGCTGGTGCAGATGGAGCTGGTGGAGATGGAGCTGCTAGAGCCGTCTGAATTCAGAACGACCTTGAGGTTGGCGTTGGTATGACTACATCAACCACGTTTTCCCGAACCTAACATATTTCATTAAGTTCATAATAGGTTTCATATGCTATAACTGTTTGTTGGGTCCGCAACATAGGAAAAAAAATCCTACGGCGAGAACTATACGCCAAGATCTATCTACTAGATACAGAGCAATGGGTGGACATACATCCATGTAGAACTTACCCTCAAAGACAACGAGTTTTGTTAACGAGTAGGAACTGGTGGTTGATGTAGTCGTACGCTTGCCGATCTCAAGATCATGTGGAAGTCCGAGCGCCACAAATCAGCAGCGCATCCGTCCTCGCACACACATCCAAGCCACCGGACAACCTCCACCTCCTCGCTCCAGCGAATCAGCGGAAGCAACAATTCCTTCTAGACGCAAGGCCACCAGGAACATGTATCTCACTAATCCGAGACCATGGGGGAATATCTAGAGGGGGAGAGAGATCCTTCATGGGGAGGTGTGCTTTGTGAGGGAGGAGAGGGGGGACTCCTCCCCTACCATGGCCGGCGGCCAAGGAGGGAGCCCCCTCCTCTTCCTCATTCATGTGGTAGAAGCTCCACTCACATCAATTCAAGCCCCACCCAAAGTTCCACTCACATGCATTAAATTTCCACCAAATTTAAGGCAACTCTCAATTAATAAAACTCTTTTATTTATTTTATTAAGAATTTTGTTAATTAATTTAATTAACAAACATTCACATAAAACCCCTTGGAACATTTCAATAGCACATGCAAAACCACTTTCTACAATTTCACCCGAATCAATTCCGGTTTCTATCGAAACAATTCCTGTTTCTATCGAAACATTTCCTGCACTTTGCAAACCTTTTATCTGAAACATATGTGCTCCTAAATGGTGTCCGACAACCCTTAAGTGTGTCACCCTATAGTTCGCGAATAATGCAAACATGATTGAGACTCCTCTCAGATCAATAATCAGAAGCGGGACCTGGAGATCCATACTGACTCCTGCACATCCAACGATGACTTCTGTGATTGTGAGAACCTTTAACGCTAGTAATTTAATCCCTTTGTCTCATGATATAATACATGTTCGAGATTCGATCATCGGTATCCAAATACCTAGTTTGATCTCGTTACTGACATGCACTCTTTTCTCGTTCCTGTGATATAACATTATAGTGATCACATCACTTGCTTGTAAGCTATCTTAATGTGATATCACCGAGAGGGACCAGAGTATATATATCCATCATCGGGATTGACAAATTCCACTATTGATCCATGAGCCTCAACATAACACCTTCGTAGCACTGAACCCACCTTTATAGTCACCCTGTTATGATGTGATGTTTGATGTTATCAAGATACTCTTCCGGTGTTAGCAATTAACATGATCTCATGGTCCAAGGACTAAGACTACTTCGTATGATGTTATAGCAATATAAACATAATGAATTGATCGTAATGCTATACTTCGGACGAATGTTCATCACATCATTTCACAAATGCTGTGACCTTATTATTAACAACATCCAATGTCCATGATCAGGAAACCTTGATCATCTTGTTAATCAATAAGCTAGTCTATAAGAGAGGCATAACTAGGAACCCTTCTTGTTTATTAAACACACATGTATTGATGTTTCCTATCAATACAATTATAGCATGCAAAATAAACATCTATCATATACAAGGAATACATAATAACAACTTTATTATTGCCTCTCAGGGCATATTTCCTTCACTGTTTTGATAGGAAACCCAATACACATGTGATATGTAAACCACTAGAGTCCCTAGTGATCCTCTAGACACTAGTTCATTGGTCAATCGATGATCAACGTTTCCCGAACATGGACATTTATGTCAAATGACAATGGCATCATTTCATTAGGTGAATGAAAATGATGGAAATACCCAACCCATGAATTGTAACAAGATCAAGTCATGAAGTTAACCTTTACAATGACTGGGAAATGTAGTAACCAATTCCTTAGACCGTGACCATATTTAATGACTGTTACCTGAGAGTGCCTTGATTGCATAAAATGTTACCCGTTGAAACGGTGATCATAAAGGTATCTTTAGGTATTCAGAGGGGCTTGTAGAGGCGTATGTGTCAAGAGCGGGATTTGTTCTTCTACGTGATGGAGAGATACTCTCGGCCCACTCGGAGACATGACATCCATAAAGCTGCAATGTGTGACTAGGTCACGGTGATGGCATATCTCGGAACGAGTAAAGTTGTACTTGTCGGTAATGAAATTGAAATTGACATGGTAATGCCGTTGATTAGGTATCATACAAGTAAAGTATCAAAGTAACAAAGGGAATAAGACTCTATGTTTAATGGTTTGACAACAAAGGTTCTCGTGGAATGTACAAGGGTCATTATGGGCATCCAGGTCCCGCTGATGATCAATGGTCCAAGAGGGGTCTCGACCATGTCTAGATTGTTCCCGAACCATTAGGGTAGAACACTTAAGGGTTTGACAATGCTCGGAGATCATTTTGTATCATAGGAATCACCAAAGAAAAGAGAAGGGAAAATTGGAAGTGTTCCTGGAAAGTCCAGCAGGTGTCCAGAGTTGTCCGGAAGGAGTTCCGGTGCAATGAGAATGAAATAATGTGTAACTATATGTTAATTATTGAATTATACATTTATTTAATGATTTAAATTAAAGGTCAGCCCATGCCTAATGGGCAAATCCCTAGGGAAAGGGCCCATGAGGGAAAACCACCCAAAGGGAAAAAGGAGGGTGTGGGCGGCTGCTCGCCTTGGTGGCCGGCTGGGCCACATGGTGGCCGGCGAAGCCTTCCCATCTCCTCCCCTTGTTTTAGTCCTACACGGCTAAGCCAAGGAACTTGGGGGCTCCCCTTACCCTATATAAAGGAGGGCATATGGAGGGATTTAAACACACCATTTAATCCCAATCTTTGAGGCCCCCCTCCAAGTGCCCTCTCCCTCTCTCTATCTATCTCTCTCTATCTCACTGTAACACCCCCGGGATCAGGGTTAAACAAATCCCAGACCATAGACTGACATAATCTTAACCTAGAGCTTGAGGATATTTAGTGTGAAATCGATAACACAATAGTAACCCTGCGACACAAAAATTATTATAGCGAGCTCATAATTGAGCGGAGAACCAAAATATTACAAGCAGAGGTCACTGACCACAAACATCAAACAACGGAAGGAACATGCTATTAAGTATAGCAAACTTAACAAATGGCCTAACAGGCCTGAAGCATAACGATGACGTCCCATCCCATAGATTTCAGGCTGCCGGCCAGGAACCCCAAGCTACTCGTCGGTGTCGATGTTGTACGGAACTCATATTAAGGGGAACACTTATCCTGCTACAAAAGTATCAACAAAGCAAGGGTGAGTACAGGGTGTACTCCGCAAGACTTATGGCTGGTGGGTTTGTTTTGCATAAAGCCATCTTTGTTTATAAAGCAAGAGGGAGAAGAAGCTCGTCTAATCAGAACATTTTAAAAGGGCATAAGAGAGCGCCATCTCCAAAGAATTGATCATCATCTTTTGATATCCACCAAAGTAATACTCATCTCACAACTAGGATCACCCCCTCGTACCCATGAGGAAGCATTATTAAGCACAAGTTGAAACCTCCAAGTTTTACGATTAGGTTAATGTTCAATATGATCTTAGAATTCGGTCACCAAGCATTCATAACCGTGAACACAGATTTTCGAAAAGATTTAACGCTGCAGGGGTGCACAACTTTACCAGCACGTACTAACCGACTCTTAATGCCAGAATCATTAGCCCTCTTCCTTGGAAGGCCGGCAGAGGGTGGTTAGACACGACCTTTACGTTTATTTCGCCGACACCATGAGTCACGCCCTAAGGATGGTTCCGCCGTAACGGGTCAAATCCCCAAGCCAGTCCCTAGAGATGTGAGTCACGCCCTAAGGATGGTTTACTAGGGACTCCATCCACCCCAAGCAACCCCGACCATGCTTACCTACCAGTTATGATGCACCTTCACCCGCCAAATCTTTCAAAATGTTTTCTATACTTATGTCAAATGGAACGCCGAAGTATGTGACTCATGGAATCTACTAGGCAAGTTAGTTAGTCGAGAGGTCCCCATAAACCCCGTGTGGTTGTATGCTCGTCTTGGTCCAAAGGCAAGAACTCGGGTCCTAGTGGTGGCGAGCATGGGACTACAGAAACCACATCCCACTATGGCCTCCCATGCAAGACTTAGCATGTTTAACCTTTACCACTAATCTTACCTCATCAGTATACCTCGTTCTCCTGTCATACTAGATACTCTGCATCTGATACATCATCTGGATGAACCAGCACTGACCATAGCTAAGCAAGACACAAATAAGCTCTAGCAGTGCACACAAGTCAAACCTAGTTATGCTAGGAGCAGTGGATCAGGTAATATAAGCTCAAAGGGAGTAATGCAACAGATAGGATACTCTATCTATCGATAAAAGACCACAGTAGAATCGTATGCAACATGGCAAGAATGAAATACTTTTGAAAGCATAGGATTATTTTATATGTGGGGATATGCTTGCCTTTTCTTTCTGATAACCAAAAAGAAGATTTTTGGATATCTTGTACTTGAGTTGGTTACAGTTGGTCAAGTATTGATCTTCGGTCTTCGGTGGTGTCGATCTCAGTCTTTGATCTCGATCTCGATATCGTATTCTACCGGGAAGAAGCAAACACCGGAAAGAAAGGGAAAACAATCAACACATGACATTGATGCAATGCTCAAGCAAGGATGATTATATGACAAGTTAAACTGTATTGAAATGAACCCTATAGCATGCTTGGCAATTTAAAGGGGATCCGAAGGGTCCAAACCCTAATACATGAGAGACCCATGGGGGTTGATTGATTCTTCTAATAAAACTTGTAATTAAAGTTATTGAACAATGCATGAGTGCGTGTCTAAAGTGTAGATCTCATTTTTCTGAATATTTTAATATATCATACACATTTTTCTGACTTATAAATAATTACTTATTGCATTTATAAGATTTATTCAATTTCTGAAATTATTAAACCATTTATGAAAATATAACAAAAGCTGGGATACTTTTTATACCGGGCCATAGCTAACCGCAGATACTCAGAGGGGCCCTAGGGCCACCTCAGCCTCCACACGGCGAAGGCACGACCCCCAGCGGGTTTGACCAGTCTGACCACGTGCTGACACTCGGGTGACGTCAGGATGACATCATCCCAGCAAGCACCTCCCAGATCGACGACCGGGAACAACGGAGGAGGCATTACGGACCTGCACGCGTGTGCGTGTTAAACTCATACTGGCACGAGGAATAGAAGGAGTGTGGCGCCGCTAATTTAGGGTCATAGGAGCGACGGCTATGGTAGTGTCTGCGGCGGACGGCGGAGGTTTGCAATGCGGGGACAACCCATAGGAGGAGGAGGGCAGTGGGGAGGTGCTATAGCACCGGTTGCTCACAATGAGCATGAAAAGCTTGTCAAGGAGGCCGGATGAGGTTGGAAGTGGACCGAATCGATGGCGGAGATGGTGGCCAGAGTCGGGGACGCAGGCCTCGATTGGCTTGATGGAGAACTCACCGTCTCGACCAGATCAACGAGGAGGACCAAGGAGGGAACTAAGAGCGCGGTGGCGTCCTCAATTAATTGCAGGGAGGTCCAGAACGACGGCGATGGGTGGCTCTGGCCAGGGCTAGGGTTTGGGAACCTCTGCGCAGAAGAGGGGAGCAATGCTGGGGAAAGAGAGGAACCAGGGGAGAGAGAGAGGTGATGTGGCGACCTTATCTCCTCTCCAGAGCGGCGGTGTTCATCTTGGCCTGACGAAGAGACGGACGACATTGGCAAGGACAACGAGCAACTTCTCCAACGCAAGGAAGAAGAAAGAAGGAGCACGCCGGAATGGGTACGGGCCGGCTGGGATACAGTTGGGCCGACTTGGGCTGCTGGCTGGTTGCAGGCTACGCGCAGGCAACATAGGAGAGGAGAAACTGGGGTGCACTTTTTTTTAGCAAAACCTTTTTCCAAATTCTATTTTCATTTTCTGTTTGCAATTCAAATACAAAACTATTTTGGGTATCCAAAATTACCAGAGATTTGTGAAACTATGGAAAATATTGTAGGGCCCTTGTATACTGTTTGGGCTCCAAATTTTTTGAACTTTTGAAAATATGAAAACCATTTTGAATCCATTTTAGAGAGAGGAAACTAGGGTTTTAGGGTTTTACTTTATTTTCTTTGCATGCATTTTAAGGAATGATGCTCATGATGCACAAACAACTTAAATATAATATTAACTAAAACTGGGGTGTTACAGATCTATCCCCGTTACGAGAATCTCGACCCGAGATTCCGCAGGTAGGAAGAAGGAAGAGAAACAAGGTCACTTCTAATGATAAGAGGGAAACGCACTAAACAACACACGGAGTATCTCTTGGTCAACTCATGAAAGGAGTGTTCGAAACAACTCTGAGATGACAAACATGAAACACATAAAGGTAACGGAGTAAATAAGAGGAGATGGTTTCAAATTGTTAGATAGCTAGTCTTCATAAGGATTGAGACCAAGGAGCTTGAGAAGAGCTTAAGCTTCTGAAAAGGAAATCTTACAATAGAAAGAACATGAGCACATACTTCGAGAAATGAAACTCTACTAGACGGCTTAAGTAGTGATTCTAGAGGTACAACGATACAGATAACCAAGCTATTGAACTACTTTTGATATAGAAGGATCACTCTTCGTTCAACAGAAGGCAAAGACAAAAATGTGTTTTGTGGCAAGGACTCGTAAGAGTCATAGGGAACATGTAACAAGAGAAACTAATGATTACCAACATCATAGTCACTCTATGAACATGGTCGAGATACGAAGGAAACTCTTTGTTCATCCAGGTCTATCAAATCTTTGCCAAAGATCGTGATATCACTTTACACCAGTAAGATGAATATGTAAGAAGATTCTTGATGACACGAGGAAAAAGAAACTTCAGTCTCAGACTTCAATTACTTGGCACAACAAGAAGCTTCCCAACATAAAGGGTATAGAGAATCGACCGAGAGACATTTAGCAGCACTACTTTAAATGTTCTCCTTGATGTTCGAGACACGAGACACCAAATAAAGGTAGGACTTCGGATACAAAGGAATCCATAAGCACAACTCCTATTATAAATCATAGAAGAAGCCTCATGAAGAGTGGTTCTTATTGCTGAATCAAGAGAATGTGACAATTGGCCTTCCGACTAGTTGTGTAAACCATTACATCAATTATGTCTGACTTACATAGAAACCTATGTCAAAACCTTGAGGAACACCAACCATCATATCTGCTTGAGATTCAGATTTGGTTAGGTGAAGAGATACTTCAGACTCAGCATGTCCTAATAGAAAACTTGCAACATTTACCACAAAGATAAATTCACTAGATTCTCAATACATGGACTACAATGTGAAGCTCCAAACAATTGAGATACATTGCTAGACTATGTGTTAGCAACTTGTCAAAAGACAACTGCTCATACATCGAATATTGCAACAAAACACAATTGTATCCTTAAGATACGGAGTAAACTCTACTCGAATCCATGACGACATCTTTCAACATTTGCACGTGAATAGGAGAAGGTCACTTCCAACATCCAGAACAAAGACTTCAGAATGACCCGGAGATGGTTCTCAAAAAAATTTCCAACGTTGATGCCAAATGTTCCATATGAATCTAGTCTAGCTTGGAGAATATAAGGATGTTATCGATGGTCTCAACAACAAACTTATCATGATACTCCAATTGGATGAACTCATATGTTGTGTGAACATGGAAAAGTATTAGTTAAACCAAAGGATATGAAGACGTACTCAAGTGAAACATCACGAGTAGCAACATCATCAAGATAGTCATTGGAACTGAGTTTGATTTGACGATAACCCAAATCAAATCAAAGGTGGGGAAGATAACATCTCCATGAAGGAAATACTATATTTCTTCAACACGAATGGAACTAGACAACCCTTTAAGATGAACTAAGTCAGATAGAACTTTTGTCTTGCAACTCTCCAAGTTGTTGTTTAAGCTCAACCAACTAGTTCAGGGGTATCCAGCACGGATCCTTGGAGAAGTAGTTCAGAGAACTTGCTTGTTCAAGAACTTGAAAACACGATCATGTGGCAACCTGGCGATACTTCTGGGAAGACATCCGAATATCACGAACCACCGATATGTCACTTAGTTCGGAAGGAAACTTGCTTGATAAGGCAAGAAGACATAGTCTTAGTGTTTCGGCACAAGCCTAACTATTTGACCGAAGAGAGTGTACCAGAATAGCGGACTTGGTAGCACAATCATCCTTCGCTTAGTGATAAGGTTAACCATCACGCTAAGGATGACATAAATGTCCTTGGAGTTTGGAGCAATAATGATTGCTAAGAATCTCAGATGACCACATTATTACGCACACGCATAATTCTTGAGCACGAAAGCTCGGAGGAAGGGTGGTTAAATATGTGTAAGAGAATCACTTCATTAAGAGGGTTGTGAAACTCAACACGACCTCTTAGTATTGAAGAGTGTGATACTCTAAGGCGGAACAGATAGAAGCTAATCATGCTTCTTGATCTGCAGACTACAATAATTCGACCTAGTCTTAGAATTGACAAGGTACTGGAGTTTGTGTCTCCTGACATCCTAAAATGGTTTGTCTTGACGGACCACAAGAGTATCTTGCATCGGGAGACACCAATGCGCTTTACTACTTGGCTACAAATTGGTAGACAAAGGTCAGAAAAGAACAAGGGAAAAGGAACATGCTCAGGATAGAATCACGAGATGTGGATGCATAGATTAACAATTATCCAAAAACCAATGCATAGAAGGGAGGGTGTGACAGATTCACGATTATAGATGTGGGACTCACGAGGAGTACACTTGTCGTGGTCTATGTGGTTCCATTAAAGAACATCTGCCATAGCTAGTGGTAGGGGAAGTCCTTAATTGTCGAGATTCAATCGCAACAATATCCACAAGCTTGAAGGCTAGGATTGTAGTAACATCCATCCCGAGGTAATGTGTGAACATTAACGATAGGGTTCAATGGAATGGACTTTGGGTTAAAGATCAGCTTCATGTACAAGATTCATAACACTAGAATCCCATACAATCTGGGACCTTCGGTTCAAGTCCAAGGGTTAATCCCGAGAAAGAAATAACTACTACTTTAGTGACACATAGTACACAGCAAGGTAGCAATCACGAGGTACCTTCCAAAATAAGAAACGACTTCTGAAGTACCCAAACAAACAAAAAGGAGGCGCATGAGGCGAAAAGAAACCTCGAAGCCTAGAATGGAACACTATGGATCCTACAATATAAAATTGTGGTCCCATAAGGTAGAGAGATCATGATGGAAATGAATCTCTCAATTGAAACAGAGCAAAGGGGAACAAAGAACACACACACTGACTCTAGAGAACTCTACACTAGGTCAACTGGCTGAGAAACGACATGCCAAGAAAGCACCTAAGCTTTGAAAGACTAGGAGAGATATCAAAACTTTTTCCAAATCAACGCAAGGTAAGATGACCTAGAGTTAGAGCGATACGAGATGATGAGCCAAAGAAGCATACTAGAGTTTTTGCAAATCCCTTTTTAGCTTTAAAGTAGTTTTCACAAACACTAGACTCAACATTGACCAATAGCAAGGTTTTCCTACGGTCGGTACTGCTCTAATACCAAAAACTATAACACCCCCGGGATCAGGGTTAAAGAAATCCCAGACCTTAGCCTAACATAAGCTTAACCTAGAGCTCGAGGATATTCAGTGAGAAATCGGTAACACAACAGTAACCCTGCGACACAAAAATTATTACAGCGAGCTCATAGCTGAGGAAGAACCAAAATATTACAAGTAGAGGTCACTGACCACAAGCATCAAACAACAGAAGGAAAATTATGCTATTAAGTATAGCAAACTTAACAAATTGACTAAGAGGCCTGAAGCATAATTATGACGTCCCAGACCATAGATTCCAGGCTGCCGGCCGAGAAACCCAAGCTACTCGTCGGTGTCGATGTCGTAGGGAACTCATCTTTAGGGGAACACTTATTCTGCTACAAAAGTATCAACAAACAAGGGTGAGTACAGGGTGTAGTCCGCCAGACTTATGTCTGGTGGGGTTGTTTTGAATACAGCCATCTTTGTTTATAAAACAAGAGGGAGAAGAAGCTCATCTAGTCAGAACATTTTAAAAGGAAATAAGAGAGCGACATCTCCAAAGAATTGATCATCATCTTTTGATATCCACCAAAGTAATACTCATCTCACAACTAGGATCACCCCCTCGTACCCATGAGGAAGCATCCTCAAGCACACATTGAAACCTCCAAGTTTTACGATTAGGTTAATGTTCTCTATGATCTTAGAATTCGGTCACCAAGCGTTCATAACCGTGAACAAGACTTTTCGGAAAGATTTAACCCTGTAGGGGTGCACAACTTTACCCACATGTACTAACCGACTCTTAATGCCAGAATCATTAGCCCTCGTCCTTGGAAGGCCAATAGAGGGTGGTTAGACACGACCTTTACCTTGCTTTCGCCGAGACCATGAGTCACGCCCTAAGGATGGTTTCGCCATAACGGGTCAAATCCTGAAGCCGGTCCCTAGAGATGTGAGGCGAGGTTGGTTTACCAAGGGCTCCATCCACCCCAAGCAAACCCGGCCACGCTTACCTACCTGTTATGATGCACCTTCACCCACCAAATATTTCAAAACATTTTCTATGCATATGTCGAATGGAACGCCGAACTATGTGACTCGTGGAATCTACTAGGAAAGTTAGTTAGTCGAGAGGTCCCCATAAACCCCGTGTGGCTGTACACTCGTCTTGGTCAAAAGGCAAGAACTCGGGTCCTGGTGGTCGCGAGCATGGGACTACAAAAACCACATCCCACTATGGCCTCCCATGCAAGCCTTAGCATGTTTAACCTTTACCACTACTCTTACCTCATCAGTATACCCCGTTCCCATGTCATACTAGATTCTCCGCATCTGATACATCACCTAGATGAACTAGCAGTGACATCTAAGCATGGCTAAGCAAGACACAAATAAGCTCTAGTAGTGCACACAAGCCAAACCTAGTTATGCTAGGAGCAGTGGATCAGGTAATATAAGCTCAAAGGGAGTAATGCAACAGATAAGATACTCTACCTATTGATAAAAGATCACAGTAGAATTGTATGCAACATGGAAAGAATGAAATACTTTTCAAAGCATAGGATATTTTTATGTGTGGGGCTATGCTTGCCTTTGCCTCTTGATAACCAAAAAGAAGATCTTCGAATATCTTGTACCTGACTTGGTTATAGTTGGTCAAGTATTGATCTTCGGTCTTCAGTGGTGTCGATCTCGATCTCGATGTCGTATTCTACCGGGAAGAAGCAAACACCGAAAATAAAGGGAAAACAATCAACACATGACATCGATGCAATGCTCAAGCAAGGATGATGATATTACAAGTTAAATTGTATTGAAATGAACCCTATGGCATGCTTGTAAATTTAAAGGGGATCCGAAGGGTCCAAACCCTAATACAGGAGAGACCCGAGAATCACCTGCGGGGGTTGATTGATTCTTCTGAAAAAACTTGTAATTAAAGTTATTGAACAATGCATGAGTGTGAGTCTAAAGTGTAGATCTCATTTTTCTAAACATTTTGATATATTATAAACATTTTTGTGACTTATAAATAATTACTTATTGAATTTACAAGATTAATTCAATTTCTGAAATTATTAAACCATTTATGAAAATGTAACAAAAGTTGGGATACTTTTTATACCGGGCCACAACTAGCCGCAAAGGCTAATAGAGGGGCCCCAGAGCCACCTCAGCCTCCACGCAGTGAAGGCGCGACACACACCGGGTTTGACCGGTCTGAACACGTGCTGACGCTCAGGTGACGTCAGCATGATGTCATCCCGGTGGGCACCTCTCAAATCGATGACCGGGAACGATGGAGGAGGCATCAGAGACCTACGCACGCGTCCGTGTTAAACTCAGACCGGCACGAGGACTAGAAGAATGGCGACGCCGCTAATTTAGGGTCATCTGTAGTTGGCTGTGGAGGCTTGCGACGCGGGGACAACCCATTGGAGGAGGAGGGTAGTGGGGAGGTGATGCAGCACCAGTTTCTCACCGTGAGCCTGAAAAGCTTGTCGAGGAGGCCGGGCAAGGTTGGAAGCGGCCCGAATTGATGGCGGAGATGGTGGCAGGAGTCGTGGACGCATGCCTCGATTGGCTTGATGGAGAGCTCACCGGCTCAAGTAGATCAATGAGAAGTACCAACGAGGGAAATGAGAGCGCGGTGGCGTCCTCAATTGCTTGAAGGGAGGTCCAGAATGACGGCGACGGGTGGCTCTGGCCGGGGCTAGGGTTTGGGGACCTCTGCGCAGAAGAGGGGAGCAGCGCTAGGGAAAGAGAGGAACTAGGGGAGAGAGAGGCGACGCATCAACCTCATCTCCTCTCCAGAGCGGCGATGTTCATCTTGGCACGACGAAGTGATGGACGACATTGGCAAGGACAACGAGCAGCTTCTCCGACGCGAGGAAGAAGAAAGAAGGAGCACGCCGGAATGGGTACGGGCCGGCTGGGATACAGTTGGGCCAACTTGGGCTACTGGCTGGTTGCAGGCTATGCGCAGGCAACATAGGAGAGGAGAAACTGGGCTGCACTTTTTTTTAGCAAAACCTTTTTCCAAATTCTATTTTCATTTTCTGTTTGCAATTCAAATACAAAACTATTTTGGGTATCCAAAATTACCAGAGATTTGTGAAACTATGGAAAATATTGTAGGGCCCTTGTATACTGTTTGGGCTCCACATTTTTTGAACTTTTGAAAATATGAAAACCATTTTGAATCCATTTGAGAGAGAGGAAACTAGGGTTTTACTTTATTTTCTTTTCATGCATTTTAAGGAATGATGCTCATGATGCACAAACAACCTAAATATAATATTAACTAAAACTGGGGTGTTATAGATCTATCCCCGTTACGAGAATCTCGACCCGAGATTCCGCAGGTAGGAAGAAGGAAGAGAAACAAGGTCACTTCTAAGGATAAGAGGGAAACGCACTAAACAACACACGAAGTATCTCTTGGTCAACTCATGAAAGGAGTGTTCGAAACAACTCTGAGATGACAAACATGAAACACATAAAGGTAACGGAGTAAATAAGAGGAGATGGTTTCAAATTGTTAGATAGCTGGTCTTCATAAGGATTGAGACCAAGGAGCTTGAGAAGAGCTTAAGCTTCTGAAAAGGAAAGCTTACAATAGAAAGAACATGAGCACATACTTCGAGAAATGAAACTCTACTAGATGGCTTAAGTAGTGCTTCTAGAGGTACAACGATACAGATAACCAAGCTATTGAACTACTTTTGAGAGTTGGTTGGGCTGCAGTTGGGCTGACTTTGGCTGCTGGCTGGTTGTGGGCTGCGCGTAGGCAACAGAGAGGATAGGAGAAGCTAGGATGTACTTTTTTTAGCAAAACCTTTTTCCAAATTCTGTTTTCATTTTCTGTTTGTAATTCAAATACAAAACTGTTTTTGGTATTCAAAATTACCAGAGATTTGTCAAACTATAGAAAATATTGTAGGTCCCTTGTATACTATTTCGGCTCCACATTTTTTGAACTTTTCAAAATATGAAAACCATTTTGAATCCATTTGAGAGAGTGGAAACTAGGTTTTTAGGGTTTTACTTTATTTTCTTTGCATGCATTTTAAGGAATAATGCTCATGATGCACAAACAACCCTAAATATAATATTAACTAAAACTCTCCCTCTCTCTCTCTCCATTGTGAGTGTGGCCCCACTTGTGCACTCTCTCTCTCCATTGTGAGTGTGGCCCCACTTTAAGGGATACGCGAACGATAGTGTTCTTCACCGCAGAGCACCATCGAGATGCAAGGATTCCGTATCTAGGAGATCTACTTCCGCAACCTCTGCTAGATTAGAATCCAGGAGTCATCGTCAAACACCATATGTGGGTGACTCCCTACGAGGGGCTTCACTAGTGGCGCTCGAGTCATTCAAGCCATCGGAGTCATTGGAGCCAGTGGAGTTGGAGGTGGTGGAGTCTTCCGAGGTCAGAACGACCTTGAGGTCGGCATCGGTACGATTACATCAACCATGTTCGCTTGAACCTTGACAAAGATTTTTGATCTTCAAGGGAAAGTTCACGAAAAGTCCCTCCCATTACTGCATTACTAATAGATAGATCATATCAGTAGGGTTGTTTATTTGCGTAGGAAAAATTATTGTTTTCAGGCGCTAAGCCCCAATAAGATTTTCTTCAACCTACGCATCACAACACAAACACCCCTCCTCAATGGATTAGAGAGCATGAGGTAAGGGAGCTCTCATCCAATGATTGGCTCCAGGTATGTCAACAAAATATCTACCATGTATATTATTAACCATGCCACAAGCATTGGGAGTAGCAAAACAGAGACGATGAACACCTACCAACGGTTGCAAGTTACCTATGTTGATATTGAGTGCTCGGGTGAGGACAATGTTCACTCCTCCACAGCAATTGGGCCATGTGTTTGGTGAGAATGATACTCTAAGTAGAATACGAGAAGAGCGACCAAGTTTGGTGTCAAGTTGCATACAGATATGGCAGATCTTGCAAGGACCATCATGTCCTCCTCATTGACTCTTGTAAATTCACCACATGCCTGAAGGGTGTTAGCAATAACATAATACAAATAACGCACTAGATTACCCTTAGGAACATGATCATTAATTCTCATTGTGTTGAAATAACTAAATGGGTAAGGATCAACCATAAAAGTAGGAGCATGGATGTTGGTTATGTTGTTGACGAAACCAAAGCAATGGATCCATTGGTTAAGAAACAAAGTATAGTCATGATTCATTAGACGGAAAGAGATCAAGTCTCCTGCTAGCTTATCTCGGAGTAATAACCCGGACCCACTGTATGCTTCAAGGTACAAAAAGAACTCGAGAGTTAGCCAACAAGAGGTGGCACTGTCCGAAAATACAAAAGCAGACTAACATTGTTGCAAAATGAGTTAAAATCAAGGTGAATTCCTATTTGGTCCAAAGTATATGGGCATGCCCATTTAGTGGACTTGATCTCCCGGTCCTTGAGACATTTGAAACTTTTGATCCAATAGAAATAAGAAATGAAAGATCCTATACACATTGTACAAAATAATCTCATCTAAATGTCAAAAATAATCATGCTCATTAATAAAAACGGTTCATGGCAATACCTAGTGACGAGGGGTAACCTAGGCAATGTCCGTTGTTATGGACTTGGTTTCAGGGAAAGAGGGGTGCACTGGTGATTTCGTCGGCTTATCATAAAAACAAGGGAGGTGAGGTTTACCCAGGTTTAGGCCATCATAGAGGAAACCCTACTCCTGCTTGTCTGATTTTACTGATGGAGAGTACAAAGTTGCTGGGTTGCTAGATGAGATCTAGCTTATAGAAGATTTCTATGCCTATGTTATGGGGTCTAGATCTACTATATCTATTGTGGCATGTCCTCCTCGTTGGACCCTCCTAGCCTTTATATATGGGGAGGCTAGGTCTCAGGTACTAATCCGAGTTGGTTACAAGTTGGTGTTCATGTAGAATCTAATTTTAAATTTCCTTGTCTTGCGTGTTTGGACCTGGTGTCCTTATTTCATCTCAACCAAAACACCAAGTGCTTCATTGATCTTGGTATATCTTTATGTGGGCCTTTCATTGGGCCACACATTATATGCCAACAATGGGCACCCGAGGGGTCATGCCCTTGTCAGTAGCCCCAGAGGATCTACTAGAGTCATAGACCTAGGTTGAGTCTCCACGTTCTTCCATTTTATATGGCGTGGGAACTACGTATTTTCTTGACGGTCTTGTTTGGCTAGTGCAATGGATGAAGTTTACGTGTTCTTGAAGTGATGTTGAAATTTTCATCGGTTGTGCGACCAACACTCCTGATTGGAGTATCCCCCAAGGCTATGTTCAGCCTCTTGCATCCGAACATAGGCTTGAAGTTGTTTTTCTTGCGAGTGTAGATATTCTTCTACTGAGTCTACTAGAGGACTTGTTTCTATCGGGCGCATGGCCAGTGCTCCCGATGTGAGTATCTGATACATTGCAAATGTATCTATAATTTTTGATGTTCCATGCTTGGTTTTATCTACTTTCTTGTGTTTTGTTCCAACTTTGGAGTACTTTTCATATGATTTCTGAGACTAACCTATTAACAAGATGCCATAGTGCCAGTTGCCTGTTTTATGCTGTTTTTGGTTCCAGGAAGTCAGAAAATGAATATTCTCGGAATTGGATGGGACAAAAGCCAAAGTGCCTATTTTTCGGGAAGTCATCACATGCCAGAATACGAGACGGAGATGGGTCAGGGGCCAGCCACACCATAGGGTGGCGTGGGTACCCCTTGGCCGCGCCACCAGGTGGTGTGGGCCCCTCCGGCCTCCACCGACCTTGCCTTTTCGCCTATATATTCCTCCCGATGCGAAAACCCTAAAAAGTCAAGCCTCCAGCCACGAAAAGTTCCGCAGCGCCATCACCACCGAAGGGGAGAATCGGGGGATAGAAAGTCTCTGTTCCGGCACCCTGCCGGGATAGGGAAGTGCCCCCGGAGCCATCTCCATCAATCTCCATCGCCATCTCCATCACCATTGCTGATTCCCATGATGAGGAGGGAGTAGTTCACTCTCGAGGCTAAGGGTTCTACCGGTAGCTATGTGTTCATCTCTCTCTCTATGCATGATCTTATTGAAAGCATGAGCTTTGTAATCAAGTAGATCCACCTTGCTACTCAAATGCTTTAATAGATCTCTACTCTCCCCATGTGTGTGAAAGTGATATCGTGCACACCATGGTGGCACTTAGGCTAGAGATTACAAATGCTTGTTATGAGTTATATCTGGAGTTGGATGTTTCTATGAAATTGTGGTGTTTGTTGGACTCATCTAGTACTCAAGGTGATAGTGTGGGGTTTTCTAGATGGGAAACATGAACTTTGAGGTGTGCTGTTATAGCCCTACCATCGATTAGAGTGTTCAATCGGAGAGTAGTTAAGAGTAGTATCATAAAGACGAATATATTTATATGAGAGTGTTCACTAGCGAAAGTATTATCCCCAGGCCTTGTTTCTAAGCACTGAAACAACATTTTCTATTAGATCTGTTACATGTTTGCTTGCTTCTATCTTTATTTCAGTTTTACTTTAGTCTTTTCCATGCCATCAAGCTGTTTTCTATCACCGTTACCACTTATAATTATCCATACCACTTGTATTTCACTATCTCTTCGCCGAACTAGTGCACCTATACACCTGACAAGTGTATTGGGTGTGTTGGGGACACAAGAGACTTCTTGTATCTTGATTGCAGGGTTGCTTGAGAGGGGATACCTTTGACCAGTTCCTCCCTGTGTTCGATAAACCTTGGGTGATCTACTTAAGGGAAAACTTGTTGCTGTTCTACAAACCTCTGCACTTGGAGGCCCAACAACTGTCTACAAGAACAGAAGTGCATAGACATCAAGCTATTTTCTGGCACCGTTGCCGTGGAGGTAAGGTAAAAGGTACTCACATCCTCCGGTGTCAGTGCTCGAAGTTATTTCCTTTAGATTCTGCAATTTTGTCTTTTTATTTCTTTTTTTCACTAGTTAGGCTTAAGGAAAACAACAACAAAATTAGAGAGCTTTATAGTATTTATCTTGAGTTAGGACATGAAGTGTTTGAAGAGAAAATTAAAAAACCTATGGAACTTTATTCGCATGCTAATAGAAATGTTGTTAGTATGAATTCTTTGGACACCATTATTGCTAATGCTATGGAAAAGTCTAAGCTTGGGGAAGTTGGTTTTGATGAGCATGATGTTTTTAGTCCCCCAAGCATGGAGGAGAAAATTTACTTTGATGATACTATGCCTCCAATATATTATGATTACAATGATGAATATGATATTTCAGTCCACCTACTATTGAGGAGAAAATTAATTATGATTACAATATGCCTCCTATATTTGATGATTATGGTGACGAGAATAATAATGGTAGCTATTTTGTTGAATTTGCTCCCAGTACAATTAATAAGAATGACTATGCTTATGTGGAGAGTAAAAATTATTTGAGCAACAGAAGGTCTTCGAAACAATTCGTCTTTACCTGTTGGTCTATTTTCACAGATTTCTGCCATTATTTGCATTTGCTTCTTGTTGGTTCCTTTTTGAGTTCTTTTGGGGAATTGAGCTTTTTGAGGGAAGTGCTACAGTAGCTAGTGTTTTAATGGAAATTTTATTTGTGTTGGAACTGAACCTTAAGACTTATTTATCTTGAGTGCACTAATGTTGCTAATAAAGATTATGTGAAGTTTTGTATGAAGGAAAAATTTCAGGTGTATGGAAGGAATGAGTAATGAGATGAAGGATGGACTAAAGCTCAAGCTTGGGCATGCCACGCGTGTCACCCCAAGAAATATCCAAGAAGTACAAGCGTCAAAGCTTGGGGATGCCCAAGGCATCCCCTTCTTCATCAATAAAAATCCCAGGTTTTTTCCAAACGCTTCATTTTTATTGTTTCATGCACAATTGTGTTATTCTTGGAGCGTCTTCTTTTTCGTTTTCGTTTTGGTTTTTTGTTTGCTTAGTTTGCTTAGTTTTCTAAATAAATTGGTTGGACCCCCTCTTTCATACATTGGTGTTCAAATAGTTTGGTTTAGATTGGAAAAGAGTAGGAAAGTTCATGCTTAAGTGGTAAAGAGAGCTTGTTTTTTGGTTGTGGCCAATGCTTTGTCATGCCATGCTTGATATTGTTTTGGCTTTATGATTAGTATTCTTTTCTGTAGCATGACTTGTTATAAACAATTGAGATTGCTTAATGTGCCTTGGATGAATCATGCGTTGTTTTAGCATATTAAAGCATAGTATAGTGGCATTCTCCTTTGATGCTTTATTTGGGTTGACTTAGCACATGCTCACACCATGTTATGACTATCTCAAGTCACCATAGCCTTTATGATCCTTTAGTTTTCAACTTGTAGTATCACATTATGCTTTGATCAATGATGTTTTGTCGCTCTGCATGATTATGGCCATTATTGCTCTCTTAGTTTGTCACTCCCAGTCTTTTGCTAGCCTCCACACCCAAGTATAAGTTCCACTCATGCATCCAACTCCTTAAACCAAGTTATTCCAAAGAGTCCACCATACCTACCTACTAGCTTATGCTATTCCAAGTATGTTCATGCTTTTGTTTACCTTCCAAATTAAACTTGTTATGAGAAAACTAGTGATTAAATCTCTCAGGAACTTGATGGCACACTTTACTTTTCTTGCCCTTAATAAACTTGAAACATTGTGTCATCTATGTTTTATATGCTTGCACTTATTTGTTGGGAATTAGCAGAACCATGCTGTCATGGGGAACGCTTTCAACATTGCACTTGGTACTTATACCTAGTTGATATCATGCTCTTTTGTATGTGGATGTCGTCGGTGTGAAATGAAAGGGGAGCTTGTAAGTCCATGGAGTTATGTATATGCGTTAGAGAAACGCCTGGGCCGCTGGTCTAATCCATGCTGACATGGTGAAAACCTGCAACGTAACCATAATGAGCTGTTTATGAAGCATTCTTCTTATAAAAAAAGAGTCCTATTGAGAAAAAAGAGAAAAAGAAAAAAGAGATTATGTAAAGAGGAAAGAGAGAAAAAAGCACCATATTCCCATGGTAAATAAGAAGATTGCTGAGATGCATATTGTCTGCTTGCCTTGTCATTTTGATGTGGGGATTCTTCCGTATCATCGGGCAAGGGGTACCCCGTTGGCGGTTCTCTATGATACACATGTACTTACAATGACAATAACTTACCGGTGCCTAAACTTGAGTAGCATGAGGAGCGGCCCTCGTATTGAAGGGACATGAGATTTCTAACTTATACTTCGTCAAGCATGTACACCATAGTTTGTTCACTTTAACCTTAATCACTTCAAGATGCTTATGATAGGGGCAATGAGAGCTTAAAGCTATAAGTACCATAATTTTTGGAAGCTCTTTATGAAACTTGAATCTCTACTTCCTTCTATGAAGGCCTTTCTTCCACCATTATATTGAGTCTCCACCTTCTACCTTTATGCACTTACTTTGAGAGCATAGTGGCCATTCTTAGTTCTATGTGCATTGTCCCAAGACTTGTTGATTGATGCATACCTTGATATTGCTTGTTTTAAACTATTTGTATCTAGTCACTCTTATGAACTTTGAAGGTGTCCTATGCATTTATATTTGCTACTCTGTGAGGGACAAGCTGAATACCACTATTCTATGTTTTCTTTATGTGAAACAAACAAATGTCTTGCAAAGCATTGCTATTCATGAATCTTTTGTTTGTGCCTTTTCATGTTGCAACATAGTTTCTTTGTCTTATTGCTAGAACTTATCTTTCATGCTATGTCAAAGTACTATGATCCCAACTATCAATGTTTTACAAATACTTTGATCAAGTTTATGATGGTGCATGTCACCTAAAAAATTATTCTTTCTTTTTATCACTTACCTACTCGAGGACGAGCAGGAGTTAAGCTTGGGGATGTTGATACATTGCAAATGTATCTATAATTTTTGATGTTCCATACTTGGTTTTATCTACTTTCTTGTGTTTTGTTCCAACTTTGGAGTACTTTACATATGATTTCTTGGACTAACCTATTAACAAGATGCCACAGTGCCAGTTGCCTGTTTTCTGCTGTTTTTGGTTCCAGGAAGTCAGAAAATGAATATTCTCGGAATTGTACGGGACAAAAGCCAAAGTGCCTATTTTTCCGGAAGTCATCAGATGCCAGAATACGAGACGGAGAGGGGCCAGGGGCCAGCCACACCATAGGGTGGCGCGGGTCCCCCTTGGCCGCGCCACCAGGTGGTGTGGGCCCCTCCGGCCTCCACCGACCTTGTCCTTTCGCCTATATATTCCTCCCGATGCGAAAACCCTAAAAAGTCAAGCCTCCAGCCACGAAAAGTTCTACAGCGCCGCCGCCACCGAAGGGGAGATTCGGGGGACAGAAAGTCTCTGTTCCGGCACCCTGCCGGGACAGGGAAGTGCCCCCAGAGCCATCTCCATCGATCTCCATCGCCATCTCCATCACCATTGCTGATTCCCATGATGAGGAGGGAGTAGTTCACTCTCGAGGCTAAGGGTTCTACTGGTAGCTATGTGTTCATCTCTCTCTCTATGCATGATCTTATTGAGATCATGAGCTTTGTAATCAAGTAGATCCACCTTGCTACTCAAGTGCTTTAATAGATCTCTGCTCTCCCCATTTGTGTGAAAGTGACAGCGTGCACACCATGGTGGCACTTAGGCTAGAGATTACAAATACTTGTTATGAGTTATATTTGGAGTTGGATGTTTCTATGAAATTGTGGTGTTTGTTGGACTCATCTAGTACTCAAGGTGACAGTGTTGGGTTTTCTAGATGGGAAAGATGAACTCTGAGGTGTGCAGTTATAGCCCTACCATCGATTAGACTGTTCAACCGGAGAGTAGTTAAGAGTAGTATCATAAAGAAGAATATATTTATATGAGAGTGTTCACTAGCGAAAGTATGATCCCTAGGCCTTATTTCTAAGTACTAAAACACCGTTTTCTATTAGATCTGTTACATGTTTGCTTGCTTCTATCTTTATTTCAGTTTTACTTTAGTCTTTTCCACGCCATCAAGCTATTTTCTATCACCGTTACCACTTATAATTATCCATACCACTTTTATTTCACTATCTCTTCGCCGAACTAGTGCACCTATACACCTTACAAGTGTATTGGGTGTGTTGGGGACAAAAGAGACTTCTTTTATCTTGATTGCGGGGTTGCTTGAGAGGGGATACCTTTGACCACTTCCTCCCTGTGTTCGATAAACCTTGGGTGATCCACATAAGGGAAAACTTGCTTCTGTTCTACAAACCTCTGCACTTGGAGGCCCAACAACTGTCTACAAGAATAGAAGTGCGTAGACATCAGTATCCCCAGAGGTTTTGTTTAACAACTTGTAGCCGAGCATAGGCTCAAAGGTTATATACATATGAGAAGGTGCTCAACTTAGGTCTTGTGATTGCAATTAATAATCGCCATCTTCGTTGGAGAATTGTTTTAATCAGGTGCGCGCACATCACTACCATCAGGTCTTGTCGAGGCATAGACTCCAGGTCTTGTATCTTTTGGTCGCAATCGACAATCTTAAAAGGGGATATCTCTGACCTGCAAGTATATTGGGTGCACGACCAGCACTCCTGATACGAGTGGCCCCTGAGGCTATGCTTAACTACTTGTAGTCGAGCATAGGCTTAGAGATCATCTTCATCCGAGGAGACTGTCAACTCAGTTCTTGTTTTTAATGGTATATATTGTTTTCTTCTTCTCTGTTGGAGGATTGTTTTCATCGGGGGCGACCAGCGCTCCCGATGGGAGTAGCCCCTGAGGCTATGGCCGGGTGCTTGGAACCGAGCATAGGCTCAGACAATCACTTCATCCAAGGAGGTACTCGACTTGGGTCTTGGCATAAGTTGATCCGACTGGTGTTAGTTGACTCATTTTGGGGACCCGAAAGAATAACTCGATGTACTCGAAGTCCATATAAGCTGAAAAACCTAAAGAATTGTGAAGTACATATATCTTGTATAGAATATTTGCCTTTCGGCTTGTTATAACATTTTGTGGTGCCATCAGACTTGACACTTTTGCACTGTACACGAGACCTTTCCATTATCCTAATGCCCTTAGCATCAGTAACTTGCCGACTTGTCAGTTGGGCTGCAACTAGGTCAATGTTTTCAAGGATTCGATGCTCGGGAAGAGTCAAACACTCGGGAAGTCATGTATGCATTTCTAGAGTGAACGAAGTCGATAACACGTTAGGTTACTCGAAAAGGGCGCAACCCTCATGTGGCATGCCCCAGATTTGTCGTCCGAGAAATCCCTATTATGCACATATCCACATTCCCATGATCAGTGAGCCGTGGAACATAACCGACAAGTATCATTAAAACATCCAAAACTTAACAAGAATGAGAGTTATATTAATTCCATTATGGCTACACAATCTTCATCAGCAGATATTCATCAAACGCATAGACCAATCATGCCTTAATCTACAGGCAACTGACTGGGAAGACGGCGTAGCTCGCTTAGACATCAACGACTCTATTATCCTTCGTGCCTTTGAAAGTCTGGCCAAGTAAAGAGCCAGGGACAATGCCAGTGAGTACTTTTGAATGTACTCGCAAACCACCAAGATAAGGTAAACAAGATAATGCAATTTCGCTATGGCGAGATAGCTCAGCTAATGTTGCTTTGGAAAAGCCTAGTTTCTCTTGTTGATATGGCATCTCTATATCTTTGTTGAAAAAGAATTTTTAAATCATGTCTCCATTTTAAAATCAAGATATCTCCATATCTAGTTAAAATCCTCTTTGAAAATAGTTTTAGACAAAAACCCTATTGAAACATCTTCGACATCAGTGGTAAAAACATAATCTCATCCTCATGTTCTGTTGTGACTAAGTCACATCCTTTTCGTCCTTCTCAAACCATCACTTGGGTACTTGATGAGGGCATATTTGCGTCATGTTTTATATTATTATTTTGCATTGTAGATGTAGGATCTTGGTATTTTATAGCGTTCGCGCGCATGTTTTATGTCTGTTTCACTAGGATCAGGACAGATGATGGATACAATGGACAAAATCCTTGGAGCAGTTGTACTGGGGAGAAAAGGCGGAAAAAACAATGTAAATCGCATATTTGCGAAATATCAATAATACTAGAAGAAAACCCAAAGCGATCAAGGCTTACATATGGTACAACGACCAATTTCGGTCGTATAGTTGGCGCCGCCATCGCCTCCTCAAATAGTTTCACCCTGTGTAACTGGATCAGGGAGACGACATGCAGAATACCCAGAAATCATCGAAAAACTCACCTCTAGAAGGAATATGGAGGGGGAACTCGCCTAAGGGATCCATCTTCGCCTACGCAGATCTGGGAGGCCAAGGCATCGATCATCATCTTCCTCTACCGATGCAGCACCATCATCTCCATCCATCCCATCTTCACCCATCTAGATCTTGTTGTAATTTCCGTACTCGTTGTGGATTTATACAAGAACTATTCATTTACAATTGATGCCATTAACATTGCTATGATGTTGATTGTCTCCATGTCTGAGTAGATCTTTAGTTCTTGGGGAGATGGAGAAACCCTAGCATATGGTTGAGATAATATAGAGATAATTATGTTATACATCATTATGTGTATGGCTTAATTGTCTTCATCTTGATGTTGGGAGTTGTGCACCTCCTTAATATTTGCCCCCTATGGGGACTTGATGAAGGGGATTACTTGTTAGTAGATGGAGGGATGATAACACTTACTGTGACTATAAAGCTGGTGTGATTATTTACATACTAACTTGGGGAATCAAGGAGAACTCATAAAGCCATGTCCATGCCACGGGAGAAATCCCTTAATAGCAGGATAATAGGATTGATGCCGTTTATCTGTTGGCTTTGGTTATGAAGGATGATGTGAGTAGTGGTTGCTACCTATTTGTCCATATATGGATCTCCTCCCACATACATACATATCATGAGAATATTCGTTATAATAATCTTGATTACTTAGTCTAAATTGCTAGCGGTGTATCCACCACTCCCTGAGAACGCCTTTTTGCCCTATTGCAGTTCTAAGTTCTTTTACACACGTGATTCTTATTTTTTGCATTAAGTTTTACTTTACTTTACTTGCTTCGTTCAGCCAAAAACCCAAAAACAACTCTATTATTCTTGCATCTTAAATTTATTCCTTAAGTACTTTGTTTAGTTTTAGTTAAAAGCATTTTAGTCTTTCGCCTACTGCTCCCTGTGGGATCGATATCTTTATTTTGAAACTAGCTACAAACGATCTGTGCGCTTGTAGTCATCAAACTATTTTCTGGCGCCGTTGCTGGGGAGCTTAGCGCTATAAGTCACTTCACTTTTAGTTATTTACTTTTGTTGTACTAATTTTTAATTTAAGTGGCAGAACCGCAACAATGGACAACACTCAACCCTTAATCCACCTTGAGGCAGTAAGGAAAATGGGTTCTCCCATGGACGCTTTTATAACTGTCAATAAAAGCATAAATCCATATGGAATTGAGATCCACCCTTTATGATTTGCAGGAACTAATGAAGAGAGTCCATATGGACACTTACAATTCTTTGAAGACATTCTCAGTTCCTTTATATCCGACAACTGTGATCTTGATATGGTTAAAACCCAGTTGTTTAGACTAACTCTCTCTAATAATGTTTGCGACTGGTATAGATCTTTTTGTGTAGATGGACCAAGGACTTGGACAAATTTGACAAACAATTTCCTATCAAAATATTACTCAGAAAGAAAAGCTCACGGGATGACAGGTATTATTATCAGTTTAAAAAATAATCCTGATGAGGGTTTGTATGAAGGGTATCTAAGGTACAAGAGCTATCTAGATAATTGCCCCCATCATCGTTTTCCTGAATTTTTAATCACTCATACTTTCTATGGAGGGCTTAATAATGAAAATAGAATGAATCTAGACACCGCTTCGAATGGTAGTTTTCAATCTTATACCTATGATGAAGCTTGGAAATTAATAATGAAAATGAGGTATTATTATCAGTTTAAAAAATAATCCTGATGAGGGTTTGTATGAAGGGTATCTAAGGTACAAGAGCTATCTAGATAATTGCCCCCATCATCGTTTTCCTGAAGTTTTAATCACTCATACTTTCTATGGAGGGCTTAATAATGAAAATAGAATGAATCTAGACACCGCTTCGAATGGTAGTTTTCAAGCTTATACCTATGATGAAGCTTGGAAATTAATAATGAAAATGAGGTAGGCAATAGAAAATCTTAAAAACGAGGAGAACATTACAAATAGTTTTTCTAAACATGCTTGTGTTAATGATTTCCTTGCAGATGAAAGGACTTGTGCAATGATTAAAACCCTTGGTATTGATTCTTACTCGGTAAAGAAAATTATTGAGAATTATGCAGGGCATTTGCAGGTACCTACAGAATGGAAACCCCATAAACCCCTCGAAGAAAAGAAGCGTGCAAGAGCACTAGTGGAAGAGTTCTCCTCTGCACCTATTCGAGAGAATATAAAAAAAGAAAAAGGAGGATGAACAAATAAAAAGAATATTAAAGAAACCAGAAAAGAACCCCGAAGCTACCAATATAAATAATGTTATATTGAAGGATCTTATGGAAGAACGAATAGTCGATAATGAAGTGGTTATACTAGACTTTGAAACATTAGAATTCATCGAAGGTAATGTACGAGGTAACGAAACTTCTAAACCTATGACTCCTATATATTATGGAGAAACTTTCTTATATGGAATTTGCGAGCCAATTTCCACTATAAATATTATGCCTTCATCACTTTATGAGGAACTTCGCTACAATTTAAATAATCTAGATGTGGAACCGGTAGAAACTAATATTAATTTTTTAATAGAACTAATATAAAACTGGAGGGGGTTATCAGGAACATCTATGTCTTTATTGGATCACTCATGTACCCCCTTGATTTTCATATTGTTGACATGCCTCGAGATTATTTTTGTCCTATTCTTTTAGGCAGGCCTTTTGTTTCCATAACCAAAGCACGAGTTGATAATAAGAAGGAGACTATCTCACGGATGTTGTGACAAGAGGAAATGCCATTCCACTTTGCCAAACTAAAGAAGAGGCCATATGAAGTGGAAGATATCAAGGAAAGAGAAAATGATTGCCGAGCTGGCCACAATTCATTTCGGTACTCCAAAAGATGAATTAGAGAGGAGCCTAATTAATTGGGAGGAAGCACCAGATGATGAGGAGAGAGAAGACATGGATGATTACCTTGATTTAGTTCCGGAAGCACAAAATCCACATGACTATGAAGAACTGGTAAGAAAAGGAGATGAGGAACTCTGCCAGTTAAATTAAAACAACTTCCAGACGATATGAGGTATGATTTTTTAGATAATGAAAATAAATGTCCTGTTATTATTAGCAAAAATCTATCAGAAAATGAAAAAAATAAACTCATTTCGGTCTTGGTTAAGCATCGTGAGGCCTTTGGATATACTTTAAGTGATATTAAAGGCATAGATCCATCTATTGTAACAGATAAGATTACCATGCTTGATGATGTTGAACCTGTAGTTGATACACAAAGAAGGCTTAATCCGAAAATGAAAGAAGTAGTAAGAAAACAAGTTCTACGCTTATTAGATGCAGGCATAATATATCCTATTTCTGACAGTAAGTGGGTTAGCCCAGCTCATTGCATACCAAGACAAGGTGGTCTTGACGCTGCTATGAATGAGAACGGTGAGGTAGTTCATGTAAGACCTATTGTTGGATATCGTATGTGCATTGATTTTAGGAAAACCGGGAGACACAGAAAAATCATAAACCTATACCGTTTATGGATAAATTTTTAGAAAGACTAAGTAATAATTCTTATTTCTATTTTCTTGATGGTTATTCTGGATATTCTCAAATTTCCATACAACCAGAAGATCAAGAGAAAACAAGTTTCACTTGCCCTCATGGCACATATTCTTATAGATTAATTCCGTTTGTCTTATGTAACGCAGCAGCAACTTTTCAAGAATGTGTTTTAAAAATATTTGATGATTTTGTTGAGAAGACTATGGAAGTTCTAACAAATGATTTTGTTGTTTGTGGATTAAGCTTTGATAATTACCTCTACAATCTAACCAAAGTTTTGTAGAGATGTAGGCAATCAAATTTGGTTTTGATTTGGGAACAATGTCGTTCCATGGAAAGAGAAGGTAAAGTTTTTGGGCATAAGGTTTCGAAGAAGGGAATTGATACGTCCATTTTGCATCACTATTCTATATCATAATTTACTGTTATTCATTGATATATGTCATATTAAGAGATGCTACTTATGTTATTTCAACTATTTTTGCATGGTTGATGACTTTTGGAGCATGGACCGCTGCAGTCAGGATTCTGATGGAAAAGAAGCTGTTTGGAGGCAAAATTCGCGAAGATCAGAAAATCCGGGAAAATATATGGAATATCCTATTTTTCCAGAATACGAAGATTGCCAGAAGGGGAAGTGGGGATGGGCCACAGGGTCCCAAACCACCCCCTGGCGCGGGCCACCCTAGGCCGCGCCACCAGGTGGTGTGGCCACCCTGGCCCACTCCTGGCTCTCTCCTTTGGCGTATATTATCCCCACGAAACCCTAAGACTAGGGGAGCGACCACAGAAAGATTCCGCCACCTCTGCGGGGCAGAAAACACCGAGAGAGAAAGATCTCTCCGCAGACAGAATTCTGCCGAGGGAATTCCTTCCCGGAGAGGGGAGATCGACACCATCAACACCACCATCAATATGGACTTCATCGGGATCATCATCATCACCACCATCATCTCCACCAGAACCATCATCACCACTTCATACCGTTGTAACTATTGGGTTGAATCTTGCATAGTTCTCAGGGGAAACTTTCTCGGTGTTGATTACTCCTTGTAGTTGATGCTATTGAGTGGAACCATTAAATTATTGTGTATGTTCAGATTGTTAAATATCATTGTATCATCTCTGATCTTGATACATATGATGTCTTGTGATTAGTTTGTTTAGTTGTTGAGGACATGGGAGAAGTCATGATGTTAGTAGTGGAATTGTGTTGAGAAAGATTCAATGGTTTGTTAATTAAGTTGTGGTGTACTTCTTCTAGTGGTGTCATGTGAACATCGACTACATGATACTTCACCTATATGGGCCTAGGGGAATGCATTGTGTATTTGGTTACTAATCGTAGGGGTTGCCGGAGTACAGAAACCTGAAGCCCTGTTAGGAAACCTTTGCACAAGGGATGTCAAGGTCTTAGAGTTTAAAGTTGTGGTTAGATTTCTATCTTAATTACTTTCTTGTACTTGTGGATGCTTGCAAGGGGTATAATCACAAGTATGTATTAGTCCTAGGAAGGTCGATACATTATCACAGGTTCACCCACAGAACAATTAGCAAGCTAAAGAAGATTAATCAACTATATGTAGCGAAAGCACTTGAAGATATTCCCGTGTGTCCTCGAGAACGTTTGGTCATCTTAAGTAATACAACCGGCTTGTCCTTTGCTAAAGAAAGGATTGGGCCACTTTCTGCATTTATTCTTATTGTCTTTTATTTACTCGTAGTTTATTTACTTGCATTATCAAAAACCCCTAAAAATCCGTTTGCTAAGTATTTGCAGAGAATTCCTGATCCATACCACTCATCATCACCTTCTGCTCCTCGTTGGCTTCGACATTCTTACTTATCAAAAATACTATGATACACCCGCTATACTTGTGGGTCACTAAGAATACAAATAGATAAAACCAATATAAATGCTATAGAAAATCTTCCAATACGCCAGGACATAAAAACCTTAAAAATGTTTCTGGGACATGCAGGTTTTTGTGAGCGTTTTATAAAAGATTTTGCTAAAATAGCTATGCCTCTCACCAACCTTCTTGAGAAAGAAACTCCATTCTACTTAGATCATAACTGCATTGCAGCTTTTGAGAACCTTAAAAACAAATTAGTTTCAACACCCATCATGCAATCTCCAAAATGGGACGAACCTTTCGAAATCATGTGCGATGCTAGTGACTATGCTTTAGGGGATGTGTTAGGACAGTGAGACGGAAAGAATTTAAATGTTATTTATTACGCTAGTAGACCTCTTAATAAGATTCAGAAAAACTATGCTACTACAGAAAAAGAGTTCCTAACTATAATTTTTGCTTGCGACAAATTTAGATCTTACATCATTAATTATAAGGTAATAGTTCATACGGATCACCAAGCTTTGCGTCACATCCTTATGAAAAAGGATGCGTAGCCCCGGTTGATTAGGTGGGTTCTATTACTACAAGAATATGATTTGCAAATATTAGATAGGAGGGGTAAGGATAATCTGGTAGCAGATAATCTCTCTAGGACGGAGGGAATAATTACCGACCCCATACCTATAAATGAGTCATTTTCGGGAGAATATCTAGCAAATGTTGAAATTGATGATCCTTGGTATGCAGATTATGCTAACTATCTCGCAGTAAAATTTATACCTTATGGCATGATAAGAAATCAAAGGATGAAATTATTTAATGATCTTAAATATTACTTTTGGGATGATCCGTATCTATATCGTCATGGACCTGACAAAATAATTCGGAAGTGTGTTCCTAACCATGAAATGAATGCAATTTTGCAAGCTTGTCATGACAGCCCATATGGAGGACATCATGCATGCAAGCAAACTGCATCAAAGGTACTTCAATCCGGATTCTATTGGCCCACCTTGCTTAAGGACGCACATAGGTATGTATAACACTGCAATGCTTGCTAAAGAAGAGGTAATATAGGTAGGAGACAAGAAATGGCCATGAATTATAGTCTTATAATCGAACCCTTTGATGTATGGGGAATGGATTACATGGGACCCTTTATGGAATCAAATGGTTATACTCATATTCTTGTTGTTGTTGATTATGTTACTAAATGGGTTGAAGCTATTCCAACAAGCCATGTTGATGCAACCGCCTCAGTAAGTTGATCAAGGATGTTTTATTCCCTAGGTTTAGAGTTCCTAGATTCTTAATTAATGATGGTGGTTCTCATTTTATGAAAGGAACTTTCAGGAAAATCCTCAGCAAATATGGAGTAACTCACTGCATTGCTTCACCATATCATCCTCAAGCGAGTGGTCAAGTGGAACTCTCCAATAGATAATTAAAGACTATACTCTAGAAGACGGTGGACAAATCAAGAAAATATTGGTCATACAAGTTAAATGACAGTCTATGGGCATACCGTACCGCTTTTACAAATCCAATGGGTATGACACCTTATAAGATGGTATATGGTAAGGCATGCCATTTACCTTTAGAATTGGAACACAAAGCTTTCTGGGCAATCAAAAACCTAAACTATGATCTTAAAGCAGCAGGAGAAGAACATTTATTAGATATTCAGGCTTTAGATGAGTTTAGAAGTGAGGCTTATGAAAATAATAGATTTTTTAAAGAAAAAGTGAAAAGATGGCACGATAGAAAAATAGAAAATAAGACCTTTAAAAGTGGAGAAAAGGTGTTGCTCTATAATTCTCGTCTTGAGTTGTTTCCAAGGAAGCTCAGATCAAAGTGGGAAGGTACCTATATAGTTGAAGAAGCTTATTCATCGGGAGCAATGAAGCTCCAGGGAAAAATACCCTCTCTTTAATGGGTAGTAAATGGACAATGCTTGAAGCATTATCGAGTAAAAGAAGATATAAGTGAAGTCACCATACAAGTGATCACCCTAGAAGAGGTGATTAAGCAAAGATATACAAGGGATGGCAATTGCAAGAACAATGGACTCGGGACGAAATGAGGAACACTACGTTCAAGCTATTGACTATAAAAGAGAGCTTCGTGGGAGGAAACCCATGCAAAGTAAAGGTTTGAGTAAGTTTTTTAGGTTTTTATGAGCTTGTGTTAAATGAGGAACATTTGAAGCTCTAGAAAAGAAAAAGGAAGATTGATAATGCCAACATTGGTCGAAAATTTAAGTTGTCATTTTTCTATCAAAATTTATATTTCATTAATTTTCAGAGTAATAAGGAATCCTTGGAGAAGCAGGAAATTTTTGGTGGAAACAGAGGGTTTAACGACCAACTATATGGTGGGAATAAAAATTCCAACCTCATAGCTGCGGTCATATAGTTGTTTCGAGATCACCCCTTCCGTCTACGAAAGGTACTGATAGTTCAACGACCAACTATACTGCGTGAATAAAAATTCCCGCCCGTATAGTAGCCGTCGTATAGATATCGATGCCTTTGACAAAGTTCTTTTCTGGGTACTGATAGTTTAACGACCAACTATACAGCGGGAATAAAAATTCCACCCGTATAGTTGTGGTCGTATAGATATCAACCCATCTGCAAAAACTTTATTCGGAGTACAAAGAGTTTAATGACCAAATATATGGCGGGAATAAAAATTCCCGCCCGTATTGTTCCGGCCGTATAAGTTAGTTCCACCGTAGAAAAAATTCTATGGTCGGTTCGTAACTATAAAGCGGGACATATACGGGCAGCGCCCGTATAGTTGCTTGTTACAAAAGGCGGCTAAGGTGGAGATCTCCCTTTTTAAAGCTGATCGCATCTAACCTTTTTCATTAAGTTTTCATAGAGCTACAACCTCCAACCTTGAAAAATCCTCGCCATCCCTATACAAGCCCCTCTAAAAACATCGGTGCAGCGAAGCCATGCACCCCTTCCATGTCAACAAGATCTGGAGGAAGAAATAAGAGAAACCCGTGAAGAGGATCAAAGAAGTAGAACCTAAAAGATCACCATCATCATCCAGCCCAGAGATCAAGCCTCTCCCAAACTGGGAGGACATGTTCCCACAACAGATGGAGATGATGAGGCAAGCTGAGCGGGGAAAGGACAAGGATGAGTATCTCCCTAATCCCTATCATCACAACATAGGATCCTATTATAAACATCCTCTTGGTCCATCACCTCTTAAACCTAAGAAGGTGCGGCAAGATGATATTCATGATAAGATCTATGAGTTGGAAAAAGCTTCGAAGGAATGTGTTGAAACAATTGGAGAAGGGATTGACTCCTACTAGATGATGAGCAAAGACCTTGAGAAAAAGGTCGATGACATCGATGGTTGAGTTGGTTTCTTGATTAAAACTATTTTTGAGTTGACAGATGAGAAGAAATTCCTCAAGAAGAAAATGTTGAAGCTTCAATATGACATGGCCAAGCTCAGCATCCGCTTTGCAAGCATGGTTAAAGATGGCAACACAAAAGAAGAGGGCAATACTCTTCCTACCCAGGAGGAGGAATAGGTACCAACAAGGAGTTATTTGATCTTTCCTCGCTTGATTCTAAGTTTGGGGAGATCTTCAAGACCTTGTAATCTATCATATAAGTTTTACATTAGTATTTTAGTTTTTCATTAGTTTGAGTTTAGAAATAAAGTTTGCATCATTTGAATTCACTTAAGGAATTGTCGATCCCATTTGTGAAATTCAGTTTATTATCATATATGGAGCAATATTGAGTTTGTGTTTGTCCTATTGGATATATGAATGGCTTGAGTATAATTTTACTTGCACTTGATGATAGAAATAGGTGTCTTCCACACCATTGGTATTAATGGAACATATAAAGATAGTTTAATCGATATGTTGTAAGTTCATGGTTTGATTTACAAATGTAAAAATAATCTGATTAGTCAAGTTGAAAAAGAAACATTGAACAAAAGAAAATTGAAAGTGCTATCAAACTAGAGTGAGGACAAGTCAAGGTAGAATCTTCAAGTCATAAATATTCTTCATATACAATTGGAATTTGATAATTGAGATCGTTAAACTTTGGATTCCTACATGAAGTGGAATGTATGGGTATCTTCTTTGTACATCACTTAAACAAAAGTGTGAGCATATATAAAAAAAGAAGAAGAAGAAAAAGAGCGAATGTGCAAAGAGCAAATAGGCATACACCACTATATTGTGGTATGAAAAAGAAACGTTTCGAGATTTTGAATCCCAGGTGAATATGTTAATCCTAAAACACTTGGGACTACATCACTGACTCATTCGGTTGAACCGAATACTTTTACATCATGTTGAGATTCATCTTTTGTGAGTTGTTGATCACTAAGGTGTGGAATACTTCTAATATTATTTGGATGGTTCGAGTAAGGTACTATTCATGAACTTATTCCTATATATCATATATGATAAACATATGCTGCAACTGCCTCATTTATTTTATCGACTCAGCTTCGTGAATATGAGGATCACATCCATTAAGCTAAACTTGCTCGGGACAAGCAAGAGTCTAAGCTTGGGGAAGTTGATGAGTGCATATTTGCATCATGTTTTATATTATTATTTTGCATTGTAGATGTAGGATCATAGTACTTTACGGTGTTCGCGCACATGTTTTATGTCTGTTTTCACCAGGATCAGGACAAATGATGGATACAATGGACACCATACTTGGATAAGTTGTACTGGGGAGACAAGGCGTAAAAACAACGTAAATCGCATATTTGGGAAATATCAATAATACCAGAAGAAAACCCAAAGCGATCAAGGCTTACAGACGGTTCAATGACCAACTATACGACCGAAATACTTTTACTGGCCGTATCGTTCCGGTCGTATAGTTGGCGCTGCCACCACCCCCTCAAATTGTTTCACCCCGTGCAACTTGATTGGGGAGACGACTTACAGAACACCTAGAAATCACCGAAAACCTCACCTCCAGAAGGAATCTAGAGGGGGAACTCTCCCAAGGGATCCATCTTCGCCCTACGTAGATCTGGTAAGCCAATGCATCGATCTTCATCTTCGTCAACCGTTGCACCACTATCATCTCCATCCATCCCATCTTCACCCATCTAGATCTTGTTGTAATTTCCATACTCGTTGTAGATTTATACAAGAAATATTCATTTACAATTGATTCCATGACCATTGCTATGATGTTGATTACCTCCATGTCTGAGTAGATCTTTAGTTCTTGGGGAGATGGAGAAACCCTAGCATATGATTGAGATAAAATAGAGATTATTATGTTTATACATAATTATGTGTATGTGTTAATTGTCTGCATCTTGATGTTGGGAGTTGTGCACCTCCTTAATATTAGCCTCCTATGGGGACTCGATGAAGGGGATTACTTGTTACTAGACGGAGGGATGATAGCACTTACTGTGACTATAAAGATGTTGTCATTCTTTATGTACTAACTTGGGGAATCAAGGAGAACTCATAAAGCCATGTCCATGCCACGGGAGAAATCCCTTAATAGCAGGATAATACGATTGATGTCGTTTATCTATCGGTTGTGGTTATGAAGGATGATGTGAGAAGTGATTGATGCCTATTTGTCCATATATGGAGCTCCTCCCACATACATACATATCATAAGAATATTCGTTATAATAATCTTGATTGCTTAGTCTAAATTGCTAGCGGTGTATCCACCACTCCCTGAGAATGGCTTTTTCCCCTATTGCAGTTCTAAGTTCTTTTACACACACGATTCTTACTTTCTACATTAATTTTTACTTTACTTTACATGCTTCGTTCAGCCAAAAACCCCAAAAAACCTCTACTACTCATGCATCTTAAATGTATTCTTTAAGTACTTTGTTTAGTTTTAGTTAAAAACATTTTAGTCTTTTGCCTACTTCTCTTTGTGGGATCGATATCTTTATTTCGAAACTAGCTACAAATGATCTTAGCACTTCCAGTCATTAGTACACCTAGCAATCAACTTTCCAACCATCCTTGACCATCGATATGGCTATTTGAATAGGTTATACTCTACAGAGTTTGTGCACTTTACCCACAAGAATCAATACATCCTCCGAGATTCAACCACGACCCGTTACACACGATAAATGGGGGTTCAGATAATCAAATGTAACCTTTCATTTGTCCACCCTAGCAAAGGCACCATTCCATCTTGGGTTTGTTCTCCCCTAGCAACGCGTATATGGCTCTCAGCGCCATAGTCCTTCCTTCTATACACGTGTATACCCAAACCGAAGTTTGGGAAATACCTTGATTTAGGTGACTCCACTTCCTTTTGTACTTCCTAATTGTTGCACCGGCATGTACAAGACATCCGCTAACCCCAGATCCGTAGACCTTTACAGGGGAGAGCCGGAATTCAGAGGATTTCTTCCCTATAGCACGTGTAGAGGCTTCCCATGCTAACAAGGATAAACTACGAGTTAAGCCCCAGCTCCTGGGGTAATGTTGCTGCACGGATAAGTTGTTCTGGTAAAGGCGTAGAACATCCCTTCTCAACTCAAGTCCATCATTCTCATCCTTCCTCATCATTTTTCCTTCTTTAAAACCTCTACTTGGAAACAATGCCTCTTTCCAAGGGTTTTACCAAAACACTTTTTAAACCAGTTATCGAAAAATCCCCAAAACAATTTTTTAATCAAATCCGAGGTCTTCAACGAGGAAAGATGCTAACCATCATACACTCGGTCTAAAGGGAAAATGGTATACATAAGGGTGGGTGTCAGATGGGACACCAAGTGATAACCTAGAGGAGCCAAGTTATTAGCGCAGTACTAGTAAACCAAGACATGCAGATAATATGAAATTTATAAAGGAGATACAAAAAAGGTAGTAAAAGGAGTAGGAAAAGTATTAGAATTCAGGAAGGGTGGCTTTCCTATGATCAGCAGTAAGTCCCTGTACGTCTTAGAATACCAATAATAGTAATAATAATAAGACCCATTCTTCTCGGCGTCAGCATAATCGCAACTATCATTGTCATCAGGAATACATGCAAACAAATGATACCAAAATCAATACAAGGAAGTTAAGGAACATAGAAATACAACATCTACACATACAAAACACCACAAGCTTCACTAGGTTTGGTTAGGTGGAGTTTATAACAAGAGGAGTTACCTTAATTGTGTATTTAGTATTTCTTTTATGATTTAAGGGTCAAAACTACTTCAATAAGGGTCTTCCAACTAAGACTTGGTTCTGTATGATATCAATGTACAAAAATGATATCATCAGATAGGTGGTGACATAACAAAGCTACCAAAAGTAGTTTTATTATTTTAGCACTTTTATTTATTTAATTATGGGTTTTGTAGTGAAATAAACCCTACCTTAAGGGAAAAATCACCAAAAAAGATCTGTAAGTCTAAATATTATTTCCTTGGATGGTTAAGAAGGATTTTGAGTATTGGTTCACTAAGAGTTGGACTCACTTCAAGATAATTACCATAATTCCCTTGGGAAAATCCCAAGGTTAGTTATGTAGTTGTAACATCCCAATTTTAGCAACCTTGTTTAGTTGTCTAGAATGCAAAAATCAGGGGGAACACAAACATTTTCTTGTTTGATTTTGTAGTGCTTGCTTAATTGTTTATACCTATGTATCTGATTTGTGTAATAGAGTTGTACCACTTACGTCAACCTCAGTTGACAAAAACTATTTAACAAAAGAAGTGTCTTGGCTTAAATTGCATATTCTCAAATGTTCCCGCATTTCAAAAGAAAATCCAAGATGCCTTTCACACAACAATTATTTAAGTAGCTTTTGTTTACAAAACTATGGAGGTCTATATGCTATCATCTCCTTATGTTTTTAAGACAGACCTTCCAAATAATCTCCCCTCTAGTTTTCCAAAACCTTTTATAAAACACTGAACTCTACTCTTGGTAGACATACCAAGGGACTCTTATCTATTTCAAAACAAAACCTTTTCAAAATGTCCATCCTTATCTCAAGCTAGGCTTGATGTTAACCTTAGTAGAAGATTGGTATGCTTGCTTAGATGAGTTGCCTTGATCTGTTGTCTGATGGATTGCTTTGATCTGATGTTTGACTTGTTTCTTCGGAACCAGAGTGAGCTACACTAGAAGCTCATCCTCTAGGTACCAACTAGATTAAGGAAGACCCATCATAACCAAGCTATCCAATCTTGATTCCTCCTTAATCACTAGAGTGATCCTCTAATCCCCCTTAAACAGATCAATCTTGAGCTAATCCTTTCTATTAGCATCCAACTCAATAAAGATCAAATATGCATATGTATCCCCTCAACTCAACCTAGAATTCAACATAATCCACTTGATGATGAGAATGGACCCTCGCATCTTTTCCAAATTCTTCCCTCTTTCATACCTGTCCAAATCCACAATCTGCCAAATTTGGCTAAGTCTGGAATCCTTATCTGGATTCAATCTTTGAGACTCCATCTATTTTAACTAGTGTGCATCTTTAAAAATGTACCTGAACATCTTGTAGTACATCATGGGTACTACCAAATTCCACTCTTGCCCTTGGATAAACCCTTCATAGTCCCACTCATCCTTGATGGTTTAGTAGGGAAGAAAACAATCTTTTCTTTAAATCTTACCATCAAGCCTACCTTGTCAGAAGCTCCCATCTCTATGCTACCTTCCCTTGACCAACTCTTTGCATGGTTATGACCTACTAACCATGGTCTATCAATACACACTTTACTTGATTCCATTGGAGCTTTTGCCTCTTAAACCCGCCTGGTTTTCGAGGCTAAATGATAAACTGCTATGACAGCCTTAATTTCACCAAAGTTTGTCATCACTCCTAGACCTCCTCAAATCCAACCAAGCTCAACTCAGGTACATTGATCATCTACCTAACTTGGTCTATCCATCCATCTAGCCCATGCCTCAAGGTGAGCACTGAGCTACTCCTCCAACAAAATTTAGGTGGCATAATAATATCAAAGCCCTAGATGTCCCAAATCTAGTTCCCTCCCAATCTCAAGGTTTATTTTCAAAATGCAAGATTCCAAATGATGGATGATTCAATATGACATCATCCACCTTTGAAATATAAATTTATCCAATATTCCCCATAACTATCACACTATCGTACTCTCCTGCCTAGCAATAGGGTAGAGTTATGTATCATCCCTAAACACGTTTTGTAATTCTTAAGTACTATTTCCACCTTCAGGTGCGGACTGGCTTGTTCTGTAATAACTGCCTTGGATTGATATGCTTGTTTTTGGTGTTTCCCTATTGCGTGTTTTACCGAAGGCATTGCAACAGACCCAACCTGGAATGACCATGTCCCGTCTGACCGCTTTTCCCGATACCTAGCATTGCTCCCAAACGCAGGACGACTACTGGTACCCCGCTAATTACACCTCGTGAGGCCTAGACCCTCTATGGGACCTGCTTGTTTAGATAACAATAGTTACCCCCTAGTTTATACCCCAGTGATTCCTCCGAGTTGAACTCCTAAAGCTAACTGTTTCACATAGCTTACTCCCATAACCAAAAAGCTTACCACCAAGAAGAACTCCCTCGGGATGGCTATGAAGACTGGAAACTCGAAAAAGGCATGTAGCCATTGCGGAGAAGAAGGACATCAAGCCAGCCAGTGCCTAGGCAACTGCCCAAACCATGGGGCACTCCATCCTCCAGAGGATTGCTCAACCCAGTTTATCACTTGTTTCCTATGCAAAGGTCAAGACCATGTTCCCGCCGACTGCCCTTTATACCTTCTTGTTGCCAAGGCTCGTCAACTCCTGTGTATAAGAGTTGGAAAGTTAAAAGTTAAGGCATATCACAAGCAAGGTACCTATTTCTCGTGTGATCAACCAGGTCATTATAGCCGAGGGTGCCCCGAGCATGGCCTAGTCAACACCTCTGCAAAGATGAACCTCAAAGCACCAACTACGCTCAAGAAGATCCTGAAGCAAACCCTAGGGGAACTCAAGGCGGAGCAACGTGTTTGCTTCACCTGTGGCCAATCGGGTCACTACTTTCGACAATTCCACACTAAGTAGCGAGTGGCCCCAACGCCGAAAGTTCCTACAACCCTCCCTAATCCCGCACCTTGGAAGAACAAGGAGCGTCAGAAGGTTCTTACCGTGGAAGACAAGAAGCTTCGGGACTAGAAGCGTCTTCTCACTAGAAAAAGCTATTTTCTATGACCCCCTAACCACACCTTGGAAAAACTACTCCCCCGTCTACGACAGAAGAAGACCGTCAGGACCTCATGATTTGCCAGCATACTCCGCCCTCTGTATCGAACCCCAACTCTCACTAGGAAGAAGGCCAACTGGCCCCCAACAACCTTGCAACTCAAGCTCCGGAAATCAAGCAGCATGTCTAATTCTATAACATGTCTTCAGCTTAAACTCGAAGGTAGGACCTCTAGTCATGAACTAGGAATCTCTGTATGTCAAGAACATTAGTTTCTGGTAAACAAGTCCCCTATGTTGTGAGCGACACTTGTGAGGTCGCCTTCAAGTATGTTGTATTTACGCCACTTTCAGGAATCATTTTTCGCCACCCCCAAATGCTTGTAATAAGGTTGTCCTTGACTCAACGCTCTAAACATTAACCTAGGAGTCCCCAAGATATGCCTCGTACGACCATCAAAGCTTTTTCAACTGCAACCCGACCATCATCCCAACTTGTCGTTCCACCTCAAGAAGGAAGAACTGCGCTACCTCGGAATTTCCGCAGAATCGCCCTAAGGGGGAAGATTGCATCTTTTCCACTATATTAGAATAGAAGTATGCCTAAGGACTACCCACAAAATCTTGATAAGACCAAAACCCTAAAGAAAAGAAGGAGATCAACCTTCGCCAACTAGAAGAGAGCCTATCCCCTCAAGTAATGCCAAGACTCCACCGCCAGCATCTCCAAAGATCTAGACGAAGCATCCCCTATGATTCCATCAGCATCTGCTAAACTGGACTCTCAGCCACTGCAGGAGCAGCAGCAACCCAACACAAACCCGATACTGACATAGTAATCTTCCGTTAAACCTAAAATCACCGAGTTACCACAGACCTAGTGCAACCCCTTGCTGCAACTCCCCTAACCCTACCGCTCTCGAATCTTGGGACGAGATTCTTTTAAGGGGGAAAGGTCTGTAATATCCAAATTCTAGCAACCTTGTTTAGTTGTCCAGAATGCAAAAATCAGGGGGAACACAAACGTTTTCTTGTTTGATGATGTAGTGTTTGTTTGCTTACTTGTTTATACTTATGCATCTGATTTTTGTAATAGAAGTAGTACTCCTTACCTCAACATCAGTTGACAAAAACTATTTAACAAAAGAAGTGTCTTGGGTTAAATTGCATATTCTCAAATGTTCTGGCATTTCAAAACAAAAAACAAGATGCCTTTTACACAACAATTGTTTTAGTAGATTCTATTTACGAAACTATGGAGGTCTATATACTATCGTATCCTTATGTTTTTAAGACAAACCTTCCAAATAATCTCCCCTCTAGTTTTCCAAAACCTTTTATAGAACATTGAACTCTACTCTTGGTAGAAATACAAAGGGACTCTTATCTACTTCAAAACACAACCTTTTCAAAATTCCCATCCTTATCTCATGCTAGGATTGATGATAACCTTAGTAGAAGATTAGTATGCTTGCTTAGATGAGTTGCCTTGATCTATTGTCTAATGGATTACTTTGATCTGATGTTTGACTTGTTTGCTTCAGAACCAGAGTGAGCTATACTAGAAGCTCATACTCTAGGTACAAACAAGATTAAGGAACACCCATCATAACCAAGATATCCAATCTTGATCCCTCCTTAATCACTAGAGTGATCCTCTAATCCCCCTTAACTAGATCAATCCCGAGCTAATCCTTTATAGTAGCATCCAACTCAATAAAGATCAGATATGAGTATGGATCCCCTCAACTCAACCCATAATTCAACATCATCCACTTGATTATTAGAATGGACCCTTGAATCCTTTCCAAATTCTTCCCTCTTTTATACTTGTCCAAATCCATAAATCTGCCAAATTCTTCCCTGCTTCAAACTTTGAGACTCCACCTATTTTAATCAGTGTGAAACTTTATAAATGTACATGAAAATCTTGTAGTATATCATGGGTACTACAAAATTCCACTCTTTCGGTTGGCTAAACCCTTCTTGGATCCACTCATCCTTGATGGTTTAGTAGGCAAGAAAACAATCTTTTTTGCAAATCTTACCATCAACCCTACCTTGTCAGAAGCTCCCATCTCTATGCTACCTTCCCTTCACCAACTATTTGAATGGTTATGACCTACTAACCATGGTATATCAATACACACTTTACTGGATTGAATTGGAGCTTTGTGCGTCTTAAAGCTGCCTGGTTTCTGAGGCTAAATGATAAATTACTATGACAACCTTAATTTCACTAAAGTTTGCCATCACTGCTAGATCTCCTCAAATCCAACCAAGCCCAACTCATGGAACATTGATCATCTACATAACTTGGTCTATCCATCCATCTAGCCCATGCCTCAAGGTGAGCTCTAGGCTACTCCTCCCAACCAAATTTAGGTGGCATGATAATATCAAAGCCCTAGATCTCCCAAATCTAGTTCCCTCCCAATATCAAGGTTGATTTTCAAAAATCAAGATTTCAAATGATGGATAATCCAAGATCACATAATCCACCTTGGAAATATAAATTTATCCAATATTCGCCATAATTAAATTGGCTCTAAACTATTTAATACCTTTCCTTGACCAAGTCCCCAAAACTTTTCCTATAAAGAAATGTTTGTTTTTCTCCAAAGTACTTTGCCAAACCAAGGTACCCTTGAGGCCTATACCTCATATACTATCTTACCATATCAAAATAAATTTTTTTTGGAACCTTTATTAATTTGTTTTTGCCCTATTGCTTAAATGGTAGAAACAAGAAATAATTGCTTAAAAATACTTTTCCTTCCCATTAAATTCTAGGAACATTCTCCAAGGTGTAACTTGGTATCCAAGGCCATCTCACATCAAAAACCAACCTTTTACAATGTAAATATCAACTGAGCTTCCGAAAACCAATTCAACACTTTTTGAATAAATGATTTTAAGGGGACTAAAAGCGCTTAGAAAAATTCCAAATAAATCATAAAGAGGTATCTTGACCTCATCTACCCACCAGTACCCTTTCCTCATCTTTCCTGAGTTAAAAATCTTGACTTGCTTCATAAGCATCTCTCTAGCCAAATTTTGACAAGATTCAAATCCATCCTTTTAAACCCTATCAAACCTCCACTAAACTAGTCAACTAAGCTTGCACAACACACCTCTCACACCTCTAGTCGCAAAACTTTAGCAATCATTGTAGCCCACTTATGCCATTGTCCCTTAGTACTGGTATGAGAGGAAAAACAATACTTTTAGTCTAGTCTTGTCCCTTTTAAATGCCTTGGCTTCTACCACTCTTCCTCTCTATCCTAGATTGACCAGAAACCACTCCTCTCACCTCTCCACACGCCCAAAGCAAAGCCATCCCTGGTTTCCCCTCTCCCCTTGCTCCTCATGGACATGCTCCACCATGAGCCTCCCCTCTTCGGTTTATAAGGAAACATGACAACACAACACTCCCTCTCTACCTCATTTGCTTCCTCTCCCCTCCACTCACCTCCCCTGTACACCACCCACTCTCCCCTGCCCTGTCCTTCCCGAGAGAAAGAAGGACAGCTCTCATCCTCCCCCTAGAATTGAGCGTAGCTCTCTCTCCCCTTCTTCCTACCTTGCATGTCTCACTCCTGCACTCTCCTTGATCACCTGCATCTAATCATGCCCTTCTTTTTGACATGTAGCAGGTCCTGGGTGCTGCTCTGATGAGCCCCAACACTTGCTCCACCATGGCTCACGTGCGAGCCTCCATCCAGAAGAAATAACCGCTATGCCACCCCTCTCTAGACTCATCGTGTTGCGCCACATCCTCCTGCGACCTCTCTGACACCTCCCGATCCCCTGGTGAACCTCCCCGTGTCCTCAACGACGAAGTTAGGGTGTCTACGCTGCGACTCCGGTCTCATCAGAGACAAATCATGCACGATGTCCGATCCCACTAAGACCAATGACCCAGATATCCTTGTACCTTTTTTCCCTCACCCCTCACTTCCAAGCGGGCCCCAGCTGACTGAGTTGAATTTCCCTTCGCGTGCAGGGCATGGCTGAGTGGACTGAAATCCTCGCATAAAGGCCCATCTGCCCCAGATTTGACCCACTAGCTCTCTCTCCTTTTTTAAATTTCCTTATTATATCTAGAAGTGTAACTATTGGATTAAATCAGTTTGAAAATGAAAGCCATCACCAAATTTCCATATCTAATTTTTCCTAGGCTCCTATATGTTTTCCCTAACATGCATCCTCTTTGCTTGACCTAAATAATGTCCATATTAATATTAATAAATAGTTCACCTAGATGTATCCTTTTTACTAAGAAATTATTTTAGAGAGTTATAGAGCTCCATTTGGATTAAAACCATTTGGTACCGAAAGGTATTTCATAGACCTTGTATCTCACCCTGGTTCCATCTCAAGTTTCCTCCCAATTTTCCTATACCAAAAATAACAAAAATAGCCCATTTCTGCAAATAGGAATTTTCTAGGTCAATACAGAATTTGTATTAACCTCATTCCAACTTGTAGAACTCCTAAACCATAATATATTTCAAACCCTAGAAGCCCAAAATTTATTAATCCCTGGTTGAATTATTGTGAATTAAACTATTCTGCGCATGGTTGATTCCCTAATAAAATCATTACAATAGTTACATATCACCTAAATTAGTAATTACAATTTCTATAGAAAGGTCTTTCAAATACCTAACATGTGTCTTTGGATTCATATCTAATGCCCCTTTATCTTAAATCTGGTGAAAAGACAAATATATATCAGAACTGACTTTGGGATTTTCCTAAGGGCATTCTAGTAAATATTTTCAAGAGAGTCCAACTCCCATTTACCAGTCCATCAAACCCTACTTAATGCTATGAGGAACTGATTTTTGGACCAACAAATCCTTTCTGGTGAATTATTTTCCAAAACTAGAGCTTTTATCACTAAAGAATTCATAGTAAATCAAAGAAAATCTATTATATATTAAAAGTACATTACAAGTTTACCAGAAAAAGAGAAATACTCTAGAAAATTCCATAATAATTAGATACATCTGATCGTCAGTTTTAACTAAATAGGCAATGCCAACCAATGGATAATAGAAAAGAAGGTTACACAAAATTACCCACTAGTGCCACGTATTAATTTTTTTCAGTGCTCCTTAGATAGGTTGCTGACACCTCAAAAAAATCTAAGATTGGGCATCACAAAGCACATATCCATACCTGTGCCGTCGTCGCCATATTTACCTTTCCATCTGCATGCAGCCGACCTCCTCCAGGTGTCTTCCCACGATAGCCAAGAAGTAGGTATGATTGATATCCATGGTTTTCACAAGGGGCTTTAGTTGAGGGAGAAGCAATCTCTTTATTTATTGGTTTTCTTGGTGCAGTTATGGAAAGATCAATGATGACCTACAAGTACAGGGGGTGTATCGCAGTATTTTCGATAAGTAAAACTGTCGAACCCAACGAGGAGCAGAAGGTGTTGATGAGTGGTATGGATCAGGAATTCTCTGCAAATACTCAGCAAATGGATTTTTAGGGGTTTTTAATAATGCAAGTAAATGAAGTACGAGTAAAAAAAGACAGTAAGAATAAATACAGCAAGTGGCCCAATCCTTTCTTTAGCAATGGACAAGCCGGTTGTATTACTTAAGATGACCAAACGTTCTCGAGGACACATGGGAATATCGTCAAGTGCTTTCGCTTCATCTAGGTGATTAATCTTCTATAGCTTGCTAAGTGTTTTGTGGGTGAACGTGTGCTAATGTACCGACCTTCCTAGGACTAATACATACTTGTGATTATACCCCTTGCAAGCATCCACAAGTACAAAAAATTAACTAAGGTAGAAACCTAACCACAGCTTTAAACTCTAAGACCTTGACATCCCTTGTGCAAAGGTTTCCTAATGGGGGTTCATGTTTCTGTCACTCCAGCAACCCCTATGATTAGTAGACAAATACATAATGCATTCCCCTAGGCCCATATAGGTGAAGTGTCATGTAGTCGATGTTCACATGAAACCACTAGAAGAAGTACACCACAACTTAAATATCAAACCATTGAATCTTTCTCAACACAATTCCACTACTAACAACATGAATTCTCCCATGTCCTCAAGAACTAAAGGAACTACTCACAAGACATCATATGGATCATGATCAGAGATGAAATAATGATATTTAACAATCTGAACATAAACGACAATTCAATGGTTCACTCAATAGCATCAACTACAAAGAGTAATCAACACCGGGAAAGTTTCCCCTAAGAATTATGCAAGATTCAACCCAATTGTCACAACGGTATGATGTGGTGATGATGGTGCTGGTGGAGATGATGATGGAGATGATGATGATGATCCCGATGAATTCCAACTTGATGGTGGTGTTGATGGCGATGATCTCCCTCTACGGGAAGGAATTCCCCCGGCAGAATTCTGTCTGTCGGAGAGATCTTTCTCTCTTGGTGTTTTCCGCCCCGCAGAGGCGTCGTAATATTTCTATGGTCGCTCCTCGAGTCTTAGGGTTTTGGGAGGATCATATATGCCTGAGGGGAGAGCTGGAGATGGACCAGGGCGGCCACACCACCTGGTGGCGCGGCCTGGGGTGGCCTGCGCCAAGGGTGGTGTGGGCCCCTTGTGGACCATCTCCACTCCTCCTTCTGGCAATCTTCGTTTTCTGGAAAAATAGGATTTTCCATGTATTTTGCCGGATTTTCTGATCTTCGCGAATTTCACCTCCAAACAACACCTTCTCCATCAGAATCCTCACTGCAGCGGTCCATGCTCCAAAAGTCATCAACCATGCAAAAATAGATGAAATAACATAAGTATCATCTCTTAATATGAAATATATCAATGAATAATAGTAAATTATGATACAGAATAGTGATGCAAAATGGACGTATCAACTCCCCCCAAGCTTAGACTTCGCTTATCCCCAAGTGAAACTAAGCTCAATAAACATGGCCTCAGGTTTATGGAGTGAAGAGTCGATAAAAGAATACGGACAAGAAGCATCACATTCATCAATACATAAATCATAATAGAAGACAACTCACTAATATATAACCTAACTTGCAATAAGTAAAGGAAACACAATAAAGATGCATAAATTATATCATAATTGGTAATGGCAAACTTCGCTCTTGGTCGAAGAATAGTTGACAATTTGCAGGAGTTCACAAATACCTGGTTTTCAATGATAGCTTTCAAAGTAATAAACACTAAGATAAGAGAAAATGTGCAAAACAAGGAACATAAGAAACATGATTGAATAAATCATCATATGAATGAATGAAACACAACAACTCAAAATACTTGTTGAGATAGAAGGGAATAGGTTTACTGACTCAACTAAAAAGTAAAAGAAAAGCCCTTCGCAGAGGGAAGCAGGGATTTCAAGTTCCATAGAGATCTTCCAAAAATTATGATACTTATTAGCTTTCATCTCTCATTACCCCTATCATAAGCATCTTTAGGTGGTTAAGGTTAAAGTGACACAACTAAGAGGATATGCTTGACAAGTTATAAATTGAAATCGCATGCCCCTTACTTACGAGGACCGAACCTCATGCTACTCAACTTCAGTCACGAGTAAGCTCTTGTCATTGTAAGTACATATGTATCATAGAGAACCACCAACGTGGTACCCCTTGCACATGATACAGGAGGTATCCCATAATCAAAATGACAAGTCCAGCAGACAATGAGCATCTCAGCAATCTTTTTATTTGCTATTTACATAGGTTTTTATTGAGGCTGCTTCATAGAATGCTGATTATGGTTATGCTGCAAGTTTCCACCATGATTATGCATGGCTTAGGCTAGCGGCACAGGCGTTTCTCTATCACACATACAAACTCCATGATGTTACAAGTTCCCCTCTTATTTCACATCGCCGGGATCCATAAGCAAAAGAACATGATATCAACTAGGTACAAAGTACCAATGAAATGTTGAAAGCGTTCCCCATGACAGCATGGTTCTCCTAACTTCAACTTATAAAGCGCAAGCATATATGCAACAAAGATGGACACAATGGTTCAAGATTATTAAATGCAAGAAAGTAAAAGTGTGCCATCAAGTTCATGAGAGCTTTAATCACTATTTTTTTCACAAAACAAGTTTAATTTGGAAGGTAGATAAAAACATGAATTTACTAGGAATAGCAATAATGCTAATAGATAGGTATGGTGGACACAAATGGCATAGGTTTTGGTTAAAGATTGGATGCACGAGAAGAATTCCCTCTCAGTACAGGTCTTTGGCTAGCAAGGCTGGGTAGCAAGTATAAGAGTTGAAGGAAAAAAACAAACATACAAGTGATAAAAACAAACATGCAATCTTCCTTGGAAGAACAAAAGATCTTAACTAGAGAATACTAAACTTATGAGCAAATCAAGAAACAAAGATGATGAAATTATATTTCTTTAGAGTAATTTTTATCTTTTTCATTCAACTCTCAAAAATAGTGTTGCTACTGACCGAGCCAGGTTTGCCAAAACCAATGAAATTAAATCAATGATCCCAAAGTGATACCAATACTAACAACAAGATCAATCATATAACCATGAATTGAAAACTAATATAAGATATGCAAAAGAGTAAATGATGGAACTTCTCATTAATATTCCATAACGGCAAATCACACCAAGGGATACATATCTAACGAGAGAGGGGACACTTCCACATTGCAAAACCATCCTACATGATAACTTCTCTATTCATGATATGACTCTACTAAAAAGGTAAAAAGATAGAAGATAGTGATGTGATACCATGGCACTCCCCCAAGCTTGGAACAAACCAAGGGGATGCCAAAACCTGATGACGGATAACTCCTTCGGTGGTGGTGGTATCCTCTCGATTGGCGCGATAAAATCTTCCAGCATCTTGTGAAGCCTATTATTCTCCTCTTGAAGCATATCCACCTTCCTCCTCAAGACTCGGTACTTGTCGCGGAACTCATCAGTTACTCGTAGAGCTTCCACTCATGCAGTGCAGGAACTGAGATCTAGAGGTATCAGCCCCTTCATGCATGCTGTCATGTCCTTTACTTCCTCTCCGACGTTCCGATCCATGTCTTCACACCTAGTTGTGATCCTTTCTTGTTTCACCCCTCCTACAAGAGTCTTCTGCTCAAGATTGCGATGGAGCTCGCGACGGCGATGTAGCTCGTAATCCTTTGAAGATGAACCCTTGAACGACATCTGGAAAAATAGATCAAAACAAAAACACGACGCGAACATGATATACGAACCTCGGAGGGTCTGGGGATTATATTATGAAGTTCTACAACAAAAGGAAGGTACTGGGAGAAAACGGGTCGGAGACAGAGTCCAGGGCGGCCACACCACCTGGTGGCACGGCCAGGGGTGGGCCCGCGCCACAAGGTGGTGTGAGCCACCCAGGCTCCGTTTCCGTCCCTCTTTCACTTCGTTGATTTCCTTGCTGGATACAAACTGCAAAAATATAGCTGGACAGAATTTTCACAGAACTTTTCTTACCAGAACTGTTACCTATTCAAAAACGGACTCTGCAGGTCTCTAAACATGCTCTTTGATAAACTTTTCCAGAGTTACTACTTGAATATCTTCAATATCTGCATTGTAAGAATCTCCAGCAATATAATGTTTGAGTTGCTGACCATTCACCACTTGTGTAGTGTTGTCTTTTAAAGAGGAGATTTTTATTGCACCTGAACGATACACTTCATCAATAATAAAAGGTCCTTCCCACTTTGAAAGTAGCTTCCCTGCAAAAAATCTGAGACGAGACCTATACAATAGAACGTTTTCACCGACATGGAACTCCCTTTTAAGAATTCTCCTATCATGCCATCTTTTAACTATTTCCTTAAAGAGTTTAGCATTCTTATATGCTTCACTCCTCCATTCATCCAACGAACTTAAGTCAAATAATCTTTTTTCACCAGCAAGTTTGCAGTCTCTATTAAGTTCCTTCACTGCCCAATAAGATTTGTGTTCTAATTCTAAAGGTAGGTGGCAAGCCTTCCCATAAACCATTTTGTAAGGAGAAATATCCATAGGGTTTTTATAGGCAGTCATATAAGCCCATAAAGCATCGTTCAACTTTTTAGACCAATTTTTCCTAGATCTATTAATAGTCTTTTGCAAGATGGATTTAATTTCCCTATTTGAAAGCTCTACTTGTCCACTAGTTTGGGGATGATAGGCTGAAGCAATTCTATGATTAACATCATATTTAGCAAGGGTCTTTCTAAAACCACCATGAATGAAATGAGAACCTCCATCAGTCATAAGATACCTAGACACTCTAAACCTAGGAAAGATAACATCCTTAAGCATTTTTAGAGAGGTCTCCCCATCAGTACTCTTTGTAGGTATGGCTTCTACCCACTTAGTAACATAATCAATGGCAATAAGAATATGAGTATAACCCTTCAAGGGAGGAAAAGGACCCATAAAATCAAATCCCCAATAGTCAAAGGGCTCATTAACTAGAGAGTAATTCATAGGTATTTCATTGCGTCTAGAAATATTACCAACATGCTGACACTCATCACAGGGTAAGACAGATTTTCTTGCATCCTTAAAAAGGGTAGGCCAGTAAAAACCTGATTGTAGCACATTTTGCGTAGTTCTATCTCCGCATGATGTCCTCCATAGGCACTACCATGACATTTCCTCAATATCTCCTTTTGTTCATATTCTAGAACACATCTTCACATAATACCATCCACTCCTTCTTTATATAAATGTGGGTCATCCCAAAAGTAATGCCTCTAATCGTAAAATAATTTCCATCTTTGCTGAGCTGTAAAAGTTGGAGGCAAATACTTGGAGACAATAAAGTTAGCATAATCAACATACCAAGCGCTCCCTCGTGAGCTTACCCCTACTACGGCCCACTGCTCATTTGGGAAACTATCATTAACATGTATAGGATAAACAGAGATATTTTCCAACCGAGATAAATTATCAGCAATAGGATTTTCAGCATCTTTCCTATCTACAATATGTAGATCAAACTCTTGAAAGGGCAGCACCCATCTAATGAGCCTAGGCTTAGCATCTTTTTTTGTCATAAGGTACTTAATAGCAGCATGATTAGTATGAATGGTAACTTTTGAGTCCACAATATAAGGTCTAAACTTATCACAAGCAAAGACAGCATCTAAGAATTATTTTTTAGTAGTACATAATTCTTTTGAGCAACTTCAAGGGTTTTACTAGCATAATGGATAACATTTAACTTTTTATCTATTCGTTGTCCAAGGACAGCACCTACAGCAAAATCACTAGCATCACACATAATTTCAAAGGGTAAACTCCAATCAGGTGGTTGAACAATAGGAGCAGTAGTTAAAGCCTTCTTTAGAGTTTCAAAAGCTTCCTTACAATCATCTTCAAAAACAAAGGGTACATCCTTTTGAAGAAGATTAGTGAGGAGTTTCGATATCTTAGAGAAATCTTTAATAAATCTTCTATAGAAACCAGCATGACCAAGGATACTACGAATACCTTTGACGACTCTTGGACAGGGCATTTTCTCAAATGCTTCAACTTTAGCCCTGTCAACTTCAATGCGTCTCTCGGAAATTTTATGTCCAAGGACAATCCCTTCATTGACCATGAAGTGGCATTTCTCCCAATTAAGAACAAGATTAGTTTCTTCACATCTCTGCAAAACTTTATCAAGGCTGTGCAGACATGCATGAAAACTTCCACTATTTCATAGAAGGATAAGTTTCTATGGAAATTTTATGTTCCATAGAAGGATAAGTCATCCATGAAAACTTCCACTATTTCCTCACAAAAACCATGAAAGATAGCAAACATGCATCTTTGAAAAGTAGAAGGAGCATTACACAAACCAAAAGGCATACATCTATAAGCATAGGTTCCATAAGGGCATGTAAAAGTAGTTTTTTCTTGATCTTGTTGTTTAACAACAATTTGAGAAAACCCAGAGTATCCATCTAGAAAACAAAAGTGAGTCTTTTTAGACAACATTTCTAACATTTGATCAATAAAAGGAAGGGGGTAGTGATCTTGCTTAGTAACTTTGTTAAATTTTCTAAAATCATTGCACATCCTATAACCTACCACTATTGTTTGGGGAATAAGCTCATCATTATCATTAGGCACAACGGTAATTCCTCCTTTTTAGGGAACCAATGAATAGGACTAACCCATTCACTATCAGAAATAGGGTAAATAATACCAGCATCAAGGAGTTTTAATACCTCGTTTCTTACCACCTCCTTCATCTTAGGAACCAAGCGACGTTGGTGTTCTACCACTGGCTTTGCATATGGTTCTATATAGATAGCATGCTCACATATAGTTGGAGAAATTCCCTTTAAATTGTCCAGAGTATAACCCATAGCCCCTCGGTGCTTCTTCAATACCTCCAATAATCTTTCCTCTTCCTTCCCTGAATGTTTAGAACTAATAATAACAGGATATATTTTATTATCATCAATGTAAGCATACTTAAGATCATCAGGTAAAGGTTTTATATCGAAGACCGGATCCTTTTTAGGTGGCAACATGGTGCCCAGATCTTCCACAGGCAAGTTATGCTAAAGCATCTTAGGTTGACGACGGAGAATCTCGTCAATCTAATTTCTTTCTTCCATGAAGATTTCACTTTCGTGGTCTTCCATAAATTGCTGCAGCAGCATTGTTAGGTGCAAGAGAAATAGAAGCAAGTTGTTCAACTCTAAAATCCTCATTATGGGTTTCATTTTCACAAGGTTCTTTAGTAAATTTCAAAAAATAAAACTCATAAGATTCTCCATCGAATTTAGTTAAATTTTTCTCCCTTTTGCAGTCAATAATGGCTATGCAAGTACTCAAGAAAGGTCTACAAAAAATGATAGGATAGGTTTTACTAGTAGCTGAACCAAGTACTAGAAAATCAGCAGGATATTTAATCTTACCACAAAGAACTTCTATATCCCACACAATACCAATTAGAGAGATGGTCTCTCTATTAGCAAGGTGAATAACCACATCAATTTCTTCTAGTTCGCAAGGACTGATTTCATGCATAATTTCTTTATAAAGATCATAAGGAATAACACTTGAACTTGCACCAATATCACATAAACCATAATAGCAATGATCACCAATTCGAACAGAAAGCATAGGGACACTAGCCTTTTTAGTTCTATTAGGATGTGAAACAATATTAAATGCATCCTCACAGAAGACTATGTGCCCATATTCCACACTTTTAGTAACAAGGTCTTTCACAATTGCTACAACATGTTCAATGCTTATTTGTTCATCAGGTTTTGCGGTTCTCTTTGCACTTTTATTGATTACACCAGTTATCATAGGATGTTCCTTTACCTTTTCCGGTAAGGGTATTTTCTCGATATAAGGTTCAGTAGGATATGATTAGTAGTGCACAATTCAGTACTCCTAACAGGAACACAATCAACAATATCTTTATAAGGTGCATGGTACTTGTTCCATCCCTTTTTCGGAATTTCAATATAGGAAGCAAAAGCTTTAAAACAATTTGTAATAACTTGAGGATCAAGACCATAAACATTTTTAATATTTTGAAAGTCATCAGTTCCCATAAAAGATTTAATTCATTCATAATCATAATTTATACGTGACTTTCTTCCTTTGTCATTCTCACATGCTTCAACATTGTCTTGAATACGGTCTAGAAGATCCCATTGAGCTTCTTCTTCCATGCGAGTGAATGATCCAGCACAAGAAGCATCCAATAAATCCTTATCATGAAGAGAAAGCCTTGAATAAAAGTTATTGATAATAATATTGTTGTGGAGCTCATGAATGGGACATTTGAGCATTAGTAACTTCAATCTCCCCCAAGCTTGAGTTGTACTCTCTCCATCAAGAGGCTAAAAGTTGTATATTTTATTCCGATCTTTATGAATCTCACTAGGAGGATAAAACTTTGAATAAAAGAGAGTTACTATTTCCTCCCATTCGAGAGCTTGACCATTCTTCAGCAGCTTATACCATTCTTCAGCTCTTCCTTTCAATGATAATGAGAATAACTTCTTCTTGAATTGATCTGTTGTAATACCTGCACAATTAAACAACCCGCATAATTCGTGTATAAAGAGCAAAGGATCACCAGGATGGACATTTCCATCTCCAACACAATAGTTATCCATAACACGATCAATAATTCTTGTAGGTATTTTAAATGTATCATTCTCAGTAGGTGGTGGTTCATCTACTACCTTAGCAGTGGTAGTAGGATTACGAAATAATAAACTCAGCGAATTATCCATATTGAAAATAAAGCAACTAACAGAAGTAAACAATACTCATAGTAGAAGTTTCCTTTACCAATTCCACTCTCCAATAATGCTTCACTCCCCGGCAACGGCGCTAGAAAATAGTCTTGATGACCCACAAGTATGGGGGGTGTATCGCAGTATTTTTTATAAGTAAGAGTGTCGAACCCATCGAGGAGCAGAAGGTGTTGATGACTGGTATGGATCAGGAATTCTCTGCAAATACTCAGCAAACAGATTTTTAGGTGTTTTTGATAATGCAAGTAAATAAAGTACGAGTAAATAAAAGACAGTAAGAATAAATGTAGAAAGTGGCCCAATCATTTCTTTAGCAAAGGACAATCCGGTTGTATTACTTAAGATGACCAAACGTTCTCGAGGACACATGGGAAGACTGTGAAGTGCTTTCGCTTCATATAGTTGATTAATCTTCTTTAGCTTGCTAAGTGTTGTGTGGGTGAACCTGTGCTAATGTACCGACCTTCCTAGGACTAATACATACTTGTGATTATACCCCTTGCAAGCATCCGCAAGTACAAGAAAGTAATTAAGGTAGAAACCTAACCACATCTTTAAACTCTAAGACCCTGATGTCCCTTCTGCAAAGGTTTCCTAACGGGGGTTCAGGTTTCTGTCACTTCGGCAACCCCTATGATTAGTAGCCAAATACACAATGCATTCTTCTTGGCCCATATAGGTGAAGTGTCATATAGTCGACGTTCACATGACACCAGTAGAAGAAGTACACCACAACTTAAATATTAAACCCTTGAATCTTTCTCAACACAATTCCACTACTAACAACATGACTTCTCCCATGTCCTCAAGAACTAAACAGACTACTCACAAGACATCATATGGATCATGATCAGAGATGAAATAATGACATTTAACAATCTGAACATAAACGATAATTCAATGGTTCACTCAATAGCATCAACTACAAAGAGTAATCAACACCGGGATAGTTTCCCCGAAGAACTATGCAAGATTCAACCCAATTGTTACAGCGGTATGAAGTGGTGATGATGGTGCTGGTGGATATGATGATGGAGATGATGATGATGATCTCGATGAAGTCTAGCTTGATGGTGGTGTTGATGGCGACGATCTCCCCTCTCCGGGAAGGAATTCCCCTGACAGAATTCTGTCTACCAGAGAGATCTTTCTCTCTCAGTGTTCTCCGCCCCGCAGAGCCGGCGTAATTTTTCTGTGGTTGCTCCTCGAGTCTTAGGGTTTCGGGAGGATAATATACGCTGGTGGTGGACCAGGGTGGCCATACCACCTAGTGGAGCGGCCTGGATGGCCCGCACCAGGGGGTGGTGTGGGCCCCCTATGGCCCTGTCAACACCCGGATTTTTAATCCCAGATGCCTATTATGCCATACCTCACAATCCCAGGATTACCATTTTTGCGAGACATAACAAATTGGATATCACAGTACATCATCCATTACAAACCATAATAAGGTCTTACATGAATAAAGGATCTCATGATCCATTCTTAATACAACAAGCAGCGGAATAAATAATAATCGTAGCGGTGGGGTCCATCTTCAGGGGCACAGGCAATGCTGACGATGGAAGATAGTCCTAGTTATCATAGCAGTCCTGCTGTCCTTCATCTTGGTAGTCTCCTTCATAGTCTGACCATAGGAATAGCCAGGGACAAAAGCCATGAGTACTCTTTAAGTACTCGCAAACCACCACTAACAAGTAAGATAGTTTTAGTAGGAACGTTAACTCTAAGTTCATTTGTAAAGTTAAGTTTGAAACCTAAGATGAGTTCTGAAACAAAGAAAGATAAAATAAAGTTTGAAATCACCTAAGTGGGAACTTAATTGTCATAGTCACAACTCTGTTTTGGTCAAGTCATGTCACAATTCATTACATAAGTTGTTTTGAAAACATCTGACAACGTAACAGTATGGCCACTCCAAATGTCCATAACCACGGACGCGGCTATTCGAATAGTTTGATACTCTGCAGAGGGGGTACACTTTCACCACAAGATTCGATACATCTGTCAGGGATAACCCTGAATCATCATACTTAGTATGTAGATAATCAAACATAACCTTTCCTTTACACACCCTAGTATAAGCACCTCTCCTATGAGTATGGCCTCCCAAGCATGACCATCTGTCATCTTGGGCACTACATAGGTGGACAACATTGAGAGGTAGCCTCAGCTCAGACCTCTCCCATGTGGGAACTAATACTAATGCATATAAACTTCTGGCTAAGCCGTACCCAATTCAGGTATTGTGGTTGTACGGTAAAATTGGAATGGTATCACATCTGAACCCAAACATCAGTTTTGTAAAAGGGCTAAGGCTCATGCCTCAACATTTTCATCATAAGAAGCCATTTGTGTTTCTCAACACATGTCAAAACATCTCAATAGAATGACTCATCATTCCAAGGTTTTCACATGTCATTTTCACCAAGTATTCCCATCTAATGTGAATCAAGTTTTGGTTTAGCTCTAAACTACTAAGTTAAGAGTGTTCACTAATATGGGGTGCTAATCTCAATTTCATGCCATAGAATGAAATCTAAATCTAACTAGATAGGTCAAGTTTTATACTTTTATGCTACCTTTAAATAAGTAAAGGACTTTGGTAAAGTAAAGAAGGTAAAGCATGTAAATAAAAACTTGGAGTAGGTATAAGTCAAGGGTATAACCAAAGCATGCCCAATGCATCTTGCTTAGGTTATCTAGCTTAATTCCAGGTTGCTAACAATAGCTTGCCTTGGTTGGTGCAGTGGTTGAAGTTTTCTTCCTGCTCCTCTTGCTAGAACTCCTCCTCCTCGAAAGCTTGGTCGATACTATCTTCTATAAATACATACGGGATACACAATCACCAAACAATACTTAACTAGTCCACTTAGCACACTAAGGCACACATTTGATGATCTATTATCATCACAAGCACCACTGGGTTTAATTAACTAGCTTCATTCTTTTTATTTGAGAAAAGTAATTTCTACTCATTGAAAATAACTAAGATTTTCATATTCTCCAATTAAAACATGGTATAATGTGGACACATGTTCTCACCACATACTCTAACATATGGGAATGTGATTTAAAGGTTGGATCACATTTTAATAAGTTGAAGTTTAATATTTAATGATTTAAAGTGACTAGAAATGCCTATATAGCATTATTTTGGTACTAGTCCCAAGTTACTGCATGTAATCCTTAATATTATTACATATTCAGATAGGTATGGTCAAATGTGATTTTTGAGAGTTGAAATCAACTCAAAAGCTATTATGGTTGATTTTATAAATATGTTTGAATGGCAAAAGCTTCTGTCTTGTTATTTTTACTAGGAGATATCTCTAACACTAAATGATTTAAATCCAATGGGCATGGATGGAGATTTAAAGTAGCTTTCCGACAAAATTGGAATCACTCAATTTGGATTTATAAAACTCTCTGAATTGATTTTTGAACTAAGGGACATAATTGATTCCAAGTCTAAATAGAAAAATCCTAATTTGAATTCTAGGGCCAGCGCGGGAAACTAATTGGGCCGGCCCAGTGACACTCAGCGGCGCAGAGGGTGACTGAGAGGCTGGTCCCGCATGTCAGGGGCACTTAAAGCCCGAAGCGGTACGAGGCGATCTGGGCGCTACAATTAGAACAGGGATCAACTGTCCACGATCGTCATCGACGACGGACTCGTCGCCAGCGAGACTAAACCCTAAGCGGCCGGTGGGAGTCTACTGGGGATGTACCAGGGATCCAGCTAGTGCGGCGAGGTGGGCAGACGAACTGGACGGTGACGGCGGGCTCAAGCAAGGTCGCGGCAGGGGCTGAGGTGGACGAAATCGACGACCACGTCTCCTCCTCTGCAGCGGCTACCTCCAGAGGAATTCCGGCGATGTGCTGCTCGAGCAGCTCCGACGAGAGAGGGGAAATGGTCGGTGGAGAGAGGGGAGTGAGATGGTGTGCAGAATGAGGCTAGGGGTGGCCTCCTTATATAGGCTCGACGAGTGGACCGACGGGTGTGGGCGGAGCTCGTCGGTGATGGCGATACAGAGGGCTACCAGCGTGGGCGAGGTAGGCGGATGGTGGGCGGTCTGCTAGCGGTCGTCTAGAGCTTAATGGCGCGGCTAGGGGCGGTGCCTAATGTTCGGGGGCTTCACACGCTCTAGGAGACAGAGGCAGTGCTCGACGGTGATCATGGCGACTGTGGGTCACACGGCGGTGCACGGCCATGTCTGGCGGGTTGCTGGGTTCAAGGCGGAGCGGTGTGCCCGATTTGGTGTCGAGGCATGGTTTGTGGCCTACTAGCGGCGATCGCGCTTTGGCGCGCTCTGGCTGCACGCAGAGAGAAAGGGCGGCGTGGCGCTGAGTTGGTCCAGTGGCTAGCAGGAGCCGTGGGGTGGACCGTGGGCGGCGGTGATGTCACGCCTCACTCCCTGGAGCGGCGGAGAGGGGCTGGTGGTCGCCTGTGGCTTGTGCACGCTTGGCCGGCGAGCATGGTGTCGGGGCTGCGTTGCACTGGCGCCAGGGGCTAGGGATAGGGGTGATTTTCATCTGGTTGGGCCTGGGGGAGACCAAGGTGATCAATGCTCATCAAATGGCTCGACAAGATTTGCTCCAAAATAGTAATAGTTAGGCCACTTTTTGTCTGCCTGCCAACTGTTCGATCAAATGGCCGCATGAGAGAAACTTTTGAATTTTTGAAAGATTTTTGGTGGAGTGATTCCTCTGCTGCTTAAGCATCTAGGTTTGCTTGGGATTTTGAAATGGAGTTCATTTGAGTGGTTTTTGAAAAAGTAGGGTCTATACATATGAACTAGATTCAATTTTCAAATGTCATTTAAATTTAGAGTTTGAATGTTTTTGGGAGATCGCAAAGTGGGCCTTGGCACATCACTACTTCTACTAGCAAGGGGTCCAAAGAACCAAAGTGGGCTAGTTGATTAAAATGGCAAAAGTGACCATTTCCTTATTTAATTCTTTTTGATTTCTTTTTCTTTGGGATTTGCTTGGGGATGATCTAAATGATGTGCAATTCACCTTAGAATCATTTTACAATCAATAGATCACTCAAACATGGCAATTCAAAACAACTCCTATTTAAATGCACACACATATGAATGCTTAAAGATTTTTAAATGAAAAAGTTTTTGTTAACCCTAAATTGGGTAGATTTGATCTTGATCACTTGGATTAAAGTTTTGGGATGTTACAAACCTTCCCCCCTTAAACAAAATCTCGCCCCGAGATTTAAGAAAGAAAACTAGGAACTAAAGAGATCTGGGAACTCAGTCCTAATGTAATCTTCTCGCTCCCAAGTGGCTTCTTCTTTGGTATGGTTGCTCCATTGAATCTTGAGAAATTTGATACTCCTGGTCCTGGTGGTTCTGTAGGCTTCCTCTAAGATACAGATGGGCACTTCACGATTTTTCAGATCCTTGTTGATATCAACATCTCGGTGATCGATGTTTTTGAACACTTCGGTCTTCTCCGGCACTTCTAGGCATTTGCGAAGTAATGAGATATGGAACACATTGTGGATGGCAGACATCTCTTCAGGAAGTTCCAGTTGATAAGATACTTCTCCTCGGCGTTTCAGAATCTTGAAGGGCCCGATATATCTGGGGGCTAACTTTCCTTTCAGACTAAAACGTTGGGTTCCCTTCAATGGTGAAACCTTGAGATACACGAAATCTCTGACATTGAAAGTCAGGTCTCTCCTTCTCTTGTCAGCATAACACTTCTGTCTAGATTGGGAGGTCTTGAGGTGCTCACGTACTTTGTGAACTTTCTCTTTAGCCTCTCAGAGAATGTCAGGTCCAAAAATTTGACTCTCTCCTACTTGCGACCAATTCAAAGGGGTACGACACTCTCTTCCGTAACGAACTCAAGTCATGCCATTTGCAAACTGGCTTGATAACTGTTGTTATATGAGAATTCTGCGAAAGGCAGGCAATCTTCCCATTTTGATCCATACTCTATCACACAAGCTTTCAACATATCTTCTAGGATTTGGTTGACTCTTTCAGTCAGTCCATCAGTTTGCGGGTGATAAGCTGTGCTAAAATTCAACTTGCTTCCTAATCCTTCTTGGACTTTCTGCCAAAATCTCGAGGTAAATTGGGTTCCTCGATCTGATACTATGGTCTTGGGGATTCCATGCAGACTAACAATTCTAGCAATGTACAACTCTACTAGCTTCGAACTCTGGTAGGTTGTCTTGACAGGTATACAGTGAGCTACCTTGGAAAGTCTATCAACGATGACCCAGATTGAGTCATTTCCCCTACTAGAAGTAGGCAAATTGGTTATAAAGTCCATTCCGACGGAATCCCATTTCCATTCTGGAATCTGCAATGGTTGCAACAGTCCTGCGGGTCTCTGATGTTCCGCTTTGACTCTCTGACAGATATCACACTTGGTGATGTACCTTCCGATTTCTCTTTTCATCTTGTGCCATCAGAATTGCTCTTTGAAATCCTGATACATCTTCATTCCTCCGGGGTGGATAGAATCAAGAGTATCATGAACTTCTTGCATGATAACTTGCTTCAGTTCTGAATCTGCTGGCACACAGATATGGCCCTTGTACCACATAACTCGTTCTTCGTCTTCAGTGAATCTAGGTACCTTTGCTGTACCAATACGATGTTTGATTCTATCGATACTTTCATGTCCCTTCTGGGCTTCCTTGATTTGGCTGATCAAAGTGGGTTGAAGTTCAATACTAGCTAAATATCCTTTGCTAACTAGCTCAGTTCTAAACTGCTCCAACTCCTCATACAAACTGGGTTGCTTCTCCTTGATCATGGTGTTTAGCCTACACGGCAATCTACTAAGAGCATCCGCTACCACATTGGCTTTGCCGGCGTGATAGTGAATGTCAAGGTCATAATCCTTGATTAACTCTATCCATCTCCTTTGCCTCAGATTCAACTCTTTTTGAGTGAAAATATACTTCAAGATTTTGTGATCTGAGTAAATCTCACAGCGATTTCCCATAAGATAATGACGCCATGTCTTCAATGCCAAAACTATGGCTGCTAACTCCACATCATGGGTCGGATAGTTCTGCTCATGCTGCTTCAGTTGTCGAGACAAATACACGATGACTTTCCCTTCTTGACTCAATACACATCCAAGACCAATCTTGGATGCATCACAATACACATCAAACGGCTTCTTGATATCTGGCATGATCAAAATTGGGGCTGAAATCAATCTCTTCTTGAGCTCTTGGAAACAGGCTTCACATTTGTCAGTCCATTCAAACTTCTTGTCCTTCTTCAACAATTGGGTCATGGGTCTTGCTATGCTCGAAAATCCTTCGACAAACTTGGGGTAGTATCCCGCTAATCCGAGAAATGCACGGATTTGGGTTTGAGTGGTTGGGGCATCCCATGCTTCGACATCTCTGATCTTGGTGGGATCAATAGTGACTACTCCGGCAGACACGATATGTCCTAGGAATCCTACCTCTTTCAGCCAAAACTCAAATTTGCTGAACTTGGCATACAACCGATGCTCTCTAAGGGTTTCAAGGATGATTCTCAGGTGTTGCTCATGCTCTTCTTCTAACTTGGAGTAGATAAGGACATCGTCGATAAACACAACGACAAACTTGTCTAGAAAATTCATAAAGATCTTATTCATGAGATTCATGAAATAAGCAGGGGCATTGGTTAATCCAAAAGACATGACCGTATACTCGTATAAACCATAACGAGTAGTAAAGGCGGTCTTCGGAATATCCGTTGCACGAAGCTTAAGTTGGTGATAACCAGTCCTAAGATCAATCTTAGAAAATACATTTGCTCTAGTTAACTGATCAAATAGATCCTCTATCTTTGGCAAAGGATACTTGTTTTTGATGCTGACGTCATCCAGCTTTCTATAATCTGTGCACAAATGGTTGCCTCCATCTTTCTTGTCGACCAATAACACTGGTGATCTCCATGGCGATGCGCTTGGTTGAATCAAGCCTGTTGCCAGCATAGCGTCCAACTGCTTCTTCAATTCCACTAACTCTTAGGGGTTCATGCTATAGGGACTCTGGGCTATGGGTCCGGGTCTGGGGATTAATTCAATAATGAACTCAATATCCCTATCCGGGGGAATACCTAGCAATTCATCTAGGAAATACGTCAGGGTATTCACATACTACTCTGACTTGGCCTATGGTGGGTAGGGCTAGACTCTTGTTGCACTTGAATTGACGGGGTAAGGTTTCAGATATATGCTCTATTGAGACTCCAGAGCTACTGGTCATGGTGATGGCTTTCTTGGCACAGTCAATCAATCCTTTATGCTTTGACATCCAATCCATACCTAGTACTACTTCCAAACCTTTGATTCCAAGTACTATTTGATTGGCATAAAAATCTATCCCATGTATTCTGATAGGTACAACTTTGCAAATTTTTCTAGATTTTGTAGTTGATCTAGGGATTTGAACTATCATGACATGCTTCAAGTTGGTTTGGTGAATCTTACTAGTGCATGCAAATTCTTTGGTGACAAATGAGTGCGATGCTCCAGAATCAAACAACACTCTGGCTAAAACTGAATTGACAGAAAACATACCCATCACTACATCTGGCGCTTCTTGGGCTTCTTTGGCGTTCATGTGGAAGAGACGATCGTTGTGGTTGTGAGGGTTCCCTGGGGCGAATCTTCTTCCTGGTTGAACACGACACTATTGTTGAGCTGAGGCATTCACATTGGTAGTGGCGGCAATCTTCTTGGGGCACTCATTGGAATAGTGACCCTTCACTCCACACTCCAAACAAGTGATATGAGACTTGTGTTTTGCTGCCACGGGCACAACATTGCTTCTAGTTCTGGGTGCAGTGTTGTTGTTGTTGTTTCTCTTGGGAGGTGCACGGTTGAAATTGTTGGTGTTGCCGAGGTGATTCTTGTTTCCTCCGGACTTCACATTGCCTCCACTACGGTTGGGGTAGCTTGGGCGAGACATTGGGGGTCGGTTGTTCCTTGGTGCATATCCCGCGGAAGGGTTAGGATGGTACTTCTGGTGACTATTGGATCCAGCTTGGTGCATCATACGATGTTTGCGGTTGTCGTTTGCCTGGTTGATCTTCCCTTCAATCTGAATGGCAGAGTCGACTAGCTCTTCGAGATCCTCGAAACGGATGTTGACGAGAACCGTCTGCATCTCATCATGCAGCCCGTTCAGGAATGTCTCCTTCTTCTTGGCCTCTGTGTTGATCTCATCAGGTGCCTACCTGGCTAGGGACAAGAATCTGCCACAGTACTCCACTACAGTCATTCTGTCTTGCTTCAGCTCTCTGAATTCATCCCTCATTCTGGTGACTAGACCCTGTGGCACGTGGGTGCGACTGAACTTGATTTTGAAGGCTTCCCATGTCATCACTTGACCATGGTTCATTGTGCGGGTGCTGTTCCACCATGCTCTTGCATCTCCTGCCAAGTAGTGGGTGGCAAAACTAACTTTCTCGTTGTCATCAACTCTGGCTACTTCTAAATTGCTCTCCATTGTCTGCAACCAGTCATCAGCATCTAGTGGGTTCTCCGAAGTGCTAAAGATTGGGGGATTGGTATTCTGGAAGTTCTTCAGTTTGGATCCTTGATCATCCTGATTTCCATGGCCTTGGTTGTTTTGGGCCATCTGGGCGATTTGCTGTAGTGTTTCTTGGTTGGCTTGGTGCTCTGCCCTGCTAGCTTCACAGTCTGCAACTAGCATCTGCATAATCTGCAGCATTGGGTCATGCGATGAGCTGCTCCCTCCGAGGTTTCCACGAGTAATCTGAAGATTGAGATAGATAAAGGGGTAAGAGGGAAAGTTCTAAGGTTCATGGTTTTGATTTCAAAGCTAAAATTTTGAGTTTGACTCAGGTTTTGCAACTAACTTCATCTCATTCATTCAAGCAAAGCACACGATACAAACACACACACACTACAACAACAAAGGAAAAACAGAGGGTTTTAAGAACCATTCTGCAAGCTACGATACAATGGGACCGATACTTCTCATGCTACGATAGTGCTCTAGTACATCTAGTCATCATCGATGAAGTCGGAGTCATCATCGTCGGTGTAAAAGTCCACGACATCCTCCTCCAGAAAGTCATTATCATTGCTGAGGTAAGAGTCCATATCTCCCTGGATGTCTTCACCTTCCTCTTCTTCTTCTTTTGCTGCATGCTGAGCTTCTTGCTCCTTGATGGTCTTCTAGAGGTCGGCCACCTTCTTATGAAGACGGTCGATGGTGCGATCCTTCTTTGCACGTTGATGGAGAAGAGACTGACGATCCTTGACGAGAAGTGAGAAAGTATGGGCCTTCTGGACGGCAAGGGCGAGATTGTGGTTGGCGAACTCCTGAGCATTGTCTAACTCCTTTTGTCTGTCGCACAGCAGGAAGTCGAGGTTCTCCACTTGACGCTTCAACTCCGGGTGACTTGGCATCTCCATGGGCATTCCCATAAAGTCACGTCTTGCATAGTGAGCAAAGCGGGTTCCTTGGATTTGGTTGACACTCATGGCACACAGACGTGCGAGAGCTTCATGCATTGCACTGGCTAATCCATCTAGCGAGTTGTTCTCTCTCACGGAGAACTGGATTCTCCCGGACGTTGGTGCTTCTATCTTGCCTCGAAGATCAGCGGTGACTAGCCATTGTAAGTCTCCTCCTGGGGGTCTAGGAAGTTGAGCTCCAAGAAACTCCGGATGCGGGCGTCCCAAGTACTCCGATAGTGCATCAAGATCCCTCTCAAAGATCAACTGCCCTCCGTTGCCCAACTGGTAGAACTTGCTGAACTAAGTTTCCATCTATAAGAATTGAGGATGAGAAAGTTAGTGAAGTGATCAAGTGTGTCAAAATTTTATGTAGTAATGTAAGAATTTGGAGGAACATGAATTTTTTTGAGAGAAAGAATTCCCAACGGTAAGAGAGGAAATAGTTTTCATAAATACTCACTTTTGTTTTTGAAGCTAAGTTTTTAGTTCGGACGTCCAGTCTAACTAGGGTCTCCTATGGTTAGGATGGCTCTGATACCAACTTGTCAACACCCTGATTTTTAATCCCAGATGCCTGTTATGCCATACCTCGCAATCCCAGGATTACCATTTTTGCGAGACATAACAGATTGGATATCACAGTACATCATCCATTACAAACCATAATAAGGTCTTACACGAATAAAGGATCTGATGATCCAGTCTTAATACAACAAGCAGCGGAATAAATAACAAGCGTAGCGGTGGTGTCCATCTTCAGGGACACAGGCAATGCTGATGATGGAAGATAGTCCTAGTTATCATAGCCGTCTTGCTGTCCTTCATCTTGGTAGTCTCCTTCATAGTATGGCCATAGGAATAGCCAGGGACAAAAGCTATGAGTACTCTTTAAGTACTCGCAAACTACCACTAACAAGTAAGATAGTTCTAGTAGGAACGCTAACTCTAAGTTCATTTGTAAAGTTAAGTTTGAAACCTAAGCTGAGTTCCGAAACAAAGAAAGATAAAATAAGGTTTGAAATCACGTAAGTGGGAACTTAATTGTCATAGTCACAACTCTGTTGTGGTCAAGTCATGTCACAATTCATTTCATAAGTTGTTTTGAAAACATCTGACAACGGAACAGTATGGCCGCTCTAGCTGTCCATAACCGCGGACGCGGTTATTCGAATAGTTTGACACTCTACAGAGGGGGTACACTTTCACCACAATATTCGATACATTTATCAGGGATATCCCTGAATCATCATACTTAGTATGTAGATAATCAAACATAACCTTTCCTTTACACACCCTAGTATAAGGACCTCTCCTATGAGTATGGCCTCCCAACTATGACCATCTGTCATCTTGGGCACTGCATAGGTGGACAACATTGAGAGGTAGCCTCAGCTCAAACCTCTCCCGCGAGGGAACTAATACTAATGCATATAACTTCCGGCTAAGCCTTACCCAATTCAGGTATTGTGGTTATACGGTAAAATTGGAATGGAATCACATCCGAACCCAACCATCAGTTTTGTAAAAGGGCTAAGGCTCATGCCTCAACATTTTCATCATAAGAAGCCATTTGTGTTTCTCAACACATGTCAAAACATCTCAATAGAATGACTCATCATTCCAAGGTTTCCACAAGTCATTTTCACCAAGTATTCCCATCTAAAGTGAATCAAGTTTTGGTTTAGCTCTAAACTACTAAGTTAAGAGTGTTCACTAATATGGGGTGCTAATCTCAATCTCATGCCATAGAATGACATCTAAATCTAACTAGATAGGTCAAGTTTTATACTTTTTATGCTACCTTTAAACAAGTAAAGGACTTTGGTAAAGTAAAGAAGGTAAAGCTTGTAAACAAAAACTTGGAGTAGGTATAAGTCAAGGGTATAACCAAAGCATGCCCAATGCATCTTGCTTAGGTTATCTAGCTTAATTCTAGCTTGCTAACAATAGCTTTCCTTGGTTGGTGAAGTCGTTGAAGTTTTCTTCCTCCTCTTGGTAGAACTCCTCCTCCTCGAAAGCTTGGTCGGTACTATCTTCTATAAATACATACGGGATACACAATCACCAAACAATACTTAACTAGTCCACTTAGCACACTAAGGCACACATTTGATGATGTATTGTCATCACAAGCACCACAGGGTTTAATTAACTAGCTTCATTCTTTTTATTTGAGAAAAGTAATTTCTACTCATTGAAAATAACTAAGAAAATATTCTCCAATTAAAACATGGGATCATGTGGACACATGTCCTCACCACTTATTCTAACATATGGGAATGTGATTTAAAGGTTGGATCACATTTTAATAAGTTTAAGTTTAATATTTAATGATTTAAAGTGACTAGAAATGCCTATATAGCATTATTTTGGTACTAGTCCCAAGTCACTGCATGTAATCCTTAATATTATTACATATTCAGATAGGTATGGTCAAATGTGATTTTTGAGAGTTGGAATCAACTCAAAGGCTATTATGGTTGATTTTATAAAAATGTTTGAATGTGCAAAAGCTTCTGTCTTGTTATTTTTACTAGGAGAGATCTCTAACTCTAAATTATTTAAATCCAACAGTCTTGGATAGATATTTAAAGTATCTTTCCAACAAAATTGGAATCACTCAATTTTCATTTGTAAAACTCTCTGAATTGATTTTTGAACTAAGGGACATAATTGATTCTAAGTCTAAATACAAAAATCCTAATTTGAATTCTAGGGCAAGCGCGGGAAACTAATTGGGCCGGCCCAGTGACGCTCAGCGGCGAAGAGGGTGACTGACAGGCTGGTCCCGCATGTCAGCGGCACTTAAAACCCGAAGCGTTACGGGGCGATCTGGGTGCTACGATTAGAACAGGGATCAACGGTCCACGATCGTCATCGACGACGGACTCGTCGCCTGCGAGACTGAACCCTAAGCGGCCGGTGGGGGTCTACTGAAGACGTACCAGGGATCCAACTAGTGCGGCGAGGCGGGAAAACGAACTGGACGGCGACGGAGGGCTCATGCGAGGTCGCGGCAGGGGCTGAGGTGGACGAAATCGACGACCACGTCTCCTCCTCTGCAGCGGCTACCTCCGGCAGAATTCCGGCGATGTGCTGCTCAAGCGGATCCGGCGAGAGAGGGGAAATGGTCAGTGGAGACAGGGGAGTGAGATGGTGTGTAGAATGAGGCTGGGGGTGGCCTCCTTATATAGGCTCGACGAGTGTGGGTGCAGCTCGTCGGTGACGGCGATACAGAGCGCCACTAGCGTGGGCGAGGTAGGCGGACGGTGGGTGGTCTGCTAGCGGTCGTCTAGAGCTTAATGGTGCGGCTAGGGGCGGTGCCTAACGGTCGGGGCTTCACGTGCTCTGGGAGACAGAGGCGGTGATCGACGATGATCATGCCGACTATGGGTCTCGCGGCGGTGCACGACCGTGTCTGGCGGGTTGCCGGGTTCAAGGCGGAGCAGCGTGCGCCATTTGGTGTCGAGGCGTGGCATGTGGCATGCTAGCGATGATCGTGCTCTGGCACGCTCTGGCTACACGCAGAGAGAAAGGGCGGCGTGGTGCTAAGGTGTTCCAGTGGCTAGCAGGGGCCGTGGGGTGGACCGTGGGCGGCGGTGAGGTCACGCCTCACTCCCCGGAGCGGCGGAGAGGGGCTAGTAGTGGCCTGTGGCTTGTGCACGCTTGGTCAGCGAGCATGGCGTCGGGGCTGCGTTGCACTGGCGCCAGGGGCTAGGGATAGGGGTGGTTTTGGCCTGGTTGGGCCTGTGGGAGACCAAGGTGTTCAATGTGCATCAAATGGCTCGACAATATTTGCTCCAAAACAGTAATAGTTAGGCCACTTTTTGTCTGCCTGCCAACTGTTCGATCAAATGGCCGTATGAGAGAAACTTTTGAATTTTTGAAAGATTTTTGGTGGAGTGATTCCTCTCATGCTTAAGCATCTAGGTTTGCTTGGGATGTTGAAATCGAGTTCATTTGAGTGGTTTTTGAAAAAGTGGGATCTATACATATGAACTAGATTCAATTTTCAAATATCATTTAAATTTAGACGTTGAATGTTTTTGGAAGATCACAAAGTGGGCCTTGGCACATCACTATTTGTACTAGAAAGGGGTGCAAAGAACCACAATTGTCTCTGTTGGGAATTGAGTGCTAGGAACACACAAAGTTGGTTAGTTGATTAAAATGGCAAAAGTGACAATTTCCTTTTTTAATTATGTTTTATTTTTTTCTTTGGGATTTCCTTGGGGATGATCTAGATGATGTGCAATTCACCTTAGAATCATTTTACAATCAATAGATCACTCAAACATGACAATTCAAAACAACTCCTATTTAAATGCACACACATGAATGCTTAAAGATTTTTAAATGAAAAAGGTTTTTGTTAACCCTAAATTGGGTAAATTTGATCTTAATCACTTGGATTTAAGTTTTGGGAGTTACAGGCCCATCTCCACTCCTCCTTCTGGCAATCTTGGTGTTTTAGAAAAATAGGATTTGCCATGTATTTTTCTTATTTTCTGATCTTCGCGAATTTCGCCTCCAAACAACACCTTTTCCATCAGAATCCTGACTGCAGCGGTCCATGCTCCAAAAGTTATCAACCATGCAAAAATAGATGAAATAACATAAGTATCATCTCTTAATTGGAAATATATCAATGAATAATAGTAAATTATGATATAGAATAGTGATGTAAAATGGACGTATCAATTAAGGAGAGAAAAAAAGGAGATTGTTGAAATTGAAAGTGAAGGAAGGACATCCGGACCGTTCTGCAGGCATCGACGCCGAGTCATACGGCTGCCTCACCTGCATGTGGATGCTAACGACGGCGAAAGCACAGGCCTCACCGCCTCAGCTATCTCCATAGCTAAGTTTGCCCCCTCCCCTTCCAATGTCAAGAGAAGTGCCAAAAGAAAATTATGGTTACGTTCTCTCCATAACTATTCTCACTGCATGTCGACGTTGTCGTGTTTGTCGTCTGTGCGGTCGGCGAGTCAACCAGACCTGTCGTTCTTCGTCGTCTTCACGCGCTTCCAGTGGACCTGCATAAGCACATCAGCGGCCTCAAGTTTCACGGTCGATGGAATTATTGCATTGCAAAGACTTGCTACGAGCCTACAAGATCAATGGGAGATTTGCCACATGGACACACCCTAAAGCTACATACTCGCACGTGATACGCATTTTTTACTACTCTAGCTATTTATGCATAATACAACTTATATGAAAGTTATACTTTATGTGTATCATCAATGAAAAAAAGAACTATGTGTCTATGGCCTGCCTCAATCCTTCCTCATCTGTGCCTCAATAATCCGGACAATAAACCCGTAACAGCAGGTCGGCGCGCCGTGCACAAGCGTAACCATGCTTGGATCACGACCTTTCTCTTAACCATCACACATGGTCTGGCATGCCTGGTGATTAACATTTTTCTTTTTCTGTAGTTCCTGTCAGAAGAAGCGTGATCCCGATTCCTAAGTTTAACACCAGCAAGCTGCATGATGTAAGGAACCTGTGGCACATGCAATTTTTTGATTATGGGCGCAGATTAATCTATGGACCTAGGTATACAATGTAAAATTACGAATTATACTCTAATATTTCTTCTCAACAAAAACGAATTCTGAGCAAATTCGACCATGTATGTTAGCGAAGAGGAGCAAACGGGCCGGTGCAGTCGAATATTCAAAAGCAGCTGGAGTACTTGAATTTGCAGAAGGTATGTATTTCTGCAGACGAAGTTAGTTGATTCCTCTCTAATCATTGCTATACTAGTGATCATTGGCTAGGAATCACATTTCCATCATTGAAGCTAATTATTTCTAAGAATATTTATTTTTGCAAGTGTACCCTCATTTAGCTTTGATGACTTCCCGCTGACATAGTTTATGATACTACAAATGCTAGATTAATCACATGGTTATGACCATTCAAAACACAACATGATTTTGAATATATAAGATAAATTAGTGATTTTTACATGTATATTTGTCTACATGAAAGTTTACAGTTAGTACTTGCGTTCACTCTATAATATTTGGCTAACTCGTAGTTATTTTTACAAATTTTCACTGTAGTTTCCTATTAAATTTACCGATAGGCATTTGTAGATATCCGATGCCCCCTCTTCCCCCGCATGTATATCGCAAAAAAGAATTGTTGTATCCCCAGTTCCCCACATGGCAGATTTGAGTCAAGTTTTATCCAAAAATGCCAAAATAAAATATTTATCAATGTGTTTATTGTATGTTCATATCGAATATTGATCCATATTCCCTTATATATTCACCCCTGGAAACTGTGTGCAGACATCATAGTGAATATGAATGCTTAGCTCATGAGGAAGCCAGGGCGTCAAAAATATTTTAAATTTTCTCCTGATTCTTCTAGATAATTTGTTATCATATGTAGAGAATTCTTTATGTTATGTTAAGAAGTGCTAGCAAAACAATAGATTGCTCTACATATGATATAGAATTATCCAGAAGTAAACTTAGTTTTGTACAATCTATTTTTCTGAGAAAAGGAACTTCCAGCCAATCTATTGAAGTTATTTTATACTGCACATTCATGCGGTGCTTAATGGAAGGGTATTCTGTATTCCTGGTAGCATACCATGATATGTGTAGAATAATGTAATTATGTATTCTTTTTCTAGATTTACATGATTATTAGCAAAGTTGTATCAACCTTTGTCGCATCTTATCATGAAATCAAAGATGTTTTCCTATTCTCTGTAGTTCATGCAGTTTTCCTTTAAGAAAGACCTTTTAATCTTAGGCTTGTCACTACTGAAATATAATAAAATGATAATAATCTTATAGAAGTGGAGGGGCTCCAACTTTGGTCCCCCCAGCTCTACTCTATTAATTATTGTAAACACTCTTTAACATAGGTACACCTCTAGATAATCATGATAAGGCTATCCCCGGATGGAGTGGGTTCTCCATAAGCATATATATCTCCAAAAATAGGTGTGTTAGTTTGTCACCCCTTTTGCTTCAACCTTTTGAGGCACCATATGTTTTTCACTCATAATCTTTGCAATAAAAATGATATGATGCTTATGTTTCAGTTTTATACGTGCTTCAAGCTCTAACTGATTTGCATTTTTTCCTCATAATTCTATACATAATTTTGTTTAAGTTTTTTTAGGATCATACTGTTTTATTTCCTTTCCTTATATGATTAAAGGTATTGTCTTCTATTTTTATGTTCTAGCTTTTTTCATACGTATTTTTCCAAATTTCACATGTCAATTGAGCTGATAATTAACTTAACATCTGGATTATCTTGATTAATTGGTAATTTGACGTACCAGTGTAGATTTTCATATCTCAACGGACTATCTACTTCAAATACGATCACCAACTTGAAGTGAGTTACATAGTCCTCCCTTTTGATAATTGAAGCATGTAAAGTTTGTTGTAATACTAGGAATGGTTAGGACAATAAGGATTTATGACACACACATATGTGGTAATTTTATTGTTTTCCCTTCTTGCATGCGGAAATACAAATGTAGTATTATTCAGTTACTACATAAATAGATACATCGAACAAAAAACTCTAGAACTTTTTTGATTTTTACTTTTTATTATAGTTAGTCGATGAATGTGAATGATGAAATCAAAGTTACTTTATCAGAGAATTAAATCTTTGTTTTTAAATTTCTAAGATATTTGGTTGAGAACCAGTTATTTTTTTATTACTGGAACCCTCATGAACATAATACAATGGTGCACCCAAACTTGTATATGTGTGTTTGTCGGTTTTTCCATAAAATTAAGTTGGATCATCGTTTCACAGTTAGCTTTAATTTTATTTATATTATACTAGACCATAAGATAACCATGATAACTTGATGAAATGTATGCAGCTATTATGTAAAAAAACCTTCAATCCGAAAGTGTATGTGTATTTTATCTTGCACGTATAGAACAAAATACATTGACCGATCACTTACTATACATATTTGTACGTGTAAAATGGAATCGTCCACATTTAATTTTTCCGATTGATTAAATGTAAAGCCCTCAAGTAGACTTCCGACAACCTGTGTCGTGAGCCTCGCTCTCCTGGACAAACGGAAGGTGTCTGACCCTCTTCAGCACGGATGAACGCTATGGACCATGGTACTCCAATGGTAGTACCTCATGCTAAATTTGTAGGATTAGTTTGTGGCCGAAGGAGAAAGGTGTGTCAGCTAAGATAGGTGGATTATAGGGAGGAATGAAGACAACTAGAGATTGTGCTATTCATTGGAGAAAAGACAAACCAGATTCTAGCTGGGGGCAAAAAAATAGGGAGAAGCGGAACAACAAGTAATATGGAAAATGGAGACGCCTTATGGAAGAGGGTTAAAGAAAATTATATGAGTATTGCTTTTTCTTTTCTTACAATACACTTACAAAGTAAGACAACACAAAATAAATACATGTGAAAAACCCATAAACGCATAAAAATTTCACAAAAATGCAAGTAAACTAATTCATAACAACTAAATTAACATATCAAATTAATAAATAGTATAATATTAATTGACTTGTGATTTAAGAATGTAAATTACGTGAGCATATTCAAAAATTATACCTAACTAGAAATATTATATGGCTAGTACTTATCTTCGTACCAAATTATAGTAATCCTAAAATATACTAAAAAGTATTAATTTGAACATGCCATCTAGGATTAGTTAAATGTCGACTTTTTACTGGTTTATGTAGAATTGATCCAACAAACTTTAGTAGATTATCAAGATGTAACCCGTGCATGTGCACGAGCCACTGCGCAAGTTGATAAAATAGTGAAACCACTTTTGTTGGTCTCATTTTATCAAAACCTATCTTATGGTATAATTTTTATACTATGGTATCATACATAATATAGCCTTGATCTGAAACCCCTCAATTAAGTAGTTCTTGGACTATAAATCATGTTGGAATTCCTTCAAATGCTTTCAATTCAACTCCAATCTCTCTAAAGCCATTATCCCAAACCTTACTGAAGTAGATTATGTACTCTTCTATTGTTCGTTATACGATGTTGATACTTGTATGCCTTGTATTGATTGTGGCATTGCTTGTTTGCATGTATACTCGATGACGATGATAGTTGCGATTGTTTGACGACGAGATCAAGGGATCTTATTATTTTGAGATTCTGGTTATCTAAAGAAGAAGTCCAGGGACATATTACCGATCCCAGGCAAGCCACCATTCCTGAATTCCGATACTTATCCTACTCCTTTCATTACCTGTTTCATATCTCCTTTATAAACTGCATTATTATCCGCATGTTTTGTTTTACTATTACTGTGATAATAACGTGGCTCCTCCAAGTTATGACTTGGTGTGCCATATGACACCCACCCTAATGTTACCTACCATTTATCCCATTAGACCGAGAGTACGATGGTTAGCATCCTACCTCATTGGAAACCCCGGTTTTGATAAACCAAACTGTTTTGGGGATTTACCCCACTACAAATGTATTGAAAATGTTTTGGAAAACCCCTTTGTAAGAGGCATTGCTTCCAAGTGGTTTTTTTTAAAGAAAGAAAGGTGATGAGGAAGAATGATAAAGATGAACTTAATGTTGAGAAGGGATGCTCTAGTCTTTTACCAGAACAACTTATCCGTGCAACCACATTACCCCAGGAGCTAGGGCATAGCTCGTAGTTTGTTTTCCTTAGGATGGACTACGCCATAAAGCATAGAAAGGGGTCAATGCCCCTGCAGCCGCTTCCTTCCACTTAGCGCATCATCGTACCCGGAAGGTTCTATTGTCTCTTTGGAGGTTGGCTGAAAATATAGAGCTCCCGCGGACGGTACCGTTTACGGGAGTATGAAAGGGGAAATGGATTCGGACTCGAGGAGTCGGGTACTATGAATAAACGTGTCCACGTTCAAGGACGATTGGAAAGGTGATTGATAGGAGTATCCAAGTTATTGTTTGAGGAGGATAAAAAGGATGTGGCTTGGTCATGACATAACACGAGGATGATGTTTTGTTTTGAACATGGATGGTCGAAGATGTTTAAAAAGGGTTTTTCTCTAAAAGTGTTTTGAAAAAGGTTTTCAACACCGATATGGAGATATCTTGATTTTCAAAATGGAGACATGTTTTCAAAAACTCCTTTTCAACAAAGATATAGAGATGCCATATTTACAAGAGAAAGCTAGGATTTTCAAAAACAACCATAGATAGAGCAATCTCTCCACAATCAAAATTGTATTATCTTGTTTACCTTATCTTGGTGGTTTGCGAGTACATTCAAAAATACTCACTGGCAATGTCCGTAGCTATTTACTTGGCCAGACTTTCAGAAGCTAGAAGATTGAAGAATGTGGTGACGTCTATGCGAGCTAGGTCATCTTCCTAGTGAGTTGCCTCTAGGTTAAGGAAGGATTGGGCTCTACGTTTGATGAAGATCCACTACTGAAGATATTTTAATCTTAATGGCATCTATGTAAGTCTTGTATTCGTTATAGTTTTGGATGTTGTAATTATACCTGTCGGTTATGCTCCATGGCTCACTGATCATGGGAACATGGATATGTGCATAAGAAGGTTTTCTCGGATGCTAAATCCAGGGGACCCCACAATAGCTATTGGGTATTTTTAACCATATTATATTGACAGGGTATTTTTGATATGAATCCAATGGTAGATGGTAAGTATTTGAAATACCTTTCTCTAGGAATTAGATTAAAAAATTTAGTATTTATAGAACTACTGGTGTGATTTTACTAGTGAAAATACTACTTGCAAAAGAGTTTATTTCACCAAAATTTATCAAAGCCTCAATAAATATTGAGATTCTATGTTGGTGAGATATGATAGCGCATGTGTACTAAGAGTTGGAATTAAGTTGAAACAGATTATATTTTTTACTAGGGAAAATTCTAAAGGTAGATATGAGGTGATTTTGTTATTTTTACCACAGCTAAACCATGGGGATTTTTGGATTGAGGTCAAGGGTAAATGTAAGGTACCTTAGATACCACACGGTACAAAGTGGTTTCTTTCTAAGTGGATTTACCAAACTCTCTAAAGATTTATTAGGTAAAAAGTGTACCTATTTGTATTATATTTCTTAGAAAAATATATTTTTATTGATTTGGTTAACTTCTTGGGTTGCATGTTGAACAAAACATTCAGGTACATTATAAAATTTAGATATGGCAGAAACTACGCTTTTTCCATTTTATTTCGGATTTATTATAGGAGGTATATTTTGTGGATCTCGAAGAAAAATAATAAAAACAATAAATGGAAAAGAGGAAATGGGCTGCGAGGCTGAGAGGTTATGGCCGAAGGCGAGATGGGCCAGCCCAGGAGGAATCACAGACACGGGTGTGGTGCGGGATCCCGTTTAAAACCGTCCAGGTCGGGGCCCATCTATCAGCTCCACAAGGCCGAAGGGGTACCAACAATTCCTAGCTACCAGATCAAGTGAGCTCGGACATTGATGGGTCGTCATCCTCATGGGAGCACGCGGACATTACCGAAACCCTGGGACCGAGTGGGAGGAGTTAGGTGAGCTTACCTGGGGCTCGAGGGTGCCAGTGAAGGGATGAAGAAGATGCGGCATGGAAACCTTGACGGGGGGATAGGTGCTCGGATTTTGTGCAGGAAGGAGGAACCGCGCATCTGTTGGGCCACGTAGAGATAAACAAAACTTTTTCCCTAACACGGTACTCCCAAGATCTAGCTCAGGTTATAGGCCACAAGATTACCGCTAGATGCGTAGATGCAGAAGTTGATCTAGCGTGTCGAAATAGTGCTGAACGATCCCACAGACAGCTTCTTTGGATCCCATGAACTCCTTCGCCAGATCCTCACGAGCTTCCCCATCTCCAGCGCCGCACGTCCAACGCGTCTACCGGTATCCACACATACATGAAGGAGCTTCGGACAGAGGATTGCTAGATCATGTCTAGCCCGAAATAGAAGTGGAGAAAGTTACGGCTAGGTCAAGGACTATCCCTTGTCACTCCACTTATATACACTCCTAGTTGGGCTCAACGCTTGAGGCCCATCTAGGCTGTACTCCAATCTCCATATGGATCTAATCCACATGGGCTCCTTACCCTTAAGTGTGTGAACCTGTAGGTTCACGTACACCTAGACATGACATGAGCTACTCCTCCAAGTATTCCGTTATGGCTTTGAGTCCAACTCACTCCCATGAACACTCGGTCTCAAGTCGATAGATGGTAGCGGCCTCTAGCAACACGTGCCAACTCCCAGGTGCCGTAAAGTCAGAAGATGAACCTTCAATGTGACTTTAGTCCAAGTCCCTTTGCGACACGATATATCTATTAAGCTATAGGCGAGTAGTTGCCATCCCTTTAATAGCTTAAATCTCTTCTCGTACCATGATATGTGATTCACTGGACTAACTCTTAGTCCGACTCCTCAGTTAACACTTAACCGAGTAGCACATGGGCATGCTTCCGAATCATATCACACGAGAGGGCCCAGAGAATATGTCTCCATTACGGAGGGGCAAATCCCATCTTGGTAATCCACGTCACGTAGCTTGCTTCTCAACCAACCTGAACTCTACCTTTATAACTACCCATTTATGGAACAACATTTGATAGAACCTAAGCTGGCAAGACACAACTCGGATCATGCAATCACCTCAGGTCAAAGGATTCCATTTCTTGAGACTGCAAATGACAACATGCTCATTGCATCTCAACTGTGGGTCAGTCCGACTCGCTAAACTCTTTAGTCGAATCAGTGTAAGTCGGAATAGCATCACCATGCCCATGACAAGTGGAACCGTGTCATCAGCCGACATGCACATTGGTCTAAGTTGTGTGTCCATCACAATCTCAACGACCAAGGACAATCTAGTATGAACAATCATGAATATATAGTTCCACAACCGAATCACGTATTCAGTGATACATATCTGATGTTCATACAAGGAAAACTTTACTTTATGAATACTTTGGAAGATATCATCAACCATGATTGCCTCTAGGGCATATTCCCAACAGTCTCCCACTTGCACTAGAGTCAATCATCCTGACATCACATGCCTAGGCATCTAATGCCCATGGCTCTTACGTGCGCCTCATGCTTAGGCTGTGGAAGTGGTTTGTCCACGGATCTGCAACGTTTGCATCCGTGTGTACCTTGCATAGCTTGATATCACCCTGATCCACGAACTGGCGAATCAAGTGGTATAGCATGAGTATATGTTTGTTCTTCTGGTGTTGTCTAGGTTCCTTGGCTTGTGAAATAGCACCATTGTTCTCACAATACACGTCTAACGGATTGGACAAGCCCTAAACCACACCAAGATCAATCAAGAAGTTCCTGATCCAAACAACTTCCTTTGCCACCTCCGAGGTAGCAATATACTCAGCTTCTGTTGTAGATGCAGACACATTCTCTTGCTTGGAACTCTTCCAGCTCACAGCTCCTTTGTTCATTACAAACATGTACCCAGATTGTGAACGAGAATCATCATAGTCAGTAAGGTAACTCGCATCCATGTAACCCCTTACACTAAGTTCAACCTCACTTCCATAAACTAGGAACACATCCTTAGTCCTTATCAAGTACTTAAGAATGTTCTTAACTGCTGCCCCGTGGATTTCTCCAGGGTCAGTTTGGTGTCTGCTCACAACACTTAGAGCATAGGAAACATCTGGCCTAGTACAAATCATGGCATACATGATGGACCCAACTGCCGAAGCATACGGAATCGCACTCATCCTACTTCACTCATCAGTTGTCAAAGGACACTGAGTCTTGCCAAGTCTTATGCCATGGGACATCGGTAAGAACCCCTTCTTAGACGATTCCATGTTGAATTTCTTCAACACTCTGTCCAAATATGTACTTTGACTCAATCCAATGAGCCACCTGGATCTATCTCTATAGATCCTGATTCTAGTATATAGGTTGCCTCACCCATGTCCTTCATTCAGAAACTCCTTTCCAATGACTCCTTGGTTTCTTGCAACATCTGGACATCATTTCCAATCAATAATATGTCATCCACATATAAGATCAAAATTTTTACTTTGCTCCCACTAAACTTCTTGTATAAACAAGAATCATGATGACTCTTGATGAAGCCAAACGATTTGACTACCTCATCAAAGTGAATGTTCCAACTCCGAGATGCTTGCTTCAACCCATAAATGGATTTCTGAAGTTTTCATACCTTGTCAGCATTAGCCGGATCGACAAAACCCTCAGGTTGTATCATATACATGTCCTCGGTTAATTTTCCATTAAGGAAAGCCGTTTTGACATCCATCTGCCATATCTCATAATCGAAATAGGCTGCTATAGCTAACATGATCTGGACTGATTTAAGCATCGCTACGGGTGAGAAAGTCTCATCGTAGTCCACTCCTTGAACCTTCCGGAACCCCTTCGCGACAAGCCGTGCTTTATAGATAGAAACGTTTCCATCCATATCAGTTTTCTTCTTAAAGACACATTTGCACTCGACGGGTCTTGCACCGTCTGGCAGATCAACCAAGTTCCAAACTTGATTTTCATCCATGGACTTTAACTCGGATCTCATGGCTCCAAGACATGACTTAGAATCAGAACCCACCATCGCTTCCGAATAAGTTTTCAGCTCATCACTGTCTAACAGTAATACATCACGAACAGTTCGCAATCTTGCCGATCTTCACAATGTAGGTGCAGCTGCCGGTTCAGCTACCATGACTGGCTCAACCTCCAAGGTTTTCACCAAATTTCTACTAACCGGTTCCTTTGGAACTTCTTCGAGCCACACTATACTACCACTAACTTCCCGACTGAGAAACTTTTTCACAAGGAAGACACCGTTCCGAGCGACAAACACTTTGCCCTCTTCTCGGTTGTAGAAGTAGTAACCCAAGGTTTCCCTTGGATACCCAACGAAAATACACTTATCCGACTTGGCTGTAAGCTTGTCCGACTGAAGTCGCTTGACAAATGCTTCACAACCACAAATCTTAAGAAAATACAAACTCGGCTTCTTGCCTGTCCACATCTCATGTGGTGTCTTCTCTCCCGATTTCGATGGTACTGTGTTTAGTGTGAACGCCGGTGTTTCTACACAATAACCCCAAAATGATAAAGGTAGATATGTCTGACTCATCATTGATCGTACCATGTCCAACAAGGTCCGATTCCGCCGTTCCTACACACCGTTCCTCTACGGTGTACCCGGCGGAGTGAGCTGAGGAACTATCCCACAACTCTTTAGATGGTCATTGAACTCGTGGCTCATGTACTCGCCTCCTCGGTCCGACCGAAGAAACATCATTTTCTTGCCGAGTTGATTCTGTACTTCATTCTGGAATTCTTTGAACTTTTCAAAGGCTTCCGACTTATGTTTCATCAAGTAGACATATCCATATGTACTCAAATCATAAGTGAAGGTAATAAAGTACTCATAACCACCCCTGGCTGTCGCGCTCATTGAACCACATACATCACTATGTACTAGTCCCAACAAGTCAGACGCCCTTTCACAACTCCTTGCAAAAGGTGTCCTGGTCATCTTGCCTAGAAGGGAGGATTCGCATGTCTCGAATGACTCCAAGTCGAACGAAGTTAGGAGTCCATCATCATGGAGCTTCTTCATGCATTTCCAACTTATATGACCAAGTCGATAGTGCCAAAAGTAAGTCATATTCAGATCATTTGGTTTCAACCTTTTCACATTTATGTTATAGACCGACCCCACATCAAGATTCAAAATAAATAACCCATTCTGAACGGGTGCAAAGCCGTGAAACATATCATTCAAATATAAATAACAACCATTGTTCTTAATATTAGACTCATAGCCTTGTCTCATCAAGCATGAGGCAAAAATGATGTTTTGACTAAGCACTGGAAGATAATAACAATTATTTAGTTCCATTAAGACTCCTGAAGGTAAATGAAGTTGCATCATGCCGACTTCCAACGCAGCAACTCTTGCTTTGTTGCTGACCCGAATGTCAACCTCGCCTCTTGCTACGCCCCTAGTTCTTACCAGTCCCTACATTGAGTTGCAGATATGAATGACTAATTCGGTATCATATACCCAAGAACTACCGGGTGAATCAGAAAGATAAAGGTCTATAACATTGCAAACAAGTGTACATGAGTTGGAAGTCACACCTCCACTCTTGGCTTTATCCGCCAAATACTTGCTGCAATTCCTCTTCCAGTGGACATCCGCCTTGCAATAGAAGCAAGAAGATCCGGCTGAAGGAGATGTCTTAGTCCCTGAGGAAACTCTTAGGATCTCATCATGAGCATTACCTCTTGACTTAGCCTTCTTCTTCTTAGTACAAGAACTCTTCTTAAACCTAGCCTTATTCCGTACCACTAACACTTGGCTAGTATCTTTCTTGAGGTCAACCTCTGCCTGCTTAAGCATCCCATGTAATTCAGTGAGCTTCTTATCCATACCATGCATGTGGTCGCTCGATATGAACTGACCATACACACTAGGAAGAGAGTTCAGAATTATATCCATAGCGAACTCTTCGCTAATGGGGTAGCCAAGCCTTTCCAGAGACTGCACGTAACCAACCATCTTGATCACATGTGGACTTAGTGGATCACCATCCTTAAGCTTACAACTCAGCAAAGCTTGAGAGACTTGATACCTCTCGGTCTTTGCTTGAGCCTGGAACATACTTTTGAGGCTTTCGATCATATCATAGGCCTCAACATTCTTGAACTGCTGCTGCAAGTCCGGTTCCATGTGAGCAAGCATAAGACAGCTAATTTTTGTAGACTCATCACATGTTCTATGATAGGCATTGGTTGTTGCGACACTCGCATTCTCATCCGGCACATCTAGAAGCGGGTTGTCTAGAACATGGTCCCTCTTTTCTTGTTTGACAACAATTCTCAGATTACGATACCAGTTGGTGAAGTTTGTTCCATTAAGTTTATCTTTCTCTAGTACGGTCCTCAAAGCAAAACTGGATAAATGACGGAGACTGCTACTAGGTGCCATTATCTACAACAGAAATATGCAACACACTTAAGACAAGTATTCATAAAAGAGCAGGCATATTAAACATTTTAATACTTATGCTCCCACTATAACCAACACCCCTCCGATGGTTACGTAGTGATTCAGGACCCTAAATAAGAAAGCCGACTAGTGAGCTTTAGCATCACCGCTAGCCGTCAAGTGATTTAGGTAGGAAACTCCTTGCCAATCGCATCTCATGCGACTCATGTTGGTCGGGTGGCATCACATGCCCCAGCTCTCGACCGCCCTCTCCCCGAGCCACAACCGTTGTGCTAGACCTGTCTAGCTTACCAAGTGCTTCCACTGTAAGAGTCCGACTCGAACCCATCTAGTCGAAAAGAATTGGCAGCACCTCAATTTTATGAGCCCACTACCAAGAATGTCCGACTTGTGATGGTGCAGCACCGTCGGGGAGACCGACTAGACCTTCTTTGAGGGATTAAGGTTTAACCACTATGTCACAGAGGTAAAACTAGAGACATAACAATCACACAAAATAATCCAATTATAATGTGAAATGGTATGGATCTCTTCATGGTGATCTCTGTCTCCATGAACCTGTACGTCATGCCTTTGGTTGCAGTGTCCTTCAAGTCCTCCAAACATGCTACGCTAGCATTAAGGAATATACAAGAAGATGACATCTCATGCCGACACGGAGGTCGTTATACAATAATAGTGACAACACTTTGGCTCTAGCCGGCTAACAAAACCGTGATACACAGATCACGTATGGATTACACACATCACATGCACATAAGCCATACCATTCACAACTTCCTGTAAACACAAGTTATGCATAGATACGATATCTACAGGCGTTCTGAACCTCGCAACAACATCTAATGCGCTACGACAGGGTGAAGCTGTAACATCCCAATTCCGCCAACCCTGATTAGTTGTCTAGAATGCAAAAATCAGGGGGAACAAAAACTTTTTTCCTGGTAAGTGTTGTAGTGTTTGCTTGCTGTTGGTTTGTGCTTATGCAACTAAGTGTATAACATATGATATCCTTCCTACCTCACCATTAATTGACAAAAGCTAGTTAACAAAACTATCTTGGCTCATTCTACATATTCTCAAATGTTCTAGCATTGCAAAAACCTGAGCCAATGTGACTTTGCAACCCTAACTATTTTAGTAGCTTCTATTGACAAAAATAATGGAGATCTATATGATATAATCTCCTTATGCTTTCCAGACAGAGCGTTCAACTACTCTTACCTCTAGGTTTTTCTAAAAACTTTTTATAAAGATTTTAAAATCTACTCTTGGTAGCAATACGAAGGGCTCTCACCTTATTCAAACTCCACCCTTTCAAAATACCCATCTTTACCTCAAGCTAGGCTTGGAGGGACCCGTTGTAGTAGATTTTTTTGTTTGTAAGCTGAGTTGCCTTGATCTGCTAAGATGAATTGCCTTGATCTGTTGCTTGACTTGATTGCTTAGAAGTAGTATGAGCTACCCTAGGATCTCATCATATAACACATAGCTAATCCAATTGTATCAACCCTAAGCAAGTTAACCAAGTTGTATCTGATCTATAGCCACTAGGTGATCATCTAAAACCCTTAACGAGACTAATTCAAGAGTGACCCATTCTATAAGTTTCCAAGTTAATGAAGACCAATATCAAGCATGGATCTATTCTACTCAATATATACCTCAACATCATCCACTTGATGCTGCTTTCATACCTTGCAACCCATCAAAAACATTCCCTCTCTTATTCTAGTCAAACACCCTAAATCTGCCAAATTTTACTAAGTCTGGAAACTGTTTCAACATCACTTCTTTGAATGCCACCCTTCAACAACCCTTGTGCATTTTTGGAAATGAAATTTAACCATCTTGTAAACCATCCTAAGGACTACTAAGTCCCACTATTTCCCTTGGCTATATCATCTCTTAACCCACTTGTTCTTGATGCTTTTGTAGGCAAGAAAGTAACATTTTCTGCAAATCTTATCAACTAGCCTACTTGGTCAGAAGCTTACACCTTCATCCTACCTTGTTTGGACCACCTCTTTGCATGATTGTGTTCTACTCATAAATGTCTAGCAATACCTACTTCACTTGTTCCAATTGGATCCTTGTGCTTCTAAAACCCACATGGTTTAGAAGGCTATTTGATAATCTGCCTTGGTAGGCTTCTTTTATTCAAGGTTTGGAATCAATCCTTGGTAAGCTCAAGCATGATCAAGCCCAATATTCTGTACCATGGTGATCTACATAACTTTTTATATCTATCCATGTAGCCCTTGAACCAAGGGGAGCCTTGAGCTCCAAGATACAACTATGTTTTGAAGGTATGAAAATAACATCACCCTAGATCCTTTCTTCCTTGCTTCTTCCAAAAATCAAGTCAGATTCTCAACATAAAAGGTTGTAATGAATAGATACACCTTGTGTACATCATATACCTTGCTTATAAATATTTATCAAGTATTATCCATAATTATTATGACTCAATACCTATTAAATTCTTTTAATGGGCAAAAACCCCAAAACTCCCTCCATAAAGGAAAGTTTGGTTTTTGCCAAAACAATTCTCTAACTTAGGTCACTTTTGATTCCTTTTTATCCTACCCCATCTTCCAACTTCAAAATTAAATATTTTGAAGAGCTTTATTATCTATTTTTGCCATTTTTCTTAAATGGAAGAAATGGAATAATAACTGTTTTAAATACTTTTAATCCCTAATAAATCATGGGCAAATTACTCCAAGTATGGATCCATATCTAGGACCATATCAAGTCAAAAACCAACCCTAACCAATGTGAAAATATTAGATGAGCTTCTACAAAACCATTTTTGCACTATTTGATTAAATGAGATTGAAAGGACATTAAATCCTTGGAAAAATACCAAATAATTCCTAGAGAGACATATGGTCTCCTTGACTCCAGTGCTTGGAGTATGAAGAAAAAGAGAGAGAGAGACCAAGCATATCCCACCAAATCTTGATCTTTACTTCACACCCTAGCTGCAAAAGGTCTCCTCCACCTCTATGGTCGTGCATGGCCCACTCCCCTCCCCTCTGCACCTCTGAAAGCTACCCTAGCTCTCCCTAGCCCCCTCTCCCTCCCCTCTTTTCTTTTCACCTAACGTGAAGAAAGGGAACTCTACTGCCTATTAAACGTAGAGCCACGACCACCCTCTGTATCCTATCCTCCCCACTAACCTCTCCACCACCCCTCTACCCAAGCAGCAGCCAGGACCCCCTCCTATGTCCTCTCTTGGACTCGGTCCACCATAGACCCTCTCCCTTCGGTTTAAAGGCAAGAGGCCACCCCCAGCACGCCTCTGCCTCTCATTTGCTTCCTTCCAATCCACCTTACTTCCCTAGAGCACACACTCCTCTTCCCCTGCCCTGTCTTGCCCAAGACAAGTAGCAAAGGAATCTCTTGGCCTCCTCCCTCTACCCGAGCTAAGCTCCCTCCTCCCTGCTCTTCCCCCGCTGCATGTCACTCTGACGTGATCCCCTACTCCCCCTGCATCTAACCATGCCCTTTTTTAACCCAGGACTGCCTCATCGAAGCTGCACCGACACGCTCCAGCGAGCTAGCCTCGGTCGTTGTCGCGTGAGCCGGATCTTGTCACGAAAACCCCTGCTTCCGTCCATCCCCGTGGTCGCCGTCGTCCACTGCATCGCTCTGTCGCTTCCCCGACACCTCCCGAGCCTCAGGTGAGCCGTGCCGCCGCTCCTCAAGCTCTGCTAGGGTTTCCCTCGCCGCTGTCGAGGCGGACAAGGATGAAGACCCGGTGCCGTCGGTTCTCACTTGATCCGGCGGCCCAGATTCGCCAATACCCCTATGAGGTTGTGCACCGCTGGCAGGCGGGCCCCGCCTATCGTGTTCGAACGACGCCTCCTGCGCGAGCCAGTGCCGGGTGGGCCGAAATCCCTCCCCACGGCCCACTCCCCCTTAGATCTGGCCCAGCTTCCCTTTTCCCTGGCCCTTTATCAATTTACTGTATAGATCTATATCCAACCATCTGGTTTAATTCGTTTTAAAAATGGAAAACTATTTAAACTTCCTAGATCTAAATTAATACATGTTCTTATATGTTCTATATAACATGCAGCACCAACCCCAGGTCCAAAAATGTTTTCATTATTTTCTGAAATTTAATCTTCTAAATAGTATCCTTTCCAATAATTAAATCCCTCAGGGAGTTTTACATACCTAAATAATATAAATAAAATGTCATCTAGAAGGTATCTAAATTACCTATCTAGTAGCCTTTGTCTCAATCCAAGTGGAGCTATATATTTGAAGAAATAAAAATGACAAATTCAATTATATTTTGTCTTTAGAAATTTCTCTAGGCCAATTCAAAATTGTTTTTAACCTAATTCCAACTCTCAGTGATGTAGGACATCAAGTAGTAGCAAACCCTAGGATATAACTATTCTTGGAGGCTGTGTTGTTCTATGGTGATTTTAATATCTCTGTCCAGGGTTGTTTCAGTAGAAAAATCACTACAGGAGTTTCACAACTCCAAAATTGGTGATTCCAATTTCTATAGAACGGTTTTCAAAACTCCTACCTGGTGACCTTGGAATCACATCAATATATTTTGTAGACTTAATCTGGTGAAAAAGACAAGATAACTACATAACTGACTTAGGAAATTTCTTGAGGGCATTCTGGTAAATATTTATAAGTGAATTCAACTCTCACTAGACCATTCCATCGAATCGTACTTAACCATCGAAGGAAATAATTTTTGGACTCACAAAACTTTTCTGATGAATTATTCCCTAAAGCTGGAGTTTTATTCACTAGGAAATGCTTAGTAAATCAATGAATTTTGATAAAATAGTGAAACCACTTTTGTTGGTTTCATTTTATCAACACCTATCTATTGATATCATTTTTATACAATGGTATCATACAGAATATGTCCTTGGTCTAAAAGCCCTCTCCTAAATAATTTTCTAGACTGTAACTCCCATAGGATTTCCTTCAAATGCTTCAAAGACATTTTCAATCTTCTAAATCCATCTTCTAAAAACCTACTGAATTGTAAACCTATATTGTCCACTTTCTTGATGTATGTATTTCCTTGTTTTGATTGTGGTCTTGCTTGTTTGCATGTATACTTGATGACGACGATAGTTGCGCTTGTATTGATGCCGAGAAGAAGAGATCTTATAATTATTGGTATTGGTATTCTTGGTTATCTAAAGAAGAAGTCTAGGGACATATTGCCATATTACTGATCTTAGGAAAGCCACCTTCTTGATCATGAGCCTTGTCCTACTGTTTTACTTATGCATGTTTTATCTACTATTTAGTAAAACTACATTGCTTTACTATATGTTGATGTATACATGGTAGTGGTTTGGCTCCTCCGAACTATGACACTTTTGTACTATTAAGTACAACCCCCTTGATGACACCTACTGGCCCCTAGTAGAATAGATGGTGCATAACACCATAACCCTTTGGAGAACCTGCTTTAGCCGAAGCAAAACTATAGGATGGGAGGTCCCGGGAAAAAGTTTTACAAAAATGTTTTATGGCAAAACCTTGGTAAGGTTAGACCTCCCAAGAGATGTTGAGAAATAAAAAGGGTTTTGTTTTACAAAATGCTAAATGAAAGATGGAGGACAAAGGTTTACAAAAATGCACCCGGTTCTTTGAAGTTTTGCTAGAAAAATTAACCCGTGTAACCACATTACTCTGGATTGGGACAGGGCTGGATTTGATGTTTGTCTATTTTGGTATAAGCTACCTCGCAACTACTACAAGGGGATATAACATTCCCTGGAGGGTGGGCCTTCTCTGTCAGGGTCCATGTAAAACATCGACCGGGAGAAGGAACGAAGGGTCTACAGGCCTCCACGCGTTACTATGAGCCCCTCATTGAAAGCACACACTTGGGAAGTGGCAAAAGCGCTCCGGTTGGCTTGGGAACTATATAGGACATCCCCGTGTTGAGGGGAACAACACTCATAGGGTAGGCACTTATATTGGTGTGGGTATCCGGAGTGTCTTGATCGGTTGCTCGACCCACCATCGGTGTAGATCAGGGTAGGGTACCGGGATGGTGTGGGTAAAGTCTACAACCTTTGCAGAGTGTAAATCTATTCGAATAGCCATGTCCACGGTCATGGACGGTTGGGAGGGTTTTTGTAGAGCGGTGCTAGTTTCAAAAAGGACTTCGGAAAAGAAATGGCTTTGGAAATGTTTTGACCATGGGATGGTCAAAAAGAATACATGCTTTGGCCATGGGATTGTCGGAAAGGAAGGAAAGGAGTTTGGTCATGGGATGACCGGAAGGAACGCAAATGGGTGACCCAATCCAAATAGTTTACAATTTTTACAAATGTTTCGAAAAAGGTTTATAAAAGTTTTCAACAAAGATATGTAGATGTTATATCTACAAGGGAAACTATTTGAGAAAAGAAACTCGCTTGGAGCCTTCCTATTACCACAACCATATTGCATATCCTCTTGTTATTACTATTCTCTGAAGGTGGTTTGCGAGTACATTCAAAGTACTCACTGGCATTGTCCCTGGTTATTAACTTGGTCAGATTCAAGAAGTACCTCAAGAAGAAGATGAAGTTGACGGCTATGCGAGCTAGGACGTTCTCCCAGTCAGTTGCCTATAGGTTAAGGCATGGCTCGGGCTCTATGCTTGATGAAGTTCCGCTGATGATGATCGATGTAGCCATAATGGAAAATAAGGTATGACGTGTTTACGCTTAAGTAATGGATGTTTACTTTGATACCGTCGGTTATGTGCCACGGCTAACTGATCATGGGATCGTGGTGTATGCATAATAGGATTCTCGGAGGATTAATCTGGGGGACCCACAGACTTGGTATCAGAGCCATCCTGACTGTAGGAGAACCTTAGTTAGCATGGTCGTTAGATAGGAAAACTATTTTTGGAAACCCTGACTTTCGAAAACTAATTTCTCAAAACATTTTGAAAGATTCTACTTCTTATCTCATTCTTGTTTAAAGGATTTCGAAACATGGTTTCCTCTATCCCTCGTCCAAATTTCAAACCTACGGATTTCAAATAACTAGGACCTAGAACCCGGTGAAGACGTCGAGGACAAGATGAAGAGAAGAACCCACCAGCAAACACAAGGAGACTACAAGATCGCCGTACCAACAGAATCCTCATAATCCTAAGAAATCAAGTACTACACTATCGAGAAGACTCCGATGACACGACGAAGGCTTCATTCGCAAGACAGTGACCCAGACCTCAATCTCGTGATCTCTAGGATCAATAAGTCCTAAGACTAGGATTCCCCTTGATCGCGAGTAGTTAACTCCTTGGTCCCCCTAGCTGTCCGTGTTTGCTTGCCTAAGTGCATCATGTGTTGCTTAATGTGTGTTGTTTTCCAAGGACATTGTGATCCCCTCGCTCTGTTCGCCTTGTATGTGTGTTCTGGGTGCTTAGACCTTTGAAAAATGTGACCCGAGGAGCGGTACCCTACCTAGTAACTCAGGAAGAACCCCCGGTTAGTTATCGCCAATAAGAAACTAGATTAACCTCGGGAGAATATGAGAGGCGAAGAATCACCAGAAACAGAAGCCCGACCTCGTCACGTCAGAGCAACTCGAAGACTTCACCTCAGCACGATGGAAGACCTCATCGAACTCACCTGTCAAGACTCGTCGGTAGCGCAACACTCCATTATTCATCAGTCTATTATAGCAAAATCCCATTGAAGCCAGAAGTCGATCTCCAAAGGATCCTCCCTATCCATGATAAATCACAAGACTTACCTACCAATACAAGAAGTGAAGACCTAACTACACTAACCCTCGGTATATTAGAGCTTCGGACAACCCCAAAGAGAATAACAATTTTAGTCGACCCCACCCAAATCCATAGGAAGTTCCTCCATGAAAGGCTAGATTACTCCAAAATCCTGAAGACATGACTGCCTGAAGACAACGAGGCTACTTCGCAATCGAGCGGAAGCAACGTCAATAGTTTGAGTAAGGATAACATCTCGAAAGATGGATGCCTCTAACCTAACTGAAGGCTAAGAATAAGTGTCGTTAACCAATAACCTACCCAGAGTTAACTACTAAGACTTTGTTAGGAAACCACCCCGACCTGGTTCACGCAATAGAACCTCTCTCGGAGATCTCAACCCAAGATCCAAGGAGATACATACTTCTGCAGCATCACACCAGCCCTTCAAGACAGAAGATCTACACCGCTCTCGAAGGACCCTAGTGAAGTGCTAAGGTGGAAAGACTGCGTCCTTCCTACTCAAATCCCGAAGATTGTCTACCGGAAAAGATCTCCAGATCCGACGCCTTTTCGCCAAATAGCAACCCGCGAGTCATTAGAGGAGAAACTAACTAAAGATTGTATGAAGCCCTCTGCTACTTTAGTTGAAGATCATCCTAAAGGACCGCAGATTTGCTAAACCCGTTAGTGCTAAACCATTTGGACAATCTGCTAATTCAATTACTCCGATAGGCTAAGTACGAATAAAAGTAGTGTACAAGCCTCATAACACCTAGTTTGCGGATGTAATCGGAAGGTTTCAACTCCGGGAAGAAGATTACGATATCCACCTAACATCGTATGACGACTCCAAGAAGGAAGAACTCTGTTAACTTCTGGCCACCCTAGTTTAACCCTAAGGGGGAAAGACTGCGTCTTTCCCACAAAATAGAATAACCCTCTGCCAGAAGCAACCTCAGTAGTTAGACCCATTGACGTAAACTAGGATACGATAATCCCTTAAGAGAGATGCCGTAAATCCTTACAGAAGGAAGATGACTCCTCACAATCCCGATTGAAGCCCGCTCAACAGTCATGCATCTAAGACGATTGAAGTTCAACCTCACCGTTGCAATGACCCTGCTCAAGGACAAAGCCGACAAGTTAGTATGCGAGAAACACATAGCACTAACTCCAACAAAAAATCCCCTAACCTTACTCTCCCGAATCTCGGGACGAGATTCTTTTAAGGGGAAAAGGTCTGTAACATCCCAATTCCAGCAATCCTGATTAGTTGTCCAGAATGCAAAAATCAGGGGGAACAAAAACTTTTCCTGTTAAGTGTTGTAGTGTTTGCTTGCTGTTGGTTTGTGCTTATGCAACTAAGTGTATAACATATGATATAATCCCTACCTCACCATTAATTTACAAAAGCTAGTTAACAAAACTGTCTTGGCTCATTCTACATATTCTCAAATGTTCTAGCATTGCAAAAACCTGAGCCAAGGTGCCTTTGCAACCGTAACTATTTTACTAGCTTCTATTGACAAAAATTATTGAGATCTATATGATATAATCTCCTTATGCTTTCCAGACAGAGCGTTCAACTACTCTTACCTCTAGGTTTTTCTAAAAACTTTTTATAAAGCTTTTGAAATCTACTCTTGGTAGCAATACCAAGGACTCTCACCTTATTCAAACTCCACCCTTTCAAAATACCCATCCTTACCTCAAGCTAGGATTGGAGGTACCCGTGGTAGTAGATTTGTTTTGTTTGTAAGATGAGTTGCCTTGATCTGCTAAGATGAATTGCCTTGATCTATTGCTTGACTTGATTTCTTAGAAGTAGTATGAGCTACCCTAGGAGCTCATTGTCGTGGTGGTGGCACGGCAGATGCCATGGATATGCTAAAGATGGGGCCAATGAGTGCTAGGGGAATCCAGGGAAGGAGGACGTGGTGGTTCCACGCACGGAAGTTCTTGTAATTTCTCTATCAATGGAGTTTACAAGTGCTCTTGAGGCTCTCATCAAGAAGGAGACGATGTCTCTTACTCCCTACCAACTAGCCCTAGAGTTCTACCTTAGACAGAGAAATGATCGATCCCTCGCTATAGAGGCCCCGGTGCTCCTTATATAGGGTAGCCCGGGTTACAAACTTAGGGCACACGTGGCAGCATATTCTCTAAATATGCTCCTCGACTAAAGCTAGATGCTTCTTTATTTCTCTTTAATGGCTCGTCCGGGCTTTGGACGTAACTCACAGCGTAAGCTTTGTCTTTTGGCGTCACCAGACACGGGCTACGTCATCCGGCTTTGCCCGCGTCACCTTGGTCGCCCCTGACCTGCTGGTCCTCTTCTTTTACTTTACTTCGCTCATGCTACAGCTAATAAAGCCACCTTTTGACCAACAGGGGATTCCTTCTATGGGAAGCCAAGGTAATCCGGCTAGCATATAGCTAATCTGGCTAGCCTATAGCTAATCCGGCTTGCCAAGTCACCTACCAAACAGATAGACATGGCCGACATATATCTTATGCTGGCCGGACCATAGTAAAGGAGATGCTCCATGGGCCGGATCACACCTTGATTCGGCCTGCCTTGAGGTGACCCGTTCGGCACTTGCTTTGACCGTGCCCTACCCTAGCTAACTTGGCCCTTATACCCCGGCGTTGCCCTACCCGGCGGTATCCCCCCAACATTAGTCCCTGAAGCTGGTGTGGTCTTATCAACTTCTAGTTGTTAAGGCCACAACAGGTTCCCATATCCTGATCTTTTGTCTCTTAGGCCGAGTTACCTCGTAACCTGGAGTTTCTCATCTTGCGACCCTTTGGCTCTTTCCGAGTTATTCCTCACTGACGGGGTCTCTTGCTCGCTTATCCAGGTTACCTTTCCTTCCCTTGTACACTTCCCCACATGTTACGTGGAGGGTAATCATCATTTCGCCCCATTTTAAGGGCCACGTGCATTTACTGCACCGGTTATTGTCGCAATGTCAGGCATAACTGTTGAAACGTCTCTCCACTGCACTGCCTCACTAACTGTGACACTACATCACATCGTGGGATCATTTGCTCCTGTAGCCGTTTCTGTGGCTTTGCTCTGACTGGCTGTTCTGGCCGCGTACACGCCCGTTGCGTGCAGCGTGTCGCCCACAAAGGATCCCACGACACGTGTGTTGCACGCTTAAGTAGGAGGCGTGGGGCGATTTGAGGGGAAGTTCCCCCATTTTATCTGTGCTTCCCAGCCTCTCTCTCTCTCTCACACACAGTAACTTCGCCGTAGCCGCCCGTTTTTCTGTTGCTCTAGCGCCGCCGCGACCGTGCTCCGGCAGCATTCCGCGCCAGCGCCACCATTCCCAGTCCAGGTTTCCATCACGGGGCCTCGCGCTTCCCGTTTTCCCTCTTCTGGCTACCTCTACTCCGATTACCCCTTCAAAGACCTCGAATCCGCCATAGCTGAGGAGGAAGCTCCCGTGGTGGCGCAGCAAGAGGAAGAGACAGAGAGTCGTGAGCGCTGTTGCTGGGGTGGCTCATTCGTCTGCGAGGAAAAACTGGAGTGGCTCCATGCCACACGCCGCATCCCCGCCGGCGTCGCCTGCCGCCTCGCCTCCAACGAGATTTCTCCTTCCCCCACTCCTGGGGAATATGTTGTCTTTCTTTCGCATTTCCAGCACGGCTTCGCCTCCAATGAGATTTCACCTCCCCGCAAATGCCATTACCTCTCTATCCTCCTTTGCTTTTGGCATTGAGGGGTACATCGGCCTCCGGCCAACCAAAGAACTTTGGATCAAGTTCTTTGGTCTCTGAAGGAAAGTAGTCCCGGACAAGGAGCATGCCCCGGAGGACAAACACTTGACCCAGTGCGGCGCCGCGTCCATTTCTCCCCGGAAGAACTCCGTGTTCCCCTCGGTCACTGGACTTGAGTCCTGCAAGGGCTGGGCCCGAACTTTCTTTTATGTCCGGAACACCACCAAGGAGGATCTGATCCGGCTGCTCCCCTTCAAACTTGGCCCTCCTGATACCTCGCGCTGGGAGAGCATTTCGAAGCGGCCCACTGCTCTGGCGAATCAAGTTGAGCATCGGATCAAGGAACTACTCAAGGAGACACTCCGGGGGGAGGACATTATGATTACTTTCCTCCGCAGCCGGGTCTCCCCCCTCTAGAAGTGAGCCCACAAGATCTGCTATTTGAGGGGCCCTCTCGACCCTCACCGGACTTCTTCCATCGAGCTGGATAACTCGGCGGTTTACCGCCGGGTTAAGTCCATTTTCAATGTGGAGAAGGAGTTCTCCGAGGATTGGGAGTGGGGACTTGAGCCCTTCACCCGAGTGAACCCTCCTCCAAAGGTGAGTTTTCCTGTTCTTGTTTTCCGAATTTTCTCTATATGTCGATTCACTTTTGTAACTTGTCAATTGTTGCCTTGTTCTCAGCGATTCCTCCAGCAGTCATTGGATGATGGCGAGGTGCTGGCGAGCAAGTGGTTCTGGACCACACCGAGGAGGACGAGGAGGAGCCTGATTCGGAGGCCTTCCTGCCTACCTCGGACGTCATCAAACGCAGCGCTAGTAAGGCCTCTTCTCTGAGGGATTGGCCAGACGATGATGACTCGAACGTTGAGGTCCTGGAGTTATTTGATCCGGTTCCCATGTCTTACGCGCATGTGGCTATGTTCGAATGTTTAGCTAACCCGGACGATCAGGTCCACGAGGTTCCTCCTCTTTCCACCGGTGGCCTGGCCCCTGCTCCTTCCTAGAAGCGAGCGGCTACCTCAGCCGCAGCTTCGGAGGCGCCGCCACCCAAGAAGAGGCAGAAGAAATCCGGGCTGAAACCCTCGTCCAAGCCAGCCGCCAAGAGCACGGTTCGAAGGGCGCCGAAACCTCGGGCTCCTCCTACCGCAGATGAGTAAGTCCTTTTAGCACTACTACTTAGGATTTTCCTTTGCTTGCCTTTCTTTCTTATTGATTCTCTCTTTTTGACTTGGTGCTCTTTCTTTTTCTTAGAGCTCCTATGGATATCCCTCAGAGCGGCTCTAGCATTGCCTCCCCACTCCGAAGCAGTCCCTCCCCCCCCCCCCCCCACAATGACGATTATCGCCCGCTCAGCCCTATTCAAGAGGGCTCCATGGTTGCGCCTAACTAGAGCCCACCTTGCCAAGAGGAGGGCGATGTCAGCGCAAGGGGTAGTGGGGCGCCTCTGGATATGGCGATGCCGGATTTCCCGGGTTCCTCGGCCTCAGCGCCATATTTTGAGGTGCCAGTTTCTTCGGCGCCGCCCCCAGCAAGTCCTTTTGTTCCAGTGCCCCCAGCATCACCAGCACCAGCACCAGCAACACCAGCAGCACCAACAGTAGCAGCAACACCAGCAACATCTGCACCAGCAGCAACAGCATCAGCATTAGCACCAACAAAATCAATAGCAGCAACAGCCTCCAAGCCTTCCAAGGGAAAAACCTCATTAGCTCCCTCTGGGTGTACCACTTCCATGGTAGATATTTTTCAAACTGTTCCTCCACCTTCATCCGGCGAAGTGAAGAAGACTTCCGGGTCATCAAAGAGAATCTCTTCTGGGTCAGCAAAGAGAACTTCTTCCGAGTCTACCGCTTCTGGGTCAGAGGGCAGCCAATAGTTGGTTTTGCATACCAGCCCCGCTGCAGCTTAATCCGCCAGACGAGAGGCTCACGAGAAGGGTCTTGTGGCAAACGATGCTCTGAGCGGCGAAAGCTATAGTCCACTGCTCCTTGAGTATGTGCAGAACTGGAACAATGCAGAATTCGTCAACCCTTAAGATGACCTGCTAGAGAAGTTCGACCCAGCCGAGTTCAGCGCCCAAATGAACTACGCTACCAAGGCTATTTCCTTAGCTGGACGGATGATGGAGGTAACTCTTTTTCTCTGCTGTTAATGCTTTACATAACTGAGCACTTGTAGATATAGCCCCTAGTCCCCGAGCCTTCGAGGGAATAACTTGTTATTCGGTCGAATGCTTCTTATAGAATCTAGTTTTTGTTCGTAACAACATCAAATTTTGATATAATTAGAGCCGGGTCTAGTTCCCTTGGCCCGTATATTATGCACTTCGAATATCCACACACCTAGAGCCAGGTTAAGTTCCACTTGGCTAGGGTCTTGTAGACTTCGAATATCCACACACCTAGAGTCGGGTTAAGTTCCACTTGGCCCGAGTCTTGTAGACTTCGAATATCCACACACCTAGAGTCGGGTTAAGTTCTACTTGGCCCGGATCTTGTATACTTTGAATATCCACACACCTAGAGCCGAGTTAAGTTCCACTTGGCCCGGGTCTTGTAGACTTCGAATATCCACACACCTAGAGCCAGGTTAATTTCTACTTGGCCCGGATCTTATATACTTCGAATATTCACACACCTAGAGCCGGGTTAAGTTCCACGTGGCCCGGGTCTTGTAGACTTCGAATATCCACACACCTAGAGCCAAGTTAATTTCTACTTGGCCCGGATCTTATATACTTCGAATATTCACACACCTAGAGCCGGGTTAAGTTCCACGTGGCCCGGGTCTTGTAGACTTCGAATATCCACATACCTAGAGTCGGGTTGAGTTCCGCTTGGCCCGGATTTTGTAGATTTCAAATATCCACATACCTAGAGCCGGGTTAAGTTCCGCTTGGCTCGGATGTTGTAGATTTCAAATATCCACACACCTAGAGCCGGGTTAAGTTCCACTTGGCCCAGGTCTTGCAGAAATCGAATATCCACACACCTAGAGCCGGGTTAAGTTCCACTTGGCCTAGATTTTGTATAATTCGAATTGTTTTTACTCTGTCTTTGAACTTTGCCATTCCCTTGCTTATTTCAGATTACCACTAACCGTTGATCCGCTGAGTTCCAGCGCCTGCTGGACTCCTATAAAGACATTCGCGCGCGTTATGGTAAAGTCCTAGTGGATTACTAGAAGAGAGGTAATTTTCCATTCTTCGTCTTCCATATTTACTTGAATCTTCTCAGGATCCATATGAATGTGCTGTCTGAATCATGCAGCCGAGGTTGAAGCTGAAAACATCATTATGCGGAAGAACCTCGCTAAAATCAAAGGTAAATTTATTCCCTCCACACGATCATTGTATTTTCCTTGCTTTATCCGGTGGACACTTATACTTTGGGTCCTCCGGATCATTATGCTATTGCAGTTGCTCTCGAAGATAGTGTCACCATGACTGAAATGATGACTCACTTCCTCGAACAAGCAGGGAATCGTGAGGCTGAGCTAAAAAATAAAGATGAAGAGATAGCTCGGCTCCAACAGCAGGACTCGGAGATTACTCGGCTGAATGCCGAAATTCAGAGGCTTAAGAGCTCCCATCAGTCTGAGTTGGAGAAGGCCGACCAGGAGTTTGCCGAGGAGAAAGAGTGTTTAACCACGCAAATCTCCAAGTATAAGAGCCTACTGGAGGAAGCCGACGTCAAGCTTACGTCGGTGACCACCGAATACGAGAAACTCCAGGCCCATAGTGCCAATGTTGATTCCGAGCTTCAGAGACTCCTCCTCCAGATCTCGCGTATGTTTTTTTCCCTTGCTTGATCTTCTTCTCTCTAGATTTGGTCCTTTTGTTCACTATTTTTCTTCTTATCCTTAGGCAAATTTCTAAAAAGCGATACGCTTGCTACCTCTGCCGTACGCCAGTCCCGCGAACAGCGTGATATTCTTGCTGCCCCTGGTGACGAGCCAATCCCATATACTACGGAGGATCTTCAGGCGAGTCTCACCGCTCGCCTTGAGGTAGTGAACAATCATGGCGCGGATATTATCCCAGCGGCAACACAGATGTTCAGCTGCCTTTCCGAAGAAAGGCTCGCCTTGAGGTAGTGAACAATCCATTCCGAAGAAAGGCTCGACTTTTATAGCCAAATTAATGGAATGTGACACACAGCTGCATCTGTGGCACGAATCTGCTGCATGGGCTAGGGCCGATATTTCCTTGCAATTTGCTCTTTCATGGTATGAAGGAATTGATCTGGGGTTGCTCACTCGCATGCGCACGTGGTCTAAGTGGTGCGAGGATCTGGAGTGGATCACGCGCCGCAAAGCCTGTGCCAACAAGCTCATCCAGTACTCCTTCTGCCATGCTTGGAATGAGGGGACGAGTTATCTTGATGCTGCTGATGAAGAAGTTGTCTCTGGAGATGAAGAGGAAGGGAGTGAAAGTGAGGGCTCCGAACTGGGCGATGAGGCCGAGGACCCAGAGGATAGCGAGGTTAACCCGGAGGACAAAGCCGAGGCTAGCGCCCCTCTCCCGCACTCTAAAGTACCTCCTTCATCGACGGGTGATTCGTATGTTGCTCCTGCTCCTTAAAAAACACTGGTCATATTTATTAGATCCCTGGAATGCCAGGCATAGATGTATTTAAATACTTAAGTTTGGTTGCTCTACAATTTTATGTTCTGAACTAAGTTTTATCGCTGGATTGTCATGGGCAAAGTCCCCGAGTTTCGTTTTCTTGTTCCCCTAATTTTTGACTCGGCTCGCGACTACCTTGATACGGTTTTTTCGACTTACGAGTCTGAGGTTCAAAAAATTGACTTAACAATACTTGAAACCTTGAGATTAGATCAAAATGATCTGGCGTTTTAGTGACCAAACCAAACTAAGGGTTAGTCAATAAACCAATGTCGGCCCGCTTAAGTTCTTTCCCTTAGTCGTATTTCATGTGATTTGCCATTCCAAACTTGTTCTCTTGCTTCCCATGAAGCCAATTCGTGTTGGACAGCAGCAAAGTTGAAGAGTTAGGTTTTTGGTGCTCACACATTACTAATCCAACTAAGGTATAAGCGACTTAACCCATCCGACATACAAATACAAAAACAAGAAACAAGCATTATAATAGTCCCCGAGTCTCTGCTCGGGGTTGCAAAGTTTTTATTGACAAGCTCATCGCCAACATACATACTGACGTATGAGTAGCTTGGATACATTCACCTCTTAGGTGTAGAAAGGATGAAGCAGTGCTACGTTCCACGGTCGTTTGGATTTCTCTCCGGACCTATCCGCCTTGTTCTATTCCTTGGGTTGTGCATCAATAAGATAGTAGGAATCATTGCGCAAGGCTTTGCTCAAAATGAAAGGTCCTTCCCATGGAGGGGATAACTTATGCATGCCAGCAGTGCGCTGTATTAGCCGTAGTACCAAATCAACTTCCCGGAACACTCGGGGGTTTACTTTCCGGCTATGGTAGCATCGGAGATTTTGCTGATATATGGCGGATCTAGACAAGGCCAGTTCTCTCGCTTCTTCTAGCAGATCAACATTATTTTGCTGGGTTTCTAATTGGGTGACTCTTGACGAATCATGCTCTATGTTGGCCGGTAATACAGCTTCTACCCCATATACCAGAAAGAATAGCGTATAGCATGTTTTCGGAGTTGTTCTTAAACTCCACAGTACCGCTGGTAGTTCTTCTATCCAGCACCCCGCTGATCTTTGCAACGGCTCTATGAGCTAGGGTTTTATCCCAGACAATACCAATCCATTGGACCTTTCCACTTGCCCATTCAATGCGGGGTGGGTGACTGACGCGAGATCTAACCGGATCTTCTTTTCTCGGCAAAATCTCGCAAACGCTCCTTCAGTGAAATTTGTTCCATTATCAGTTATGATGCTATGGGGATAGCCATATCTTAGGATTATATCCTTGAGGAATCTTACTGATGTTGCCCCATCACATTTCCGAATTGGTTTCACCTCAATCCATTTGGTCAACTTTTCAACCATGACCAGAATATGGGTCATCCCTCATTTGGCCGGCTTAAATAGTCCTACCATATCTAGGCACCGTACAACAAATGGCCATATAATGGGGATAGTTTTCAGCTCCGACATAGGTAGGTGAGTTTTGGTGGCGTATCTTTGACAACCATTGCATTTTCTCACCAAGTCTGCTGCTTGCTCCAAAGCACTAGGCCAATAAATTCCATGCCGGAAAGCTTTTGCTACTAAGGCCCTTGAGGAGGCATGGTGGCCATATTCCCCTTGGCGAATATCCTAGAGTATGTCAAGTCCTTCCTCCTGATCTACACACCTCTGCAGTACAGTTGTCACACTCCTTTTGTATAGTTTGGTGTTGATAATTGTATAGGCCTTTGCCCTTCTCTGGACCTGCCTTGAGCTTAACTCATCATCCGGTAGAGTTCCTCCTTTCAAGAAATCAAATATTGGCTTGGCCCAAGATGTTATAGCCTGGACTAGGAATGGTTCCTCATCAATTTCCATCGCATCTACCGACATAACTCCTGCCGGATTAGGCTGATCAGTCCCCGGGTTTGCTGAGGCAGCCCTCGGGTTTGCTGAGGCAGCCCCCGGGTTTGCTGAAGCAGTCCCCGAGTTTGTAGAGGTATTTTCCCACTCTATCTCCATAGGTTCAGCTCCTGATCTGGTGAGTGCCAGGATATAAATTGAATCTGATTCGGGTGACAGTGTGATAGATGGTTTTCTCAATTGCTCCAAAGCCATGTTTGGCGGGATTGGCTGCCAGGATGAACCTAACTTGGACAGCGTATCTGCTGGCTCGTTTTCACTCCGAGGTACGTGATGGAACTCAGACCCTTCAAAGAACCCGCTTATTTTTTGAACATGGAATCTGTATAAAGCCATGTTAGCATCCAAGGCATCCCAATTTCCAGACACTCGTTGTACCACCAAATCCGAGTCTCTAAAAGATTGTATTTGGCGTATTCCCACTTCTTTTTCTACTTTGAGACCATGTACTAATGCTTCATACTCCGCCACATTATTCGAGGCACTGAAGTGGATCTGGAGGACATACTTCAGCTGATCCTTCTTGGGCAAGGTAAGCACTACTCCAGCACCCAATCCATCTTTGAGTTTTGATCTGTCGAAATGCATTCTCCAGTAATTAGAGTCCGGCAGGGGCGATTCGTATTGCATCTCGGTCCAATCCACAAAGAAATCTGCCACTGCTTGTGACTTTATGGCATCTCTTCTGTCAAATTGCGATGCATAGGGGGCTAGCTCAATCGCTCATTTCTCTATCCATCCACTTGCGTCTTTGTTACTCATAATTTCTGAAATGGGTGCCTCACATATCACCTTGATGGGGTGTTCTTCAAAATAATCTTTGAGTTTTTTGGCCGACATATATACGTCGTACATCATCTTCTAATAGTGAGGATAGTTCGGTTTCGAGGCTGATAATACCTCGCTCAGATAATATGCCGGCCTTTGCACTGATTTTCCTTCTTCCGCGTGCTCTACTACAATTACTGTACTTATGACTCGGTTGGTTGCGGCTATGTAGAGCAACATTGGCTCCTTGGGTAGTGGTGCTGCTAGGATTGGAGCTGTAGATAGCATTTTCTTCAATTCTTGAAACGCTAGGTCCGCCTGTGGCATCCATGTGAACTTGTCTGCCTTCTTCATTAGTTGGTAGAGGGGCAAGGCCTTCTCTCCCAACCGACACACGAACCGACTTAACGATGCTAGGCAACTAGTGAGCTTCTGCACACCGTTAAGGCATTTTGGCAGTTCCATTCTTTCTATGGCCCGGATTTTTGTCAGATTAGCCTCGATTCCTCGGCTAGACACTAGAAAACCGAGTAGCTTTCCTTCGGGTACACCAGAGGTGCATTTCTCCGGGTTTAGTTTCATCCGGAATCTTCTCAAGTTTGCGAATGTTTGCCGGATATCCTCAAGGAGCGTATTGCTTTCCTTGGTTTTTATCACCACATCATCCACATAAGCCTGCACATTCCGACCTATTTGGTCATGCAAGCATTTTTGCATGCATCGTTGGTACGTTGCTCCTGCATTACGTAACCCAAATGGCATAGTGCGATAGCAATAAACCCCGTACGGGGTAACAAACACAATCTTTATTTGATCATCCGGATTCATGGGTATCTGGTGGAAAGCAGAATACGCATCAATAAATGACAGTAGCTCACATCCCGCCGTGGAGTCTATGACTTGATCTATTCTAGGGAGTGGAAATGGATCTTTGTGACACGCCTTATTCAGGTTCGTCTAATCAATGCACATGCGCCATACCACAGCTACATTCGGATCACCTTTCTTCTTCTCTACCAGCACCGGATTAGAGAGCCAATCCGGATAGAGTACTTCTATGATAAATCTGGGCGCTAAGAGCCTTGCTATTTCATCTCCAATGACTTTCCTTCTGTCTTCGGCGAAACGCCGGAGTGTCTGTTTTACCGGCTTTGCCCGGGGTCTTACGTTCAATGAGTGCTCAGCCAACTCCCTTGGTACACCTTGCAGGTCTTGAGTAGACCAAGCAAAGATATCCCGATTCTCACGGAGGAAGTTGACGAGCTCGCTTTCCTATTTGCTGCTTAACCCCACACCAATGGTCACGGTACGCTCTAGGAACTGATTATCGATTGGCACTTTCTTCGTGTCTTTGGTTGCTTGGAATGACACACTTCCATGCAGGTTAGTCAGTGCAGGCATATGCTGTTGTGCGGACTGAGCCAATGCCGCCACTTCTAGTATCTTCCTTTTTTCTTGAGCTATCACAAGTGACTCGGCTAAATTAGACCCGGCTGAGGTGCACTCGATCGAATGCCGGAACTCCCCTGATATAGTTACCACGCCCCTTGGTCCGGGCAACTTCATCTTAAGGTAGCTGATGTGGGTACTTCCCATGAATTTGTTCAGCGATGGCCTGCCGAGTAACGCGTGATAAGCACTCTCCAGATTCACCACTTCGAATTCCAAGTTCTCAATGCGGCAATTATCTCTTGTGCCGAATAATACGTCAACTCGGACCTTACCAATTGGCTCACAGGAAATACCTAGTACAATGCCATGAAAGGTGGTCCTCGTTCCTTGCAACATGTTCTCTATTATTCCCAACTTGTGCATGGTATCCTTGTATATAATGTTGATACTGCTGCCATTGTCAATCAGTACCTTGGAAAACCTTACATTGAGATTCGGCCCGATGAACGTCGGATCCAGGACTAGAGCATAGGTTCCTGGGCTTGGCATAATCTTTGGGTGATCCTTGACACTCCATGTAATCTCCTAATCTGCCCAGGGCATATACCTCACCACTGCTGGCATTACTGTAGTCACATCCATATGCCGGCGCTGCAAGCTTTTCCGGTCATTCTCCTCTGTGGTAAACACACAGTAGCTTTGATGATGTTCCCTGTACTCATTTCTTCCCTAGTTCTCATTGTAACCTTGACCTTGTTGCTGGCTATTGCCCACTTGATGTACCGCATCCCTTCTTTCCAGATTTTCATACCTTGGTGGAGGCGGTGGCAACATCAGTTGTTGTCTGTTCCCCCTATTAGTAATGGTGGCCGTGGTGCCTCATTCCTAGGTGTTTCGTTCCGAGGTGCCTATGCATTCCCCGAACTTCCCCGTTCTAACTTCCTCATTCATTCGCATTGCCGGGTTGTATGATTTGCTGGGCTATATGGGCTTGGCATATGGAACTTGCAAGGTTGATCCAGCATGGACTCAAACATATACCTCGGCCTATCCTTTCGTTCTTGCCATTGCTTTTTCTGCTCCGGGGTCCAAAGTTTTTTCTCCTCATTTTTCTGCTGCCAGTTCTGCCCTCGTGTTTTTTGTAAGTGCTCGAGAAATTGCTCACGAATAATTCCTGAAAATCTAATCAACAGTTAAGGCATTGTTCAGCCAAACTCTCACTAGTCCTTCCAACATCTGTGGCACATATCTCACTGCCCATCTTAAATTCCCTGTTGCAATCTTGACTGCTGTTGCGTAATCGATCAGCCAATCCTCCGGCCTCGTACTACCATCATAGGTTCGGGTTCCTCTGGCCAGCTGAAAGTTCGGCACTGGTGGCTCATTCATGATCCGGGGCCCAAAGCATGCTGGACCTAGTGGACCTTGTATCTCAATTTGCTCCGACCTATAAATCCTATCCAATTTCAGCCTTGCATCATCTGGCTGCAAGTTCCTGCTTCCCAGCCTTGACCCCATTACGTGGTGATCCGGTCTGGGATATCCGTCGTTGACCATAGCCGAATAACCATCATTGTATCTTTCCTGATCCGAACGAGCATTTTGTTGTGTTGCTTGTCCCGCGCTCCCCTCTTGTCAAGGTGCGCGCTGTTGCTGCATCCGAGGTAATTTTACCCCGTTCCCATGGGATCATGTTGTCCGGCATTGCCGTTGGAAATGTTCCTCTCACCGGCATTGCCTTGGTCACGGTTACCTCGTCTAGGGACACCTCGGCTGGTACTGTGCCTATCCTCATCAGCTTGCACCGCTTTGCCTTTTCCGGCCCTTAACGGATCATAAGGAACCATCTGTTTATCTGTTCTTCTGGAGTTTACTACCTCTTCTCTCCTAGGATTGTGACCCGGAGACGACGCAGCTCCTCTGGATCTCGCCGGGTTGTTCCTGGCCAAATGTACCACCTGCGACGCTCCTGGTAGCGCCGGGTTTGCCTTGTTTATCTCTTCATTTTGCTAGCAAGCAACTCTTAACAAGTGATTTACCCTCTCTTGTTGCCTTTGCCGTACCTCTCCAGTTAAACCTTCTAACTCGGACGCGGCCGCGTTTGCTGCCTTGAGGTTCTTTGCTGGAGTACTGTACCGATCTAGCCCTCCTGTAACTATCGTGGCTGTCTGACCCGGCCTAGGCTCGTACTCCTTGTCAATCTCTGTGATCAGGTTCCTACCCCGGATTTTCACTCGATCTATCCGGTTTGCTTTAGCATATTCTCTCAAGGTGATGTTTAACGACTGATGCAGCTCTGCTACCTTCTTTGCCCAAGAAAACATTTTCCGTATAGTTTCCTCTAACTCAACCTATGGGTGAGTCGGATCTACCACAGGTGCTATTGGCGTCGCTAGGATATCTATCGCTTGCTGGAGCACATTCTCTGGCCTTTCTAGTGGAGGAAACCTAGACCTGGTGTGCTTTGGCGTTACCTCCGGCTCTGGCGCCGGATCCTTGCTAGGTTCCACGTCAGGCGCGGTCATCAGGACTTCAACGCTGCTAGTGGGGCGAGCGATACGCACTCCACGAGCTGCGCTGAGAGGTGGCTTGCCTCCCTCGACGATGTGCCGCGGATGAATGCAGGACTCGTCCATGCCGACGTAGATCTTGTGCGTGCCAAGCTTGATGAAGACGCCGTTGCGTGGTGGAGGGTGCCTGCCGAAGCTTCCTGCATTGTCACTGACGTAGTCTAGCACTCCAAAGCGCTGAACCAAGCCTGATACAATACGCGCGCCGGCACTGGAGAAGCTTCACATCTCAATTTTCACCCCTGCTAGCACCGCTAGCCCCAAGGTGGGTGCCAACTGTCATGGTGGTGGCATGGCAGATGCCATGGATAGGCTAAAGATGGGGCCAATGAGTGCTAGGGGAATCCAGGGAGGGAGGACGTGGTGGTTCCATGCACGGAAGTTCTTGTAATTTCTCTATCAATGGAGTTTACAAGTTCTCTTATGGCTCTCAGCAAGAAGGAGATGATGTCTCATACTCCCTACCAACTAGCCCTAGAGTTCTACCTTAGACACAGAAATGATTGATCCCTCGCTATAGAGGCCCTGGTGCTCCTTATATAGGGTACCCCGGGTTACATACTTAGGGCACACGTGGCAGCATATTCTTCGAATATGCTCCTCGACTAAAGCTAGATGCTTCTTTATTTCTATTTAACGGCTCGTCTGGGCTTTGGACGTAACTCACAACGTAAGCTTTGTCTTTTGGCGTCACCAGACAGGGGCTACGTCATCCATCTTTGCCCGCGTCACCTTGGTCGCCCCTGACCTGCTGGTCCTCTTCTTTTACTTTACTTCGCTCATGCTGCAGCTAATAAAGCCACCTTTTGACCAGCAGGGGATTCCTTCTCTTGGAAGCCAAGGTAATCCGGCTAGCATATAGCTAATCCGGCTTGCCAAGTCACCTACAAAACAGATAGACATGGCCGGCATATATCTCATGCTGGCCGGACCATATTCAAGGAGATGCTCCATGGGCCGGATCACACCGTGGTTCGGCCTGCCTTGAGGTGACCCGGTCGACACTTGCTTTGACCGCGTCGTACCCCGGCTAACTCGGCCCTTATACCCCGGTGTTACCCTACCCGGGGGTATCCCCCCAACACTCATCATATAACACTTAGCTAATCCAATTGTATCAACCCTAAGCAAGTTAACCAAGCTGTATCTGATCTATAGTCACCAGGTGATCATCTAAAACCCTTAACCAGACTAATTCTAGAGTGACCCATTCTAGAAGTTTCCAAGTCAATGAAGACCAATATCAAGAATGGATATATTCTACTCAATATATACCTCAAAATCATCCACTTGATGATGCTTTGATACCTTGCAACCCATCTAAAACATTCCCTCTCCGATTCTAGTCAAACACCCTAAATCTGCCAAATTTGACCAAGTCTCAAAACTGTTTCAACATCACTTCTTTGAATACCTCCCTTTATCAACCCTTGTGCATTTTTTGAAATGCACTTTAACCACATTGTAAAACATCATAAGGACTACGAAGGCCCACTCTTTCCCTTGGCTAGATAATCACTTAAACCACCTGTTCTTGATGGTTTTGCAGGCAAGAAAGTAACATTTTCTGCAAATATTATCAACTAGCCTACTTGGTCAGAAGCTTACACCTTCATCCTACCTTGTTTGGACCAACTCTTTGCATGATTGTGTTCTACTCATAAATGTCTAGCGATACATACTTCACTTGTTCCAATTGGATCCTTGTGCTTCTAAAACCCACATGGTTTAGAAGGATATTTGATAATCTGCCTTGGCAGGCTTATTTTATTCAAGGTTTGGAATCAATCCTTGGTAAGCTCAAGCATGATCAAGCCCAAAATTCCGTACCATGATGATCTACATAACGTTTTGTATCTATCCATGTACCCCTTGAACCAAGGGGAGCCTTGAGCTCCAAGATACAACCATGTTTTGAAGCTATGAAAATAACATCACCCTAGATCCTTTCTTCCTTGCTTCTTCCCAAAATCAAGTTGTATTCTCAACATCAAACGTTGTAATGAATAGATACACCTTGTGTACATCATATACCTTGCTTATAAATATTTATCAAGTATTATCCATAATTATTATGACTCAAAACCTATTAAATTCCTTTAATGGGCAAAAACCCCAAAACTCCCTCCATAAAGGAAAGTTTGGTTTTTGCCAAAACACTTCTCTAACTTAGGTCACTTTTGATGCCTTTTTATCCTACCCCATCGTCTAACTTCCAAAATAAATATTTTTGAAGAGCTTTATTATTTATTTTTGCCATTTTTCTTAAATTGAAGAAATGGAATAATAATTGTTTTAAATACTTTTAATCCCCAATAAATCATGGGAAAATTCCTCCAAGTATGGATCCATATCTAGGACCATATATACCCAAAAACCAACCCTGACCAATGTGAAAATATTAGATGAGCTTCTATAAACCATTTCTGCACTATTTGATTAAATGAGATTAAAAGGACATTAAATCCTTGGAAAAATCTCAAATAATTTCTAGAGAGACATCTTGACCATACCTAGCTACCAGAAGCATTGAATCATCTAGAAAAGATCCAAATCTAAGAAGTTCTTCATGATCATTAATTTGGCCATTTTATGACTATGAGCAAAACACTTATCTAAACCACCTCCAATTCCCATTCAAAGCTTGAACTATACTTCTCCACAGAAACCACACTCACCCCAGGTTGACATACACTATAGTACCCTCCTCTCCTTGACACTAGTGCTTGGAGTATGAAGAAAAAGAGAGAGAGACCAAGCATATCCCACCAAATCCCGATCTTTACTTCACACCCAGCTGCAAAAGGCCTCCTCCACCTCTATGGTCGTGCATGGCCCCACTCCCCTCCCCTCTGCACCTCTGAAAGCTACCCTAGCTCTCCCTAGCCCCCGCTCCATCCCCTCTCTTCTTTTCACCTGAGGTGAAGAAAGAGAGCTCTACTACCTATTAAACGCATAGCCATGAGCACCCTCTATCTCCTGTCCTCGCCACTAACCTCTCCACCGCCCCTCTGCCCAACCAGCAGCCAGGACCCCCTCATATGTCCTCTCTTGTACTTGGTCCAACATAGACCCTCTCCCTTCGGTTTAGAGGCAAGAGGTTACCCCCATCATGCCTCTTCCTCTCATTTGCTTCCTTCCACTCCACCTTACTTCCCTAGAGCACACTCTCCTCTTCCCCTGCCCTGTCTTGCCCGAGACAAGTAGCAAAGGAAGCTCTCGGCCTCCTCCCTCTCCCCGAGCTAAGCTCCCTCCTCCCTGCTCTTCCCCTGATGCATGTCACGCCGACGTGATCCCCTACTGCCCCTGCAAAGGAAGCTGCACCGACACTCTCCAACGGGCTAGCCTCGGTTGTCGTCGCGCGAACCAGATCTAGTCGCGGTTCCGCCCATCCGCGTGGTCGCCATTGTCCACCGAGTCGCCCCGCCGCTTCCCCGACACCTCCCGAGCCTCAGGTTAGCTGCGCCGCCGCTCCCCGAGCTCCCCTAGGGTTTCCCTCACCGTCGTCGAGGCAGACGAGGATGACGACCCGGTGCCGTCGGATCTCACTTGATCCAGTGGCCCAGATTCACCAATAACCCTTCGGGGTTGTGCGCCGCTGGCAGGCGGGCCCCGCCTGTTGGGTTCTAACGCCGCCTCCTGTGCGAGCCAGTGCCGGGTGGGCCGAAATCCCTCCCCGCGGCCTACTCCCCTTAGATCTGGCCCAGATGCCCTTTTTCCCTGGCCCTTTATCAATTTCCTGTAGAGATCTATATCCAACCGTCTAGTTTAATTCGTTTTAAAAATGGAAAACTGTTTAAACTTCCTAGATCTAAATTAATACATGTTCTTATATGTTCTCTAGAACATGCAGCACCAACCCCAGGTCCAAAAATGTTTTCATTACTTTCTGAAATTTAATCTTCTAAATAGTATCCTTTCCAATAATTAAATCCCTCAGGGAGTTTTACATACCTAATATAAATAAAATGTCATCTAGAAGGTATCTAAATTACCTATCTAGTAGCCTTTGTCTCAATCCAAGTGGAGCTATATATCTGAAGTAATAAAAATGACAAATTTAATTATATTTTTACTTTAGGAATTTCTCTAGGCCAACCCAAAATTGTTTTTAACCTTATTCCAACTCTTAGTGATGTAGTACATAAACTAGTATCAAACCCTAGGATATCACTATTCTTGGAGCCTCTGTTGTTATATCGTGATTTATATATCTCTCTCCAGGGTTGTTTCAGCAGAAAAATCACTACAGGAGTTTCACAACTCCAAAATGGGTGATTCCAATTTCTACAGAAAGATTTTCGAAACTCCTACCTGGTGCCCTTGGAATCACATCAATAGCTTCTGTAGACTTAATCTGGTGAAAAAGACAAGATAACTACAGAACTGAATTAGGAAATTTCCTGAGGGCATTCAGGTAAATATTTCTAAGTAAATTCAACTCTCTCTAAACCATTCCATCAAATTCTACTTAACCATCCAAGGAAATAAATTTTGGACTCACAAAACTTTTCTGATGAATTATTCCCTAAAACTAGAGTTTTATTCACTAGGAAATGCTTAGTAAATCAATGGATTTGATAAAATAGTGAAACTACTTTTGTTGGTTTCATTTTATCAACACCTATCTTTTGATATCATTTTTATACAATGGTATCATACAGAATATGTCCTTGGTCTAAAAGCCCTCTCCTAAATAATTTTCTAGACTGTAACTCCCATAGGATTTCCTTCAAATGCTTCAAAGACATTTTCAATCTTCTAAATCCACTCTTCTAAAAACCTACTGAATTGTAAACCTATATTGTCCACTTTATTTCTGTATGTATGTCCACTTGTATGCCTTGTTTTGATTCTGGTCTTGCTTGTTTGCATGTATACTCGATGACGACGATAGTTGCACTTGTATTGACGCCAAGAAGAAGAAATCTTATTATTATTGGTATTCTTGGTTATCTAAAGAAGAAGTATAGGGACATATTGCCACACTAATGATATCACGCAAGCCACCTTCTTGCTCATGAGTCTTGTCCTACTGTTTAATTATGCATGTTTTATCTACTGTTTATGAAAACTGCACTTCTTTACTATATGCTGATGTATATATGGTAGTGGTTTGGCTCCTCCGAACTATTACACTTTTGTACTATTAAGTACAACCCCCTTGATGACACCTACTGGCCGCTAGTAGAATAGATGGTGCATAACACCATAACCCTTTGGAGACCCTGCTTTAGCCGAAGCAAAACTATAGGATGGGAGGACCCCAGAAAAAGTTTTACAAAAATGTTTTATGGCAAAACCTTGGTGAGGAAAAGAGATGTTGAGAAATAAAAAGGGTTTTGTTTTACAAAATGCTGAACGAAAGATGGAGGAAAAAGGTTTACAAAAACGCACCCGGTTCTTTTGCAGTTTTCTAGAACAATTAACCCGTGCAACCACATTACTCTGGAATGGGACATGGCTAGATTTGATGTTTGTCTATTCTAGTATAAGCTGCCTCGCAACTACTATAGGGGGATATAACAATCCTTGGAGGGTGGTCCTTCTCTGGCAGGGTCCATGTAAAACATCGACCGGGAGAAGGAACGAAGGGTCTACGGGCCTCCACGCGTTACTATGAGCCCCTCATTGAAATCGCACACTTGGAAAGTGGAAAAAGCGCTCCGGTTGGCTTGGGAACTATATAGGGCGTCCTGGTATTGAGGGGAACAACACTCATAGGGTAGGAACATATATTGGAGTGGGCATCCGGAGAGTCTTGATTGGTTGCTCGACCCACGATCGGTGTAGATCAGGGTAGGGTACCCGGATGGTGTGGGTAAACTGTACAACCTCTGTAGAGTGTAAATCTATTTGAATAGCCATGTCCACGGTCATGGATGGTTGGGAAGGTTTCTGTAGAGCGGTGCTTGTTTTGATTTCAAAAAGGACTTCGGAAAAGAAATGGCATTGGAAATGTTTTGACCATGGGATGGTCGAAAGGATACATGCTTTGACCATGGGATGGTCATAAAGGAAGGAAAGGAGTTTGGTCATGGGATGACCAGAAGGAACGCAAATGGGTGACCCCATCCAAATAGTTTACAAGTTTTACAAATGTTTCGAAAAAGGTTTATAGAAGTTTTCAACAAAGATATGTAGATGTTATATCTACAAGGGAAACTATTTGAGAAAAGAAACTCTCTTGGAGCCCTCCTACTACCGCAACCATATTGCATATCCTCTTGTTATTACTATTCTCTTCAGGTGGTTTGTGAGTACATTCAAAGTACTCACTGGCATTTCCCCTGGCTATTAACTTGGTGAGATTCAAGACGTACCTCAAGAAGAAGATGAAGTTGACGGCTATGCGAGCTAGGACGTTCTCCCAGTCAGTTGCCTGTAGGTTAAGGCATGGCTCGGGCTCTACGCTTGATGAAGTTCCGCTCATGATGATCGATGTAGCCATAATGGAAAATAAGGTATGAAGAGTTTACGCCTAAGTAATGGATGTTTACTCTGATACCGTCGGTTATGCGCCACGACTAACTGAAGCCCGTGGTGTATGCATAACAGGGATTCTCGGAGGATTAATCCGGAGGACCCACAGAAGCCCGTGGTCCCGAACCATGGATTCATCATTGGATAAAACACTTTTACCCAAATCTGATCCCTGACTAGATCTAATCAATCTCATTGATCATCCGCACCTGATCTTCCATGCACCCTCGAGTGCAATTGATCCAATCAATCTTGCACAAAACCGATCTATCTTATAGATCGACCACCGAAACCCTAAGTGGATCCTATCCACCACCTCGTGAATATCACATACGCACAGATCTAGAGCGTAAAACCAGAAGCTTTCGCTCTGATACCACTATTGGGCCACGCAGAGATAAACAAAACTTTTCCCTAACGCGGTACTCCCAAGATCTAGCTCAGGTTATAGGCCACGATATTACCGCTAGACGCGCAGATGCGGAAGTTGATCTAGCGCGTCGAACAAGTGTCGAACGATCCCACTAACAGCTTCTTTGGATCCCACAAACTCCTTCGCTAGATCCTCACAAGATCCCCGTCTCTAGCGCCGCACATGAAACGCCTCTACCAGTATCCACACATACAGGAAGGTGCTTCGGACAGAGGATTGCTAGATCCTGTCTAGCCCGAAATGGAAGTGGAGAAAGTGACGGCTAGGTCAGGGACTATCCCTTGTCACTCCACTTATACACACTCCTAGTTGGGCTCAACGCTTGAGGCCCATCTAGGTTGTACTCCAATCTCTATATGGATCTAATCCACATGGGCTCCTTACCCTTAAGTGTGTGACCCTGTAGGTTCACGTACACCTGGACATGACATGAGCTACTCCTCCAAGTATCCCGTCATGGCTTTGAGTCCAACTCACTCCCATCAACACTCGGTCTCAAGTCGATACATGGTAGCGGCCTCTAGCAAGACATGCCAACTCACAAGTGCCGTAAAGTCAGAAGACGAACTTTCAATGTGACTTTTGTCCAAGTCCCTTTGCCACACGATACATCTGTTAAGCTATAGGCAAGTAGTTGCCATCCATTTAATAGCTTAACTCTCTTCTCGTAGCATGATATGTGATTCACTGGACTAACTCTTAGTCTGTCTCGTTAGTTAACATTTAACTGAGTAGCGCATGGTCATGTTTCCGAATCATATCACACGAGAGGGCCCAGAGAATATCTCTCCATTACGGAGGGGCAAATCCCATCTTTGTAATCCACGCCACGCAGCTTGCTTCACAACCAACCCGAACTCTACCTTTATAACTGCCCATTTACGGAACAACGTTTGCTAGAACCTAAGTTGGTGATCCACAACTCGGATCATGCAATCACCCCAGGTCAAAGGATTCCATTGCTTGAGACTACAAATGACAACATGCTCGTTGCATCTCAACTATGGGTCAGTCCGACTCGCTAAACTCTTTAGCCGAATCAGTGTAAGTCAGAATAGCATCACCATGCCCATGACAAGTGGAACCGTGCCATCAGCCGACCTGCACATTGGTCTAAGTTGTGTCTCCAGCACAACCTCAACAACCAAGGACAATCTAGTATGAACAATCATGAATATATAGTTCCACAACCGAATCATGTATTTAGTGATACATACCTGATGTTCATACGAGGACAACTTTACATTATGAATACTTGGGAAATATCATCAAACATGATTGCCTCTAGGGTATATTCCCAACAGCATCTCCGCTAGTGGAACAGGCAGAAGCTTGGGTTGGAGCATCCGAAGCCACTGCATGTCGGCGCAGAGACGACCCGAGGACTGAGAGGAGGTCTGAGGCCCTATGGCATCCTCTGGTGATGTTGCTAGGGGCTCTGACACATCAGACTCGACGGGGAGGTCCTAAATGGACATGCATAGCGGTGATAGTCTCCCATGTTCCTTTAGAAGAAAGAAGAGTAGAGGGATGTGGATCAAGGTAGGGGAGCTCAGTAAGCAAGGAAAGGGGGAAGGGGGCGCTCGAGATACAGGGTACCCTGTCCTTCTCCTTGTAGATCAGAGAGGGGAATCCCTCCCTTTCCATGGTATGGGGAGCGAGAGGAGGGATAGTGGCTCACGGGATGGCTAGGTGGAGTGGAGGGAGCAAATGAGCATCAAGGGGGAGGCAGGGGAAGCCTGCTACTTATCTCGAATGGTAGGTATCACAGTGGACATGGCCCATCCTTGGACATGGCCAATGCATCTTCGCTTGGATAGGTCAGTGGGGGCGGTGGAGAGAGGATGGTGGGGTCCTATGTCGTGGCAGAGGAGTAGGGAGGGAGTGGTGGTGCTACTGCCGACATATTTTTTTAAGATTGGCAAAGATATGGGCATAACTCTCTCACTCTCTCCCTTCCAAGCATAAGAGACAAAATGAGGGGTGTGCTACAGTGCTACTACTGGCCAAGTCGACCAGGATTGGAGTGGTGGTTGCTGGTGTGCTTTGTGGCCATTAGTTGTGATTGTTTGGTGATTTGGGTAAGTGTTAAAAAGAGGGACTATTTGATTTATCTAGCAACCACAAGATCAAAGTAGGTTGATGAGGTTTAGCATGATCGTAGGGGATTAAGAGATGAGTAGTGGTCACTTGGCTAAGTTTGAAAAGAATTCAAATTAAGAATATTTTATTTCGATTGGTTTTAGTGATCTTGGGTTATCATATTTTCATACATACTTTGATTCGCTATAGGATATGATCCAAGTATCCATTTGATGAATGGAAAGTTGGGTTAAAAAGTGGACTTGATGATCTAAAGGATGGTGCGAGAGGATTGGCCAAACCATCTCGGAGTAGGTCACAAAGATTTTCCAAAGTTGGGAGAAACTAAGGTGGTCGAGGCAGAATATTAATTAGCCTCACAAACCTTGGGGGTTTAAGAAGCATAGAGCTCCAATTGAGACAAGGAAGACATGGATAGGTAGACACTTGTGAGTAGAACACAAAAATTGAATAGTTGGCCAATAGAAGATGGCACAAATACGGGAGACTCTGCCAAAGTAGGCATGTTGCTATGATTTTGTAGAAAAGATTAATTTCTTGCCTACAAAACCATCAAGAACAAGTGGATCAAAGGATGATTTTAAAAAGGGCAAGAGTGGGATTTAGAAGTTTTTAGAAATTTCTACAAGATGGTTTAAATGCATTCCCAAGAATGCACAAGAGTTGAAAAAGAGAAGGACTCAAAGAAGTGATGTTGATAACGATTCCAGATTTAGTCTAAATTTGGCAGTTTTTGGTTTTTTGACTAGGATACGATAGTTAATGTGTATGAGGGTATGAAATATTCCAAACTCATGACCAAGTGGGTGATGTTGAAGAGTGGTTTAAGTAGAGGGGATTCATGGCTTGAGTTGGTCCTTTCTACTAGGAAAGCTACAAAAAGGAATTGATTCAAAATGGAGTTTGATAAATAGGAACATGTGGTCACTTGAGGGCCTAGGGCTCAAGAAAAGCTTGGGGGAGTTGGGGAATCGCTACATTGATCAAGATATACTATAGAATATGGTGGAACATATCCCAAGGATGATTTTTGAGGTGGTATTGGGCCTTGATTCCAGAATTAAGGGTTTTTTGGGTGGCTTGTCTAAAGGTGATGCTGATAACAGGGAGATGGTTGTTCTTTCTACTGGGTTTTGATGATTTCTACTCAAGGTATTAGGGATTTTATTGTCTGGGGAAGTCTATTGCTAAAGAAAGCTCCTAGGTTAGCATCACACTACTTGCTATCCAAGCAAGTTAAGCAACAGATCAAGATAATTCATCTTACAAACATATAAGTCTACAACTAAGGTTACCATTAAGCTTAGCTTGAGGTAAAGATGTGTATTTTGAAAAGGTTGTATTTTGAAGTATATAAGAGTACTTGGTACTTCTACCAATATTGGAATCAAAATGTTTTATAAAAGGTTTTGGAAAACTAGAGGTAAGATTATTTGGAAGCTCTATCTTGAAAACATAAGGAGATGATAGCATTTAGATCTCTATAGTTTTGTAAATAGAAGCTACTAGAATACTTGTTGTAGCAATGTCATCTTGGCTTTTGTTTTTGAAATGCCAGAACATTTGAGAATATAAAAAATAATCCAAGACCTTTCTTTTGTTAAATAGATTTTGTCAACTGAGGGTGAGGTAAGGAGTATATCATCTACTACACATTCAGATGCATGAGTACGAACAAGCAAACAATGACTGCATCACTCAACAATGAAAAGTTTTTGTTTCCCTTGATTTTTGCATTCTGGACAACTAAGCAAGGTTATTGAAATTGGGATATTACACCCCGAGTGCATCGAGTGGGAGTTTAATAGGAGAAAATTAGTTCTAAGGAATGAAACCTAGCTTTATAGGTAATTGAACCGCCCGCAGATGAAGTCAACGTGGCAGTAGGTCGTGTGGCGGACAAAGTCAACGTGGTAGTGGGTCACCATAGCCGAAAATTATAGTGGGTAGGAGTATCCGAAGACTATAGTGGGTCGCTGGAGCCGATGTCGGTGACGGGTTACCACAGCCAAAGACCGCAACGGGTAGCCGGAGTCGAAGACTGCAGCGGGTCGTCGCAGCTGAAGACCGCAGCGGGTCACATGGCGTAGTCGGTGCAGCCCCAGACATAGAGTCAACACGGTCAACAGGGTCGACACAGCAGGGAGTCATGTGATAGACATAGAATCGACACTGCTAACGTGGAGTCACACAGCGGATGGAGTCGACGCGACGTCAAGCCATGCAATCGACCGGAGTCGACGTTGTGGCGAGTCATGCGGTGGACCGGAGTCAACGCTGCGGCGGGCTAGAGTCGACGCTGTCGCAAGTCGTGCTATGTTCCGGAGTCAATCGGCCGGTTAGGTGCAACGCCCCAGGCGTAGAGTCTATGTGTCGCATGGAGTCGATGGAGCGGCAGGTCACCGGCGGACGGGAGTTGACGTAGCAGCAGGTTGGTGCCGACTCCGGGCATTAAATCGGCTTTCTCGAGAGATGGCTTGATGTAAGATGTCTAGGTAGCCGATGGAAGTGATCTTATCGAGACGTTCGTTAAGACCGCCTTGCGATGCTTGGTGAACGTGAAACCGATGAACGTGGACCTCTGAGACTCTCAGCTAATGGCAGAGCCGGTGGGGCAACTTACAACGACGATTGCTTCGGGCTTCAATCTCCGGCACCGCGCACAAAGCTGGCTTGTAGAAGTGCGACTCGGTTTCCCCTTTTCCATCGTGATTTGAGCAGCTGGCCGAATGTTTGATGTGAAGCACGTCCACTTCCTTGGCTTTTTTCCTTTCTTTTCTCTTCCTAAAATATTTGAAGTAGGAGCAAGTTGCATGATCATCGCTCCATATCACTTCTTATTTTCTGCCTGGAATACAATCATAAAGTTAAAAGTATCAGAGATTCCTGAAGGCATATCATTAGAGAAGCTTCCTTGACCAATAGGTAAATCAAGAGAACAGCCATAGCAGCTGCAACATGAGTTGAGTATGCAACAACAATCGAAGGACGCATACCGAAACGAAAATTGAAAATATTTCTACAATAGGGTTTTATTGAAAGTGTTCGTAAACATCACGAACGTAACAAATATTTCTTGGTTTCAACTTTAGGACATCAAAAGAAAAAGACTAGAAAAGTAATCTGATCTTTATCTTTTTTTCTCAAAGAATGAATAAAACCCCTTATGAAAGCTCTTTATGATAAGCTTCTCTAAATCTGGAAAGTTTCTCTTTCACGTAATTGAGATCGTTTAATTGAGTTCTTTAATTTGCGCTATTTATGGGCGTGTGTTCAAAGGATAAAAACATGGATTCGCAAATAAAAAAGAAATTCGTAGTCACTTTTTTCTGTCGCGTAAAAAAAGTCTTTACATGAGAGCTATAGCGGCTGGGATAAGGAATTGATGTCGTGAAGTCAACATGGAGTCCTTGCCTGATATAATCGTCGAGTTGTATTGTCAGATCAAAAGCTTATTCCCTTTTTTTCACGTGGAGTCCTTGCCTTATCTTGGAAACCGACATCTGGTATGGACCAGAGTCGGACATGCTACTGCTACTTGACGCAGTGGAATGAAAATAACTCAGACAATTCAACGACTTCCGCACGCCTCCGATCTTGTCGGGAACATCTTTTCTTCACCTTTTGTCGTATGCACATATGCCAACCTTGTTCATCGGATCAGAATCTTCTTCCGATCTGTGTCGTGTCGAAGTAGGAACGCAAGCTTTCCTTTCGAGTTTTCGACATGCTGCCTATTCCTTCTGTATTGGAGACATAATTGACGTAGAGCCTCCATGTGTAGTTGAAGTAGATCTGCTCTCAGGAACCGACAAATCATAGATTGCCAGTGATGGAACCGCCGAAGTTGTAACATCAACCCATAGGTTTTTGAGGGAGCCAAAATGGATCTTACCGCTTTCGATCGTTGATTTGTTGCTTGGTGAAGAGGGAGCCGCTTAATTCATGACTCCAGCACCCATATTTCCCACAGACAGTGCCGAATGACAAGGGGAACGTCGGTAATGTCCATTGTTATGGATTTGGGTTTCATGGAAAAAGGGGTGCGCTAGTGATTTCATCGGCTTATCAGACAAATAAGGGAGGCAGGGTTTACCCAGGTTCAGGATCTTTTAGAGAAAACCCTACTCCTGCTTCTCTGATCTTTATTATTAGAGAGTACATAGTCACTGGGTTGCTAGATACGATCTAGCTTACAGCGGATTGCTATGAATTTATTACGGGGTCTAGATCTAATATGTCTATTGTGGTGTGTTCTCCTTGTTGGATCCTCCTAGCCTTTATATATGGGGAGGCTTGGTCTCAGGTACCAATCTGAGTTGGTTACAAGTTGGTGTTTGTGTAGAATATAATTTGAACTTTCCTTGTCTTGTGCATTTAGAATCGGTGTCCTTATAGGCTTCATATCAACCAAACCATCATGGACTTCATGGATCTTGGTATATCTTCATTTGGGCCTTTCATTGGGCCGCACCGCATATGCCAACAGTTGGCACCCGAAGGGTCTTGCCCATATCACCTAGGTCTAGAAGGATAATGACAAGAGATATAGCATAGTTTTGATGTAAACAAGTAAGGGACCGTAGGAGAAACATACCCTGGATCATTGGTGTGTGAGGAATTGAATAAAAAACAAGTAGAGGTAGATATCCAATTGAGATGGTTCGAGGTTTGAAGGAACAAGAACGAGAAAGAGGGGATTTATTTTAGGTTTACCTCCTCCTTGTCAGATATAGGCTAGTCATGCACGTGGTACGAACAGGGAGGTACGGTCGCGGCCAGCCCATACCGATGGTTGTTACCTTTGATTTTTCGGATCTCAGGCGATGACCTTGGTATGGGCACGTGGTACGACCAGATGCGCTCGTAGTGATGGTCGTTAAGCTTGTAATAACTGTTTTCGAAAGCTGGTGTTTGTTTCGTGGACATGGTACGGGCACATGGTACGGGCAGACTTCGACTGTACCGGTGATTGTTAATACTTTTGTCCCGGTGAAAAAAATCGAAATTCTATTATTTTCTCTTCCGTGAGGTTGTATGGGCGTCTCTACCCATATTGCTGATTGTTAAAACTTCTGTGAGCTGCAAAAATTGCATTTTCATGTATAATTTATTCACACGTCTTTGCACACAAACAAAAAATCGAAAATGACGTTACATATATATATATAACCAATCAGTACTTCCGCTAGCCAAGTGTTAGTAAATAATTGGGATTGAAATTTACCTTGTTCTTCTCCTCCCTCCATAGGATCTTTGAACACACTTTATTAGCACACAAAAATAAAAGAAAAAAGAAAAAAACACTAACACAAAGACTTCAATTTTTATTTCACATAGGTTGCCCCTCATGAAGCGCTTCTAGTTAAGATCTATTAGCTTGATCCAAATGGTGATCGCTTTGGTTTCGGTTTTGGAAGTGGGATACCCACTCCAAAGTAATTACCTTTCAAGGTTTATGATCCCACCATCATTAGTCTTAGCCTTCTTCTATCTAGGCAAGTGAACTACAAATGGTTCTCTAGAGGCTAGTAATATTCTCATATTCCCTTCATGCAAGTTAATAAAGGCTTTGATAGTTCGTAAAAATAGGCTACCTAGAATGATAGGCACTATAGGATCTTTAGGCATATCAACTATAACAAGATCAATAAGTGCAAGACATCCTTTGATGTTAACAACTATGTTTTCTTTAATTCCCACAACTTTCTTATAAGTAGATTCAGCTAAATGGAGTTTTATTCAGTAATTTCAAATGGTCCAAGGTTTAGTTTATCAAACAAACTTTTAGAAATTGTTGAAACACTAGCACCTAGATCACAAAGTGCATCTATGACATTAACTCATTTATGTATCTTAATACCGGGCTCAAATATATTATCAAGCTTAGCTAGAAGTTTCTAAACTAATTTCTTATATTCCATGTCTAACTCACGTACTTTTATGGCCACTACATTTATAAATTGTTGGTATATGGCATCATTACCTCCTTCAATACCGGGATTCTTCAATGCAATCATCTTGACTAGGTCTTCCACGGTATACTCCAGAGACGACGCATTACTATAATCTAGCTCTTTAGGTTATTCATATTCATTTTCAAACCTCGTCATTTTGAGGTCTTCAACCGGATTTCGCTCAGGATTTCCTGCGAATCTCGCACGTATGAGAGTTTGGCTCTCAACAATTTTGCCTAGTAGTGCCTCCACGATCTTTGTTCTTTCTTGTATAGCCTGTACATCATTTTCAATAGCAATAGCTTGATTAGAAATTTTAGCAATAATAGCATCATGGTTATCTTTTATTTTAATAAGAACATTATTTTGTTGAGTTTGATCTTGCATAAATGATTTAAAGGAATTTTGAAGCTCTAGATTACCATTGTTCACTCTGTTACTATTATTTAAGTTATTTTTTGGAGCACTTGCATGATTAGAATATTGTTTTTAAAAGTTTGTGCCAAAGGTTTGACTCTTCTATGTAGGATTACAAGGATTACGGGCTATAAAATCTACTTGTTCAATAGTAGTGGTGGTCATGGCATTTACTTGGGTATCTTCCTTACCCTTTATAATAGTTAATAGCTCATTTAACTTTACTACAAGATCTTCATTATTCTCCTTGGTGATTGAATTCACCTTCCTTGAGGAGTTTCTTTCTGCATCACATCGGGTATGGAATCTTTGCATATCATCAAGAAGATGTTTGGAAACATTTACTTGCTTGCGCATGAAAGTGCGTCCTACAGCAGTATCAAGCATAGATTTAGACGTAGGATTAAAACCATTGTGAAATAAATAGAGGATTAACCATTCTTCCGTCCCATGGCTGGGACAATTCATTATGAATTCCTTCCTCCTTTTCCATGCAAGCACTAGTGGCTCACGACCTTCCTTCCTAAATCCAGTAATATTAGATTGAAGTTGCATAGTCCTAGCGAGAGAGAAAAACTTAGTCATGAAATATTAATACATTCCTCCTAATAAGTAATAGTGCCTTCAGGCAAAGATAGCAACCAATAGTTTCCCTTTACTCTAAGTGAGGAAGGGAATAAACGTAGCTTGACCGCATTGGGTTTAAAATCTTTTATGCGCATCCTATCACATATTTCAGTAAATGTATTTAAGTACAAACCTGAATCCTTAGAAGACGAGCCTCCAAATTAGTTATGTTGAATCAAACTTTAAAAGGTAGGCTTTATTTCATAATTCTCCACTATGGCAACGGTCTGTATGATTGGTGCACACATAAAAATGTTTATTAGCATACCATATTCCACAAGCTACTTTTGCGCCTTATTACTAATTCTTCTATAGCTCTAGCATCTCCAACCCGAACCACTCCCCTCCCCACCGCTTGCGAAACCCGGCTAGAGCGCTTGTCGCCATGCCCCAGGACCGAGTGGACCCGCGGCCTCCCGATGAAGTTCTTGCTGGTGGAGACGTTGTGAATGGATACACCACAGGCGAGTGACGAGATCGGATTTGGAGATGTTGGAGCGTTTCAATCTCATCGAGGAGTGAACACGAAGGCATGCCTTCATCACGGCCAAAAATAGCTGTGGGAGAAGACGACATCACAATTTACTTACCATTCAGAACTAACTTCATGGAGGTGGTAAAATCATTAACAACATAGATTCTTGCTTCCCGTGTGCTAAAATTTCCCCCTCTCACTTCCATCTGGTGGTCAACACTGATGGTTTCATCCATACCTCATTTAATCTCGTTCCTGACAAGTACTCTTTTTCTCGTTCCTATGATATAACATTCTAGTGATCAAATCACTTGCTTGTAAGCTATGTCAATGTGATACCACCGAGAGGGCCCTGAGTATATCTCTTCGTCATCTGGATGGAAAAATCCCATTCTTGATCCATGAGCCTCAACTAACACTTTCCAAGTACCCGATGACACCTTTATAATCACCTAGTTACGAAGAGACGTTTGATGTAATCAAAGTACATTTCTGGTGAAAGTGATTGACGTGATATCATGGTCTAAGGAGATTGAGTTACTACGAATGTGATAACAATATAAATGACATGATTGTATTGTTACATCTACTTCGGGTGACTATTCATCATATCATTCTCCAATGATATGACCATGGTATTAACAGCATCCAATGTTCATGATCAGGAAACCTGTGATCATCAGTTAATCAACAAGCTAGTATAAAGAGATCCTCTACTAAGAACCTTTTTCTATTTATAGATCACACATGTATTAATATTTCCTATTAACACAATTATAGCATGAAAAATAAACATTTGTTATAGACCTAGAATAGCATAATAACCACCTTATTATTACCTCTTGGGCATATTCCTTTCAGCGGTTTCACCACACATCTTACTTTCCCATGAGCTTTAAACTACACAAAAGAGATGATTTTGAGATATTCGAAGAAATAACACATATAATATACTTGGAATAGAAAGTGCTACATAGGTAGGTATGGTGGACACTGTTGGAATAACTTGGTTTTAAGGTATTTGGATGCACAAGTCTTTGCTTGTTTAATTATTTAGACTAGTAAGAGAGAGAAGGTTGACCATCCACAAGCATGCAAAAGTGTCCATAGTCCTAATCATTTCTTATTAGATAATGTAACTTAAATTTACTCACCTATGCATGTAACTAAAAGATAGCACTAAATAAGAGACTTGAAAATTATCATTCATTAAACCATATGGAACAAACAACATCATGCATAACATGTATGTCAACTTTTATTTCCCTTTCCCCTTATTATTTTAGCATCCAACTAAATCTTACTTTTTATTCCAGTATATATTTCATTTTTATTTAAGACAACTTCATATGGTGGTCTTATTACTCATCACGTAAAAATGCAAAAGTAAACATAAAACTAAATTAAGACGCTCCAAGTTTATGCAGAAAAAGTATTATGTTGATCAAAAATAAATTTTATAGGTTTGCAAACAGTGAGTGTAATAGGTCTAATGGGGTGACTTGGGCATACCCAAGCTTATGGTTTTCACCATTCTTGGATCGATCATGGTGTGATGTTCCTCTATTCCATGTGAAAAACATCAACACAAACTTTTCTCCCATATCTTTTCTAAGAGGTGACAGTAGTTGGCACAAAGATATATTGCTAGATGTCATAGAACTCCCAAATAAATTTTGGTTTGAGATGTAAATAGAGTATATTAAGTTTACAACATCAATATATAATATTAAAAAGATTCAAAATGAAACAAATTGAAACTCAAAACAATGACTTAAACAATAAAAGGCAGAATTTGTCCAAAAAAATAGCAGCTGCAAAACATAATTATTTACCCTACTTAAACATGTCCTAAATTTTTGCCACTTTTTTGAATACATAGGATTAAAATTTGTAACTTCCATAGAAAATTTATCTCAATCGGAGTTATAGAGAAACTAGAAAACATTTTCGTGAATAACAGCATGTAGAAAAGTGCAACTCCTAGTAGTTATATTAACTTTTATACATCCAAATGGGTTAAACTTGGTACTTTATTGAAAACTAAAAAAACTAAACGAAAAGGAAACTCTCTTTCTATAGCGGGAGTACAAAAAGGAAAATCAGAAATAAAAACAACCGGGTCATCTCCCGAAAAGCGCTTTCTTTATAGCCATATAGCTTGGCTTACTTACTTGTTTCAAGGTGGTTGGATATCATGTGGTAGCTTGTACCTTGGTGACATCTCCTTATTCCTAGGATAGTATTCCATGCAGTTCTTATGAGGGAACTGAGACTTAACATTCCATTCCTTTGAATCAATGACAACCCCTATGGATCTCAAAAAGGTCTTCCCAAGATAATTGGACTAGATGTTTTACTTCCCATGTCCATAACAATAAAATCAATAGGAATAAATTTCATATGTAAATAGACCATAACATTACTAACTCTACCTAAAGCATGCCTGGTAGAATCATCAGCACATAAGAGATCTATGGTGCATTTTTCTATACTTTTAAGTTTAAGAAAGTCATATAATTCTTCTGACAAAACTGAAACACTAGATCCTATATCTAATATAGCACGGTGATTTATTTGCCAATGGTAATATATATTTTGGGGATCCAAACATCCCCAAGCTTTGGTGGTATCATACCTTCATTATTGTATCTTGCTACCTTTTCTTTAATGACATAGTTTGCTATGTATGATCCAAATGCCGCTTGATGAACATTAATAGAAGGATCATTAATTTTTTTGTAAGATATTAATAAGTTCATGAAAGCTACATCTATCAAGATCTAGTAGAGGTTCATTTAGTTCAATAAGTATTTTAACTTTATCTACTTGTTTATCCTTGTTTTCTTTTACTACCATAATGGATTCTTTTTCTTCTTCCACCATCATGTTAGGTTTAGTTGTTAGAGATCCAATTTTCAATAAGAGTGGTTCAAGGAGATCAGTATAATATTAACAATTCATTATAGGTTTCTTCCAATGTAGAAGGCACACTTTCAGTAATAGTGATAGAATTCATGCCTACGACAGGTGGTATTTGTGGTTTTACTACATGCATGCTTAATAATGTTGGTTGATTATGAGAAAGTTTAGAAAGAGATTTATCCAATCCTGCTGATTGATGTTGCAAACCTTTGATTTCCACACTTATGGATGAAATGGACTTATTTAATTCCTATATCATTGTACTGTGACTAGCTACCTTTGAAAAATACTCTTATTTGGTTCTTGTTGTTTTTCAATGTTATCATTAGTGGAAGGAATGGTTGTAGGTTTCCTTTTATTTTGAGTTTCATTAGCATTAGGATATGGAATAAAAGGGTGATTAGAATAATTATTCTTAGCATAAGGTGGCCTACCATAAGAGTTATTAAAGTTGTTCCCATATCCATTGTTGCCAAAATTTCTTATGTAGTTGACATCTACATTTTCAGTATCATTTCCAACAAGATTTTTTAAAGGAACATCATTTGTTTAGTGATGTAAGTAAGTACAGTATCAACTTTAGCAGCCAAGGAATCTACTTCCCAACAAAGTTGACTTTCCTAGAAGATGAACTAGGTGCTCTTTTAGTGCGTCATTGACTATAGTTTTGTAGGATGTTTTATAAGATAGCTTTTGCTTCAGGAATAATTTTACTTAGAAATGCACCCCTGGTAGTAGAATCTAGCATGCATATAGACATGTAGTTCAAAACATAGTAAAAAGAATGTAAAATAGTCCATTCATCATCTCTGTGTGATGAGCAAGTTCTAAGCATGATTTTAATTGTTTCCCAACCTATAGCTACATGTTCATTATTATTATGTTTAAAGGATATAATGCTATTTATATTTTGTAAGATTTTAACACGAGGATAATATTTCTTAATAAAAGCTTCTTTCATATTATCCCAAGATTTTATGCTAACATTTGGTAATGATAGTAGTCATTCTTTATCTTTGCCTCTAAGTGAGAATGGGAATAGTTTAAGCTTAACAATATCATTTTCCACATTCTTAAAATTTTGCATGTCACAAATTTCACAAAAGTCATGTAAATGCATGGAGGCATCTTCACTAGCACTTCCCCCAAAGTGTTCTTCAGAAATAATATTAAGTAGCCCAGGACTTACTTCAAAACAATCAGCTTTAATTTCATGAGCTGTAATAGGCCTAGCAATAAATTGCATTAGGGGTGTTGGTGTAGTCATATAGTTTTGTAGTTATTTCTCCCATGATTATAAGAAAAGTAAAGTTACAATATTTTTTATGGATTTTTTATATAGTAGAAAGTTAAAAACAAGACTAAAAGAATATAAAAGAAAGGACAAAAAACAAGACTAAATAAAATTGCTTTGTAAATATAAAACATAAGAAAAGCTCACAGTGGTGCAACCTCCCCAATCTTAGGTGGTTGCACAAATTGATGAACACGATGCCAGAAGGTGTTCTAGCAATTTTTGTGGAAGGAAAAATGTGCTCAAAATTTGATGAATATGCTCTTGCAATGTGCTAGAAAATTTCCTAACAATTGTCGTGGGAATTATCTAGCCACCACCCACTAAGAAATTGTTCCTTGCAATTCCCCAGCAATGGAGCCAAAATATGTTCTTGATGGCAACAACTCCATGTGTACCAACTCGTTGGGACTCGAAGTGTAGAGTGTTGTAGCAAGTGTTTTTCCCCATAAGGGTGACTCGGGGTTTTTTATCAAACTCTCGGGGAATTGTGTTAGGAACTTCTTCTGATATCTTCTTCATGCAACCTACAAAACAAAGTATTTTCCTTGTTGATACCTTCGATCCGGATTATAGTTGCAGCATAGTAGATTTTCCCTAGAAGACCTAGGTTTAATCGAACCTTGTGAGACAATTGAAGTAGGTAAAGGAGCGTCTACAAGACTTGCTAGTTTGCTTCAATCTTCACTTCATGGACCTTTCTAGTTTTCTTTTGTTATCGGGGTTCTATCAATGGATGGAGATATGACAGAGTTGAGGTTTCACCTGCAGCTATGCATACATATGGTATAACGATAACAATAAGCACATTCATGAGTAAATGATCTAAACTAGATTGGATTTGGAAAATACTAAAGCCCTCGCGAGCCACAAGAATAGCATAAAGTCTCTTGGACCAACCGTTATACCACTAAGAACAGGGCTATGTAAGATTATTAAGTAAAATACAGACGAAAGCATTAAGATAAGTGGTTTTTGCTTTTGTTCCTAAGACGATCACCAAAAGACTACTATAATCCATTTGATGTCATTGGGTTTCGTGCGTAGGCGTTGTTTACCACACATCTCAACTCAAACCTTGATCAATCCTAGGGGTCTTGGGTACCTGAGAAGTCCTTGGATTGAGGACAATGATACAGATACAAATCTGCTATGCAATCACCTCACAATATTCCCATGTAATTAGATGCACATAATTGCTGCGAGGCTATTCCCCAACATGTACCGGTGATGACTACTCACTAATTTTTAATATCAAGGATATAAAAAATGTAGAATTACTTAGATAAATACCAAATATCCTTACAATAGTTTCCAACCACGAGGATATCTTGAATACAAGTTATGGCTATGGCTATGGATGGAGGTGGAGATTGAAATGATGAACTATGGTGGTCGTGAAGTGGTGGATCTTCTTTGGTGTGTTTTCATATGCAATCTACGGTGGCTAGGTGTCTCGAAATATATAGACCCCTTCACAAAATTTCCTTTGTTTGACCCGTCAAATCCGCCGTGTAGTACGGGCGGATGGTACGGGAAAGCTCCTCCTATACCAATACTCGTAACCCTTCTTGTTGATGGCATTTGGTCCTAGTTGACTTCACGGTGTTGGAAACATGCCGGTCTTTGGTACTCGGGAGATCTGGCGAGTTGGCAAAGCTCGGTGGCGAGGTCCAGTAGTACCGGTTGGGAGAGTGGTAGTACTGGTCGGACCAATAGGTAGTACCAGTGATGCCTTCTTCTTGCATCTCCTCTTCCATGGTTCTTGCTTGGGTGTCTGGTTCCTTGGTCATCCGTTGTAGATCCCCTTGGCGTCATGGTCATTGGTAGGGATCTAGGTGTAGGACACGCATGTGGCTCAAGTAGGATCCCATTCAAGTGATGACCAAAGTAATACAAGAGATGGAAGCAAATCACCTTTATAGTAATAGTTGGCATATCATGATGTGGACCCATGGTGTTTGCCATGTGTTGGGCTACATCACTTTTGCAAGCCCTCTTGATGCTCATTGTGGTGATGGAGGAAAAGCCCTCCATATTTTGTTAGCCACTCCATTGATTAAACTAGGACAAGAGGAGCATTGGTGTTGTCTCGAAGGTTGATGGCGAGGTTTCTCATGTTATGAATGTTTCCTTCGAGCATGTACATGTCATCATACATGGTGTAGGGGCTTTGTGGCTGCTGCTCCTTCTCAGGTCTTTCTTGTTGTTCTTCTTCATCGTCTTCCACTTCAGGTACTTCCTCATGTGGTAGATTTGTTGGAAATATGCCCTAGAGGCAAATAATAATATAGATTATTGACATATTTCATTAAGTTCATAATAAGTTTTATATCAAGATATAACTTTAATAATAGGAACATCAATACACATGTGATATGTAAACCACCAGAGTTCCTAGTGATCCTCTAGACTCTAGTTCATGGTCAATCAATGATCAATGTTTCCTGATCATGGACATTTATGTCAATTGACAATGGGGTCATTTAATTAGCTGAATGAAAATGATGGACATACCCAACATAAAAATTGTAAGAATATCAAGTCACGAAGTTCACCGTTGTAATAACTGGGAAACATAGTAACCAATTCCTTAGACCATGAGACCATATTAAATCACTGCTACCCGAGAGTGCCTTGCTTGCATCAAACGTCACTCGGTGAAACGATGATCATAAAGGCGACTTCAGGTATTTAGAAGGGCATGTAGAGGCATACATGTCAAGAGCAGGATTTGTTCTTCCGCATGACAGAGAGGTACTCTAGGCCCACTTGGAGATATGACATCCATAATGCTGCAACGTGTGACTAGGTCACGAGGATGGCATAACTCGGAACGAGTAAAGTTGTACTTGTCAGTAATGAGATTGAACTCGACATGGCAATGTCATTGATCAGGTCTCGGACAAGTAAAGTATCAAAGTAACAAAGGGAATATGACTCTATGTTTAATGGTTCAACGACAAAAATTCTCGTTGAATGCAGAGGGGTCATTATGGGCATCCATGTCCTGCTGATGATTATTGGTCCGAGAGGGGTCTCTACCATGTCCGAAGTTTTCCCGAACCATTAGGATGGCATAATTAAGGGTTTGAAAATGCTCGAAGATCGTTTTGGTATGATAGGAATCACCGAAGAAAATAGAAGGGAAAATCGGAAGTGTTCCGAGAAAGTCCGGCAGGTGTCTAGAGTTGTCCAGAAGGAGCTTCGGTGCAACGGGAATTAAATAATATGTAAATATATGTTAATTATTGAATTATACATTTATTTATATTTATTTAATTATTCAAATATGATTTAATAGGCATCCCATGCCTAATGGGACAAATCCCTAGGGGAAGGGCCCATGAGGGAAAACCCCCGAAAGGGAAAAAGGAGGGAGTGGGCAGCTAGGCCCCTTGGTGGCCAGCCAAGCCCCCCTCTCCTCGCCTTGTTTTAGCCCCACATGGCTAAGCCAAGGGACTTGGGGACTCCCCTTCCCATTTATAAATGAAGGAATATGGAGGGATTTAAAAACACCAAAAATCCCAAGCTTTGAGGCTTCCCCCTCCAAGTGGCCTCCTCTCTCCCTCTATCTCTTGTGAGCATGGACCCACTATAAGGGCTACAAGAATAAGAGTGTTCTTCACCGCGGAGCACCGTCACGCTGTGAGGATTCTGGATCCAGGAGATCTACTTCCGCAACCTCTGCTGGATTAGGGTCCGGGAGTTGTCGTCAAACACCGTATGTGTGTGACTCCCTACGAGGTGCTGCACTAGTGGTGCTCGAGTCGTTCGAGACATCAGAGTCATTTTAGCCGGTGGAGATGGAGATAGTGGAGCCATCTGAGGCCAGAATGACCTTGACGTCAGTGTTCATACGACTACATCAACCACGTTCTCCCGAACATTGACAAATATTTTCGGTATTCAAGGGTAAGTTTACAAAATCCCCTCCCGTTACTACATTACTAATAGATAGATTCTAGCAGTAGGGTTGTTTGCATAGGAAAAAATAATTTTTTTAGGCACTAAACCCCAAAAGTGGTATCAGAGCTAGGCTATGCATAGTTATGCTAGTACGGGTAGAACACATGTTGATTTGAGTGGGCGTTGATCATATAATTGTTAACCTCCCATGTGTACTTGCTTATACCTCAACACTTCTTGATCGAAGCGCCCCCAACCAACATTACGCGTTCATTCACGAGACTGGTCCATGCTTGACATATGGCTTGCACCGTATAAGTGGCTTGGGGTGTCAGTTTATCTCACAATAGTTGGTATACCATTTACAACAGAGGGCCCCAAGAGGGGTATAATAGAGACAATTATTTAACCAACATTGTGGTTCAAGTTCGTAGGTAACAAACTTGTGCGAAAGCTCTAGAAGCCACGTAAAATATGCAAAAGATAGAGTAGAGGCGTCTAACTTTATTTTGTAGGGGCTTGTGATATGATATGGTCAAAGCCAAAGGTAAAGTAGTTTACTTTCCTGTTGCTAAGTTGTAGTTCTAGGATGGTGGCTTCAAGGTCTTGACACCACACACCGGAGCGCATGATGGAGATCATGGCATGACGATCTACGACCATGTCATGTCACACTTAATTACATTTGATGTATAATTGTGTGCATCTTGTGTGTGCTATTATTATATACTCGACAATATCATTAATACGGTGATCCCTTAATATAATACCAATATTGTGTTCTCCCTTAGTGTACACCACCAAGAAACTTCTCCGATATGAGGCACGTCGTGACAATTGTGTGTCAGACAAATCTATGCTCACATACGGTGTGTGTAGGACATGTCGCACAGCGGATACATGTAAGGTTGAATAGGTGAGCCTAGCATGTACATACATGGCCTCGAAACACGGATGATCGAAATATCAAGCATGAGTCACATGAATGATGTGGTTGACATTGGAGAATGTCTACCATTGCACCTATATTACCGGCCATGACAATCGGGGGTGACATAGTGAATAAGGATTGTGTTATCACTAAAACTTCTTTAGGGATGTTTGTTTTAGTGGGATCTCATCTAATATAATGTGATTATAATTTGAACTCTTATTATCAACTTATTCTAAATGTCTTTGCATAACTTTTGCAGATCATGTCAAAACCAAAGTCTCTATTTAGTTTTGAGGGATTCTTGAAGAGTGAGAAACTCAAAGTAGATGGTTCCAACTTCATAGACTAGTATGAACCCCTGAGGAACCTCCTCATCTTCCATGATTTGTTCTATGTACTACGAGAACAGCTAGATGATTTTCTCGTGGGCTTCACTAGGTTGCCCGATGATCAATGATTATCGTGCCCGATGTGACGCCTTCATGACACTCAAATACACTATGGCTCATGTAATGGAGCCTGCTCTAGAAGCACGGTTCCATGAGATTGAGGCCTTCAGCCTGGCTGAAGGAATTCAGATGCTCTTTCCATATCAAGTCAGAATCACGACATTTGAATACATGGATGAATTCCTCTCAACCAAGATGAGGGAAGACACCAGCCGGAAGATCACTAGGATATCATGGAAATAATTCATGAGCTCGTTGTGGACATCACAGACTACTAGGTGACCAAAAAAATTGCGATAGATGTGGTGTTGCACTCGCTACCCCACAACTACAAAGATTTCATCTTGAACTACCTCATGGAAGGAGTTTATCTTCCTTGAGTTCATGGCTCATATGAGAACCCAGAATATAGTGCCTGCTCAAGGAGCTGTCATCAAAAGGAAAGGAATATATTTGATATACACAGTTCTAAATATTTAATTTCAAACACTTATAGCAGTTTATAAAGTATTTGATACTTGTACTGTTTTGTGAAAAATAACCCGCTGCTTGAGAAGTGATTGAAGGAGGGTGGGCGCGACAACGCGTGTTGATGGCAAACAAGATGCCAACGATGCTCTCCTTCTGAAGTCATATATTGGATTAGAATATTTGAATAATTTTGTAATCGATGAGAGTAAACTACATTAGTGTGTGTCTTGTAGTTGTAAGAAAGTTATTCATATGAATTCGAGACAAATCAGTTATTTTATTCCTATGAGTAATATCTTTTATGTTCGGTATTGATTATGAATGGGTTATTTATATTTTGATCTTGATGATAGAAATTTAAATATTTATAAGATTGTGAAGATGCCAAAAGATATTTAAACTTGATAATGACATCATTTTGTATGACACTATTGTGTTAAGTCATAATGGTACATATGAGAGGATTCATAAGTGATGAAACCAATGTCTTAAAGATACTTGATCTATTGACACATCCAAACCATGCCCCTTAGGCAAAATGACTAAAACTCCACATTCTGGTTAAAACAGAGTGTCTTGAATAACTAGACATCATTCGTTATGATATGTTGTATTGTTCAACAAATGGTGGATATAATTATTTCGTAACACTTCGTTGTGAATCTAAGCAAATAAATGTATTCGTTGAATGATACACAAGTCTGAAACTATTTGTTATGAACAAAGAATTTCAGAGTGAAGAAGAATATTAAATTAACAAGAATAGAATTCCTTATGATTTGATCAAAACGACAAGATTTGAGTTGCGATTCAGGCATATAAGACTTGTGAAAAGTGTTCCACAAACTACAATGCTAAAGAATATGTCAATGTGTTGACATGTATAAAGAATTGTGATCATACCATATTAGACATCATATGATCCAAAGTAAGCACTTATCGTGTTAGCATTAGTATTTAGAGAAGATAATAGCAAAAACTTACTTATTGTATAAAGAATCATCAAGGATTCATGGAAACAACACTATAAGTGTATGACAGAATGTGGTTTCCATAAATTCTAGTGTTATGTGATAATTCAGAATTAGAACGAATAAAACTTTCTAGTGTGTTCCTAGGAAACTAAGAATACATATTCCATAGGGCAAATTAGTATTGCTCAAAGTGGTGATTTATCGAGAAGAGTTTCTCAATAAAAGAGTGAGCCAGTCCTGGTCGCATCAAAGAAAAGGGGGGCCGCATCTGCTTCTTCCTCCTGACCTTCTAAGCCAACCAAGAGGCAAAAGAAGTCCGCAGACAAAGCTGCCACCAAGTCCACAACTAAGGCCGTAGCTCGGAGAGCTCGCAAGCCAAAGGAGCCTCTGACCTCAGATGAGTAAGTCACTTATTCCTTATTCGATTTTCTGCTTCGTGCTTTGCCATTCATTTGTTCTTCCTTTGTTATAGTTTCTTAGCATTCATCGTTTGATTCGGCAGGGCTGCGGTGGAAGTTCCTCAGAGTGGATCCGTCATCGCCTCGCCGCTCCGACATAGCCCTTCTCCCCCTCGTGGCGATGATTCACGCCCGTTGAGCCCCATTCAGGAGGGTTCAGCGGCTGCTCCGGGTCCTAGCCCACCTCGTCAAGACGAGGGCAACCGCGGAACAGGAGGAAGCGGTTCTACCGAGTCTGCGGTTGCTCCCTCTTTGGCTCAACCACAACTAGCCACCACCGAGGTTCCTTCAGCACCCCCGCCAAGACAAAAATCAGCACTAGCACCAGCAACAGCCGCACAAACATCAGCAACAGCACCAAGCCCATCTGCCTCGTCCGAGTCTTCCAAGACTCGGCGAGAAGGCACCAGCAGCAGCACCAAGGCTAGCAATAAGGCAGCCCCCAAGGCAAAATCCGCGGCTCAGACCTCCACCTCTCAGCCGCAACCCAAGGGCAAGAAAGCTCCTGACGCCACCAGGGCAGCGTCAATCGAAGCTAGACAGCGTACACTTGCGTCCATGCTCTCGAAGAAGACCCTGCCGACGAAGGACACCTCTGCTGGGTCAGCTGATGCGCAACTCGCCTTGCACACTACCCCGCTGTTGCGCAGGTTGAGAGAAGGGAGGCCCATGCCAAGGGTTTAGTCGCGCCCCATATGCTCAGCGGAGAACGCTATCCTCCGACCTTGATCGAGTTCGTTAACAACTGGACCAAATAAATTTGGACCAAATAAATGGTAAGTTGTTTTGTCTTAATCTTCCTCTGCGCTCTATCTCCTTTTATTCTTGGCTCGGCGAATATTTATACCTCGGCTTTGCCGGGTTAACAAACTATTTTAGCATCTCTTGAAGATAGTGTGCCCATGCCTGATATGATGCTGCATTTTCTCGAACATGCAGGGCAGCATCAGGCCGAACTCAAGAAGAAAGATGATGAGCTCGCCCTCCTCCGGACCAAGGATGATGAGATTGCAAAACTCAAGGCGGAAATGAAGAAGCTCAAGGCGCTCCACAAATCTGAGATGGATAAAGCTGGCCAAGATTTCACGGAAGAGCGAGATCGCCTCAACCTCCAAATTGCCAAAGATCAAGAATTGTTGAAGGAGTCTGACGCTAAACTTGAGTCGGCGAAAATTGAACTTGTGCAACTCCGGCAAAGGCGTGACAACTGCACCAAGGAGCTAACCCGGATGCACAGCCATATTTCTCGTAAGTTCCTTTCCTTTAGCTGGCCTGAATTTCTCCGGGTCAACCTCCCTCACTTGTTTCACTTGTCTTGTTTTCAGACAAATTTCTGGAGGGTGATGCCATTGCCACCACTGCCGTTGCCAAGTTCCGCCAGAAGAGGGGTACCCTAGTTGGTCCTGGCGCCAAAATTATTCCCTATGACATGGAGGACTTGCTGGTCAGCTTGTCTGCTCGTGTCAAAATTGTGAAGAACTATGTTAAGGATATCCTTGATGTGGCAATCCGGATCTTCAATGCATTTTGGCCTGATGAAGATACTTCGGAGGGGACCATTGCTCTCATCTCCAAGTTAATGGAGTGCGAGACCCAGCTGGACCTTTGGAGGGAATCCGCTGGATGCGCTGGAGCTGAAATCGTTCTCCACTACGTTCTTACATGGTATGAGAAAATCAACCTTAATCTTCTTGAGCGGATGCGCACCGGATCAAAGTGGTCCAATGATCCAGATTGGATAGCTCGGCGCAAGGCTTGCGCCCATAACCACATTCAGTATGCCCCCATTCATCAATGGAATGAGGGACCAATCTTCCTTGGCACTGCCGACGACGAAGATGGTTTGGGTGAGGATGAAGAGGACGAAGCCTCGGACGTCGAAGAAGGTGAAGATGACGCTGAAGCCAAGGCTGGAGTTGCACCTGCTGGCCCCGAGTTACCTCCTGCCACCACTTGGTTGAAAACACTTTGAAGTTTATCAGATCCCCGGTATGCCGGGTGCAAATGTATCAAGCATAATGGTTGTATTTTGCTACTAAGTTGTTGGTGCCGGATTAACTTAGGCATAGTCCCTGAGTTTCATTTTCTTTTTTCTCCAATTTCTTGGCCCGGCTCGTGTCTACCTTGGTTCGGTTTTATGACTTACGAGTCCAAGTTTCAAAAATTGACATAACAATATTTGGAAACTTTAGGATTAGCTCAAAATATTTTAGCATAGTAAACATAAAGTAAGCATAAAGTTAGTCCGAATAGCAAATGTCGGCTCGATTAAGTTCCTTTCCTTAGTCATTTTTCATGTGCTACGCAATTTCAAACTTGTTCTCTTGCTTTCCATGAAACCAAATCTTGTTGGAGAGCAGCAAGTCGAAGAGTTAGGTTTTTGGTGCTCACACACTACTAATCCGGCTTAGGTAGAAGCGACTTACGCTAGCCGACATATAAATAATAAATACAGAAAACAAACAATAAATATCACTAAGGCAGTCCCCGAGTTACTGCTCGAGGTGCCAAGATTTCATTGATAAGCTCACTGCCGGCATACATACCGACATATGAGAGACTTTGATACATACACTTCTTTACTAAGTGTAGAATGGACGAAGTAGAGCTACATTCCATGGACGCTTAGATTCCTCGCCGGACCTGTCCGCCTTGTTCTTCTCCTGTGGTTTTGCATCGATAAGATAATAAGAGTCATTGTGCAATGCTTTGCTCACAATGAACGGCCCTTCCCATGGGGGGGATAACTTGTGCATGCTAGCAGTACGTTGTACCAACCGGAGTACTAGATCACCTTCCCGGAAAATTCGGGGCTTTATTTTCTGGCTATGATAGCGTTGGAGATTTTGCTGATATATGGCAGATCTGGACAATGCCAATTCTCTCGCTTCTTCCAGCAGATCAACATCATTTTGCCAGGCTTCTTGCACTTCGGCTTCTATGTATTGGGTGACCCTAGGTGAATCGTGCTCTCTGTCGGCTGGTAATATAGCTTCTGCCCCATATACCAGAAAGAATGGCGTATAGCCTGTTGATCGATTTGGAGTTGTTCTTAAACTCCACAGTACCGCTGGTAGTTCTTCTATCCAGCACCCCACTGATCTTTGCAGCGGCTCAATGAGCCGGGGTTTTATCCCGGATAATACTAATCCATTGGATCTCTCCACTTGTCCGTTTGATGCGGGGTGGGCTACCAAGGCAACGTCCAGCCGGATCTTCTTATCTCGGCAGAAACGCGCAAATGCTCCTTCAGCGAAATTTGTGCCATTATCTGTTATGATACTGTGAGGATAACCATATCTCAAGATGATATCTTTGAGGAATGTGAGGGCAGTAGCTCCATCATGTTTTTTTTGAGATATCCATCACATTTTCTTATTGGCTTCACCTCAATCCATTTTGTAAACTTGTCATCCATGACCAAGATGTGGGCCATGTTCCCACTTGCTGGTTTAAATGGGCCAACCATATCCAAAAACCATACGGCAAATGGACAGGTAATTGGTATGGTCTTGAGCTCCGACATTCGCATATGTGTCTTGGTAGCATATCTTTGACAGCCATTGCACTTTCTTACCAGATCCTCTACTTGTTCCAAGGCACTTGGCCAGTAAAACCCATGACGGAAAGCTTTTGCTACCAAGGCTCTAGACGAGGCATGATGCCCACATTCCCCTTGATGTATATCTCGGAGGATGTCAAGCCCTTCTTCCGGGTCAACACACCGTTGGAGAACGTTTGTCACACTCCTTTTGTATAGCTCTGAATTGATGATCGTGTAAGCCTTTGCCCTCCTCTGAGTTTGCCTGGAAAGCACCTCCTCACTAGGCAAAGTTCTGTCCTTCAGGAATTGAAATATGGGCAGTGCCCAAGTTGGTATAGCTCGTACTGGGAACACATCCTCATTAATTTTCATCTGATCCACCGGCATAACCTCAGTCGGATCACGCTGCGCAGTCCCCGGGTCTTGCGAAGCAGTCCCCAGGTTTGCCGAGGTAGTCCCCGGGTTTTGTGAACCACTTCCCACGTCAATGTCCATGGGCATAGCTTCTGATTCCGGATTTGCCGGGATATAAATTAATTCGGATTCTGGGGATGGCCTGATAGAGGTTTTTGTGAGGTGCTCTAGTGCTACACCTGGCGGGATTGATTGTCGGGTTGATCCGAGCTTCATTTTCCACCCCAGGTATATGATGAAATTCGCATCCCTCAAAGTATCCTGATATCTTCTACACATGAAATCTGTATAGTACCATATTTGCATTCAAAGCATCCCATTGTCCGGAGACTTGCTGGACTACGAGATCCGAGTCACCGAAGCATTGGATCCGATGTATTCCAACTTATTTTGCCACTTTGAGCCCATGCACAAGCGCTTCATATTCTGCAACATTGTTTGATGCTGTGAAGTGGATCTGTAGCACGTATTTCAGCTGGTCCTTCTTGGGCGAGGTAAGCACAACTCCAACGCCTAACCCGATGTTTGTTTTTGACCCGTCAAAGTGCATTCTCCAGTAGTTCAGATCTGGCAATGGTGGCTCATATTGTTCCACGGCCCAATCCACAAAAAAGTCGGCCATAGCCTGAGACTTGATTGCTTCTCTCATGTCATATTGTGGCGCATAAGGGGCTAGCTCAATTGCCCATTTTGCAATCCGGCCACTCGCATCCTTGTTGCTCATTATCTCGGATATGGGGGCTTCACATATTTCTTTGATAGGGTGCTCTTCAAAATAGTGCTTCAGCTTCTTAGCCACCATATACACACCATATGCCATCTTCTGATAATGGGGATAGTTTTGTTTTGAGGCTGATAATACCTCCCTCAGGTAATATACTGGCCTTTGCACTGACTTACCCTCTTCGTCGCGCTCTACCACAATTACTGCACTTACAACTCGGTTGGTTGCGGCTATATAGAGCAACATTGGCTCCTTTGATAGTGGAGAGGCTAACACTGGTGTAATGGCTAACATTTTCTTTAATTGGATAAAGGCTTCATTGGCCTGCGACGTTGAAATGAACTTGTCCGACTTTTTCACGAGTTGATAGAGAGGCAGTGCCTTTTCTCCCAACCGACATACAAACCGACTTAAGGATGCCAGGCAACCAGTGAATTTCTGGACATCGTTAAGGCACTTCGGCAGTTCCATTCGCTCTATGGCCCGGATTTTAGTTGGGTTAACTTCGATACCTCGGCTGGAGACAAGAAACCTGAGTAATTTTCCAGCCGGGACACCGAAGGTACATTTCTCCTGGTTAAGCTTCATTCAGAACCTTCTCAGGTTTGTGAATGTTTGCCTGATATCATCAAGGAGCGTTTTTCTTTCCTTGGTCTTTATAATAACAATATCCACATATACCTGCACATTTTGACCAATTTGGTCATGTAAACATTTCTGCATACATCTTTGGTACGTTGCCCCTGTATTACGTAAACCAAAAGGCATGGTGCGATAGCAATAAGCTTCATATGGGGTGATAAACGCAGTATTTATTTGATCGCTTGGGTTCAGAGGTATCTGGTGGAAACCAGAATATGCATCAATGAACGACAACAGTTCACACCGAGCAGTGGAATCTATGACCTGGTCTATCCTTGGTAGTGGGAATGGCTATTTTGGACACGCCTTATTCAGGTTCGTGTAATCGATACACATACGCCAAACCACTGCCACGTTCGGATCATCCTTCTTCTTCTCCACCAGCACCGGATTAGATAGCCAATCCGGGTAAAGCACTTCCATGATAAATCCAGCTGCTAGGAGCCAAGCTATCTCATCTCCGATGACCTTTCTCCTGTCTTCGGCGAAGCGGCAGAGAGGTTGCATCACCGGCTTTGCTCCGGGTCTTACATTTAAAGAGTGATTGGCCAACTCCCTCAGAACACCTTGCAAGTCCTGTGTGGACCAAGCAAAAATATCCCGATTCTCATGGAGGAAGCTGACGAACTCACTTTCCTATTTATCATTTAACCCGGCACCAATTTTTACGGTGCGCTCTGGGAACAGATCATCAACTGGCACTTTCTTGGTATCCTCTGTTTCTTGAAATGATACACTTCCATGCGGGTTACTCAGTGCCGGCATATACTGTTGCGCGGATTGAGCCAATGCCGCCATCTCCTAGATTTTTCTCTTTTCTTGCGCAATCACGAGTGACTCTTCCAGGTTAGACCCGGTTGACGCGCACTCAATGGAACATCGGAAATCACTAGTTATGGTAATCACACCATTTGGCCCAGGCAGCTTCATCTTCAAGTAACTGATGTGAGTACTTGCCATGAATTTGTTCAGAGCTGGCCTGCCGAGTAACGCATGATATGCACTCTCCAAATTGACAACCTCGAATTCTAAATTCTCAGTTCGGCAGTTATCTCTCGTGCCGAACAACATGTCAACCCGGACCTTGCCAATGGGTTCACATGAGATGCCTGGCACAATGCCAGGGAAGGTTGTCCTTGTAGCTTGGAGCATGTTCTCCGAGATACCCAACTTGCGCATCGTGTCCACGTACATGATATTTATGTTGATGCCATTGTTAATCAGCACCTTTGAGAACCTCACATTGATGTTTGGCCCAATGAATGTTGGGTCCAACACCAGCGCATACGAACCAGGACTTGGCATAAGCTTGGGATGATCTTTGATGCTCCAGGTAATTTCCTGATCCGACCAAGGCATATACCTCGTCACCGCTGGCATTACCGCATTCACTTCCATATGTCGACGCTGCAAGCTCTTTTTGTCTGTCTCTTCTGTGGTGAACACACAGTAACTCTAGTGATACTCTCTGTACTCATTTCTCCCTTCATTTCCGGGGTACCTTTGTCTGGTCGATGCTGGTCTTACACTTGATGCACTGCATCCCTTCTCTCATGGTTTTCATACCTCGGCGGAGGGGGAGGCAACATTAACTGTTGCCTATTTGCTCCGGAGAGCAATTGCTACCGGGGTAACTCCTGCCGAGGATGATCATTCCGAGGTGCCTGAGCATTCCCCGAAACACTTTGTTCTATCTTCCTCATCCATTCACACTGCTGGGTCGTGTCACCTGCTGGGTTACTCGGATTTGGCGCGTGAAATTTACACGGCTGATCCAGCATTGCCTCATAAGTATACCTCGGACGGTCCTTCTTTTCTTGCCACTGTTTCTTCTGCTCTGGCATCCAAGTTTTCTTGCCATCATTTTTGGGAGTCCATTGCTATCCTCTAGTTTTCTAGCGTTGACTGTTTCCTGTTCCAGGTTGGTCTTGACTCACAGTAGAAACTTGTTGCGAACTGTACCGGTAATCCGGTCTGTCATCTCTTCTTTTACCCCGGTACTCATTTCTCCGGGATGATCCGGCCCCATCTCACTGGTAGTACTCCTCGTTTGACTCGTTTGACACGAGCCTAGGCTGAGTCGGATCACCCAAGGCATATGAATCAGCAATCCGGATCGTTTCTGCCAAAGTAGTTGGCATATCCCTTTGTAATCTTTGCCATAGGATGCTTGCATATTTGCACCCGTGCGCAAACCAAGCTATGGCCTGTGACTCAATTACGCCCTCACATGAGTTTCGCACTGTGCACCAATAGGTTAAGAACTCCTGGTCTGACTCATTCGGTCTCTGCTTGCACATTGCTAGGGTCTGTGGTCTGTTGGGCCTCTGATACGGGCTTGAGAAATTACTAACAAACATTTCCTCAAAATCGATCCAACAGTTAATACTTCCGGGTGGCAAATGTTTTAGCCTTACCCTCGCTGGTCCCTCCAGCATCTGAGGTACATATCTCACAGCCCATCTCAAGTTTCCTATAGCAATTTTTACAGCTGTTGCGTAGTTAATCAACCAATCCTCCGACTTTGTGCTGCCGTCATATGTCTTAGTGCCTCTAGGTAACTGGAAGTTAGGTACTGGAGGCTCCTTCATGATCCGGGGTCCAAACCACGCTTGACCCGGAGGACCTTGACACTCAGTCTGCTCCGACCTATAAAGCCGATCCAGTTTTAACCCGGTGTCATCAGGCATCAAGTTGCTGCTTCCCAATCTTGACCCTATCACGTGATAGTCTGGCCTAGGATACCCAGCGTTCACCATTTCCGAATCACCAGCATTGTATCTATCTTGCTCTTGTGGAGCTGCTCTCTGTTGCATACCTTGGCCGGCACTGCGCTCTTGCCGTGGTATATTCCACTGCTGCGGTTGCCCTGCACCCGCCGAGTTGCGCTGTCCGGCATTGCCGTTCACAGCGGTCCCTTCACCGGCATTGCCTTGGTTGCGGTTACCTCGGCCAGCTTCGCCTCGGCTCACACTTCGTCGATCCTCATTTCCCTGCACTGCTTTTCCTTTCCCTGCCCTTGCCAGGTCATATGGGACTATCTGTTTGTTCCTCCTAGCCGAGGTTACTACCTCTTCTCTCCTAGGACCACCATGAGGAGACGATGCAGCTCCAATGGATTTCTCCGGGTTACCCACTGCCAAATAAACGATCTTGGAGGCCCCGGCTCTTTCCAGGTTAGCCCTGAGCAATTCCTCATTCTGTCTGTTTGCGATCTGAACCAACTCATTAACCCTTTCCTGCTGTCTCTGACGGGCTTCACCTGTCAAACCCTCTAACTCGGACGCAGCTGCATCTGCTGCTCTGAGGTTCTTTGCCAGGGTACTATACTTCGGCAGCCCCACAAACAAACAGTTCTCTGATTCCTCAATCCTAGTATCACCCTCTTTGTTCATTTCACTCACGAGGTTTCTCCCCTTCACTTTTACAGCATCAACCTTATTTGCCTTTGCGTACTCACGCAATGTCATGTTCAACGACTGCTGAGCCGCGGCTATCTTTTTGGCACCCTCTAGTATTTTTTGCCTAGTCTCCTCTAACTCGGCCTGTGCCTGAGCTGGATCTACAACTGCCGCTACTGGGTTTGCTAAGCTATCCATTGCTTGCTGCAGCACATTCTCTGGCCTCTCTAGCGGAGGACCTCTACTTTTCCTCGGTACCTTGGGCGTTACCTCTGGATCTGGTGCTGGATCCTTGCTCGCGCCAGCACCTGGCACAGTCATCATCACCTCGGCGCGGTCAGTGGAGCTAGTGATACGCGCCCCACGAGCCGCTCTAAGGGGTGGCTCGCCTCCCTCGACGACATGCCGCGGGTGAACGCATGACACATCGACAGCGACATAGATCTTGTGCGCGCCAAGCTTGACAAAGAGACCGTTGCACGGAAGAGGATGCTTGCCGAAGCAGCCACCATTGTCGCTGACAAAGTCCAGCGCTCCAAAGCGCTGAACGAGCCCGGAGACGATGCGTTCGCCGGTGCCGATGAAGTTTCATTTCTGGATCTTCACTCCTGCTAGCGCTGCTAGCCCCACGGTGGGCGCCAACTATCGTGGTGGTGTCACGACAGATGCCATGGATAGGCTAAAGGTGGGGACAATATGCACTAGAGGAATCCAGGGAGGGATGCTCTGTATTCGATTGGTTTCCAAGGTTACAAGTGCTACTTGAGCTGTATTGGGGAGAGGAGGAAGAAGAAACCCTCTTACTCTCACCACCGCTTTGCTCTCAGGAACTCTCTACTAAAATGCCCATCAACTAGTCAATAACTCAACAGAACTCAACCCTTCTACAATGGCCCTAGACTTCCTTATATAGGGGTGTCTAGGTCTCCAATTAGGGCATACGTGGAGGCATATTCCAGGGAATATGCCTCTTCCCAAAATAGCAAACCGACCGGGTCACTTTTCCCTAGTGTAAGCCATGCAGAGGCTACGTGAGCCTCTGCGGCGCCAGCGTCATCCGACATAGGCATCGTCACCCTTGTCGGCCACGCCTCGGTGGTCCTGGCCTCTGTCCGCTTCGCTCACGCTCTGCGTACAGTGGTCACCTTTTGACCAGCGAGATACCTTCCTTCTCTTGCAAGCCTGATATAACCCGGATCACGCCTGGCTAATCCGGCCACACCTGTACCTGCATACGAGTTAGATACATCTTACCGACATACGATATAACTCGGTTGGGACTCAGTTAGGTGGGCACCCTCCGGTCCGGGTTACTCCGTGATTCGGCCTGCCTTGAGATGACTCGGCCAGCACTTGCTTTGACCTTGCCGTACCTCGGCTAACTCGGCCATTATACCCCGGCGTGACCCTACCCGGGGGTATCCCCCCAACACACAAAAAGCAAATAAAAAGGATAAGGAGAGGTTATTATAGAGATAATAACTTCCAAGACTCATCTAAAACTTTTGGGTTATCTCCCAATAAGTAGTTTTCTTTAACGCCTTTAAGTTAGGCATAAGAAGCAAGAAAGGAATCAAGTATTCTCAAATGAAGAAGTATTAAGAGCAAACTTTGGTTTCATGGGAGAAGCAAAAGGAATATTCTCTCTCTTCTTAGGGAAGTGTTCTATACCTTTATTGAGTGGGAGTTCATATTTAATGGTGCCTTCTTTCATGTCAATAATGGCACCAACAGTTCTAAGAAAATGTCTCCCCAAAGTAATAGGACAAGAAGCATTGCATTCAACATCCAAAACATAGAAATCAACGGGGACATAAGCATTGTTAACCATAATAAGAACATCATTAATTATCCCCATGAGTTTCTTTTTAGCATTGTCATCAAGTGGGACATTTAAATAACAATATTCCAATGGTGGCAAATCAAGCACATCATAAATCTTTCTAGGCATAATAGAAACACTACTATCAAGATCACATAAAGCTTTGAAATCAAAATCATTCACTTTTATATTAATGATGGGTTCCCAACCATCTTCTTGTTTCATAGCAATAGAAGCTTTTTGTTTCATCTTTTCTGCTTTAATTTTTATGATAGTATCAGTAATGTGTTTTGTAAAGGCCATATTCATAGCACTAGCACTAGGACTTTTACCAAGCTTTTGTGGGAACTTAATAACTTCAGAGATGTTGCAACCATCAAGATCAAAATCATAATTATCATCTAAAGTAGTAGGATTATTGTTACTATCTTCAACATTAGAGGTAGTGATAGTAGAAACACTAATATTTCTAGCAATTTCATATTCTCTTTACCACTTAGCATGCAATTCAGCTAATAGTCTAACATTTTCATCAATTCTAACTTGTATGGCATTAGTTTCAGGTTTAACAACCATTTTGTTTATCAAAGAGGATTGTGCTTCAGACAAAGATGATATATTTCTTTTAGCATTAGATAGTTTTAACTGGAAACTAGGAATTTCCCTATTCAAACTCTTAAGTTGATGACTAATATTTTTCAGAATACTAGATTGTTCCTCCATAGTTTTAGTAAATAATTTATTCTGCTCATATTGCATTTGCATGAAGTTTTTAGTGGCTCTTTCGATTTCTACAATTCTCTCTTCACTAGGTATCCCAGGTTTACCATGATAACCATAAGTATTATTAGGAGGGTAAGGCCTACAATTGTTATTACATTAAGCATTGTTGCCAAAATTATTATTTCTTATAAAATTCACATCAACATGCTCTTCTTGAGCAACCAAAGAGGCTAAGGGAACATGATTTGGATCAATATGAGCTTTCCCATTAACAAGCATAGACATAATAACATCAATTTTATCACTCAAGGAGGAGGTCTCTTCAATAGAATTTACCTTCTTACCTTGTGGAGCTCTCTCATTATGCCATTTAGAATAATTAACCATCATATTATCCAGAAGTTTTGTTGTGGCACCCAAAGTGACGGTCATAAAGGTACCTCCAGTAGCAGAATCCAGTAGAATTCTTGAAAAATAATTCAATCCTGCATAAAAAGTTTGGATAATCATCCAAGCAGTCAGTCTAGGAGTGGGACAATTCTTTACCAAAGATTTCATTCTTTCCCAAGCTTGAGCAACATGTTCATTATCAGTTTGTTTAAACTTCATTATTTCACTTCTCATAGATATGATCTTAACAGGAGGACATTATTTTCCAATGAAAGCATCTTTGCATTTAGTCCAAGATTCAATACTATTTCTAGTTAAGGATTGCAACCATTCTTTAGCTTTTCCTCTCAAAGAGAAAGGAAACAATTTAAGCTTAATAATATCCCCATCTCTATCCCTATGCTTTCGCATCTCACAAAATTCAACAAAGTTATTTAGATGAGCAGCAGCATCTTCAGTACCAATTCTAGAAAATTGTTCTCTCATAACAAGATTGAGTAAAGCAGGTTTAATTTCAAAGAAAGTAGCTTCAGGAATAGGTGCATCAATGAGTGTGCACATGAAATTATTGTTGTTGGTGCTAGTGAAGTCACACAACTTAGTGTTTTCAAGATTAGTCATTTTTTTGTGTTTTCAATAAAGAAAGCAAACTCAGTACAACTATTTTTTGTGTGTTTTTGATAAAGAAACAAGCAACCAAAATAGATAATAAACTAAGCAAAACAAAAACAACAAAGTAAAGAGATTGGTTATGAGGGACTCCCCTTGTGAAGATGTCCTTGACTCCCCGGCAACGGCGCCAGAAAATATGCTTGCTGACTCGTGTACTAACGAGCTCGTTGGGGAACCCCAAGAGGATGGTATCATGAGCACATCAGTAAGTTTTCCCTTAGTTATGAAACCAAGGTTATCGAACCAGTAGGAGCAAGGAAACATCTCCAAGGTGTTGTTTCCAACTTGGAATCATGCACAACACAATCACACAACTTTGCCCCAACTTACAGGGAGGTTGTCAATCTCACCGGTTTTGTTGAAAACAAAGGATTAAACGTATTGTGTGGAAGAAAGTAAAAGCTTGCATAAAGTAAACGGAAAACCGTAAAAAGTTGTAGATTGATGGTAAAGAAAGTACCGGGGTCCATAGTTCACTAGTGGTGGTTCTCCTTAAGATAGATAACATGTTCGGTGAACAAATTACAGCGGGGCAATTGACAAACATCGAGAAAGCATACCTGCATATACTAAACATTATACATAGACCGTAATCCAACTGCATCTATGACTAATAATCCACCTTCAGGTTATCATCCAAACCCCCTCCAGTATTAAGTTGCAAGTAACAGATAATTGCATTACACATTGCGTGTAAAGTAAACAATACAATTTTTCTATCAACAAAGGATTGGTGTTTTCTCCCTAGTAGCAATAGCACATCTAGTACCTTAGAGATTTCTGTCACTTCCCCATATTTCTAGAGGCATGAACCCACTATCGAGCATAAATACTAACTCTTGAACTTGCTAGCATCTACTTGGCCAAGATAGCTACTAACAAAGGAAAACATGCAAGATCACAAATAACAAAGACATGATAGAATCAATAATCAATCTGAAATAGCATCTCAATATCCATCGGATCCCCGCAAACACAACATGTAGGATTACAAATAAATGATCTTGATCATGAACGGAGCTCACAAGTACTAAACATGATAGCACAAAGGAGAAGAACCAACCATCTAGCTACTACATGGACCCATAGTCCAAGGATGAACTACTCACGCATCACATCAGAGGCTTGCATGGTGATGAAAAAGGCCTCCAGGGTGAATTCCCCTCTCCGACAGGGTGCCAGGAAGAGCTTCAGATCCCTCCTGATCTAGGGATGGAGATAATGGCGGATACAGACTCTTTCGTGGAATTTTGATCGGGTACTTAGGGTTTCTGTATCGAAGGCATCTTATAGTCAGAAGGGGAGGCCGAGGGGGTGCCCTAGGCGGCCACACCACCCCCTGGCGTAGGCTAGGCCTGGCCGCTTGGCCAGGTGGTGTGGCGGCCCTCTGGCCCTCTCCGTCTCGTATTCTGGCTCCGTGTCGCCCTCGGTGAAATATTGACTTTGGCTTTTGTCCCGTCCAATTCCGAGAATATTCATTTTCTGACTTTCCTGGAACCAAAAACAACAGAAAACAAGCAGCTGGCACTGTGGCATCGTGTTAATAGGTTAGTCTAAGAAAGTGTATAAAAAGTACTCCAAAGTTGGAACAAAACATAAGAAAGTAGATAAAAACCAAGCATGGAACATCAAAAATTATAGATACATTAGCAATGTATCAGTGTCTTGTGCCACTATCGCACAACATGGGATGCTAAGAACTCCGCTGGCCTTTAAACACTCCAAACAGAGGAAACTCTTGGATTTTGGCTATGAGTTTCCCAAAATGCTATATTTGGGTATGCATTGGTATTCTCATGGGCCTGCGTTAAAACCAAAAGTCAGAATACTCCTCTGGCCATTATTAGAAATCATTATACCGAAAAGGGGAACCTTGGTAATGGTCGAGTGTCCTTCCTATCCTGCATTGTCTCGATTGAACATATACCACTATTTTGGCATGGTCTCATTACTAAGAAATATATTTTCTATGAGCTGAACAATCAAAGTTTGCACTTGAGAGACTTTAATAGATGGCATGACTGGGAAGCATTAGAAAACTCTATTTATATTTATGATTGTCAACTAACCGTGTTTAGCTTTCCCTTGTACAAATAAAAATACAATAATACAATAATGTGTAGATAGAAGTATCACAAGTTTACTTGCAAGCTAGATTTAATTTTGACATGGGTATTGAAGTTTTTGACTAATCTCTAGTGGTTTGGAATAATATAACTAAGGTTAGATTGCCTTGTATGATTATGTGCTCTCTTCCTTTGAGCTTGCATGAAAAACAAGGATATGATGCATTGATTTCCAATGATAAGCGAGATCACATCCATTAAGTTATCAATCCCTTTTCCTCGAGGATGAGCAATATCTATCTTGGGGAAGTTGATGGCTGAGATATACAACACTTTTTAGCAATATAAATTGTGTCATTTGCTTATAATATCATGCTCCATCTAACTATTGCTATGTCGGATATGCATGCTTACCTATTTTTATTAAATTCATTATAAGCTTTGGACATTTAGTATTTTAGGTAGAATTTTTTCCCTCTTCCTTGTCTTTGACATGTGTGTAGGTATTGATGATGATTATGGACAAAACAAAAGCAAAAGGAAGAAAGAGAGCATAGTATGGAGGAGCTGTAGGGACAAGACTTAGCCATTTGATAGGTTGCAAAAGTCAATTTTTCCAACTTCTCAAAATAAATATCCAAGACAGCAGGGTTGTATCCCTCGATGATACGAACTCAACGAGCCCAAGAACTCTCAAAACGGAGTTTGTATGAAGAAATGGCGGCCAAAATACTAAAGCATGCAAAGAATTTAACGGGCAACTATATGGCTGGAGCTATATTTTTTGTCGTATAGCTCCATCCGTATAGTTGCCAAAAATGTCAGAAACGACGGAATTTCGCCTCAGAAAAGCTCCATAACCTTTCGTAAGTCATATGACGGTATTGGGGGGGCCCTAGGGCATCCCCAAGACCTATATAAAGGAGGGAGGACCCAAGAGGAAACAACCATCAACCATATACAAGATCTAGATCCCATCTACTGCCTCCATGGCAGCGCCCTGCTGCCATGCCACCTCCATAGCCTCTACAGCTTCACCAAGATCTAGATCTCCATCAACACCATCAAGCCATCCAAGCAAGAAGAGGAGGAGAAGGAGGACGCCGCCATCACCACACCGACGCCACCATCACCACGCCATCATCACTACTACTTTATCCTTCCCCATCATGATCTTCATGATGGGTTATAACATGGCTTTAACCCTCTTTTATTTATGTTATGATGATTTGAGTAATTTAAGTGTGGTGTGTTCTTGTTAATTAATATGTTTGTGCTTTCTCTTTACATTGTTCTATTCATGATATTATTCTAGTGATTGGAGATGTCCAATCCACTGTTGAGGAGTTTACTAGGGATTCATGGAGTGTCACAAAACTTATCATTAGTCTCTACTCGTTCCATGGGCCTAACAAGTCCGTGGTAGAACTAATAGGCTATTTTCTATAAGTGATTTGTGGAGGCAATAGTAGCTTAGGATGCACCGCCCATTAAGATTACTTTCCTTAAGATCACTCATGATATAGATAGGTATAGTGTTGCGAATTTCTTGACCCCAAAGTGACATATGGGATATCTTGTGACTAGCACACTTTCTTAGGAGTACGGTTGTCCATAGAACTTAATGCCTTTGCTTTGGTTTACCTTGATTGGTCTTGTTACCTTAATACACTATTCTCTTATGGATGACCCATGTCCGGAGGGGGTGTGGACAATTGAGTTGTATAGTTCCCACTTACCAACGGTGGGAGACAACGATATATGAGGGACTGCCACAATTATAATTAACAACTATTCCATAAGCACTTATCATGCACACCGGTATACACAACATTACTTGAGGAATCATAACATTAATATTTCATCTCATTCCATTCACCTCTTTTTAGTTTTACTTTTGTTCTAGTTTTCTTTCCAGTCTTAGTAGTAGTTATTACAAACCATCTTAAATTCAATTATCCTAGAAACTTATAGAATAGGCTATTTCCAAACCACGGTTTGGGTGCATACGTGGTCGCATTGACAATGCGGCTGCGAGGGTTGTGTTCCCCGAGCTCCCATCAGGATAAACTCTTAAATATTTGTTGCTGCAAGTACTGCAATAACACTGTTTTGGTGCAGGAACTCAGCCCATCACTACTCTAAGAGCATGTGGTATGGTTTCTAAAACTCATGGTACATACTTCCTTGATATAACTGGAGCAGATCACTTGATCCTGGTTCCTTTCCCTAACGGTTTATTCTCTATCGAGGATGGACATTTGCATTTTGACGTCTAGGTTGAGGCTAATCTACCCCAACAAGAAATACCCATGGGAGGATGAGAAGATGAAGTAGATTAGGGAGGACCCGAACAAGACGAGCATCCACCAAACTACTACACCACCTATGAAGATATCTATGCACTCGAAGGAAATATTCAAAACATGAACAACCTCTCCATCAATCTTTAAGATGCTACTGCAAGCCTCGCCACCTAGTTCCATGATTGGTGCAGCCAATGGAACATGGGAAACTATCCACCGCCACCACACTGAGCAACAAAAGGGCTTGCAAGAGCCTGAGCTTGGGGATGTGTTCCCCTAGAAAATTTATTTGTGTAATAATGAGGTTGTACTCCAGCTCCTTTAGAGCTTTGAAAGACTCATGTTGGCTTGTTCCAACACTTTGCTTTTTAAGTTTGCTTTCATTTTTATTTTTATTCTGCTTTTGTTTTTCATTTGTTTTTCTTTTCTTAAAACCCTTGCTTGGTTGCAAGTTATTTTCTATTCATTAATCCCTATCCTCGAAAATACAAAAAGATTTTTCCCTTTCTTCCTTTTTCATAAATGTGGATTCACACTTTGCCTCTTTACTTTAACATTATTATGAGAATAATCGTGTTTCAGTTTTGAAGGAACACATCCCTATAAGGAAGAGGATCATGGAGACACTTATGAAAGGTAATTTAATATGTTTCCCACTTTTGAAGTTTGAGTTGTTTTTCTTAGTTGGCTGATTTGGTAATTTAATATGGTAAGAGTCAAGATTTTTATTAGTATGATGATTAGTTCTTGAAGCTCTTTCTCTAGTTCTTTTAGCTAACCGAGTCTTGCCTTGGAAATAATATTACCAAACAAGTACAATAAGAAAAAGTCTTAAATTTCTGACTTGTTTGATGAATGATTGTCTTGAGAGTATACCCTTGAAGATACTTAACCCCATAGATTTTTGATAGTCTTGACGGCACTCATGAAAGGAGTTGTTTGATTGAAATAAAGTCTAGTTGTAATTGTGATGCATGCCAAAGCTAACCTTATGGATCAAACCGCGGTACTAGCTCAAAAAAACAAGAGAGACAATTCTATGTCTCTAATGTAGACCTTTGGGATGCCAACAACTCCGCTAGCTTTTGAAAAATCTATGGTATAACCCCGGATTTTGGCTATGAGTTGATGACATGAGTGGCATACGTGTCAATATATGGGAAAATGTATTGGTACTCTCAAAAGTTGTGCAAAAATTTGCAAAATAAATAGCCAGCGATCCTTGAAGGAATAAAAAAGATATTCATGAGGATCCACATAACAAGTCCTTGGCATGGTCTCATTACTACTTGTCGTTGTATTGGAAATGGCGGTGCCTAAGGAGGCTAGATAGAGGTGTGGGCAAATGGCAGGGAAGCTATCGACGGCGTCCTTAGGCGGGATTGGATACAAGCCAACATAACTGAGACGCAAGAAGTACCCAGGTTCGGGGCCCTCATGAGGAGGTAACACACATACTCCTATCGACCTGACTAAGGCGAGATATGTGGAATACAAGCTGCTCCTCGAGTTGTATGAACTGTCTAGCTACTCAATTACCAACCCTTGCTACGAGAGCCTTGAATCCCTTATATAGGCTGGGGGTAGAGATCTTACTGGCCTGGCTGTCTAGCAGGTCCCACAGGCGGGCCCCAGCCGGCTGGTCATCTATAGTGCTGCGTAGTGGCGATTCTTGTCAAGGGTACACCCTGTGCAGGTCATCATGGGCATAGTGAATGCCATGCAGGCCTGGCATCAGCAACCGGCCACTGGGCCCACATCAGCAGCAAAGTCTTCGGCATGGTCCTTGTCCTCCTAGTGTCTTATCACTGTACTAGGGTGTCCCGTGCACTGTGCAGCACGTCGCCCCTTGATACATTGCAAATGTATCTATAATTTTTGATGTTCCATGCTTAGTTTTATCCACTTTCTTGTGTTTTGTTCCAACTTTGGAGTACTTTTCATATGATTTCTTGGACTAACCCATTAACAAGAGGCATAGTGCCAGCTGCCTGTTTTCTTGTATATGCTTGCACTTATTTGTTGGGAATTAGCAGAACCATGCTTTCATGGGGAACGCTTTCAACATTGCACTTGGTACTTGTACCTAGTTGATATCATGCTATTTTGTATATGGATGTCGTCGGTGTGAAATGAAAGGGGAGCTTGTAAGTCCATGGAGTTATGTATATGTGTTAGAGAAACGCCTAGGCCGCTGGTCTAATCCATGCTGACATGGTGGAAAGACATGGTGGAAACCTGCAGCGTAACCATAATGAGCTGTCTATGAAGCATTCTTCTTATAAAAAAAGAGCCCTATATTGAGAAAAAAAGAGAAAAAGAAAAAAAAAGATACTATGAAAAGAGGAAAGAGAGAAAAGGCACCATATTCCCATGGTAAATAAGAAGATTGCTGAGATGCTTGTTGTCTGCTTGCCTTGTCATTTTGATATGGGGATTCTTCTGTATCATCGAGCAAGGGGTACCCCGTTGGCGGTTCTCTATGATACACATATACTTACAATGACAAGTACTTACCGGTGACTAAACTTGAGTAGCATGAGGAGAGGCCCTCGTATACAAGGGACATGAGATTTCTGACTTATACTTCGTCAAGCATGTACACCATAGTTTGTTCACTTTAACCTTAATCACTTCAAGATGCTTATGATAGGGGCAATGAGAGCTAAAAGTTATCAGTACCATAATTTTTGGAAGCTCTTTATGAGACTTGAATCCCTACTTCCTTTTAGAAAGGCCTTTCTTCCACCATTATATTGAGTCTCCACCTTCTATCTTTATGCACCTTCTTTGAGAGCATAGTGGCCATTCTTAGTTCTATGTGCATTGTCCCAGTACTAGTTGATTGATGCATACTTTGATATTGCTTGTTTTAAACTACTGTATCTAGTCACTCTTATGAACTTTGAAGGTGTCCTATGCATTTATATTTTCTACTCTATTGAGAGACAAGCTGAATAATATTATGCTATGTTTTATTTATGTGAAACCAACAAACGTCTTGCAAAGCATTGTTATTCATGAATCTTTTGTTTGTGCCTTTTCATGTTGCATCATAGTTTCTTTGCTTATTGCTAGAACTTTGTCTTTCATGCTATGGTTAAGTACTATGATCCCAGCTTTGAATGCTTTACAATACTTTGATCAAGTCTTTGATGGTGCATGTCACCTCAAAAATTATTCTTTCTTTTTATCACTTACCTACTCGAGGACGAGCGGGAGTTAAGCTTGGGGATGTTGATACATTGCAAATGTATCTATAATTTTTGATGTTCCATGCTTAGTTTTATCCACTTCTTGTGTTTTGTTCCAACTTTGGAGTACTTTTCATATGATTTCTTGGACTAACCCATTAACAAGAGCCACAGTGCCAGCTGCCTGTTTTCTGCTGTTTTTGGTTCCAGGAAAGTGAGAAAATGAATATTCTCCGAATTGGACGGGACAAAAGCCAAAGTGCCTATTTTTCCGGAGGTGATTAAGTGCCAGAATACGAGACAGAGAAGGGCCAGGTAGCCACCACACCGCCTGGCCACGCGGCCAGGCCTGGCCCACACCAGGGGGTGGTGTGGCCGCTCTCGGCACCCCCTCCACCTCTCCTTCCGCTAATATATTACCCTCGGGACGAAAACCCTAAGTACCCGATCAAAAATCCATGAAAGAGTCTGTAGCCGTCGTCATCTCCATCCCTAGATCGGGAGGGATCTGAAGCTCTTCCCGGCACCCTGCCGGAGAGGGGAATTTACCCTGGAGCCCTTCTTCATCACCATGCAAACCTCCGGTGTGATGCGTGAGTAGTTCATCCTTGGACTTCGGATCCATGTAGTAGCTAGATGGCTGGTTCATCTCCTTTGTGCTTTCATGTTTAGATCTTGTGAGCTCCGTTCATGATCAAGATCATCTATTTGTAATTCTGCATGTTGTGTTTGCGGGGATCCGATGGATATTTAGATGCTATTTCAGATTGATTATTGATTCTATCATGTCTTTGTTATTTGAGATCTTGCATGCTTTCCGTTGTTAGTAGCTATCTTGGCCGAGTACATGCTAGCAACTCCAAGAGTTAGTATTTATGCTCGATAGTGGGTTCATGCCTCTGGTAATCTGGGGAAGTGACAGAAATCTCTAAGGTACTAGATGTGTTTTTGATACTAGGGAGAAAACAGCAATCCTTTGTTCATAGAACAATCGTATTGTTTACTTTACACACAGTTCGTAAAGCAATAATTTGTTACTTGCAACTTAATACTGGAGGGGGTTCGGATGATAACCTGAAGGTGGATTATTAGTCATAGATGCAGTTGGATGGCGGTCTATGTATAATGTTGTAATGCCCAATCAAGTCTGAAAGGAGTCAAGATGATTAGTATATGCATGTATTGCTTTCTCGGTGTTTGTCAATTGCCCCCCTGTAATTTTTTTACCGAGCATGTTATCAAGGAGAGCCACCTCTAGTGAGCTATGGATCTCGGTCCTTTACTTTACATACAATCTACAACTATTTACTGCTTTGTGTTTACTTTCTGCAAACTATTACTTCTTTCCATTTGATACGTTTAATCCTTTGTTTTCTGCAAAACACGGTGAGATTGAAAACCTCATCGCAAGTTGGGGACAAAGTTATGTGGTTGTGTTGTGCAGGTCTCCACGTTGCTACTACAACCGGTAGTGCACCCTGCCAAAGCTCAGCTAGTAATACCTTTAGGGTGTTTCCTTGCTCCTACTGGTTCGATTAAACCTTGGTTTAATAACTGAGGGAAACTTGTTGCTGTGCTCATCATACCTTCCTCTTGGGGTTCCCAACGAGCTCTACATCAACACCACCATCAAGCATTTTTCTAGGTGCCGTGCATTGAGCCATCAAGCGATTTTCTGGCGCCGTTGCCGGGGAGTCAAGGACATCTTCACAAGGGGAGTCCCTCATAACCAATCTCTTTACTTTGTTGTTTTTGTTTTGCTTAGTTTATTTTTTCTTTGTTTGCTTGTTTTGCTCTTCAAAAACCCAAGAAAATTAGTTTTACTTGTTTGCTTTCTCATTTGAAAACCCAAAAAATGACTACTCTTGAAAACACTAAGTTGTGTGACTTCACTAGCACCAACAACAATGATTTTATGAGCACACCTATTGCTCCACCTGTGGCTGAAAATACTTTCTTTGAGATAAAACCTGCTTTGGTCAATCTTGTTATGAGAGAACAATTTTCTAGTATTGGTAATGAAGATGCTGCTTCCTATCTAAATAACTTTGTTGAACTTTGTGAGATGCAAAAGAATAGGGATATAGATGGTGATATTATTAAGCTAAAATTGTTTCCTTTCTCTTTGATTCTTGGACTAAGTGCAAAGATGCTTTTATTGAAAAAACTATCCTCCTGCTAAGATTATATCCATGAGAAGTGAAATAATGAAGTTTAAACAACTTGATAATGAGCATGTTGCTCAAGCTTGGGAAAGAATGAAATCTTTGGTTAAGAATTGTCCCACTCATGGACTGACTGCTTGGATGATCATCCAAACTTTTTATGCAGGATTGAACTATTCTTCAAGGAACCTATTGGATTCTGCTGCTAGAGGTACCTTTATGACCATCACTTTGGGTGCTGCAACAAAACTTCTGGACAATATGATGGTTAATTATTCTGAATAGCATACTGAGAGAGCTCCACAAGGTAAGAAGGTAAATTCTGTTGAGGAAACTTCCTCCTTGAGTGATAATATTGATATTATTATGTCTATGCTTGTTAATGGGAAAGCCCATATTGATCCAAATAATGTTCCTTTCGCCTCTTTGGTTGCTCAAGAAGAGCAAGTTGATGTGAACTTCATAAGAAATAACAACTTTGGCAATAATGCTTATAGGAGTAATTTTGGTAACAACAATTATAAGCCATATCCTCCCAAAAATGGTAATGCTTATGGAAATTCTTATAACAATAATAGGAGTGCTCCCTCTGAACTTGAAGTTATGCTTAAAGAGTTTATTAGTAAACAAACTACTTTCAATAAAACTATTGAGGAAAAACTCTCTAATGCTGAAAGAAATATAGCATCTTTGGCTAAAGCTCAATAAAATGACTTCTAAACCTGAAACTAATGATAATCCCTTCACAGCTACCAATGCTATACAAGTAAGAATTGATGAAAATGTTAGACTATTAGCTGAATTACATGCTAAGTGGGAAAGAGAAGATGAAATTGCTAGGAACATTAGTGTTTCTACTATTACCACCACTAGTGTTGAGGCTAGTAATAGTTCTACTACTTTAGATGATAAATTTGATTTTGATCTTGATGGTCGCAACGTCTCTGATGTTATTAAGTTCCTACAAAAGCTTGCTAAAAGTCCCAATGCTAGTGCTATGAACATGGCTTTTACAAAACACATTACTGATGCTCTCATAAAGATTAAAGAAGAAAAGATGAAACATAAAGCTTCTATTCCTATAAAACAAGAATATGGTTGGGAACCCATCATTAATATGAAAGTGAATGACTTTGATTTCAAAGCTTTGTGTGATCTTGATAGTAGTGTTTCTATTATGCCTAGAAGGATCTATGATATGCTTGATTTGCCTCCTCTTGAAGATTGCTATTTGAATGTCCCACTTGATGATAATGTTAAAAAGAAACTCATGGGGAGTCTTAATGATGTTCTTATTATGGTTAACAATTCCTATGTCCCTGTTGATTTCTATGTTTTGGATGTTGAATACAATGCTTCTTCTCCTATTACTTTGGGAAGACCTTTTCTTAGAACTGTTAGTGCCATCATTGATATGAAAGAAGGCACCATTAAATATCAACTCCCACTCAAGAAAGGTATAGAACACTTCCCTAAAAAGAGAGAAAATATTTCTTTTGCTTCTCATATGAAAACAAAAGTTGGTCTTAATGCTTCTTCATTTGAGAACACTTGATTCTTTCTTTGCTTCTTATGCCTAACTTAAAGGCGTTAAAGAAAAGTACTTATTGGGAGATAACCCAAAAGTTTTATATGAGTCTCGGAAGTTATTACCTCTGTAATAACCTCTCCTTATCCTTTTTATTTGCTTTTTGTGCCAAGAGTAAGCTCTAATGAGAGAGAAGTAATGATTGGGAAAGTTGCTGTCTCGAAACAGATTTCTGTGCTTCACCGTAAAAATTCGTGAGAGAGCTCTGTATGTAGTATTGAGCTGTAATTGTTTGTCCTTCTGCCCCAGGTTGTTATCTAACTTTCGTTAGTTCAACACTTTTTGATTTGAGCAACCGAAGGTCTTCGAAAAAATTCATCTTTACCTGCTGGTCTATTTTGACAGATTTCTGCCATTTTCTGCATTTTCTTCTTGTGGGTTCCTTTTTAAGTTCTTTTGGGGAACTGAGCTTTTTGAGGGAAGTTCTACAGTAGCTAGTGTTCTAATGGAAGTTTATTTGGTATTAGAACTGAACCTTAAGACTTATTTATCTTAAGTGCACTAATGTTGCTAAGAAAGATTGTGTGAAGTTTTGTATGAAGGAAAAATTTCAGGTGTATGGAAGGAATGAGTAATGAGATGAAGAATGGACTAAAGCTCAAGCTTGGGGATGCCACGCGTGTCACCCCAAGTAATATCCAAGAAGTACAAGTGTCAAAGCTTGGGGATGCCCAAGGCATCCCCTTCTTCATCAATAAAAATCCCAGGTTTCTTCCAAACGCTTCATTTTTATTGTTTCATGCACAATTGTGTTTTTCTTGGAGCGTCTTCTTTTTCGTTTTGGTTTTGGTTTTGGTTTGCTTTTGTTTGATTAGTTTGCTGAATAAATTGGTTGGACCCCCTCTTTCTTACATTGGTTTGCAAATAGTTTGGTTTGGTTTGGAAAAGAGTAGGAAAGTTCATACTTATGTGGTAAAAAGAGCTTGTTTTTGACTGTGGCCTATGCTTTGTCATGCCATGCTTGATATTGTTTTGGCTTTATGCTTAGTATTCTTTTCTGTAGCATGACTTGTTATAAAGAATTGAGATTTCTTAATGTGCCTTGGATGAATCATGCGTTGTTTTAGCATATTAAAGCATAGTATAGTGGTATTCTCCTTTGATGCTTTATTTGGGTTGACTTGGCGCATGCTCACACCATGTTATGACTATCTCAAGTCACCATAGCCTTTATGATCCTTTAGTTTTCAACTTGTATTATCACTTTATGCTTTGATCAATGATGTTTTGTCGCTCTGCATGATTATGGCCATTATTGTTCTCTTAGTTTGTCACTCCCAGTCTTTTGCTAGCCTCCACAACAAAGTATGAGTTCCACTCATGCATCCAACTCCCTAAACCAAGTTATTCAAAAGAGTCCACCATACCTACCTATTAGCTTATGCTATTCCAAGTATATTTATGCTTTTGTTTACCTTCCGAATTAAACTTGTTATGAGAAAACTAGTGATTAAAGCTCTCACGAACTTGATGGCACACTTCACTTTTCTTGCCCTTAATAAACTTGAACCATTGTGTCTTCTATGTTGTATATGCTTGCACTTATTTGTTGGGAATTAGCAGAACCATGCTTTCATGGGGAACGCTTTCAACATTGCACTTGGTACTTGTACCTAGTTGATATCATGCTATTTTGTATATGGATGTCGTCGGTGTGAAATGAAAGGGGAGCTTGTAAGTCCATGGAGTTATGTATATGTGTTAGAGAAACGCCTAGGCCGCTGGTCTAATCCATGCTGACATGGTGGAAAGACATGGTGGAAACCTGCAGCGTAACCATAATGAGCTGTCTATGAAGCATTCTTCTTATAAAAAAAGAGCCCTATATTGAGAAAAAAAGAGAAAAAGAAAAAAAAAGATACTATGAAAAGAGGAAAGAGAGAAAAGGCACCATATTCCCATGGTAAATAAGAAGATTGCTGAGATGCTTGTTATCTGCTTGCCTTGTCATTTTGATATGGGGATTCTTCTGTATCATCGAGCAAGGGGTACCCCGTTGGCGGTTCTCTATGATACACATATACTTACAATGACAAGTACTTACCGGTGACTAAACTTGAGTAGCATGAGGAGAGGCCCTCGTATACAAGGGACATGAGATTTCTGACTTATACTTCGTCAAGCATGTACACCATAGTTTGTTCACTTTAACCTTAATCACTTCAAGATGCTTATGATAGGGGCAATGAGAGCTAAAAGTTATCAGTACCATAATTTTTGGAAGCTCTTTATGAGACTTGAATCCCTACTTCCTTTTAGAAAGGCCTTTCTTCCACCATTATATTGAGTCTCCACCTTCTATCTTTATGCACCTTCTTTGAGAGCATAGTGGCCATTCTTAGTTCTATGTGCATTGTCCCAGTACTAGTTGATTGATGCATACTTTGATATTGCTTGTTTTAAACTACTGTATCTAGTCACTCTTATGAACTTTGAAGGTGTCCTATGCATTTATATTTTCTACTCTATTGAGAGACAAGCTGAATAATATTATGCTATGTTTTATTTATGTGAAACCAACAAACGTCTTGCAAAGCATTGTTATTCATGAATCTTTTGTTTGTGCCTTTTCATGTTGCATCATAGTTTCTTTGCTTATTGCTAGAACTTTGTCTTTCATGCTATGGTTAAGTACTATGATCCCAGCTTTGAATGCTTTACAATACTTTGATCAAGTCTTTGATGGTGCATGTCACCTCAAAAATTATTCTTTCTTTTTATCACTTACCTACTCGAGGACGAGCGGGAGTTAAGCTTGGGGATGTTGATACATTGCAAATGTATCTATAATTTTTGATGTTCCATGCTTAGTTTTATCCACTTCTTGTGTTTTGTTCCAACTTTGGAGTACTTTTCATATGATTTCTTGGACTAACCCATTAACAAGAGCCACAGTGCCAGCTGCCTGTTTTCTGCTGTTTTTGGTTCCAGGAAAGTCAGAAAATGAATATTCTCGGAATTGGACGGGACAAAAGCCAAAGTGCCTATTTTTCCGGAGGTGATTAAGTGCCAGAATACGAGACGGAGAAGGGCCAGGGAGCCACCACACCACTTGGCCGCGCGGCCAGGCCTGGCCCGCGCCAGAGGGTTGTGTGGCCGCTCCTGGCACCCCCTCGGCCTCTTCTTCCGCCTATATATTGTCCTCGGGACGAAAACCCTAAGTACCCGATCAAAAATCCACAAAAGAGTCTGTAGCCGCCGTCATCTCCATCCCTAGATCGGGAGGGATCTAAAGCTCTTCCCGGCACCCTGCCGGAGAGGGGAATTCACCCTGGAGGCCTTCTTCACCACCATGCAAGCCTCTAGTGTGATGCGTGAGTAGTTCATCCTTGGACTATGGGTCCATGTAGTAGCTAGATGGTTGGTTCTTCTCCTTTGTGCTATCATGTTTAGTACTTGTGAGCTCCGTTCATGATCAAGATCATTTATTTGTAATCCTACATGTTGTGTTTGCGGGGCTCCGATGGATATTGAGATGCTATTTCAGATTGATTATTGATTCTATCATGTCTTTGTTATTTGAGATCTTGCATGCTTTCCGTTGTTAGTAGCTATCTTGGCCAAGTAGATGCTAGCAACTCCAAGAGTTAGTATTTATGCTCGATAGTGGGTTCATGCCTCTGGTAATCTAGGGAAGTGACAGAAATCTCGAAGGTACTAGATGTGCTGTTGATACTAGGGAGAAAACAACAATCCTTTGTTCATAGAACAATCGTATTGTTTACTTTACATGCAATTCATAAAGCAATAATCTGTTGCTTGCAACTTAATACTGGAGGGGGTTCAGAGGATAACCTAAAGGTGGATTATTAGTCATAGATGCAGTTGGATGGCGGTCTATGTATAATGTTGTAATACCCAATCAAGTCTCAAAGGAGTCAAGATGATTAGTATATGCATGTATTGCTTTCTCGGTTTTTGTCAATTGCCCCGCTGTAATTTGTTTACCCAGCATGTTATCTATCTTAAGGAGCGCCACCTCTAGTGAACTATGGATCCCGGTCCTTTACTTTACATACAATCTACAACTATTTAGTGCTTTGTGTTTACTTTCTGCAAACTATTACTTCTTTCCATTCGATATGTTTAATCCTTTGTTTTCTGCAAAACACGGTGAGATTGAGAACCTCATCGCAAGTTGGGGACAAAGTTCTGTGGCTATGTTGTGCAGGTCTCCACGTTGCTACTAGCACCGGTAGTGCGCCCTGCCAAAGCTCAGCTAGTAACACCTTTGGGGTGTTTCCTTGCTCCTACTGGTTCGATTAAACCTTGGTTTCATAACTGAGGGAAACTTGCTATTGTGCTCATCATACCTTCCTCTTGGGGTTCCCAACGAGCTCTACATCAACACCGCCATCCAGCATTTTTCTGGGCGCCATGCATTGAGCCATCACCCTTGCCTCCGTCTTGATTACGTCCGGCTACGGTCATATAGCTGGATCTACGTCTTGCCGACCTTCCTTGTTCTTTCTACCGTCTTGTGCTTGCATCCCGCTAGGATCTGCTAGCTAGCCGTTACCTATTTGTCTCTATTCTTGTCTGGCTAGGCTATCCGGGGGTCATCTCCGACACTAGCCCCCGAGCAAATGTAGATTTCGCCCTTAGGTCAAATGTGTGTGCGCTCCCCTCCTGATTTGAATTTGTGTATGGCTACGAACTAATGGGTGCGCTGCCCCGTGATGTCAGTACTGGCGCCGACCACGCTCGCATGTGTCATCATTATGATGCCGCGTGCAGCGTTGCATCCCATCGCGCATCACCTGGGGAACCGTCGCCTGGCTCTTCAGTTACCGCCCCTGGATCTTCTGTGCGTGAGGTGTGGTCACATGCGATCTAGAGCAGCTGGTGGGGTTGCGGCGTGGCCCACCGGGCGCCACGTAGCGACCTGAATGGTTGCTCTCCCCCGGGGTTAAATACCGCCCGGGGGAGCAGTTCACCCCACCTCACTACTTGCCTTCCCCACTTCTGCTCCTACGCTCATCGCTGCCACTCGCTCTGCCACCATTGCTTGCTGCCGAACCTGCTGCGCTGCATGTTCATGGTCACCGAAGACACATGCCCTCGCTTCTCCGGGCCTGCGACCACGACCGAGGAAGAGGTGATGGCTGCGGACCGTGGCGCCTAGTGCGGGTCATCGGTGACAAAGGACCACATCGTAAAGTATCACGTGACATGGGTTCTTCCACTAGAGTCGGAGGTGGCGGTGCGGCTCGCGCCGCAGGAGGAGGAGTCACTGCACCCCCAGAGGGGGAGCAGGTGATCTTCTTGTCCCACCGCGCGCGTGGCTTCGCCCTCCCAGCGAACCCTTTCTTCCTCACCTTCCTCGCCATCTACAACCTGCGCCTCCACCACGTCGGCACCAACGCCATCGACAACCCTGTGCACTTCGCCGCCTTCTGTGAGTGCTACCTCGGGATCCAGCCGGATCTCAGGCTCTTCTACCGGATCTTTCGCGTCCGGCCACATGTCCAGTTCGTCCAGGGCCTACAGGTCCCTTGCGGTGGTGCCTCCATTTAGTCCCGCATACAAACCGGCTAGACGACACGGTCCGAAGTTCTGGCTAGACGACACGGTCGACTCTAGCAGCAGTCATACTTCTATGTCCGCAACGTCACCAAAGTCGACTGGATCAATCTTCCGGCCTTCCAAGACGTGCAGTCCAGCAAACAGAACTGGGACCTGAAGATCCATGGTGAGAAGGCGGAATCGGACGCGATGCTGGTGGGGCTGAGGCCGCTCGTCACTGCCGGCCTGGACATCACCCTCGCGTGGATGTCCCGGCTGATGATGCCCCTACAGCGCCGCGCACATAAGATGTGCTTCTACTTCGGCCGGCTGGACCCGACCCTGCTCTCCCTCCGCAATCCCCGCTACCACAACCTCAAGGAGTGGGTGTGGACGATTATGAAGGATAAGCTGCTGGAGAACTGGAAGTTCCGGCTGGCTCCATACACACGCGAGAACCGCGTGCCCTGGGCAAGTCCTCTTCCCTGGTTCTTGCCTTCTGCTTCTTGCTTCGTGTGCTCATTCGGCTAACGTTCTGTCTTTTTTCCTTTGCGGAAGAATTTTCCCTACATCATCCGGGAGGAGGGCAAGACCCCTCTTCAGGTCTTTACTCCTGATCTTCTAGAGTGCCGCGCACGGCGGTCCAGCGAGGAGTCCGACAACGAGGCTGATGTCTTCCCAACTGGAACGTCGAGCCGGCGCACGACCCCATGCACCGATTGTTGAGGAAGAGGAGACCGCCCTGGCCCCCGAATCTAGCCGGTGCCGGACGGCGGATGGTGACTCGAACCGGTCCACCGCAGGGGAAGCAGATCTAGTCGGCCCGCGGTAGAGGAGCCGACAGACAAGAGGACCCGGACCGGCGTGCCACACCCGAGCCGCGGTGGCCTCAAGAAGGTGCCGTCCCCAGTCGTCCAGGGGTAGGACTTTCTCCTTCCCCCATCTGTTCTTTTCATTTCAACTGTCCTATTTTACCTTCCTTGCCTTTTCTTACTAGCTTTGTCTTTCTCCCTTTTGCAGTTCCCTCGTCTCCTTTCGCGCCGCGAGCCCTGCGCGAGCGTCAACTGCCTCGCTACCTTGCGCCCCCTCTGTCGATCAGGCCCTTGCCTCTGCTGCTGCCCGTCTTCCTCCGCCCTAGACCCGGACACCACGCCGCGCGGATCCTGCTATGGCAACCGGGGCCGGTGATGCCTCACCGACTACTATGGTCCATACGGACACCACCGCACCAAACCCGGGTAGCGGCGGAGGCTCCTCCGTGGGAGTGAGGTCGGCTGCAGCCGTCAAAGAGCTGGTGGTGGTGGCTGACGACAATTCGGACGGCGAGCTGGGAGAAGAGTGGCGGGTGGTGCTCTGCAAGGCAAAGGAGTCCCTGATCCTCAATGTTGCCGATGACTCCTCCTCCTTCTCGGCGTCCTTGGCCGCTCTGGTCGCTACCTTGGAGGTGGTGCTGAAGGAGGTCAAGCTAATCGAGACCTTGCTTGGAGCCAGTCGGACGCTGGAGCAGAAGCTTGTGGCGCCGAACGACACCTCCCAGAGTAAGGCTCCTTATCCGGTTACCGTTTCTTCCTTTGTCCTTTTTTTTCTTTTCTCATTCGGCTATTTATTTAGCCGTCATGGTATATGCTCAGCGAGATATTGACCGGCTAACCAAGGCGAACGAGCGCATCAACTGGAGCAACTCCACCATCCGCCTCCAGAACAAGGAGTGGCACTCCAAGGAGAAGAAACTGAAGGCTGTCATGAAGGAGCGCGACAGCGACCTCGCCAGCTGGATCCAGGCCTTCGAGCTCCTTGACACCTAGTGCAAGGACCAGGAGAAGGAGGTCAAGCAGCTGGAAGAGTGGGAGAAGGTCCTCCTGGAGGAGCTTATGCAGGTTGGATGCACTTCCACAGGTAGGATTTCTTGCCGACTCGTTTTCTTCGTCCGGATCCGGTAGCCGGACCTGACTTCGTTTTTCTGATAGCAGATTATCCGAGCATACACCTACTGGCCTACAACCGGCTCCAAGTGAATTATTCAGGTGATCATCCCACTTCCCAGGAGCTCATCGTGCTGCTTGGCAAGGAGACCGCTGAGATGCGGAAGACTTCCAACTCCATCTTTGACTTCCCGTGGCCGGACGCAGCTGCACCGGACACCATCGCCTAGCTGGCAGTGAAGGTCACGGAGGTACCGGCTACCGTCGACCGGGTGAGGGACTTGGTGGTGAGAGCTAGAGCCGAGATGGTGCTGGCACTGATGTTGTCTTGGTAGAAGGATGCGCGCGTCGAGAAGATCGTTGGGGGCTTCTACGCCGGTGTGGATCTTGCCGCCGTCCGCCAAGCTCATCCGGAGCTTCGTGCTTCCGCCATCAAGATCAAAAGCTACGCCGAAATTGATGAGGTCCTCACCGACTCGGAGTCCATTAGGACGCCAGAGATAGAGGCTAGGCCAACCCCGCAGTCGGATGGTGGGGAAGCCAGAGCCGGAGCCTCCAACGCACCTCCTCCTCCTCCTGAAGCCACAACCAGCGAAGACCCACCACATGGCAAGGGGCCCGCCGCATAGATCTGATCACCGGGATGCCAGGTGGAACTGTAATGGCTTTCCCTTTGTTAAACTTATACTTATGCACTAGTGAACTTGCAGGAGCTTCAACTCTCCTTATATCTTTATGCATCAGATGTTTGCCTTTCTCTTTTCCTTCTGATTCTCTGCACTTTGTATTTCTTTCGTCTTTTGCCGATTAGGCCCGCCTGACTATCTTCATCCGTGTGAACTCTTTTAGCCGGAGGACTACTAATTCTAGTGGGGGCACACCAACGCACCCACTGGGTGTAGCCCCTGAGACTCAGAGTGCTTGATGAAGACAAGGACTTCAAATATTCTTTATTTCTTTCTCGTTTCTTTCGGGCTAAACATCCTTAGCCAGACAGCCTGACCTTCACTCCAACTGAACACCTTCAGCTAGACATCCCGACCTTCACTCCGGCTGAACACCTTCAGCCGGACATCCTGACCTTCCTTGACCAACCGGACAACCATGACCAACAGTGGGAGTGTGTCAGGGCACCCACTAGGTGTATCCCTCGAGATTCGGAGTAGTTGGCAAAACCAAGTGCTTTGAATCTTCTCTTCTCCTCTCTTGCTTTTGCCCTTGCCCTCACCTGGGCCTGAATATCTGGGTAAACTACTTTAGCCGGTCGGAACTATGTGATTCCACTGGGGGCACGCGAGCGCACCTAGTGGGTGTATCCCCGAGATTCAGAGCTCTTGGTGAAGGCAAGGACTTCAAATCTTCATTGCTTTTGATAGCCGACTCAGTGTAGTCGTGTAAAACAGAGACATGGATGGATTTTTTTAATATATTAGTCGGTCACTATGGGCATTTTTAACTGGGTAATGGCTTTGGTTTTTTCAAAATCTAGCTTGCGCTTCTCTAGACACTTAGTCATTTTCTCGTGCGCTTTGTTGTTTATGCTGTGTCCTTGCCGGGCAGCCGGGTAGTGGTCTGGAGCTGGAATGGAAGGGGAGCTGACAATACAGCGCGCACGATACTAGAGGCTTAGTAGCCGGAAAATTTCAAACAAGGCACAAGGCCGGAACGTCCAATCTATCGCATATTTTCGTCGTTTTTCATGTGGGATGCCTTGGGCTTTTGCTCTTGCTAGCCGGATAGCCGGCTTCTGGTCTATAGCTGAGACGAAGAGTGGGCCTCTGACACCATCGCACATTACTCAGCTGGTTTATAGAAATAGCAGGTCGGGCCAACTGGCGAGCCCCCAAGTAGGGGTTGCCGGAGCTAGAAAAACTAAATCGAAGAAAAACAATATGCAAATTTTTGGCAAGGAGCCCCCGAGTATCTCTCGAGGTTTGCATACTTTTCATTCATCCATAGGCTTCATGAGATACATACATTATATGACAACTAGGTGTAAAATGGACGGAGCAAGGCTGCATTCTAGGGGCGCTCTGCGTCCTAGTCCGACTTGTCCATCTTATTCTTGCGCGGCTACTGCGCCTCGATGAGGTAGTAGGAGTTGTTGTGGAGCGCTCGACTGATGATGAAGGGGCCCTCCCAAGGCAGCGACAGCTTATGCATGCCCTTCGTGTCTTGCACCATTTGGAGAACAATATCACCCTCATGGAAAGCGACAAGATGGATCCGGCTTGAATGGTAGCGACATAGGCTTTGCTGGTGCAGTGCCGATCTAGACAACGCCAACTTATAGGCCTCCTCGAGGATATCCACGCCGTCCTCTCGTGCCTCTTGGTTGGCCTTCTCGTTGTAGAGGAGCTTGCGGGGAAAGTTGAACTCGATGATTGTGGAGAGGATGGCCTCTGAGCCGTAGACGAGGAAGAACAGGGTGAAAACGGTTGACTAATCTAGGGTGTGCGTAGGCTCCATATCACAACTGGAAGTTCCTCGATCCAGCACCCAGGAGACCGCTCCAAAGGCTCGATGACACACGTCTTGATGTCGGCTAGCACTAGGCCGTTTGAACTTTCGACTTGCCCGTTGGACTGCAGGTGCGCGACGGATGCGAGGTCCAGTCAAATCCCCTTGTTGTTGCAGAACTAGGCGAATGCACCCTTGGCGAAGTTTGTGACATTGTTCATGATGATGTTGTTGGGGTAGCCAAAACGGTTGATGATATCCGTGAAGAAGGTGACGACTATTGCCCCATCCAGCTTTTGGATATTCTTCGCCTCTATCCACTTGGTGGACTTTTCTACCGCCACCAGCAGATGGGTCATGCCCGCGCATACTCGCTTGAAGGGGCCAACCATGTCCAACCCCCAAACAGCGAAGGGACATGTAATCGGGATGGTCTTGAGCATCACAGTCGGCATGTGCCTCAGTTGACCGAACCGCTAGCACCCGTTGCATGCGTGGACCAGCTACTCGGCATCCTCGAGGTTGGTGGGCCAATTGAAGTCGTGGTGAAACACATTGGCGACTATTTCCCAAGATGAAGCGTGGTGTCCGCACTCACCCTGGTGGATGTCCTTCAGCAGCCGGTAGCCTGTGTCCACATCGACACACCACTGGAATATGCCGGACACACTGCGCTTGTACAGTTTTTTGTTGATGATGGTGTACGTGTGTGCATGCCGCCGGATCTGCCTGGCCTCCACCTCGTCATCCGGAAGATCCCCATTGGCGACGTAGTTCATGAAGGGCTGTGCCCAAGATGTATCTCTCGGATGGTGAGGACGCTCCCATGATCCGGCTAGGGGATGTCAGGGGATGTCCGAGTTGGGTACCTGGAATGGTAGCCCCCGGGCCGCTTGATGAGCCGGCAGCCCTCGGGTCTTTCGAGCCGGAGGGTGCAGGCATGCCGAAGTCGGTGTGGGCCTTTTTATTCAGTGGCTTCGAGGGTTCTGGGTGTGCTGACCCGACAACCCCCTGGTTTCCAGCCCAAATGATGTAGTCAGACTCGGGAGACGGGGTGATGGATGGCTTGCGCAGATGCTCCAAGGAGACCCCTACCAGGATCGCCTACCTGGTGGATCCGACTTGAGCGAGCGAGTCGGCTGTCTCGTTGTTGATGCAGAGGACGTGATGGAACTCACATCCGTCGAAGTAGGTGCTGAACTTCTGCACGTGGAAGCACTAGAGGGCCATGTTCGCATCACGAGTATCCCATTCTCTAGAAACTTGCTGTACCACTAGATCCAAATCGCTGAAGCAAAGGATCCGGTTGATGCCAATCTCCCTGGTGAACCGTAGGCCGTGCACCAATGCCTCGTACTCGGCAACATTGTTTGAGGCCTTGAAGTGGATATGGAGAACATACTCCGGCCGGTCTCCCTTGGGTGAGGCGAGGACAATATCGACCCCCAAGCCCCCGAGCATCTTCGAGCCATCGAAGTGCATCTTCTAGTGATCGGAGTCGGGAACCGGCAGCAGGTACTGGGTCTTGGCCCAGTCGACCAAGAAATCTGCCAGGGCTTGTGACTTGATCGTGAGACTCAGATCGTACTGGACGAAGTAGGCAGCAAGCTCGATTGCCCACTTGGCGACATGGCCGATGGCGTCCTTGTTGACGATGATCTTCGAAAGGGGTGCGGTGCACACCACCTTAATCAGATGCTCCTGGATGTAGTGCTTGAGATTCTTGCATGCCAGGTACACTCCATAGCACATCTTCTAGTAGTGGGGGTAGTTCTTCTTGGAGAGGGAGAGAACCTTGCTGAGGCAGTAGACGGGCCTCTGAACCGGCTGAGCCTTGCCTTCCTCGAGACGCTCCACCACCAGGACAACGCTGATGACCTAGTTGATGTGCTATATACAACAACATCAGCTACTTGCTAGCTGGCGTGGCTAGCACCGACGCTATGGATAGCATGCGCTTGAGGTCGTGAATCGCAGTGTTAGCTTGCAAGGTCTAGGAGAACTTGTATGTCTTCTTCCTCGGCTGGTATAGCGGGAGTGCCTTCTCACCAAGCCAGCTGACGAACCGGCTGAGGGAGTCTAGGCACCTGGTGGATTTATGGACTCTGAGCAAGCTCTTGGGCGGCTGCATCCTCTCGATGGCTGCAATCTTCTCTCGATTTTCCTCGATTCCCCATTGCGAAACAAGGAAACCGAGGAGGTGGCCGGATGGGACGCCGAAAACGTACTTCTCCGGGTTTAGCTTCATCTGGTACCAGCGAAGGTTTCTGAATGTCTCCCCGAGGTCATCGAGAAGGGTGCGCTTCTCCCTCGTCTTGATGACGATGTCATCCACGTAGGCATGGATGTTCCGGCCAATCTGCGAGTGCAAGCACTTCGGCATGTAGCGCTGGTAAGTGGCGCCTGCATTTTTTAGACTGAAAGACATGGTTACGTAACAGAAATCCCCATACAGGGTGATGAATGACGTCTTCAGCTGGTCAGCCGGATTTAACCGGATCTGATTGTAGCCAGAATAACACTCCAGAAAGGACAACAGGTCGCAGCCGGCCGTGGAATCAATAACTTGATCGATATGGAGCAAGGCGAAGGGGTCTTTCAGGCACGCCTTGTTCGGGCTGGTGTAGTCGATACACATGTGTTAGGTATTTTTTTTTCAACACCAGGACTGGGTTGGCAAACCAGTCCGGGTGGTACACCTCCATGATGAATCCAGCTGCAAGGAGCCTGGTGATCTCATCACCAATGATCTCTCTCTTCTCTTTCGCGAACCGGCGGAGGGCTGCTTAACCGGCTTGGCACCGAGAATGTCCTTTGGCGACCATGCGAAGCTGTCCCGATTCTCACGGAGGAAGTTGACGAGCGTGCCATCCTATTTACTATCCAAGCCGGCACTAATGGTGACGAACTTGGTTGGATCGATCGGGTCGAGGAGCATCTTCTTCGTCTCCTTGGCCAGCTGGAAAGTTGCGTCTCTAGGCGGCTTCCTAGTAGTCGGAAACCTCTTGCTGGGCCAACGCCACATTACGCATGATCTCATGCTTCTCCCCAGCAATGATGGGGGCTTATACTATCTTCGAGTCCACCGACACAGACTCCATCGACCGCCTGAAGCAACCGGCTACTGTGATCATGCCGTTATGTATGCATAGTGGGGGACGGCCATGAACATGGTGAGGGCGGGACGCCCGAGGAGAGCATGGTAGGAGCTTGTTAGGTTCACCACCTCGTAGCAGACCGGCTCACATCAGAAGTTCTCCTCGGTTCCGAAGATGACGTCCAACTGGATTTTTCCTAGTGGAGCGCACATGGTCCTGGAAGTACACCGTAGAATGTCGTGGTAGTCAGGCGTAGGTCGCACTCACGGATGCCCAACTTCTCCAGGGAAGATCGGTAGAGCAGGTTGAGGCTGTTGCCCCGTCGATGAGGATGCGTGAGAAGCGGTAGGTGCGCTTGTTGGAGACGATGAGGGGGTCGACCACCATGGCGTAGCCCCCAGGATTTGGCAGGCGATCCGTCTGGTCTTCTCGTCTCTAGGTGATGGGAGTCTCCAACCAGTATAGGTACTGGGGGACCAGGGAGACGATGGTGTTCACCTCCTTGGAGCGCTGCCTGCGGCTATTCTTGTCGTCCGACTCGGTCTCGAAGATGTGGTAGTTTGTGTGCGGCTGAGGGTAGCCGTTATTTTTGTGGTTGTTGTTGGCGGAGGCTCCCCTAGCCGGTGGTGGCGGTCCATCGGGAGGGGGCTATGGTGGGTGAGGTAGGCCTCCTTGGTCCTTCATCTGGCGGGTCCAGGTGCAATTCCGGTTGGTGTGCGTAGCCGGTTTGAAGGGTCCCCTATGCCACTTGCACGGGACATCGAACATCTGTTTGAAGGTGAAGCATGGCTTCTGTCTCCTTTCGTTTCTAGCCGGCACCTCGGGTGCGCCCTCCACAATGTTGACCTACCTCGCGTGGTAGCGGGGCTTCTGCTGTCCAGCTTACCAATCGCTCGGGAAGCGGTTGTCGTTGCCTTGCCGCCTACATGATCCGGCTTCTCCACCCAGGTTACTCGGCAGGTCGCGACTCGGATCCATAGGGATCGGTCGTCCGTCGGCATTCACCCGGAGGGGCTTCTTCATTGTTGCGTTGGCCGTGACGTACTAGTCTGCAACTGTCATGAGTTTTGCCATCGTTTTTGGCTCATCGCACAGTAGTCGATGGTAGAGCATGGTGCCTTCTCGGCATCCATCCACGAAGAACCCGATCGCCTGGCTCTCTAGGATGCCCTCGCAAGTGTTTGGTAGTTCCGTCCACCGGGCGAGGTACTTGCGGTCTCCCTGGATGCACATGGCCAGATCACGAGGGTGACCCGGACACTGGTATGTGTCGTTGAAGTTGCAGACGAATACCTTCTTGAAGTCAGGCCACACGTCAATGTTGTTGGGTGCGAGGCTATTGAGCCACGTCCTCGCCAGCCCGATCAGCATGACGGGGACGTAGCACACAGCTACGCAGTTGTTCCCATGGGTGATACCGACTGCCGTGGCATAGTCGGTCAGCTAGTCTTCCGGTTTCATGTTGCTGTCGTACTTGGGGGTGTCCCGTGGAAGTATGAACTTATCTAGGAACGGCCCGTTCCGGATGTGAGGTCCGAAACAAACCGGGCCAGTAGAGTCTTCTTCCTCCGTGATGCGTGTTTGAGCCAGGTGCTCGATGCGGTCACGGGCGTCTGGGGTATCTGGATTGGGCACTCCTACCCGGCCTGAGAGGGGGGAACCAGCAGGTCATGGCGCTCCGGTTGGGGGAGGGTGTGGTGGTGGGTTGTTGTTCACCATTTGCCCATGGCGCGGCTGGCCCTTGTGGTTCGAGTCGTGGCGCTTGCTGCAGGATTTTCTAGCCGGAGGAGAGGATGCCTACTGTGTCTCGCGGGGTGCGCCCTAGCTGTTGTCGGGCGGCTTGCTTCCCCTGGAGCCGATGGTTCTTGTGCATCTGCGGGATGGCGTTAGCCAGCTCAGCCGCGATCCGGAGAAGCTATTGCACCCGGGCGTGTTGCCGGTCTTGCTCCTCGCCTCCAGGTTGGGAAGCTTGTCCGCTGCGTCTCGCGCCGCACGTAGGTTCTTGATGGGCGTGTTGTAGGTAGGTCGAGAAAGGAGAGGCGGTGGATCTAAATCACTGTCCCTCTCTAGCCTTCCGCCTAGCTCGCCGCTGCGGTGTCGTACTTGCCTGTGCCGACATGGCTCCTTGCTATCCGGAGTGTGGCCATGAGTGCGGCCGTACTCATGCATGGTGATGTCGACCTACTTCTTGGTAGTAGCTAGGTCGATGGCCTCCTGCAGGAGGAGCTGCCTCTCCATGGTGAATTTTGCGGTGCCCTCCGCCGGATAATCTCTGAGCTTAACCGGAGTGAGGATTCAGTCAATGGCGGCCTGCACCGAGTCCTTCCGCCGTGGAGGGACGGAAGTTCTGGATTCCTCACTGGCATGCTCCTGAGGGCGGCGATGCTGAGTGCTGGAGCCGACCATCATGACCTCCACGCCCCGTGAATCGACATGAACGCCACTGCCAGGGAACAACGGCTCCACGACGGAGACGATCTCCATAGGGAAATGCTCCGGCACGATGGCAATGTAGACGGGAAGGTTGCTCAACATCAGGATGGAGCTAACCACCAGGAAGGTAGATCTAGAGAAGCACGACGCGTTGTCGATGACGCAATTGAATTTGCCTAGCGTAAGCACAAGGTCGGAGGCCACGCGCTCACCGGCTGAAGTAGAGGGTCCCGTGCGGAATGTGACTCTGGTCGAAGCCATGTTTGCCTCACGGTGGGGGCCAACTGTCGTTGTGTTGGAAACGGCAGTGCCTGAGGAGGATAGATAGAGGTGTGGACAAATGGCAGGGAAGCTATTGATGACATCCGCAGGCAGGATTGGATACAAGCCAACGTAACTAAGACGCATGAAGTACCCAGGTTCGGGGCCCTCATGATAAGGTAACACCCTTACTCCCGCCGATCTGACTAAGGCAAGATATGTGGAATACAAGCTGCTCCTCGAGCTGTATGAACTGTCTAGCTACTCAATTGCCAACCCATGCTACGAGAGCCTTGACCCCCGTTATATAGGCTGGGTGTAGAGATCTTATTGGCCAGGTTGGCTGGCGGGTCCCACAAGTGGGCCCCAATCGGCTGGTCATCTACAATGCGGCGTAGCGGCAAGTCTTGTCGAGGGTACACACCGTGCGGGTCGTCGTCGGCACAGTGAATGCCGTGCGGGCCTAGCGTCAGCAACCGGCCACTGTGCCCCCGTCAGCCGCAAAGTCTTCGGCATGGTCCTCATCCTCCTGGTGTCTTGCCGCTGTACCAGGGCATACCATGCACTATGCAACACATCACCCTGCCTCCGTCCTGATTGTGTCCGGGTACGGTCGTATAGCCGGATCCACATCTTGCCGACCTTCCTTGTTCTGGCTACAGTCTTGTGCTTGCGTCCGACTAGGATCTGCTAGCCAGCCGTTACTTGTTTGTCTCTATTCTTCTCCGGCTAGGCTATCTGGGGGTCATCCCCCTGAAACTACTCTACGATTTTTTCTTGAAAAGCAATGAATGGATTAGAACTGTTTTTCATAGACTTAATTTATTGATGTGGGTGTAAATAAGACACTTCGTTGTTATGCTACTTAGGACATGAAACTCTCTTACTCAATTATTCTATTTAAACATCCTAGTGTTCCTTGGCAAGCTGAGAGTTAACTAGAAGAATTGGATTGATTGCTACACTTCTAGTTATTTATACCTAAATTAAACTTTACTTTGATTGTCTTAACTTACTGAAGCTTGTATAGTACTCTTGTCATCTCTCTAACTTTGATAAGCCTCACAAATGAATAAAGTACCAAGGGCATATGACTACCAACTATGATTGAATTCTTATTCTCGTTGTCTCTAGTTTAAATGCTGAATTCCTTATAGTTATTTTGTTTCTTCTTGCTCTAGGGCGATCAAGGTTTGAGCTTTGGGGAAGTTGATGGCTCCAAAATTAGCCATCTTCCAATGCGCTTAAACATTGTTTTCGGCCAAGCAGTTGACTAGAAACTCTTAATCCTTGCCACTAATGACTAATAATTGCAAAGATATGTAAAACCTTTCTTTGAATTGTGTTGTACAGGAAATCACGCCTTTTAATGCAAAATCAAGAGTCATAATGAAGGTTTTAGAGGAAATCCACATGCCCAAGTAATTGGGGACTCATTCCTAGGCGTCAACAAGCTTAACAACCACTGGTACAGGCAGAGCCCGCCTGTACCGTCCGCCTGTACCAGGTGGTGTTGGCCTCTACGACTTTTATGAAGACGCCTATATATATTGAGGCTCCAGCGATTGGCCAGAGAGCCGCCATTCTCAGATTACATCACAACATGACCAAGGAGATCCATGCCATTGTTCATCCATTGTTCATCCGTTCCATCATCCATCCCCTCCAGTAGTCATAGCCATTGCTTTGTACTTTAGATTTCCTTGTGATTTGGCGACCATTGTAAGAATATTTGATTTCAATCTAAGTATGTGTGTCATGTTTTCTATCACCTATTTGTTTGTTATGAGTGATAAGCCTCATGTGCTGTGGGTTGGGGAGAAACCTCGCAGTATGTGCATCAAATTCATGGGAGTATTGTATTTTGTTTGCAATTGAGATTTGCATCTTTTGTTTCTTTGTCTCTTGTCTCGATCTATGGAATAGTAGGTACCCAATATCCCATAGAATGATGAAGGCTTGAGGTGGGATGCTTGGCTAGCGACGATCTCATAGGAACCCAGTGACAGAAAGGGTTGTACGGTCTTTTCTTAGCGACACATTTGGGATCACAACAACATCACCACTTAAAGCTTTGATTTTTGTTTTACACTTAATAGTTGTTTGTAGCCTGTTGCTTCAGTGTGCACTAAGTTGGATTAAAAGACTATTGCTATGCCCGCTGCATCACAGGGGCTCTAGTATATTAGGATGTGTTTCCCACAAGATATTATTATTATCTTTTATTCCATATGATGTGCATCTGTAGGTGGATCTTGAACCCTAGCCTATCTCCATCCATTGATTCAACCCATTATAAAGTAAACTAGATTGGTTCGGTAAACTAACGTAAAACAAACAAACAAAGTCTTGTAGACGTATCCTTTTTATTTACTTTTAGCATTGATTTCCATGGTTCGATTAAACCTAGGTCTTCTAGGGAAAAAGCTATTATACTAAATCCGTGAATATAGATCGAAGGTATTAGTGATCATAAAGGCGTCTTCAGGTATTCAGAGGGGCTTGTAGAGGCGTGTGTGTTAAGAGCGGGATTTGTTCTTCTATGTGATGGAGAGATACTCTGGGCCCACTCGGAGACAAGACATCCATAAAGCCACAACGTGTGACTAGGTCACGGGAATGGCATAGCTCAGACGAGCAAAGTTTTACTTGTCGATAACGAGATTAAACTCGACATGGCAATGTCGTTGATCAGGTCTCGGACAAGTAAAGTATCAAAGTAACAAAGGGAATAGGATTCTATGTTTAATGGTTCAATGATAAAGAGTCTCGTGGAATGCACAAGGGTCATTATGGGCATCCAGGTCTCGCTGATGATCAATGGTCCACGAGGGGTCTCAACCATGTCTAGAGTGTTCCCAAACTGCTAGGGTAGAACAATTAATGGTTTGACAATGCTTGGAGATCGTTTTGGTATCATAGGAATCATCAAAGAAAAGAGAAGGGAAATCGGAAGGGTACCGAGAAAGTTCAGCAGGTGTCCGGAGTTATCCGGAAGGATTTCTGGTGCAAAGCGAATGTAATAATCTATAATATATGTTAATTATTGAATTATACATTTATTTATATTTATTTAATGATTTAAATTAAAAGGCAGCCCCCGCCCAATGGACAAAATCCCTAGGGGAAAGGGCCCATGAGGGAAAACCCCCCAAAAGGAAAAAAGGAGGGTGTGTGCGACTAGGCCCCTTGTTGGCCAGCTGGGCCACACGACGGCTGGCCAAGCCCACCAAGGTGGCCAGCCAAGCCTCCGCCCTCCTCCCCTTGTTATAGTCCCACATGGCTAAGCCAAGGGACTTGGGAGCTCCCCTTCCCCTATATAAAGGAGGGAATATGGAGGGATTTAACGACACCATTTAATCCCAAGCTTTGAGGCTACCCCCTCCAAGTGCCCTCCTCTCTCCCTCTCTCTCTTGTTAGTGTGGCCCCACTGTAAGGGTTGCGCGAACGAGATTGTTCTTCACGGCAGATCACCGTCGTGATGCAAGGATTACAGATCTAGGATATATTTTTATGCAATCTTTGCTAGATCAGGGTCCAGAAGTCGTCGTCAAACACCATATGTGTGTGACTCCCTACGAGGCGCTTCACTAGTGGAGCTCGAGTCATTCGAACCATCGGAGTTATTTGAGCCGGTGAAGCTGGAGCTGGTGGAGCCGTTCGAGTTCAAAACAACCTTGAGGTCGGCTTGATACGACAACATCAACCACGTTCTCCTAAACATTGACAAAGTTTTTCAGTATTCAAGGGTAAGTTCGGGAAAATGCTCTCCCATTCTGCATTAGTAATAGATTGATTCTAGGTGTAGGGTTGTTTATTTGCGTAGGAAAAATTATTGTTTCCAGGCGCTAAACCCCAATAAGATTTGCTTAAACCTACGCGTCATAACACAAACATCCCTCCTCGATATATTAGAGAGCGTGCGGTATGGGAGCCACCATGTATATTAAAATAATATCAACAAAATATCTACCATGTATATTATTAACCATGCCACAAGCATCGAGAGTAGAGAAACCGAGACGATGAACACCTACCAACGGTTGCAAGTTACCTATGTTGATATTCAGTTCTCGGATGAGGATAGTGTTCACTCCTCCGGAGCAATTGGGCCATGTGTTTCATGAGAATGATACTTTAAGTAGAATACAAGAAGAGCGACAAAGTTTGGTGTCAAGTTGCAACCAGAGATGGCAGATTTTGCGAGGACCATCATGTCCTCCTCATTGACTCTTGTAAATTCACTACGGTCCTACAGTGTGTTAGCAATAACATAATACAAATAGCGCACTGGATTACCCTTAGGAACATGATCATTAATTCTCATCCTGTTGAAATAAGTAAATCGGTAAGGATCAACCATAAAAGTAGGAGCATGGATGTCGGTTATGTTGTTGATGAAACCAAAGCAATGGCTCCATTGGTCAACCAAGAAAGTATAGTCACGATTTATTAGACAGAAAGAGATCAAGTTTCCTCCTAGTATATCTCGGAGTAATAACTCTGACCCACCGTATGCTTCAAGGTACTAAAGCACTCGAGAGTAAGCCGGCGATAGGTGGCAGTGTCCAGAAAGACAAAAGAAGATTAACATCATTGCAAAGTGAGTTAAAATCGAGGTGAATGCCTAGTTTGTTCAAAGTATATGGGCATGCCCATTTGGTGGACTTGATCTCCTGGTCCTTGAGACCGTTGAAACTTTTGATCCAATAGAAATAAGCAATGAATGATCCTATACACATTGTACAAAATAATCTCATCTAAAATTAAAAACTAATCATGCTCATTAAGAAAAATGGTTCATGGCAATACCTTGTGATGAGGGGTAACCTCAGAAATGTCCTTTGTTATGGAATTGGGTTTCAGGGAAAGAGGGGTGCACTGGTGATTTCGTCGATTTATCATAGAAACAAGGGAGGATATTTTTACCCAGGTTTAGGCCCTCATAGAGGAAACCCTACTCCTGCTTGTCTGATCTTTATTGATGGAGAGTACATAGTCGTTGGGTTGCTAGATACGATCTTGCTTACAGCGGATTGCTATGCCTATGTTATGGTGTCTAGATCTACTATATCTATTGTGTTGTGTCCTCCTCTTTGGACCCTCCTAGTCTTTATATATGGGGAGGCTAGGTCTCAGGTACCAATCCAAGTTGGTTACAAGTTGGTGTTTATGTAGAATCTAATTTTAAATTTCCTTGTCTTGCATGTTTGGACTCGCTGTCCTTATAGGCTTCATATGAACCAAAACATAATGGGCTTCATGGATCTTGGTATATCTTCATGTGGGCCTTTTGTTGGGCCACACATTATATGCCAACAATGGGCACCCGAAGGGTCATGACCATCTCAGTAGCCCCCGAGGCCCTACTCAAGTCGTAGACTCGGGTTGAGTCTCCAAGTTCTTCCATTTAATATTGTGTGGGAACTTCGTATTTTCTCGAGTGTCTTGTTTGGCTGATGCAATGGACGAAGTTGTGGTGTTCTTGAAGTTATGTTGACATTTTCATCGGGTGCATGACCAACACTCCTGATGGGAGTATACCCCGAGGTTATGTTCATCCTCTTGCATCCGAGCATAGGCTTGAAGTTATTTTTCTTGCGAGGCTAGATATTCTTCTGCAGAGTCTGTTGGAGGACTTGTTGTTTATATCAGGCGCATGGCTAGCGCTCCCGATGTGAGTATCCCAGAGCATATGTTCAACTACTTGTATTCGAGCATAGGCTTGAAGATTATACACATCTGAGAAGGTGCTCGACTTAGTGTAGCACCCCAATTGTCTAACAATTGCAATGCTACTTGTCCTAGTAAGATATTGGCTACTTCATAGATATTAGTGTTGCATCATAATTATATCATGCTCATGTCACGATGCCACCTTGCATTTGAGCATCATATAAAACCCTTTTGTTTTTGGTTCTTCTCTCACATGCATTATTAATTGTATTTGCCTCTTGATATGGTATTTGGTTATTGATATATTGTCTAAATGCCCAAGTTGAGTTGGGGGCATATCTTTTATTTCCATTCCACCACCTTTCTCTTCCACCACCTTATAATTCCACCATCCCTTTTACAATGAGCTTGTGTTTCTTTTCCTTTGATATTTTAATTCTAGCTCATGTAGTTTGGGGTGGATTAAATCCTCTAATTCTTGTGCTTGGTTATATCTCCACTTCTTGGATAAGCATAGAGTAATGCCATAATATTAATATTGTTTCCACAAAATATATCATGGCATTATTGTTTTTGCATGGGCCATGCACAAGTCTTCACTACCTTTCTCTCCTTTGGTTTTTCTTTTGGCTTAGTAGAAACTATCTTGGGAGGCCATCTACCACCATTACACCATCCTCATAATCTCAACCATCTCTTTTCCTCTTATTTTAATTCTCCATGCATGATCATAAGTGACTTTTCCCACCTAATTCTTTTCTTCCTCCTTCTTTCTTGTTTCACTTCCACATTAGCTCATGCAAGATCAAGCTTCATTTTTCTCTTGGGTTGGCCTCATAAACCAAATTAAATTCTAAATATCTAAAACCACCTAATCTAGCTATTTTCTCTCTCTCTCTCTAATTTCTCCTAAAACCCTAACTCCACTCCCTCTCTCTCTCACACCCCTCTCTCTCTACCATGGGCTCCACCCTGGCCACCCTCTCCCTGGCCCACACCCTAGCTAACCCTAACCCTCTCCCTAACCCTAGCTAAACCCTAACCCTAGCCATGTCAATTTGGCAGAGCTACCCCTCCCCTCTTTTCTCCCTCTCCCGACTGAGCTAGCCCCACCTGGCTGTCCCTCCCTCTCGACCAAGCCCCACCTGCAGCCCCAGGACCAGCCCCAGCCGGCCGAGCACGTGCTCGAGGAGAGAGGAGAGAAAAGGTGGCACCGAGGCCACCTTTATCTCTGTCGTGCCCCAGCTGCCCTCCTCCCTCTCTCCCTTCTTTTCCTCCCTCCACACGTCTCTCTGGCCTCGCCCAGATCTGGCCCGAGCTGCCCCTCCTCTTCTTCTTCTTCCTCCCCGGCCACAGCTCCTGCCGCCGCTCGCCGCAAGACCCATCTCGTCCCCGTCGATTCTGCCATGCAGCTCGACCTGGAGGTGGCCTGGGGGCTCGAGGAGGTTCCTCTACGACGCCCTGTCCACGCCAACGCGAAGGAGAGAGCCCTAGCACCGCCAGATCCTCGCCGTCCTCTGAAACCCTAGCCCGCTGGAGCGTCTGCGTCCTCGCCGTACCAGCGCCTCCCCGCTCGATCCAACACCACCGCCGAGCCCGCGGTGAGCATCTCCTTCTCCCTGACAACCTCCGCCTCGCCGTACCACCCTTACGCCGCCGATCATTTCATCGAACACCTGTCACGCGCCAGAGCTCGCCGTCTTCTGCAGCCTCCCCGCGCCGCACAACCCCTTATCTAGCCCGCGCCCACCTCCCTGTCAACTACCTGAGCCAGCCGCACCGGTTAGCACCCTCCGCGTGCACGCCCGCGTCCCGGGATCGATCCCCGCTCGCGCCGCGCGCCGGATTTTCTCGCCAGACGAAGGAAAACGAAGAACAGTACGGGCCCGTGGTCATCTTACAAAAAGCCCCCTACCTTTTTGATTCCTGCAACCCGCGCTCCTAGCGACCCCACCAGTCAGCCGTGCTGGCACTTTCGCAGAAAACCCCTCGGCTTTTCCCGGTCGCAACCCGCGCTCCAGCCCCCAGCCCCACCTGTCAGCCCTTGTCTCCCTCGCCGCTGTCACGTGGGACTGCGCTAGTTGGCCCACCCCGCAGTCACAGTGGCTAGCCCAACCCGTGGTGACAAAAGTTTTTCCTGCGCGCGTGGCCCAGTCAGCACCAGGCCCACCCGTCAGTGGCTGTGGCTAGATCTGACTGAGTGAGAAAAGTATTTTCCTGAGTCTGTTTTAAACTAAATCTATTTCAAATTGATTTAAATTCAAATTCTTTTCAGATTTAAATAATTTTTAAAATACAAATCCAAATAATACATATAATATATGTTTTGGAATCAGAAAAATGTGAGGAATTCAAATATGCCCTTCAAAATATGTTTTGAACACTTTAAAATTTGGAGATGATTAAAATTACAATAAATTGCCCTTTTCCTTAATTAATTAATAACTTTTGTTTTATAACTCCAAATTTGACAAATAATATGTCTAAATCGATCAGCGTGAAGAGCCCGTTCTAATTAAGCAGTCCTTGTTCTAAATTGAAGCATGCATCATGTTGTCATTTAAAATCTGAACTGTTTATGACAATAAAACTTGGTCAAATAAATAATAAAATGCTTTATTTCTTGTATCCACACCTCACCTTTGCCATGCTACTTTAATGCCATGTAATTGTGCATCATTCATCATGGCATACTTGGTTGCTTGTTGCATTTCAATTCATATGCTTGCGCACTTTATTTATGTTGGCCCTTTTTTGTTTGGTTCTTTTTTGAATAGACGCCCAGCAGGAGAATTACCAGGAATCAAAGGAGTACTACCCAGATCCATCTCTCGCTTCAACTGAGCTGCCAGGCAAGCACTACCACATGCTTGCATACATACAGTACCTATTGCCTCTATCTTATTCTTGCATCATTGAGTCGCGATTGCATTAAATTGAATCCCAAGTACTGCATAGCCTTTACTTTTAAACCACACCAAGCTCGTTCCGGTCCCATGAGCCATTACTACAGGAGTTGTTTGAGCCATGCGAGTCGTAGAAAAGCATGAGTAGGGTATGTGAGTGTCTGATGAATAACGAGGTACTAAACAACTTAACCTGAGTAGTAATGGGATAACTAATGAAAGAGGCACCGGTGAGCAATATCTGGTATTTGGTTTTTCGTGCTCACTTGTGTCCCGTAGGACCCCGAGTACTTGATTCATGTTCCTTGTTTATTCGCACTATCCACATCCGGGAGGCCTTATGGACCCCCCCTGAGCCAGAGCTTGATTCATTCTTATTTCTTGGGGCCACAATTAGTTTGGGGCTTTATTACTATTCTGTACTTATGCCATGTTACTGCTTTATTTAAGATTGTGCGAGGAGCACCTGTACTGTTTTGGATCGTGACACGTTTTCGCTGTATCGACAAGCCCAGTCATATTTTCGGGTTCCCAGTTGTTTACCGCCGTCCACACAAACCTTGGGTCCGTCTCGGAGCCGGCCAACTTCGTTGCGGGTAGCTTAATGGGGTGGCCCGCTGAAATGTTTCTGAATCCTGTGATTTCTTTGTCGTGAATGCCTCGTTGGGTTTTGATTTGGTTTTTCCGAGGTTGATCGAGTGTGTGTTGCTACTCGTGCACCCCTGCAGGGTAAATCTTTCTGAAAGCCGTGTCCGCGGTTATGGACGACTTGGAGCACAGTTTCTCGATCATAGACAAGTATAACTAAAGTGCCGCTTTTAAATTGACTAAGTACTTGACTAGTAAATAGTGCAATACTCATGGAATGGTTAATAAAACTGCCAACGGATGATGGGGGTTGTTCGTCCGCTTCCCCGTTGGTAAGCAAGGAGGAGGATGGATCTGTTAATTATACTGTTATAACTGTTGTTCTTAATTCATGGACTTCCGTTTATCATTGGTTAGGCGGAAGGTTAGCGAGTCTCTGTAGAATTGTTAGGTATTATCTTTTGCTGCAATTGCGTCACCCCAGGTTGTGTCCCCTTTAGTGGCATAAAGACTTGCTGAGTACCCCTAGGGTCTCACACGATAAATTGTTTGATTCAGATGAACAGGTGTACCCGCAAGATGGATACTGGGTGGAAGAGACAGATGATGTTGGCAACGATCATTCGGTATAGAGATTCCGGGAACGGGGATCCGTGTGATCTTTGGGCAGGATGTGGTTATTTATGGGGCATCTTATGCCGATTTGCTTCTTATCCGTACTCGGATCTTGTTTTCCGCTTCCGCCTGATACTCTGATGTGTGATGTATGAGGAGCTATCCTAAATTATTATATCTATCTAGGACATTTGGATCTTGCCGTATGGTGTTGCAATATTTCTACTACTTTTAGATGGAATGGCTCTGAGGACTGTTGTATGTGGCTTGCATACATACTCACTTATGTATGTAGTTGATCCCTTCGCCTGCCGATTACGCCGCTCGTTCTTGTCCCATTGTTTGAAAGTGGTTAGGACGGCCGAAAGGTCTAGCGTGAGTGGCCCTAGGCCCCGCCGTACTATTTTAACCACTTTCGTTCATCCAGGCATTAACTAAGAGCGTAATTCACCGAGGTAGTTACACTTAGGTCTTGTTGTCCATGATTGCAAGTAATAATCATCGTCTTTGTTGGAGAATTGTTTTTTATCAGGTGCGCGGACAACACTCCTGATGGGAGTAGGCCCTGAGTGTTGAGTCATAGAGTCAGGTCTTGTATCATTTGGCCACAATCGACAATCCCAAAAGGGGATACCGCTGACCTGGAAGTACATCGGGTGCGCGACCAGCACTCCTGATAGGAGTAGCCCCGAGGATATGCTTAACTACTTGTAGCCGAGCATAGGCTCAGAGATCATCTTCATCCGAGGAGATTATCAACTCGGGTCTTGTTTTTAATGGTATAAATTGTTTTCTTCATCTCGATTGGAGGATTGTTTTCATCAGGGGAAACCAGTGCTACCAATGGGTGTAGACCCTGAGGCTATGGCCGGGTGCTTGCAACCGAGCATAGGCTCAGACAACCACTTCATCCAAGGAGGTACTCGACTCGGGTCTTGGCGTAAGTTGGCACGACTGGTGTTAGTTGACTCTATTGGGAAACCCCGAAAGAATAGCTCGGTGTAGTTGACGTCCTTATGAGCTGCAAAAACATAAAGAACTGTGAAGTACATATATCTTGTAAAGGATATTTGCCTTTTGACTTGTTATAAAATTTTTTGGTGCGACCGTACTCGACACGTTTGCACTGTACGCGAGACCTTTTCATTACCCTGATGCCCTTAGCATCAGTACCTTACCGACTTGTCAGTTGGGATGCAACTTGGTCACTGTTTTCAAGGATTCGACGCTCAGGAAGAGTTAAACACTCGAGAAGTCATGTATGAGGTGCTAGAGTTCATGGAGTCGATAACATGTTAGATTACTTGAAACGGGCGAAAACCCCGTGTGGCGCCCCGCGAATTTGTCGTCCAAGAAATCCCTATTATGCACATATCCACGTTCCTATGATTAGTGAGCCGTGGAACATAACCGACAAGTATCATTTACAACATCCAAAACTTAATGAGAATGAGACTTACATTAGTGCCATTATGGCTACACAATCTTCAGCAACGGATCTTCATCAGACGCAGAGCCCAATCATGCCTTAACCTACAGGACACTGACTGGGAAGACGACCTAGCTCGCATAGACGTCAACGACTCCATTATCCATTGTGCCTATGAAAGTCTGGCCAAGTAAATAGCCAGGGACAATGCCAGTGAGTACTTTTGAATGTACTCGTGAACCAACCAGATAAGGTAAACAAGATAATGCAATTTGGCTATGGCGAGATATCTCTAGCTAAGGTTGCTTTGGAAAAGCCTAGTTTCTCTTGTAGATGTGGAATCTCTATCTCTTTGTTGAAAAGAGTTTTGAAAACATGTCTCCATATTAAAATCTAGATATCTCCATATCTAGTTAAAATCCTTTTTGAAACAGTTTAAGAGGAAAACCCTATTTAAACATCTTCGACCAACAATGGTCAAAACAAAATACCATCCTCATGTTCTCTCATGAACAAGGTACATCCTTTTCATCCTTATCAAACCATCCCCTGAGTAATCCTAGCAATCACCTTTCCAACTGTCCTTGATCGTCGAAACATTTATTCGAATAGATTATACTCTGTAGAGTTTATGCACTTTACCCACAAGAATCAATACATCCTCCAGGATTCAACCACGACCCATTACACAGGATAAATGGGGGTCCAAATAATCAAACATAGCCTTTCATTTGTCCACCCTAGCAAAGGCACCATTCCCTCTTGGGTTTGTTCTCCCTGGCAACGCGTATGTGGCTCTCGGTGCCATAGTCCTTCCTTCCGTACATGCGTATAACCAAACCAAAGATTGGGAAATACCTTGATTTAGGTGACTCCACTTCCTTCCATACTTCCTAAGTCATACCGTCCATGGGAGACCCAATTGTTGCAACGGCATGTCCAAGACATCCGCTAACCCCAGATCCGTAGAACTTTATAGGGGAGAGCCCGGTGTCTTCAGGATGACCACGACAGTCGCTACCAGGGGTAGTGATTGATACGATTGAGGGTAAGAGAGAGTTACCATCTGTGGTGCAATATTGGGAATAGAGACAAGGGATTTAGCCAGGTTCGCCCCCCGTAAGGGAAAGACCTACTTCCTACTAGATTTTATTATTGGCGAGTGGATTACAAGGTGGGCGAGCTCGGCGGCTAAGCAGGGAATTGCTTGGATGGGGTAGCTAATAGAACGTAAGTATGCAGAGTACTGTAGGGAGGAATATATAGGGGTACCTCGCTAGGGCTTATAGGATTACAGCCAAATATGTTAAGGTCTTATAGGATTTAACCTAATCCGACTAGGCCTATCTATGTTCTTGGGCCTCCAGCTTCTAGTCGCCATGCTTGTCCTTTAGTCAATTTCCTGTCGCTGTTCCTACAGGCCCACTAGCTATGGTGTTGGGCCAGTCGAATCGTCCTTCTAGGCATACCCCGATTAGCATATCCCCATCAGTAGTCCCCAAGGGCAACGGGGGTTCGGTGTAGGCGTCAACTTGGAGGTCAGAGTAGGCGAGTCTAGGTGGACGCTCAGTCGAATCGGCGGTGTACTCCTGCAATGAAGAGAGAAGTGTCTCTCGCATGTCTTCAGTTGCAACATTGGCGAGTGGAAATGTGCTCGACTCGCCACGCCCTATCGATTGGAAGGGAGAGGCAAGCGGGCGAGTCGAGTGGCTGAAATTGGACCGTCAGTTTGGTCAAACTAGTCGTTCGGTAACTCCAACCATAACTTTGGCGGATTTACCAGGAGGTAACGGCTAGCCCGAAATTTTCGGGTAGCGTCGCTTTATAAGGAGACTGACGGGGGAAACGCGGGAATTCTTCACATTTCTTTGCCTCCTCTCGCCCTCAGTCTCTAGATCCACTTCCGATCTAGAATTTCTAGACCAGGCGACCTCCTTCTTTCCTCGATGGCACCCCCAAAGGATCTGTGGGGGAAGTTGAAGTGCACCACGACCGTCCTGAAATCCTTCCAGGATGGTGGGATTCTCTACAAGGGGAACTGGCCGATCCCCACGGCTCGCGAGACCGAGCTAAAGCCGTGCCCAAGGGAATTCATCTGTTTCCTCAACCACTTGGAGAGGTTAATGGGGTTCCCCATGTCTATATTCTTTCGGTGCTTCTGCGGCGACTGCACCATCAAGCCCTCCAACTTGGGACCCCACAGCATCGAGTAACTCGCCATCTTTGTCGTGTTCTACGAGTGTTACCTAGGGTGCCACCCCTATTTCCCCCTTTGGATGGAGTTGTTCCACTGTCACTTCAGTCATGAAGGTAAGGGTGGACCTATCTTAGCGGCGGGCGGCGTCATCTTCTAGTTGAAGTCCAACGCTAAATTCGTGAAGCTACAACATTCAAAGAAGGTAGTGAGCGAATGGAAGAAATATTGGTTCTTCGTGAGGGAATCAACTCCCTCTGGTGAGGTGTCACTCCTGATGTACACCGTCGAAAGGAGTGAGCCATGTCGGTTGTCGGCGGACAAGATCTCTGACAATCAGAAGATGGCCATGACCGCGATGCTCAGGCAGATTAGGGAGCTGGACGATGAAGGGCTGGAGACCATCAATCTATACAATTCCTGGCTCGTGTGGCGACTGGTCCCACTGGCCACCCGAGCCCACTAGATGTACTAATACACTAGGAAGGAGTACCCAAGAAGATCAAGCAGTGAGCCATGGGAGTCGGAGGACTACGTTGCGACGCTGAAGAAGATCACAAATGCGGAGTACATCGATTCGAAGGCTCCTCCGGTGAGTTCCCTTGTTTTTCTCATTCGTAGTTTTAAAGTCGTGGTTTTGTAATCGCTAATTTCTCTCATCTTCAGCTTTTCCAGGTCCTTGAGAACTGGTTTCCTCCACTCGATGAGGAAGTTCTTAAATAGCTTGAGGAGGAGGAAGAGAGATCCGAGAGCAAGGATGAAGTCATGGAGGTGCATGCGCCTTCGTCTGCGCGCCCGAAAGACCCGCAACCAAAGGCAGCGCGAGATTAAGGATAACCGCAACCTCGAGGAGCATGACAGCGACGCAGACCCCGTGGAGGAGCACAACTCTCGGAAGGTGGCCACGCCATCCAAACCCGTGCTGAAGAAGAACTCACCGGCGAAGACCAAGTCACTTGTGAAGCCGAAATCACTGACGAAGCCGAAGTCGCTGGTACGCCGGACAAATTGATGGTGATGTCTGAGTCGGAAGGTGAGTCCGACAAAGAAGAGGTGCAGACGTGGCAAAGGTTCTGGAGGACCCAACTCCAATGATGGAGCCCTCGGCCACATATGTGGTTTTGGAGTCGCCGATACCACTTCTAATGAGGTCACTAAATGCCCCAAGGGCGCCAGAGCTAGAAGCCCAGGTGGCCACGTGGTCGGTGGTTCCACCGGTGCAGGAGTCAGAGGAAGTGCCAACGCTGAGGGAGCCAGAGGTACCTGTGGTAGCGGCCATGTTGGTGGAGAAGCCTTTGGCTTTGTGGCAGGTGAAAATATTGGAGACGAGGCTAACTCACAAGATAGGCCCGAGCTAGAGAAGCCCGTGCACATTAGCATGGGCCTGCGCATCATTCCGGTTGCCAGGTGAGTTTTTCTCTTTGTTACTTGTCGTAATTTGCTACTTTTGGAATTTCCCAATCACTGATCGTGGTGAGCTAACAGGGGTGGCCCTAAGAAGATCAATCGCCCTTCGGTGGCCAAATTTCCATCAGGCGGTACCAAATGTGAAGACGACCCTTCCAGGAAGAGGAAGGCGGAGAGCGTCGAGGCGCTAGTCGTAGGCTCAAAGAAGAAGAAGGGCGACACTGTCACCGCGGCAGATTCAGGCATGGGGAAAGGTGACTCTGCAATCCCTCCTAGAGAGTAGGCGACCATTGGGATGAAACTAGCCAAGGCAGGCCTTCCATCAGAGGCATCCGCACCAGCAACTAGGGTGCCAGGGACGACAGCCACGACGTTCCCACCATTCATAGCAAAAGCCTCTATCGCGGGGACTGAGACACAGGCGCCACAAGTTCCAAAGATCATTGACAATGCCATCGGTCAGCGTCATGGGTGCACAATGTTTGTGGTGCCTTTGATAGATTCCAACGAGCTTCACCGCATGTTGGGTGCCATGCTCTAGGTATGTGCAGTCCTCGAGAGTCTAGTCGCTGAATTTCAGCGGCTAAACACTTAAGCTTCGATTATCCAGTCCCTAAGGGTCTAGTCGCTGAATTTCAGCAGCTGGACACTCAATCTTTGATTATCCAGTCTCCGAGGGTCTAGTCGCTGAATTTCATCGGCTGGACACTCAAGCTTTAATTATCCAATCCCCGAGGGTCGAGTTGATGGAGTCATGTCTGGTGTATTTATGTTAGGGCTTGAAGGTTGAATTGGTTGAGCGGCGGGCCACAATGGAGCAAATGGAGCGCGACCTACGAGTGGCTCAAGAGGCTAATCGACGACTCCAAGCAACTTCATGTTAGTTTCTGTCTTGCAAAGTTTGAAGTTCTTATGACTGTGTGGTTGTTGATTTGGATTTTCTTGACCGTAGATGATCACGCCGCTGCACTCGCCAAGGCCCGCGAGGGTTATGTTCCTACCACTGATCTGGACGTTGAGAAGGTTTTGGGAACCGCAGCGGAGTAGAGTGCTAGTTTGATGGCAAAGGAGTTGGAAGCAACGAAGGCGGCGATGAATTCTTCTGAGGAGAGGGCGAAGGCCACAATCATGGCGGTGAACGAGGAGCGCAAGGCCTCCGACTCCATTATTGTGGGGCTCCAGGGGAAGCTTGCCGGGCTAGAGAAATTTGTCATGGAAAACCGCCTCAAGTTCCTCAATAAGGCGTGTTTACCCTTCTGCTTGTTTGCTAGTACTGCATTACTTACTCGCGACAAGTCCCCGAGCGGGTGAGTACCGGAGGGTGTTCTTCCACCAGAGCTTGAATTTTCTGATGATGTAGCGCCACACAACGGAACTAGGAGGTAGCCACCCGACCACTGAGGTGACCAGACATGGAGCTCAACCAACACCCCGTCGCTCGCCTCCTCCGGAGCTGCCGCAGATCATGATCGTGCCACAATAGCTCGATACCAATGGACTCCCATAATACTCGACCCCGATGGACAATGTCATCACGGGATTGGCCGCAGTCGCCAACCTTAAGCTCATGGGCAATGGCATGCTACAAGTCAAGTGTAACATCCCAATTTCAGCAATCCTGATTAGTTGTCCAGAATGCAAAAATCAGGGGCAACAAAAACTTTTTCTTGTTAAGTGTTGCAGTGTTGGCTTGTTGTTATCTGAGGTTAAGCTTCTAATTGTATAGCTTATGATACACTCCTTACCTCAGCATCAGTTGTCAAAAGCTATTTAACAAAACTATCCTGGCTCATTTTACGTATTCTCAAGTGTTCTAGCATTTCAAAACATGAGCCAAGATGCTTGTGTAACCAAAACTATTTTAGTAGCTCCTATTGACAAAACTATGGAGAGTTATAATCTCCTTATGTTTTCAAGATAGAACCTTCAACTACTCTTACCTCTAGGATTTTCCAAAACCTTTTGTAAAGCTTTTGAATTCTGCTCTTGGTACCAAGGAATCATACCTTATTCAAACTCTAAACTTTCAAAAATGCCCATCCTTACCTCAAGCTAAGCTTGATGGTAACCCTAGTAGTAGTAGATTTGTTTGTAAGATGAGTTGCCTTGATCTGCATCTTGACTTGACTGCTTAGAAGTAGTATGAGCTACTCTAGGATATCATCCTCTAGGATGAAGATACTTTAATATCACCAAACCCTAAGCAAGAATACAAGATGGATCTGACCTCTAGCCACTAGGTGACCATCTAAAACCCTTAACCAAATCAATTCTGAAGTGATCCATTCTAGAAGTTTCCAAGTCAATGAAGACCAATATAAAGCATGGATCTATTCTACCCAATCTACACTTCAACATTACTCACTTGATAATGCTTTGATACCTTGCAAACCCTCAAAAACATTCCCACTCATATCTAGTCAAAAACCCTAAATCTGCTAAATTTGACAAAGTCTGGAAGTTGTTTCAACATCACTTCTTTGAATGCCTCCCTTTCTCAAACCTTGTGCATTTTTGGTAATGCACTTGAACCATCTTGTAGACCATTTTAAGGATAACCAAGTACCACTCTTGCCCTTGGCTAGACCATCCTTCAACACACTTGTTCTTGATGGTTTTGCAGGCAAGAATATAACTTTTCCTGCAAATCTTATCAACTAGCCTACTTGGTGAAAAGCTCACCCCTTCATCCCTACCTCCTTTCGACCAAATCTCTACATGATTGTGTTGTACACATAAAGGTCCAGCAACAAGTACTTCACTTGTTCCAAATGGATCCTTGTGCTTCAAAAACCCACAAGGTTTTGAAGGCTATTTAATAACCTGCTTTGGCACACTTCTTTTATTCATAGTTGGGAATCAATCTTTGGAGAGCTCAACCTTGATCAACCTCAAACATATGTACCATGGTGATCTACAACACTTGGTATATCCATCCATATAGCCCATGACCCAAGGTGAGCTCTGAGCTCCAAGATGCAACCAGGTTTTGGTGGCATACAAATAACCTTGCCCAAGATCCTTTATCCCCTGTTTCTCTTCCAAATCAAGTTGGATTTCCAAAATCCAATAATAAAACTCCTAGATACACCTTGTGTACATCATATACCATGATTATATGTATTTATCAAATACAATCCAAAATTATTATGGCTCAAAAACTAATTAATTCATTTAATGGGCAAAACCTCCAAAACTCCTTCCATAAAGGAAAGTTTGGTTTTTGCCAAAACACCTTACCAACTTGGAACACATTCGAGGCATATATATCATACCCTATCTTCCCACTTCAAAATAATTTTTTTGAAGAGCTTTATTATTTCTTTTTGCCTATTTTCTTAAATGGCAGAAATAAGAAAATAAATATAATAAATATTTTTCCTTTCCAATAAATCTTGGAAAAATCCTTAAAAGTATAACTTCATATATGGGACCATCTAAGAACAAAACCCCAACTTGTCCAACTCAAAAATCTCAAATGAATCCAATAAAACCTATTCAGCACTTTTTGAATAATTGATATAAGGAGGCTCTAAAATATTCAGAAAATTCCCAATTAATTCAGGGAGGTGTACCTTAACACTATCTAACTACTAACATCATTGATTCACCTTTCCAAATTAAGAAATCAAGAGAAGCTTCATGCTCATCAACATGGCCAAGTTTTGGAAATAAATCAAACCAATGAACTAAGACAAATCAAACCTTCTCCCAAACTTGTCCACTACTCCTCCTCAGCACCAGGACACACTCTGGCCACCACCCACTGTAGCTGCACTGTAGCTGCACTCTCTTTGTCATTTTGCTCTTGGAGGGAGAGGAGACAAGTGAGATATCTTGTCTAGCTTCTTTAAAAACTTGCAGCTGCTGCACACCCCCCCTCTCTGCCCTCCTGCACGACTAGAACCCCACTCCACCTCTCTCCACCACCCCTGGCCGCCAAAGGGAAGGCCATGGACCAATTTATGGGCATGAGTGCACTAGGTGCACCATACACCCATCTCCTCAAGTTAAATAAGCCCCATGCCACTCCAACCCTCCCTGCTCACCCATTTCCTTCCCTGGCCACCAGAGAACCATCCCACTCCCCCTTCTCTCTCCATCTGCTCCCTCTCGCCATGAAAAAGTGTCAACACCCGAATTTTTAACCCCAGATGTCTAATATGTCATTCATCGCAATCCCAGGATTACAATTTTTGCGACACAAAACAGATTGGATATCACAGTACATCATCCATTACAAACCATACATAAGGTCTTACACAAATAAGGATCTCATGATCCAGTCTTAATACAACAAGTAGTGGAATAAAATATAAGCGTAGAGGTGGGGTCCATCTTCAAGGGCACAGGCAATCCTGACAAAAGCAGATAGTCCTAGTTATCATAGCCGTCCTACTGGCCATCATCTTGGTAGTCTCCTTCATAGTCTGGCCATGAGAATAGCTAGGGACAAAAGCCATGAGTACTCTTTAAGTACTCGTAAACTACCACTAACAAGTAGTATAGTTCTAATGTAAAGTGCTAACTCTAAGTTTAACTATAAGGTTAAGTTTGAAACCTAAGCTGAGTTCAAAAGCAAAGAAAGATAAAATAAATTTCTAGAATCACTTAAGTTGGGAAGCTTGTGTCATAAACACAACCCTATTGTGGTCAAGTCAAGATTAATAATTCATTTCATAAGTTATTTTGAAAGCATCTGACAACGAAACAGTATGGGTATTCCAAATGTCCATAACCGCGGACGCGGCTATTCGAATAGTTTGACAGTCTGCAGACCTCGTACACTTTCACCACAAGATTTGATACATCTGTCAGGGATAACCCTGAATCATCATACTTAGTATGCAGATAATCAAACATAACCTTTCCTTTACACCCCCTAGTATAAGCACCACTCCTATGAGCATGGCCTCCCAACCATGACCATCTGTCATGTTGGGCACTGCATAGGTGGACAACATTGAGAGGTATCCTTAGCTCAAACCTTTCCAGCGAGGGAACTAATACTAATGCATATAAACTTCTGGCTAAGCCTTACCCAATTCAGGTATTGTGGTTGTACGGTAAATTTGGAATGGTATCGCATCTGAATCCAACCATCAGTTTTGTAAAAGGGTTAAGGCTCATGCCTCAACACTTTCACCATCATAAACCGTTTTTGTTTCTCAACACATGTCAAAACATCTCAATAGAATGACTCATCATTCCAAGGTTTTCATAATTCATTTTCACCAAGTATTCCCATCTAGAGTGACTCAAGTTTTTATCTACTCTAAACTACTAAGTTAAGAGTGTTCACTAAGGTGGAAAGATGGGGTCAATCTCATGCCATAGAATGACATCTAAAGTTTATCTATATAGGTCAAGTTTTATACTCTTTATGTTACCTTCAAAACAAGTAAAATACTTTGGGTAAAGTAAAGGAAGTAAAGCTTGAAAATAACACTTGGGGTAAATAATAGTCAAAGTGGTATATCCAAAGCATGCCTAAAGAATCTTTGCTCAATCATCTAGCTTAATTCTAGCTTGCTAAGCACTATACTTGCAAGTGTTAGCTTGCATTGTTAATGGTGGGTTGCCTTGTGCAGTGCAGTGGTTGAAGTTTTCTTCCTCCTCTTGATAGAATTCCTCCTCCTCGAAAGCTTGGTCGGTACTATCGTCTATAAATACATACGGAGTACATAATCACCAAACAATACTTAACTAGTCTAATTAGCACTCTAAGGCACACATTTTGCTGACCTATTATCATCACAAGCATCACAAGTCTTATTAACTAGTTTTCTTCTTTTTATTTAAGAAAAGTAATTTCTACTCATTGAAAAATTAACTAAGATTTAAAATTCACCACTTAAAATATGGGATCATGTGGACACATGTCATCACCACATATTCTAACATGTGGGAATGTGATTTAAGGGTTGGATCATATTTACCTAGGTTTAAGTTTATTATTTAATGATTTAAAGTGACTAGAAATGCATATATATAGCATTATTTTGGTATTAGTCCAAAGTTACTGCATGTAAACTTTAATATTATTACATATTCAGGTAGGTATGGTTAAATGTGATTTTTGAGAGTTGGAATCAACTCAAAAGCTATCATTGTTGATTTTATAAAAATGTTTGAATGTCCAAAAGCTTCTGTCTTGTTATTTTTACTAGGAGAGATCTCTAATTCTAATTGAATTAAATCCAATTGGCTTGGGTAGATCTTTTCTGTAGCTTTCTAACAAAATAGGAGTGAATCCATTTGGATTTGTAAATCGCTCTGAGTTGATTTTCAAACTAAGGGACAGAACTAGGTTCAAACTGAATTAGAAAAATATAGATTTGAATTAACTAGGTCGCGCGGGAAGGAAAACGGGCCAGCCCAGTGGCGTTCCGCGGCATAGAGAACAGCTGTCAGGGGTCCACCGGTCAGCGGCTCTTTACACGCGAAGCGGTACGGGGCGATGTGGGCCGTTAGATTAGAAGGGGAATCTACTGAGAGGTGTCGTCTTCGGCGAACAGTTCGCCGACGAGGACAAATCCTAGCGGCTCGGTGGGTGTGCTCAGGGGGATCGAACGTGCTGTCGACGGCGGGCTCAGGGGTGGTCGCGGCAGCTCCTGGGGTGGAAGAAATCGACGACGCCTTCTCCTCCTCTACAGCGGGCTTCTCCGACCAAATTCCGACGAACAAGTGATCGAGCTGCTCCGGCTAGAGGTGGGGAAGGACCAGTGAGGAGAGGGGAGTGGAGTGGTGTGAGTCTTTGGTGCTGGGGAGGGCTCCTTTTATAGGCGCGGCTAAGCGGCAGAGAAGCATGGGCAACGATCACCAGCGACGACGGCACAACGAGTTAGAGGCGTGGCCGGTGCGCTAGGACGGTGGGCGGTGCTCTGGCGAGTGTCACGGTGGTGCTTGTGCAGTCGGGGAAAGTGAAGAGTGCGGCGCGCACTAAGTCTCTGCCGATGGTGAGTTTTACGGTGACCGGCGACTACGGGGCACGGTTGGGGGAAAGGGCGTGTCCATTAGCTTTCTAGGCCGGTGGGGATCGTGTAGGCGGGCGTTTGGAGCGAGGCGAGGTCTGGCTGCGCGGGGACAGTGCACGCTCTGCGGGCGGCGTCGGCATGGCCCACCGTCTCCAGGCGCGGCGGTTCCTGGCCGTTCTGGTCGCTGTCCTCGGGCTGGGGCTGGTTGGGCGGTGGAGGTGGACCACGGGCTACCTCCAGAACATGGTGGATGGTGCTGGTGGCGGCTGTGACGTGTTGTCGCCGGTGAGATGCCCAAATGGGGGCTCAGCCTTAATGGCCATGACCATTTGGTCATGGCATAGTGTGTGGCTGGGCTAGAGAGGGGTAGGGGGAGCAGTGGAGAGAGTTTGGTGGCAATGTGGGGGACAAGTTTGGCCAGAACACTGCTCAAATAGTGAATTTGGTATTTGTTTGAATTATGTCCACCAAGTGTTTGTGAAAATGGCCGAAACAAATCAAGTTTGGAATTTTTAGATGAATTTTGGTGGGTTTGCTATTCACATGCTTAAGCCTCTGTGGTTGCTTGGGATTTGAAATTTGAGCTCATTTGAGTGGTTTTTTAAATAGGGTGGTCTTGATACCTACAATAGAATTGAGTACTAGGAATAGCCAAAATAGGTATGTTGATTAAAATGGCACAATTGACCATTTCTTTATTTTATTCATTTTAATTTGTTTTTCTTTGGGATTTGTTTGGGAATGATCTGGATGATGTTTATTTCACCTAAGAATCATTTTACAAGCAATGGATCACTTAATCATGGCAATTCAAAACAACTCCAATTTAAATGCACACACATATGAATGCTTTAATAATTTTAATTGTAAAAGTTTTTGTTAGCCCTAATTTTGATGATTTGGATCATAATTTAAAAGTTTTGGGATGTTACAGACCTTCCCCCCTTAAACAAAATCTCATCCCGAGATTTACAATGAAAACTAGGAACTAAAGAGATCTGGGAACTCTGTCCTAATGTAATCTTCTCGCTCCCAAGTGGCTTCGTCTTCAGTATGGTTGCTCCATTGAATCTTGAGAAACTTGATACTCCTGGTCCTGGTGGTTCTGTACGCTTCTTCTAGGATACAGATGGGAACTTCATGCTATGTCAGGTCATTGTTGATCGCAACAGCTCGGTGATCGATGTTCTTGAAAACTTCAGTCTTCTCCGGCACTTCCAGGCATTTGCGAAGTAATGAAATATGGAACACATTTTGGATGGCTGACATCTCTTCGGGTAGTTCCAGTTGATACGATACTTCTCCTCGATGATTCAGAATCTTGAAGGGCCCGATATATCTGGGGGCTAACTTTCCTTTCAAACTAAAGCGTTGGGTTCCCTTTAATGGTGAAACGTTGAGGTATACAAAATCTCCGACATTGAAAGTTAGGTCTGTCCTTCTCTTGTCAGCATAACTCTTTTGTCTGGACTAGGCGGTCTTGAGGTGCTCACGGACTTTGTGCACCTTTTCTTTGGCTTTCCGGAGAATGTCTGGTCCAAAGATCTGACTCTCTCCTACTTGAGACCAATTCAAAGGGGTACGGCACTTCCTTCCATACAGGAACTCAAATGGTGCCATCTGCAAACAAGATTGATAACTGTTGTTATATGAGAATTATGCGAAAGGCAGGCAGTCTTCCCATTTTGATCCGTACTCTAACACACAAGCTCTTAACATATCCTCTAGGATCTGGTTCACTCTCTCAGTCTGTCCATCAGTTTGCGGGTGATAAGCGGTGCTGAAATTCAACTTGGTGCCTAATCCTTCCTGGACTTTCTGCCAAAATCTCGAGGTAAACTGGGTTCCTCGATCTGATACTATGGTCTTGGGGGTTCCATGTAGACTAACAATTCTAGCAATATACAGCTCTGCTAGCTTCGAACTCTGGTAGGTTGTCTTGACTGGTATAAAGTGAGCTACCTTGGACAGTCTATCAACTATGACCCAGATTGAGTCATTTCCCCTACTGGAAGTAGGCAAACCGGTGATAAAGTCCATTTCGACGGAATCCCATTTCCATTCCGGAATCTGCAAGGGTTGCAGCAGTCCTACGGGTCTCTGATGCTCGGCCTTGACTCTTTGACAGATGTCACACTTGGTGATGTAGCTTCTGATTTCTCTCTTCATCTTGTGCCACCAAAATTGCTCTTTCAAATCTTGATACATCTTAGTTCCTCCGGGGTGGATAGAATAAAGAGTATCATGAGCTTCCTGCATGATAACCTACTTCAGCTCTGAATCTGCTGGCACACAGATACGTCCTGTGTACCACAGAACTCCTTCTCCGTCTTTAGTGAATCCTGGTACCTTTCATGTACCAATACGACATTTGATTCCGTCGATACTTTCATTCCCCTTCTGGGCTTCCTTGATTTGGCTAATCAAAGTGGGTTGAAGTTCAATGCTAGCTAAGAATCCCTTGCTAAATAATTCAGTTTATTAACTACTCCAACTCTCATACAAACTTGGTTGCCTCTCCTTGATCATGGTGTTTAGCCTGCAAGGCAATCTGCTAAGAGCATCCGCTACCACATTGGCTTTGCCAGGGTGATAGTGAATGTCAAGGTCATAATCCTTGATTAACTCTATCCATCTCCTTTGCCTCATATTCAGCTCCTTCTAAGTGAAAATATACTTTAAGCTCTTGTGATCTGAGTAAATCTCACAGCGATTACCCATCAGATAATGATGCCATGTCTTCAATGCCAAAACTACGGCTGATAGCTCAAGATCATGGGTCGGATAGTTCTACTCATGCTGCTTCAGTTGTCAAGACAGATAGGTGATGACTTTGCCTTCTTGCATCAATACACATCTGAGACCAATCTTGCATGCATCACAATATACATCAAACGGCTTCTTGATGTCTGGCATGATCAATATTGGGGCTGATATCAATCTCTTCTTCAGTTCTTGAAAACTGGCTTCACATTTGCTTGTCCATTCAAACTTCTTGTCCTTCTTCAACAGTTTGGTCATGGGTCTAGCAATGCTCGAGAATCCTTCTATGAACTTGCGGTAGTATCCCGCTAATACGAGAAATGCACGGACTTGGGTTTGAGTGGTTGGGGCTTCCCATTCTTCGACATCTTTGATCTTGGCGGGATCAACAGAGACTCCTCCAGTAGACACAATATGTCCTAGGAATCCTACTTCTTTCAGCCAAAACTCACACTTGCTGAACTTGGCATACAACCGATGCTCTCTCAGGGTTTCTAGGATGATTCTCAGATGTTGCTCATGCTCTTCTTCTGACTTGGAGTAGATAAGGATATCGTCGATAAACACAACTACAAACTTATCTAGGAAATTCATAAAGATCTTATTCATGAGATTCATGAAATAAGCAGGGGCATTGCTTAATCGAAAAGACATAACCATATACTCATATAAACCATAGCGAGTAGTAAAGGCGGTCTTCGGAATATCTGTGGCACGAATCTTAAGTTGGTGATAACCAGTCCTAAGATCAATCTTTGAGAATACCTGAGCTCAAGTCAACTGATCAAATAGATCCTCTATCTTTGGCAAGGGGTACTTGTTCTTGATGGTGACGTCATTCAACTTTCTGTAATCTGTGCACAAACGGTTGCCTCCATCTTTCTTGTCGACGAATAACACTGGTGATCTCCGTGGCTATGCGCTTGGTTGAATCAAGCCTGTTGCTAACATGGCATCCAACTGCTTCTTCAGTTCCACTAACTCTGAGGGGTTCATGCTATAGGGTCTCTGGGCTATGGGTCCGGTTTAGGGGATTAGTTCGATAATGAACTCAATATCCCTATCCGGGGGCATACCTGGCAATTCATATGGGAATACGTCGGGGTATTCACAAACTACTCTGACTTGGTCTATGGTGGGTAGGGCTAGACTCTTGTTGCACTTGAATTGATGAGGTAAGGTTTCAGATATATGCTCTATTGTGACTCTAGAGCTACTGGTCATGGTGATGGCTTTCTTAGCACAGTCTATCATTCCTTTATGCCTTGACATCTAGTCCATACCTAGTACTACTTCCAATCCTTTGGTTCCAAGTACAATTAGGTTGGCATAAAAATCTATCCCATGTATCCTGATAGGTACAACTTTACAAATTTTTCTAGCTTTGGTTGTTGAACCGGGGATTTGAACTATCATGACATGCTTCAAGTTGGTTGGGTGAATCTTACTAGTGCATGCAAATTCTTCGGTGACAAATGAATGCGATGCTCCAGAATCAAACAATACCCTTGCTAAAACTGAGTTGACAGAAAACATACCCAGCACTACATCTGGCGCTTCCTGGGCTTCTTCGGCGTTCATGTGGAAGAGATGGCCATTGCGGTTGTGAGGGTTCCTTGGGGAAAATCTTCTTCCTGGTTGAACACGATGCTGCTGTTGAGCTGGGGCATTCACATTGGCAGTGGCGGCAGTCTTCTTGGGACACTCATTGGAATAGTGACCCTTCACTCCACACTCGAAACAAGTGATCTGGGACTTGTCCTTTGCTTCGACGGGCACACCATTGCTGCCAGTTCTGGGAGCAATGTTGTTGTTGTTGTTGTTGTTGTTGTTCTTGGGAGGTGCACGGTTGAAGTTATTGGCGTTGCCGAAGTTGTGATTGTTTCGTCCTGACTTCACATTGCCTCCGCTACGGTGGGGTAGCTTGGGTGAGACATTGGGGGTCGATTGTTCCTTGGTGCATATCCTGATGAGGGGTTGGGACGGTACTTCTGGTGACTGTTGGATCCATATTGCTGCATCATATGACGTTTGCGGTTGTCGTTCGCCTGATTAATCTTCCCTTCCATCTGAATGGCAGAGTCGACTAGCTCTTCGAGATCCTCGAAGCGGATGTTGACGAGGACAGTCTACATCTCGTCATGCAGTCCGTTCAGGAATCTCTCTTTCTTCTTGACCTCTGTGTTGATCTCATCAGGGGCGTACCTTGCAAGCGATAGGAATCTGTCACGGTATTCCACCACAGTCATTCTGCCTTGCTTCAAATCACGAAACTCATCCCTTAGTTGGGTGACTAGACCTTGCGGCACGTGGGTGCGGCTGAACTTGGTTTTGAAGGCTTCCCATGTCATCACCTGACCATGGTTCATATTACGGATACTAGTCCACCAAGCTCTTGCATCTCCCGCCAGGTAGTGGGTGGCGAAGAAAACTTTCTCGTTGTCATCAACTCCCGCAACTTCTATGTTGTTTTCCATTGTCTGTAACCAGTCATCAGCATCTAGTGGGTTTTCAGCTTGGTTAAAGATTGGGGGATTGGTATTCTGAAAGTTTTTGAGTTTGGACCCATCGTCATCCTGATTTCCATGCCCTTGGTTGTTTTGGGCCATCTGGGCTATCTGCTGCAATGTTGCTAAGTTGGCCTGGCGCTCTGCCCTGCTTGCTTCACGGTCTACAACTAAAATCTGCATAATCTGCAGCATTGGCTCTTGCGACGAGCTGCTCCCTCCTTGGTTTCCACGAGTCATCTGAAGATTGAGGTAGATAAAGGGGTAAGAGGGAAAGTTCTAAGGTTCATGGTTTTGGTTCAAAGCTAAAACTGTGAGTTTGACTCAGGTTTTGCAACTAACTCCATTTCATTCACTCCAACAAGCACACGGTACAAACACACACCACAACAATAAAATAAAACAGATGGTTTGAAGAACCATTCTGCATGCTACGATACAGTGGGACCGATACATCTCATGCTATGACAGTGCTCTAGTGCATCTACTCATCATCGATGATGTCAGAGTCCTCATCGCCAGTGTAGAAATCCACAGCATCCTCCTCCAGAAAGTCATCATCATTGCTGAGGTAAGAATCCATATCTCCCTGGATGTCTTCACCATCCTCTTCTTCCTCCTTTGCTGCAAGCTGAGCTTCTTGCTCCTTGACGGTCTTCTCGAGGTCGGCCACCTTCTTGCAAAGACGGGCGATGGTGCGATCCTTCTTCTCGCGCTGGAGGCAAAGAGACTGACGATCCTTTACTAGAAGTGAGAAAGTCTGGGCCTTCTGGGCGGCAATGGCATAGTTGTGGTTGGCGAACTCCCGAGCATTGTCCTATTCCTTCTGGCAATCGTACAGCAGGAAGTCAATGTTCTCCACTTGACGCTTCAGCTCTGGGTGACTTGGCATCTCCATCGGCATTCCCATGAAGTCACGTCTTGCGTAATGAGCAAAACGGGTTCCTTGGATTTGGTTGACGCTAAGGGCATATAGACGTGCAAGAGCTTCATGCATTGCCCTGGATAATCCATCTAGCCAGTTGTTCTCTCTCACAGAGAACTGGATTCTCCCAGACGTTGGTGCTTCTATGCTTCCTCAAAGATCAACGGTGATTAGCCACTATAAATCTCCTCCTGGGGGTCCTGGAAGTTAAGCTCCAAGAAACTTCGGATGGGAGCGTCCTAGTAACTCTAACAGTGAATCCAGATCCCTCTCGAAGATCAGCTGACCTCCATTTCTCAACTGGCAGAACTTGCTGAACTGAGTCTCCATCTACAAGAATTAAGGATGAGGAAATTAGTGAAGTGATCAAGTGTGTCAAATTTTAAGTAGTAATGTAAGAATTTTGAGGAACATGAATCTTTGAGAAAGAATGAATTCCCAAGGATAAGAGAGGAAATAGTTTTTCATAAATACTCACTTTGGTTTTGAAATTAAGTTTTTGTTCGGACGTCCATTCTAACTAGGGTCTCCTATGGTCAGGATGGCTTTGATACCAAATGTCAACACACGGATTTTTATTCCCAGATGCCTGTTATGTCATTCATCGCCATCCCAGGATTACCATTTTTGCGAGACATAACAGATTGGATATCACAGTACATCATCCATTACAAACCATACATAAGGTCTTACACAAATAAGGATCTCATGATCCAGTCTTAATACAACAAGTAGTGGAATAAAATATAAGCGTAGAGGTGGGGTCCATCTTCAAGGGCACAGGCAATCCTGACAAAAGCAGATAGTCCTAGTTATCATAGCCGTCCTACTGGCCATCATCTTGGTAGTCTCCTTCATAGTCTGGCCATGAGAATAGCTAGGGACAAAAGCCATGAGTACTCTTTAAGTACTCGTAAACTACCACTAACAAGTAGTATAGTTCTAATGTAAAGTGCTAACTCTAAGTTTAACTATAAGGTTAAGTTTGAAACCTAAACTGAGTTCAAAAGCAAAGAAAGATAAAATAAATTTCTAGAATCACTTAAGTTGGGAAGCTAGTGTCATAAACACAACCCTATTGTGGTCAAGTCAAGATTAATAATTCATTTCATAAGTTATTTTGAAAGCATCTGACAACGAAACAGTATGGGTATTCCAAATGTCCATAACCGCGGACGCGGCTATTCGAATAGTTTGACAGTCTGCAGACCTCGTACACTTTCACCACAAGATTTGATACATCTGTCAGGGATAACCCTGAATCATCATACTTAGTATGCAGATAATCAAACATAACCTTTCCTTTACACCCCCTAGTATAAGCACCACTCCTATGAGCATGGCCTCCCAACCATGACCATCTGTCATGTTGGGCACTGCATAGGTGGACAACATTGAGAGGTATCCTCAGCTCAAACCTTTCCAGCGAGGGAACTAATACTAATGCATATAAACTTCTGGCTAAGCCTTACCCAATTCAGGTATTGTGGTTGTACGGTAAATTTGGAATGGTATCGCATCTGAATCCAACCATCAGTTTTGTAAAAGGGTTAAGGCTCATGCCTCAACACTTTCACCATCATAAACCGTTTTTGTTTCTCAACACATGTCAAAACATCTCAATAGAATGACTCATCATTCCAAGGTTTTCATAATTCATTTTCACCAAGTATTCCCATCTAGAGTGACTCAAGTTTTTATCTACTCTAAACTACTAAGTTAAGAGTGTTCACTAAGGTGGAAAGATGGGGTCAATCTCATGCCATAGAATGACATCTAAAGTTTATCTATATAGGTCAAGTTTTATACTCTTTATGTTACCTTCAAAACAAGTAAAATACTTTGGGTAAAGTAAAGGAAGTAAAGCTTGAAAATAACACTTGGGGTAAATAATAGTCAAAGTGGTATATCCAAAGCATGCCTAAAGAATCTTTGCTCAATCATCTAGCTTAATTCTAGCTTGCTAAGCACTATACTTGCAAGTGTTAGCTTGCATTGTTAATGGTGGGTTGCCTTGTGCAGTGCAGTGGTTGAAGTTTTCTTCCTCCTCTTGATAGAATTCCTCCTCCTCGAAAGCTTGGTCGGTACTATCGTCTATAAATACATATGGAGTACATAATCACCAAACAATACTTAACTAGTCTAATTAGCACTCTAAGGCACACATTTTGCTGACCTATTATCATCACAAGCATCACAAGTCTTATTAACTAGTTTTCTTCTTTTTATTTAAGAAAAGTAATTTCTACTCATTGAAAAATTAACTAAGATTTAATGTTCACTACTTAAAATATGGGATCATGTGGACACATGTCATCACCACATATTCTAACATGTGGGAATGTGATTTAAGGGTTGGATCATATTTACTTAGGTTTAAGTTTATTATTTAATGATTTAAAGTGACTAGAAATGCCTATATAGCATTATTTTGGTCACTGCATGTAAACTTTAATATTATTACATATTCAGGTAGGTATGGTTAAATGTGATTTTTGAGAGTTGGAATCAACTCAAAAGCTATCATGGTTGATTTTATAAAAATGTTCAAATGTGCAAAAGCTTATGTCTTGTTATTTTTACTAGGAGAGATCTCTAATTCTAATTTAATTAAATCCAATGGGCTTGGGAAGATCTTTTCAGTAGCTTTCTAATTAAATTGGAATCACTCCATTTGGATTTGTAAATCTCTCTGAACTGATTTTCAAACTAAAGGACAGAACTAGGTTCAAACTAAAATAGAAAAATCTAGATTTGAATTAACTGGGTCGCGCGGGAAGGAAAACGGGCCGGCCCAGTGGCGTTCCGCGGCACAAAGAACAGCTGACAGGGGGGTCCACCGGTCAATGGCTCTTTACACGTGAAACGGTACGGGGCGATGTGGGCCGTTAGATTAGAAGGGGAATCTACGGCTGAGAGGTGTCGTCTCCGGCGAACAGTTCGCCGGCGAGGACAAACCCTAGCAGCTCGGTGGGGGTACTCAGGGGGCATACCAGGGCTCCAGCTACGGCAGCGATGGGGGCGATCAAACATGCTGTCGACGGCAGGCTCAGGGGTGGTCGCAGCAGCTCCTGGGGTGGACGAAATCAACGGCGCCTTCTCCTCCTCTACAGCAGGCTTCTCCGGCCAAATTTCAGCGAATAAGTGCTCGAGCTGCTCCGGCTAGAGGTGGGGAAGGACCAGTGAGGAGAGGGGAGTGGAGTGGTGTGAGTCTTTGGTGCTGGAGAGGGCTCCTTTTATAGGCGCGGCTAAGCGGCAGAGAAGCATGGGCGATGATTGCCGTTGACGTCGGCACAGCGAGCTAGAGGCGTGGGCGGTGCGCTAGGACGGTGGGTGGTGCCCTAGCGAGTGTCTCCGTGTTTCTTGTGCAGTGGTTTGCGGTCGGGGAAAGTGAAGAGCACAGCGCGCACTAAGTCTCTGCCGATGGCGAGTTTTACGGCGGCCGGCGACTACGGGGCACGGTCGCGGGAAAGGGCGTGTCCGTTAGCTTTCTAGGCCGGTGGGGATCGTGTAGGCGGGCGACTGGAGAGAGGCGAGGTCTGGCTGCGCGGGGACAGTGCACGCTCTGCGGGCGGCGTCGGCATGGCCCACCGTCTCCGGGCACGGCGGTTCCTGGCCGTTCTGGTCGCTGTCCTTGGGCTGGGGCTGGTTGGGCGGTGGAGGTGGACCACGGGCTACCTCCAGGACATGGTGGATGGCGTTGGCGACGGATGTGGCGTGCTGTCGCCGGTGAGGTGCCCAAATGGGGGCTCAGCCTTAATGGACATGACTATTTGGTCATGGCACAATGTGTGGCTAGTCTAGAGAGGGGTAGGGGGAGTAGTGGCGAGAGTTTGGTGGCAATGTGGGGGACAAGTTTGGCCAGAACACTGCTCAAATAGTGAATTTGGTTTTTGTTTGAATTCTGTCCACCAAGTGTTTGTGAAAATGGCCAAAAGAAATCAAGTTTGGAATTTTTGGATGAATTTTGGTGTGTTTGCTATTCACACGCTTAAGCCTCTGTGGTTGCTTGGGATTTGAAATTTGAGCTCATTTGAGAGGTTTTTGAAATAGGGTGATCTTGATACCTACACTAGATTCAATTTTCAAATGTCATTTAAAATTAGTGTTTGAAAGATTTTGGCAGATCACAAGGGGGGCCTTGGTAAACTATTACTTGTACTAGCAAGGGGTGCGAAGACCCATATTTATTTGTGTTAAGAATTAAGTACTAGGAATAGCCAAAGTAGGTATGTTGATTAAAATGGCACAATTGACCATTTCTTTCTTTTATTCATTTTGATTTGTTTTTCTTTGGGGTTTGTTTGGGAATGATCTAGATGATGTTTATTTCACCTAAGAATCATTTTACAAGCAATGTATCACTTAATCATGGCAATTCAAAACAACTCCTATTTAAATGCACACACATATGAATCCTTTAATAATTTTAATTGGAAAAGTTTTTGTTAGCCCTAATTTTGATGATTTGGATCTTAAAAACCTTGGATTCAAGTTTTGGGATGTTACAAAAAGGTGAAGAACTCCCCTCGGGTTCTTGCTTGCATGCACGAGTGTGGTCTGCCTAGACCTTCCCCAGCACCTCAGATCCCCTCCAAAGCCCTCATATCGGTCCCCAAAGCTCCCTCACCGAGCCCATGCCTCTGCATGTCGCGGGAGAAGGAGAGCTTCTCCACTTCGGCCATCTCTAAAACTCGAGCTATGTGCTCCCTCCTTGACCTTTCTTCCTCTGCATGTCAACCCTATTGGGATCCCCTATCTCTGCTGCATCTGATCCTCTCTTTTTCTCGAGCTAGGAATAGCTCCACTAGTGGCGCCGTCGAGCTCCGAAAAGGTTGCTCTCGGGTGTCCTCACACGAGCCAGTTCCCGGCGCGGAATCCCAAGATGTCGCCCCTCTCCGACGTTTTCCGCATTGGGCCCGCCTCCCCACCGTCACCGCCGAGGCTCAGCTAAGCCGCCCCGCCGAGACCCATCCCTAGCAAGGGTTTCGCGTCACCCCGCCATCGCGAGGTGGACAAAGGCCTTGATGTCTACGCACTTCTATTCTTGTAGACAGTTGTTGGGCCTCCAAGTGCAGAGGTTTGTAGAACAGCAGCAAGTTTTCCCTTAAGTGGATCACCCAATGTTTATCGAACTCACGGAGGAAGTGGTCAAAGGTATTCCCTGTCAAGCAATCTTGCAATCAAGATACAAGAAGTCTATTGTGTTCCCAACACACTCAATACACTTGTCAGGTTTATAGGTGCACTAGTTCGGCGAAGAGATAGTGAAATACAAGTGGTATGAATAATTATAAGTGGTAACGGTGCGAGAAAAGAGCTTGATGGCATGGAAGACACTAAAGGCAAACTTAAATAAAGATGGAAGCAAGTAAACATGTAACAGATCTAGTTGCAAACGGTGTTTCAATGCTTAGAAACAAGGCCTAGGTATCATACTTTCACTAGTGAACACTCTCATATAAATATCATCTCTTTATGATACTACGCTGAACTACTCTCCGGTTGGACACTCTAATCCATGGTAGGGCTATAACAACACACCTCAAAGTAAGCCTTTCCCATCTAGATAACCCCACACTATCACCTTGAGCACTAGATGATTCCAACAAACACCACAATGTTATAGAGACATCCAACTCCAAATATAACTCATAACAAGTATTTGTAATCTCTAGCCTAAGTGCCACCATGGTGTGCACGCTATTACTTTCACACACATGGGGAGAGCAGAGATCTAATAAACCACTTGAGTAGCAAGGTAGATCTACTTGATTATAAAGCTCATGATCACAATATGATCATGCATAGAGAGAGATGAACACATAGCTACCGGTAGAACCCTTAGCCTAGAGGAAGAACTACTCCCTCATCTTCATGGGAATCAGCAATGGCGATGGAGATGGTGGTGGAGATCGATGGAGATTGCTCTGAGGGCACCTCCCCGTCCCGACAGGGTGCCGGAACAGAGACTTTCTGTCCTGTGAATCTCCCCTTTGGTGGCGGCGGCGCTGTGGAACTTTTCGTGGCTGGAGTCTTGACGATTTAGGGTTTTTGTCCCGGGAGGCTTCTTATAGGCGAAGAGGCAAGGTCAGTGGGTGGACCACGGGCCCACACCACCTGGTGGCACGGCCAGGGCTAGCCCGTGCTACCACATGGTGTGGCTAGCCCCTGGCCCCTCTCCCTCTCGTCTTCTGGCTCCGTGTTCCCCTCGGTAAAATATTGACTTTGGCTTTTGTCTGGTCCAATTCCGAGAATATTCATTTTCTGACTTTCTGGTACCAAAAACAGCAGAAAACAGGCAACTCGCACTGTGGCATCTTGTTAATAGTTTAGTTCCAGAAAATGCATAAAAGTATCTCCAAATGTAGACAAAACATAAGAAAGTAGATACTAAACAAGAATGGAACATCAAAAATTATATATATACGTTTGCAACGTATCAACACCCCCAAGCTTAACTCATGCTCGTCCTCGAGTAGGTAAGTGATAAAAAGAAAGAATAATTTTTGAGGTGACATGCACCATCACAATCTTGATCAAGGCATTTATAAAACATTTATAGCTGGGATCATAGTACTTTAACATGAGCATGAAAGATGAAGTTCTAACAATAAGACATAGTGACCATGCATGCAACATGAAAAGGTACAAACAAAAGATTCATGAATAACAATGCTTTGAAAGACGTTTGTTTGTTTCACATAAAGAAAACATAGCATAGTGGCATTGAACTTGTCCCTCGTGGAGTAGCAAAACATAAATGCATAGGACACCTTCAAAGTTCATAAGGGTGAATATATACAAATAGTTTAAGAACAAGCAATATCAAAGTTATGCATCAATCAAGAATTTTTGGGACAATGCACATAGAACTAAGAATGACAACTATGCTCTCTTAATTGGTGCATACAGATAGAAGGTGGAGACTCAATATAAAAGTGGAAGAAAGGCCTTCATAGAAGGAAGCAGGGATTGAAGTTTCATAAAGAGCTTCCAAAAATTACGGTACCTATTAGCTTTCATCTCTCATTGCCCCTATCATAAGCATCTTGAAGTGATTAAGGTTAAAGTGAACAAACTATGGAGTATATGCTTGACAAAGTATAAGTTGGAAATCTCATGCCCCTTGAATACAAGGGCCGCTCCTCATGGTACTCAAGTTTAGTTACCAGTAAGTTCTTGTCATAGTAAGTACATGTGTATCATAGAGAACCACCAACGGGATAGCCCTTGCCCGATGATACGGAAGAATCCCCATATCAAAATGACAAGGCAAGCAGGCAACGAGCATCTCAACAATCTTCTTATTTAGCATGGGAAAATGGTTCTTTTTTCTCTCTTTCCTCTTTTCTCATATCTCTTTTTTTCTCTTTTCTCTTTTTCTCAATATCTGACTCTTTTTTATAAGAAGAATGCTTCATAGACAGCTCATTATGGTTACGTTGCAGGTTTCCTCCATGATAGCATGGATTAGATCGGCGGCCCGGGCGTTTCTCTAACACACATACATAACTCCTTGGACTTACAAGCTCCCCTTTCATTTCACACCGACGACATCCATAATCAAAAGAGCATGATATCAACTAGGTACAAAGTACAAGTGCAATGTTGAAAGCGTTACCCATGACAGCATGGTTCTGCTAATCCCCAACATATAAGTGCAAGAATATACAACATAGACGACACAATGGTTCAAGTTTATTAAGGGCAAGAAAAGTAAAGTGTGCCATCAAGTTCGTGAGAGCTTTAATCACTAGTTTTCTCATAACAAGTTTAATTCGGAAGGTAAATAAAAACATGAATTTACTTGGAATAGCAAATGCTAATAGGTAGGTATGGTGGACTCTTTGGGATAACTTGGTTTTAGGAGTTGGATGCATGAGTGGAACTCATACGTGGTTATGGAGGCTAGCAAAAGACTGGGAGCGACCAACTAAGAGAGCAATACTGGCCATAATCATGCAAAGAGACAAAACATCATTGATTAAAGCATAAAGTGATATTACAAGTCGAAAACCAAAGGATCATAAAGGCTATGGTGACTTGGGATAGTCATAACATGGTGTGAGCATGCGCCAAGTCAACCCAAATAAAGCATCAAAAGAGAATACCACAATACTATGCTTTAATATGCTAAAACAACGCATGATTCTTTCAAGGCAAATTAAGCAATCTCAATTTTTTATAACATGTCATGCTACAGCAAAAATCACTAAGCATAAAGACAAAACAATATCAAGATGACATCACAAAGCATAGGCCACAGTCAAAAACAAGCTCCTTTTACCACTTAAGCATGAACTTTTCCTACTCTTTTCCAATCCAAACCAACCTATTTGAAAACTAATGTATGAAAGAGGGGGTCCAACCAATTTATTCAAGAAAACTAAGAAAACCAAGCAAACGAAAACTAAAAACTAAAACAAAGACGCTCCAAGAACAACACAATTGTGCATGAAACAATAAAAATGAAGTGTTTGGTACAACCTGAGATTTTTATTGATGAAGAAGGGGATGCCTTGGGCATCTCCAAGCTTTGACGCTTGTACTTCTTGGATATTTATTGGGGTGACACGCATGGCAACCCCAAGGTTTAGATTTAGTCCATTCTTCATCTCATTACATCATTCCTTCCATACACCTGGAATTTTTCCTTCATTCATACAATCTTTATTAGCAATATTAGTGCACTCAAGATAATAGATCTTTAGGTTCAGTTTCAACAGCAATAAAACTTCCATTAAACACAATCTACTGTAGCACTTCCCTCAAAAAGCTCAATTCCCCAAAGAGAACTCAATAAGGAATCAACAAGAAGCAAATGCAAATAATGGTAGAAATCTGTCAAAACAGACCAGTAGGTAAAAACCAATTTGTTCGAAGAACTTCTGTTGCTCAAATGAAAAAGTGTTGAACTAACGAAAGTTAGATAACAACATGGGGCAGAAGCACAAAAATTCACGCCTCAAAACAACGTACGGAGATGTTACACAATTTTTTACGGTGAAGCACAAAAATCTGTTTCGGGACAGCAACTTTCCCAAGCATTACTTCTCTCTCATTAGAGGTTACTCTTGGCACAAAAAGGAAATAAAAAGGATAAGAAGCGGTTATTACAGAGGTAATAACTTCCAAGACTCAACTAAAACTTTTGGGTTATCTCCTAATAAGTACTTTTCTTTAACACCTTTAAGTTAGGAATGATAGTTTGAGAAGATGCTCACATAGGAAATATGAATTGAAGTAAAAGAGAGCATCAAGAAGCAAATTCAAAACACCTTTAAGTCTAACCCACTTCCTATGCATAGGAATCTTGTAAAAAAGAAGTCATGAAAACACAAAGCAACAAGCATAGGAAAGCAAAACAAGTGCAACTTCAAGACTTTCAACATAAAGAGGGGAAACCTAATATTATAGAGATGCATAAAACCATGTTTCTCTCTCGCATAATAACTTTTAGTAGCATCATGAATAAAATTGACGATATAACTATTAGATACAACATTCTTATCATGAGCTACATGCCTAAAAGAGTTAATACTCTCCACATAAACATAGTCTTTCTTATTAATTGTAGTGGGAGAAAATTCAACAAAATAGCTATCATTATTATTCTCATCACCATAATCATCAAATATAGGAGGCATATTGTAATTATAATTAATTTTCTCCTCAATAGTAGGTGGACTGAAAATATCATATTCATCATTGTAATCATCATATATTGGAGGTTTTGTATCATCATAAGCAATACAATAGCTATCTTCCAAAGCTGGGGAACTAAAAAGATCCTTTTTATAAAAACTAGCTTCCCCAAGCTTAGACTTTTCCATAGCATTAGAAATAATGGTGTCCAAAGAATTCATACTAACAGCATTGCTATTAGCATGCAAATAAAGTTCCATAGGTTTTTTAATTTTCTCTTTAAAACAATTCATGTCCTAACTCAAGATAAATACTATAAAGCACTCTAATTTTGTTGTTTTTTTCCATTAAGCCTAACTAGTGAAAACAAGAAACAAAAAGAAAAAATTGCAGAATCTAGAGGAAATAACTTCGAGCACTCACACCGGAGGATGTGCGTACCTTTGACCTTACCTCCCCGGCAACGGCGCTAGAAAATAGCTTGATGTCTACGCACTTTTATTCTTGTAGACAGTTGTTGGGCCTCCAAGTGCAGAGGTTTGTAGAACAACACCATGTTTTCCCTTAAGTGGATCACCCAAGGTTTATCGAACTCAGGGAGGAAGTGGTCAAAGGTATTCCTTCTCAAGCAATCCTGCAATCAAGATACAAGAAGTCTCTTGTGTCCCCAACACACCCAATACAGTTGTCAGGTGTATAGGTGCACTAGTTCGGCGAAGAGGTAGTGAATTACAAGAGGTATGAATAATTATAAATGGTAACGGTGCGAGAAAAGAGCTTGATGGCGTGGAAGAGACTAAATGCAAACTGAAATAAAGATGGAAGCAAGTAAACATGTAACAGATCTAGTTGCAAACGGTGTTTCAATGCTTAGAACCAAAGCCTAGGGTTCATACTTTCACTAGTGAACACTCTCATATAAATATCATCTCTTTATGATACTATACTGAACTACTCTCCGGTTGGACACTCTAATCCATGGTAGGGCTATAACAACACACCTCAAAGTAAGCCTTTCCGATATAGATAACCCCACACTGTCACGTTGAGCACTAGATGATTCCAACAAACACCACAATTTCATAGAGACGTCCAACTCCAAATATAACGCATAACAAGTATTTGTAATATCTAGCCTAAGTGCCACCATGGTATGCACGCTGTCACTTTCACACACATGGGAAGAGCAGAGATCTAATAAAACACTTGAGTAGCAAGGTAGATCTACTTGATTACAAAGCCCATGATCACAATATTATCATGCATAGAGAGAGATGAACGCATAGCTACCTATAGAACCCTTAGCCTCGAGGAAGAACTACTTCCTCATCATCATGGGAATCAACAACGACGATGGAGATGGTGGTGGAGATCGATGGAGATGGCTCCGGGGGCACTTCTCTGTCCCGGCAGGGTGCCGGAACAGAGACTTTCTGTCCCTCGAATCTCCCCTTCGGGTGCGGCGGTCCTATGGAACTTTTCATGGCTTGAGCCTTGACGATTTAGGTTTTTTGTCCCTGGAGGCTTCTTATAGGCGAAACGGCAAGGTCGGTGGGTGGACCAGGATGCCACACCACCTGGTGGCGCGGCTAGGGCTAGCCCGCGCTACCACATGGTGTGGCCAGCACCTGGACCCTCTCCGTCTCGTCTTCTGGCTCCGTGTTCCCCTCGGTGAAATATTGACTTTGCCTTTTGTCTGGTCCGATTCTGAGAATATTCATTTTCTGACTTTCTGGAACCAAAAACAGCATTAAATAGGCAACTGGCACTATGGCATCTTGTTAATAGGTTAGTTTGAGAAAATGCATAAAAGTATCTCCAAATGCAGACAAAATATAAAAAAGTAGATACTAAAAAAAGCATGGAATATCAAATATTATAGATACGTTTGCAACGTATCAGGCCTCCGGGCTGTACATTTAGCTCTAATCCGACGGTCACCATAGCCCCTTACCCCTTCGTGAGCGCTGCCCGCTGACGGTTGGGCCCTGCTAGCCAGGTTCAAATTCTACCCCGCGCGCGCGTGCCTATGAGCGTAGTGGGCCAGCCCAACTTTGGCGGGCCACGTCGCTCCAGATGCAGCCTAGCTTTGCCCAGCTCTCTTTTTCTCTTATTAATTATTCCCGATCTGATTTTGGCAGTCTAGTTTAAATTCTTTTGAAAATCAAAACTAACCCAAGTTGACCAGATCAAAAATTCATAGGTTTCTAGATGTTTTGTTTAACATGGAGAACAATAATTTCACCAATTGTTTGTCTAGTTTAATCATAATAAAATACCTACTTAGATGTACCCTTTTCTCTAATAAAATCTCTCAGTAAGTTTTGTAACCCAAATTAGAATGAACTCATGGTTACTGAAAGGTATAGGTGATACCTTGTTTGTCACCCTGGCCCCATCCCCTTTTGCTTCCTATTTTGCCCATAATAAAAATAACAAAAACAGCACAGATGTGACTTTAGAAATTTCTATAGGCCAAACAAAAATGGGTATTGACCTAATTCCAATTCCCACAAGATATGAAAACCCACATCTAACAAACCCCAGGAGCCCATAATTTTCTAAGCCGCAGTTGATTTATTGTGAATTAATATGTTCTATGCATGGTTAATTCACTATATAAATCACCTCAGTAGTTTTCCAACTCTATATTGGGTGATTCCAATTTCTACAGAAATATACTTCAAATACCCATCATTTGTCCTTGGAATCATATCAAAGTGTCTATATATTTAATCTGGTGAAAAACACAAATTTAGTATATAACGGACTTTGGGAATTTCCCAAGGGTAATCTGGTAAAACTTTTGGCATGATTCCAAATCTCAGTGAATTAGTCCATCAAACCCTACTGAACCCTCCAAGGAAATAATTGTTGGATCTCCATAACTTTTCTGATGAATTAATTCCTAAAACTAGAGTTGTTAACACTAGAAAAATCATAACTGAATATAGAAAATTGATAAAATCATGAAACCACTTTTATTGGACTTTATTAATCAATACCTATCTATTGATGTCTTTTTTTACATTGATATCATACAGACCCAAGCCTTAGTACAAACCCCTTATTAGGTGGTATCTGACAATTTAAATCATATATGAAATCCCACAAAGGCAATTAAAGTATTTCCAAATGCTATGATCTCAATCTATCAAAACATCCTGAATATAATGATGTGTTGTGTGTTTTTTGCTGCATTGTATTGATGCTTGTATGTATTGTATTGATCGCGTCTCTGTTTGTATGCATGTGTGTGCCCTGACGACGATAGTTGCGATTATATTGAAGAACCAAAGTAGATGGTTATTAATTGATTATTATGGTACTCTAAGAAAATTTCAGGGACATATAGGCCATATCACTGATCACAGGAAAGCCACCTTGTAACATCCCAAAACTTCAATCCAAGCTTCGCAAGATCAAATCAACCAAAAATGGGGTTAACAAAAACTTTTCTAAATTTAAAATGAAAGCATTCATACATGTGTGCATTTAAAATATGAGTTGTTTGAATTGCCATGATTGAGTGATCCAATGCTTGTAAAATGTTTCTTAGGTTATTTAAACATCATCTACATCATTCCCAAACTTTTTCTAAAGAAAATCAAATCAAAAAGAATTAAAAAGGAGGAATGGTCATTTTGGCCATTTTAATCCACTACACTACTTTGAGTGTTCCTAGCACTCATTTCTTAATAGAAACAATTCTTGATCTTTGTACCCCTTTCTAGTACACATAATGAGGTACCAAGGCCCACCTTTTGATCTGCTAAAAACATTCTTTAACTTATTTTAAATGACATTTGAAAATTGAATCTAATGCATATGCATAGATCACCCCTATTTCAAAACCCATCTTTTTAAGCTCCACTTTCAAAACCCTTGCAACCAGGGACTACCTAGCACTAGTGGAGATCACTCAAAAAATTTGAAACCAAAATTCAAAACTTTTTCTCTTGCGGCCATTTCATCAAACACTTGGCAGACAGATTCAAACAAAACACATTTCACTATTTCAAATAGTATTCTGGCCAAACTTATCTCCTATTTGGCCCCTCTTTACTCCCTTTGTCTCTCAATGATCTAGCAAAGCCATTTAAACCCACTCCCGTACCCCCTAGCTACACTGCCATGCCATGCCGAGCACCCTCTCGCTGGCCGACCGTGCACTCGCCGCAGCAGCCCTCTCCCACCTCTCTCGCCATGTCTAGGAGGTAGCCCACACCTCACCGCCCTCTCTGTCCCCTGCCCGAGCCAAGCCCTGCCGTGGACCACCAAGGAAAGCCCGCGCCCAGTGTCACCGCACCATGCCAGTGCCGCCCCCAGAGCGCGCTCTGTCCCCGCTCGCACAGACCGCCCCTTGGCCGCAGCCCGCGCCTGCCGATCCGCCACGACCTTGAGATCACCCCAGGCTCCCCGCTGGCCGCCCAACGCCTCACAGCCACCGCTCGCCATGGACACCGTCGCCTCTGCCGCTCAGAGCGCCATCTCGCCTAGACCGCATGCCACCGCCCCTAGGGCCGCATTCAATGCCTAGAGCACCGCCAGGGAACCGCACGTCGATCGCCACCTGCAGCCATGCCTCTACCCCGCAGTAGCCATGTCGCCACCGTCGCCTGCCCATCCCGCTCGGTCTCACCGTCGGGCCTATAAAAGAAGCCCTCCCCAGCCTCTTCTCTCCACACCATTCCACTCCCCTCACCTCTCTGAACCTCACCCACCTCTAGCCGGAGCAAGGCGAGCTCTGCCTCGCCGAAATTGGAGCCGGAGCAGCCGTGGAAGGAGGAGAAGGGCGCCGCTGATTGCGACCACCCCAAGCTCCGCCGCAACCGCGCCTCGCCTCGCCGCCGTCTTCCACTTCGTTTGCCCGCCTCGCCAACCCCGCTAGAGCCCTGGTACGTCCCCAGCAGACCCCCACCGAGCCGCTAGGATTCGAGCTTGCCGGCGGCCTGTTCGTCGTCGACGACGACCCTCAGCCATAGATTCCCCTTCTAATCCTACGGACCACAGCGCGCGTACCGTTTCGTGTGTTAAGTGCCGCTGACAAGCGGGACCCCCCTGTCAGCTGAGTCCCGCGCCGCGGAGCGCCACTGGGCCGGCCCAAGTCTTTTCCCGCGCTAGCCCACCCGTTCAAATCTGGATTTTTCTTTTTAGTTAAATCTAGTTTCTGTCCACTATTTTAAAATTCAATTCTGAGAGTTTGACAAATCCAAATTGCATGAAACAAATTTTGCCTGAAAGGTATTAAGATGAGCAATACAAGACCATTGGATTTAATTCAATTAGATTTATAGATCTCTCCTAATAAAAATAAGAAGACAGAAGCATTTGCAACTTGCAACATTTTTATAAAATCAACCAAGTTAGCTTTTGAGTTGATTACAACTCTCAAAAATCACATTTCATCATATCTATCTAAATATGTAATAATATTAAGGGTTACATGCAGTGACTCTAGACTAGTACCAAAATAATGCTATATAGGAATTTCTAGTCACTTTAAATCATTAAATAATGAACTTAAACCAAAGTAATATTGATCCAACCCTTAATTCTCATTCCCAAATGTTAGGATATGTGGTGATGACATGTGTCAACATGATCCCATATTTTAAGTGCTTAATATTAAATCATAGTTAATTTTTCAATGAGTAGAAATTACTTTTCAAAAATAAAAAGAATGAAACTATGGAATTAAACTTGTGATGCTTGTGATGATAATAGATCATCAAAGGTGTGTCTTAGAATGCTACTTAGACTAGTTAAGTATTGTTTGGTGATTGCGCACTCCCTATGTATTTATAAACGATAGTATCGACCAAGCTTTCAAGGAGGAGGAGTTCTACCAAGAAGTAGAAGAAGAAGAAAACTTCAACCACTGCACCAACCAAGGAAAGCCACCATTAACAGTGCAAGCTAACACTTGCAAGTTTAGTGCTTAGCAAGATAGGACCAAACTAGATGGTTTAGCAAAGATGCCTTAAGCACGCTTTGATCACACCCCTTTGACTAGTAATACCCTAAGTCTTATTTACAAGCTTTACTCTCTTAGTTACCCAAGTTCTTTTACTTAGTTTGAAGGTACCATAAAAAGTATAAACCTTGACCTATTTAGAACCCCTTTAGATGTCATTCTATGGCATGAGATTGAACCCATCTTTTCCACCTTAGTGAACACTCTTAACTTAGTAGTTAGAGTAGATCAAAAACTTGAGTCACTTTAGAAGGGAACACTTGGTGAAAATGAATTATGAAAACCTTGGAATGATGAGTCATTCTATTGAGATGTTTTGGCATGCGTTGAGAAAACACAAATGGTTGATGATGATGAAAATGTTGAGGCATGAGCCTTAACCCTTTTATAAAACTGATGGTTGGATTCGGATGCTATACCATTCCAAATTTACCGTACAACCATACTACCTGAATTGGGTAAGGCTTAGCTGGAAATTTATATACATTAGTATTAGTTCCCTCACAGGAGAGGTCTGAGCTGAGGCTACCTCTCATGATGTCCACCTATGTAGTGCCCAAGATGACTGATGGTCATGGTTGGGAGGCCATACTCATAGGAGAGGTGCTTATACTAGGGTGTGTAAAGGGAAGGTTATGTTTGATTATCTGCATACTAAGTATGATGATTCAGGGTTATCCCTGACAGATGTATCGAATCTCGTGGTGAAAGTGTACCACCTCTGCAAAGTGTCAAACTATTCGAATAGCCGCGTACGTGGTTATGGATAGTTGGAATGGCCATACTGTTTCGTTGTTAGATGTTTTCCAAATACTTTGAAAAGAATGATGAATCTTGACTTGACCACAACAGGGTTGTGTTATGACCATAGCTTCCCAACTTAAGTGATTCTAGGACTTTATTTTATCTTTCTTTGCTTCTGAACTCAGCTTAGGTTTCAAACTTAACTTTATAGTTAAACTTAGAGTTAACACTTTAATTTTGAACTATAGTACTTGTTAGTGGTAGTTTGCGAGTACTTAAAGAGTACTCATGGCTTTTGTCCCTAGCTATTATCATGGCCAGACGATGAAGGAGACTATCAAGATGATGGCCAACAGGACGGCTATGATAACTAGGACCATCGGCCTTCGTCAGCATTGCTTGTGCCCCTGAAGATGGATCCCACCGCTACGCTTATCTTTTATTTCCGCTGCTTGTTGTATTAAGACTGGATCATGAGATCCTTATTTGTGTAAGACCTTATGTATGGTTTGTAATGGATGATGTACTGTGATATCCAATCCGTTATGTCTCACACAAATGGTAATCCTGGGATTGCGAGGTATGGCATAACAGGCATCTAGGATTAAAAATCCGGGTGTTGACAAGTTGGTATCGGAGCCATCCTGACCATAGGAGACCCTAGTTAGAATGGATGTCAAACAAAAACTTAGTTTCAAAACCAAAGTAAGTATTTATGAAAAACTATCTCCTCTGTTACCCTTGTGGATTCTTTCTCAAAAATTCACGATACTCAAAATTCTTAAAATACTACTTAAAATTGACACACTTGATCACTTCACTAACTTCCTCATCCTTAATTCTTGTAGATGGAGACTCAGTTCAGCAAGTTTTACCAGTTGGGAAACGGAGGTCAGCTGATCTTCGAGAGGGATCTGGATTCACTGTCAGAGTTACTGGGACGCCCGCACCAGGAGTTTCTTGGAGCTCAGCTTCCAGGACCCCCAGGAGGAGACCTATAGTGGCTAGTCACCGCAGATCTTAGAGGAAGCATTGAAGCACCAACTTCTGGAAGAATTCAGTTCTCCGTGAGAGAGAACAACTGGCTAGATGGATTAGCCAGGGCCATGCATGAAGCTCTCGCACGTCTATGTGCCCTCAACGTCAACAAGGTCCAAGGAACCTATTTTGCCCACTATGCAAGACATGATTTCATGGGAATGCCAATGGAGATGCCGGGCCACCCCGAGTTGATGCGTCAAGTGGAGAATCTTGACTTCTTGCTTCATGACAAACAGCAGGAACTGGACAATGCTAGAGAGTTAGCTAACCAGAACCGTGCCATTGCCGACCAAAAGGCCTAGACTTTCGCACTACTTATCCAAGACCGTCAGTCTCTATGCCGCTAGCGTGCCAAGAAGGATCGCACCATCGCTCGTCTTCGCAAGAAGGGGGCCGACCTCGAGAAGACCGTCAAGGAGCAGGAAGCTCAGCTTGTAGCAAAGGAAGAAGAAGATGAGGGTGAAGACATCCAGGGAGACATGGATTCTTACCTCAGCAACGATGATGATTTTCTGGCGGAGGATGCCGTGGACTTCTACACTGATGATGAGGACTCCGACTTCATCGACGATGAGTAGATGCACTAGAGCACTGTCGTAGCATGAGATGTATCGATCTCACTGTATCTTAGCTTGCAGAATGGTTCTTCAAACCATCTGTTTCCCATTGATTTTTGTGGTGTGTGTTGTATCGTGTGCTTGCATGAATGAAAATTAAGTTAGTCGAAAAACCCGAGTCTAACTCAAAGTTTTAGATTTGAAAACCCCAAAACCATGAACCTTAGAAATTTCCCTCTTACCCCTATATCTCAATCTTCAGATGACTCGTGGGAACCAAGGAGGGAGCAGCTCGTCGCAAGACCCAATGCTGCAGATCTTGCAGAATCTCATCGCAGACCATGAAGTAAGCCGGGCAGAACGCCAATCCAACTTAGCAAAACTTCAACAGATTGCCTAGATGGCTCTCAACAACCAAGGGCATGGAAATCAGGATTACCAGGGATCCAAACTCAAAAACTTTCAGAACACCAATCCCCCAATCTTCAACCAATCTGAAAACCCATTAGATGCTGATGACTGGTTACAGACCATGGAGAACAACTTAGAAGTTGCCAGAGTTGATGAAAATGAGAAAGTTCTCTTCGCCACCCACTATCTGGCAGGAGATGCAAGAGCTTGGTGGAATAGCATCCGCAATATGAACCATGGTCAAGTGATGACATGGGAAGCATTCAAGGTCAAGTTCAGCCGCACCCACGTGCCGCAAGGTCTAGTCAACAGAATGGGAGGTGAGTTCCACAAATTGAAGCAAGGAAGAATGACTGTGGTGGAGTATCGTGACAGATTCCTGTCACTTGCCAGATATGCACCTGATGAGATCAACATGGAGGCCAAGAAGAAAGAGAGATTCTTGAACGGACTGCATGATGAGATGCAGACTGTCCTCGTCAACATCCGTTTCTAGGATCTCGAAGAGCTAGTCGACTCTGCCATTCAGATGGAAGGGAAGATTAACCAGGGAAACGACAACCGCAAGCGTTGTATGATGCAGCAGTCTGGATCCAACAGTCACCAGAAGTACCGTCCCAACCCTTCACCAGGATATGCACCAAGGAACAACCGACCCCCAAGTTCTCGCCCAAGCTACCCCAAGCGTAGCGGAGGCAATGGGAAGTCCGGAGGAAACAATCACAACTCCGGTAATGCCAACAATTTCAACCGTGCACCTCCCAAGAACCACAACAACAACAACAACAACAACAACAACAACAACACTGCACCCAGAACTGGCAGCAATGTTGTACCTGTCGCAGTCAAAGACAAGTCCCAGATCACTTGTTTCGAGTGTGGAGTGAAGGGTCACTACTCCAATGAGTGTCCCAAGAAGACTGCAGCCAATGCCAATGTGAATGTCCCAGCTCAGCAGCAACGTCGTGTTCATCCAGGAAGGAGATTTTCCCCAGGGAACCCTCACAACCGCAACGGCCGTCTCTTCCACATGAATGCAGAAGAAGCCCAGGAAGCGCCAGATGTAGTGCTGGGTATGTTTTCTATCAACTCAGTTTTAGCAAGAGTATTGTTTGATTCGGGAGCATCGCATTCATTTGTCACCAAAGAATTTGCATGCACTAGTAAGATTCGTCCAACCAACCTGGAGCATGTGTAACTACCTCGGTGAATTACGCTCTTAGTTAATGCCTGGATGAACGAAAATGGTTAAAATAGTACGGTGGGGCCCAGGGCCACTCACGGTAGACCTGTCGGCCGTCCTAACCACTTTCAAACAACGGGACAAGAATGAGCGGCGTAATCGGCAGGCGAAGGGATCAACTACATACACAAGTGAGTATGTATGCAAGCCACATACAACAGTCCTCAGAGCCATTCCGTCTAAAAGAAATAGAAATATTGCAATGCCATACGGCAAGATCCAAATGTCCTAGATAGATATAATAATTTAGGATAGCTCCTCATACATCACACATCAGAGTATCAGGCGGAAGCGGAAAACAAGATCCGAGTCCGGATAAGAAGCAAATTGGCATAAGATGCCCCATAAATAAACACATCCCGCCCACACATCACACGGATCCCCGTTCCCGGAATCTCTACACCGAATGATCGTTGTCGACATCATCTGTCTCTTCCACCCAGTATCCATCTTGCGGGTACACCTGTTCATCTGAATCAAACAATTTATCGTGTGAGACCCTAGGGGTACTCAGCAAGTCTTTATGCCACTAAAGGGGACACAACCTGGGGTGACGCAATTGCAGCAAAAGATAATACCTAACAATTCTATAGAGACTCGCTAACCTTCCGCCTAACTAATGATAGACGGAAGTCCGTGAATTAAGATCAACAGTTATAACAGTATAATTAACAGATCCATCCTCCTCCTCGCTTACCAACGAGGAAGCGGACGAACAACCCCCATCATCCGTTGGCAGTTTTATTAACCATTCCATGGGTATTGCACTATTTCCTAGTCCAGTACTTAGTCAATTTAAAAGCGGTACTTTAGTTATACTTGTCTATGATCGAGAAACTGTGCTCCAAGTCGTCCATAACCGCGGACACGGCTTTCAGAAAGATTTACCCTACAGGGGTGCACGAATAGCAACACACACTCGATCAACCTCGGAAAACCAAATCAAAACCCAACGAGGCATTCACGACAAAGCAATCACAGGATTCAGAAATATTTCAGGGGGCCACCCCATTAAGCTACCCGCAACGAAGTTGGCCGGCTCCTAGACGGACCCAAGGTTTGTGTGGACGACGGTAAACGACTGGGAACCCGAAAATGTGACTGGGCTTGTCGCTACCGCGAAAACGTGTCACGATCCAAAACTGTACAGGTGCTCCTCGCACAATCTTAAATAAAGCAGTAACATGGCATAAGTACGGAATAGTAATAAAGCCCCAAACTAATTGTGGCCCCAAGAAATAAGAATGAATCAAGCTCTGGCTCAGGGGGGTCCATAAGGCCTCCCGGATGTGGATAGTGCGAATAGTCAAGGAACAGGAATCAAGTACTCTGGGTCCTACAGGACACAAGTGAGCATGAAAAACCAAATAGCAGATATTGCTCAACGGTGCCTCTTTCTTTAGTTATCCCATTACTACTCAGGTTATGTTGTTTAGGTACCTCGTTATTTCTCAGACACTCACATACCCTACTCATGCTTTTCTACGACTCGCATGGCTCAAACAACTCCTGTAGTAATGGCTCATGGGACCGGAACAAGCTTGGTGTGGGTTAAAAGTAAAGGCTATGCAGTACTTGGGATTCAATTTAATGCAATCACGACTCAATGATGCAAGAATAAGATAGAGGCAATAGGTATTGTATGTATGCAAGCATGTGGTAGTGCTTGCCTGGCAGCTCAGTTGAAGCGAGAGATGGATCTGGGTAGTACTCCTGTGATTCCTGGTAATTCTCCTGCTGGGCGTCTATTCGAAGAAGAACCAAACAAACAAGGGCCAACATAAATAAAGTGCGCAAGCATATGAATTGAAATGCAACAAGCAACCAAGCATGCCATGATGAATGATGCACAATTACATGGCATTAAAGTAGCATGGCAAAGGTGAGGTGTGGGTACAAGAAATGAAACATTTTATTATTCATTTGACCAAGTTTTATTGTCATAAACAGTTCATATTTTAAATGACAACATGATGCATGCTTCAATTCAGAACAAGGACTTCATAAATAGAACGGGCTCGTCGTGCTGATCGATTTAGACATATTATTTGTCAAATTTGGAGTTTTAAAACAAAAGTTATTAAATAATTAAGGAAAAAGGGCATTCTCTTGTAATTTGAATTCCTCACATTTTTCTGATTCCAAAACATATATTACATGTATTATTTGGATTTGTATTTTAAAAATTATTTGAATCTGAAAAGAATTTGAATTTAAATCAATTTGAAAAGATTTGTTTAAAACTCACTCAGGGGAAAAACTTTTCTCACTCAGGCGAAATGAACCCCAGACACTGATAGGTGGGCCTTTGTGCTGACTGGACCACGCGCGGGAAAAACTTTTGTCACCGCGGGCTCGCCTAGCCACAGTGATTGCGAGGTGCGCCAACTGGCGCAGGCCCGCGTGTCAGCGGTGGGCGAGACAGAGGCTGACAGGTGGGGCTGGGGCTGGAGCGTGGGTTGCGGCTGAGAAAAACGGAGGGGTTTTGTGCGAAAGAGTTAGCGCGGCTGACAGGTGGGGTCGTTAGGAGCGCGGGTCGCAGGAATCAAAAAGGTGGGGGTTTTTTTGCAAATCGACCATGCGCCCGTACTGTTTTTCTTCCTCTCGCGTCTGGCGGCAGGTGCGTGCGCGCCGCGGAACGGAGATTCGATCCCGGGCCGCGGGAGTGCGTGCTGAGGGGGCTGACCGGTGCGGCGGGCTAGGGGAGCTGACAGGGAGGTGGAAGCGAGCTAGATAAGGGGCTGTTCGGCGCGGAAAATCTGCAGATGCCGGCGAGCTCTGGCGCGCGGTGGGTGTTCGACGAAACGCACTGCGGCGTTAGGGCGGTACGGCGAGGCGGACCATGTCAAGGAGGAGGAGATGCTCACCGCGGGCTCGGCGGTAGGCTCGGATCGGCGCGAGGAGCGGCGAGGCGTCAAGGTTGCTAGCGCTCCGACGAACTAGGGTTTCGGGGAGCGGCGAGGTACTGGCGGCGCTGGGGAGCTTCTCGTCCACGTAGACGCGGTCGGGGTGGTGCAGGGGGTTCCTCTCGGTCGCCCAGGACACCTCCACGTCGAGCTGCTCGGCTGGATCTTCGGGGCGAGGTAGTGCTGGCGGCGAACGGCGGCAGGTGGTTGTCGTCGGGGAGGAAGAAGGAGGAGAGGAGGGCGACTCGGCCAGATCTGGGGAGGCCAGAGAGGCGTGGGGAGAAGGGAAAAGAAGGGAGAGAGGGAGGAGAGCAGCTGGGGCACGGCAGATAAAGGTGGCCTCGTGCCACCTTTTCCTTCTCCTCCTTGAGCACGTGCTCGGCCGGCTGGGGCTGGAGGGGAGGCTGCAGGTGGGGCTAAGGACAGCAGGGAGGCTCAGCTGGAGGGGGACCCTCGGGTCAGGGAGAGAGAAGAGAGGGAGGGGTAGCTAGGCTAGGTTAGATGGGGCATGGCTCGGGTTAGGGTTAGCTAGGGTTAGGGAGATGGTTAGGGTTAGCTAGGGTGTGGCTCAGTAGGTTAGAGAGAGAGGGAGGACAAAAGGTCATGCTAGAGAGAGAGAGAGAGAGCAAGCTTAGGGTTTAGGAGAAAAAGAGAGAGAGAGAGGAAAGAATTAGGTTAGGTTTTTATTAAGTATTTATGTTTTAATTTGATTATGAGGCCAAACCAAGGAGAAGCATGAGACTTGATCCTGCTTGAGAAAATGGGAAAGAGAAACAAGAAAGAAAGAGGAAGAAAAGAATGGTGGAATGAATCCCATGTGACCATGCATGGAGGATTAGAAATAAGAGGAAAAAATGAGATGGGTGAGTTTATGGGGATGGTGTAGTGGTGGTAGATGTTTTCCCAAGATAGGATCCACTACTTCCAAGAAAAACCAATGGAGGAAAAAGGTGGTGGAGGAGCTTGCATGGCCCATGCAAGAATAATAATACCATTATTTATTTTGTGACAACACTAATAATATGATGGCATTATTAATATGCATTTCCAAGAAATGGAATAAAGCCAAGCAAAAGAATTCTTAAAGGACTAGATCCACCCTATTGCCCATTAGCTAATAAAACCCCAAATAAAACAATCAAGCTCCTGATCTAGTAGGATGGTGGAATTATAAAGTGATGGAAGAGAAAGGTGGTGGAATTGAAATAAAAGATATGCCCCCAACTCAACTTGGGCATTTAGACAATATATCAATAACCAAATACAATATCAGGAGGCAAATACAATTAATAATGCATGTGAGAGAAGAGCCAAAAGAAAAAGGGTTTTATATGATGCTCAAATGCAAGGTGGCATGATGACATGAGCATGATATAATTATGATGCCATAATAATATATATAAAGTAGCCAATATCTTACTAGGACAAGTAGCATTACAATTGTTAGACAATTGGGGTGCTACAACTCTCCCCCACTAAACAGGAATCTCGCCCCGAGATTCTAGGAAGAAGAAGACTCAAAGAGGGTAGGATATTTGGCACGGAGCTCATCTTCACGTTCCCAGGTGGCTTCATCAACGGAATGGTGCGACCACTGCACCTTGCAGAACTTGATGGACTTGTTGTGAGTCCTTCTTTCTGCGACTTCAAGAATCTTTGTGGGGTGTTCTTGATAAGAAAGGTCTTCTTGGAGATTAATGAGTTCATGGTCCACGGTCCTGCTGGGATCCTTGAAGCACTTCTTGAGTTGAGAGATGTGAAAAACATCATGGACTTTGAGTTGTTCAGGGAGCTCAAGAGCATAAGCAACTTCTCCTCTTCTTCCATGAATTTTGAAAGGGCCGATGTATCTAGGAGCCAGCTTTCCTTTGATACCAAAACGGTGCGTGCCTCTCATGGGAGTGACACGAAGGTAAACGAGATCACCAGGGACATAGTCCATGTCCGTGTGCTTCCTGTCATAATTTCTCTTCTGGCGACTTTGAGCAATCTTCAGGTTTTCAAGAATGATGTGAACTTTCTCCTCCGCTTGAGTTACAATGTCGGGGCCAAACAATATTCTTTCACCTGCGCCCGACCAACCAATCAGAGTTCTGCATTTGCGACCATAGAGAGCCTCAAATGGTGCCATCTTTAGACTTTTCTGGAAACTGTTGTTGTAAGAGAATTCAGCATAAGGAAGACATTCTTCCCACTTCATGCCGAAAGAAATAACGCAAGCACGGAGCATATCTTCCAGAATCTGATTGATCCTTTCAACTTGTCCTTGCGATTGAGGGTGGTAAGCTGTGCTGAAGTTTAGTTTTGTTCCCAAAGCATTTTGGAAACTTCCCCAGAACTTGGAAGTGAAGATGCTTCCACGGTCTGAACTGATTTCAAGAGGAACTCCATACAGAGAGACAATTCTGTTGATATAGAGTTCAGCCAACTGAATTGCAGAAATTGTTTCCTTGACTGGAAAGAAGTGAGCTACTTTGGAAAGCCTGTCAATGACAACAAAGATTGCATTGTTTCCCTTCTGTGACCTTGGAAAACCAGTGATGAAGTCCATCTCTACTTTCTCCCATTTCCATTCCGGAGGCTTCAATGGCTGTAGAAGACCGGAAGGTTTCTGATGGACAGCTTTAACTCTGCGACACACATCACACTCTGAGACATACTTGGCACAATATCGTTTCAAACCAGGCCACCAATATTGTGTTTTCAAGTCCATGTACATCTTAATGCTGCCAGGGTGGATAGAAAGAACAGAATCATGCGCCTCCTTGAGAACTTGCTCTCTTAAACCCGGGTAGTTCGGAACAAACATCCGGTGTTCAAAGAAAAGAGTGCCTTGGTCGTCTACATGGAAAGAATCATACTTCGGAAGTTGAATGTTGGAGATGATCTTTTTAGTGTAAGGATCCCCAAGCTGAATGGAACGGACCTTTTCTTCCAAGAGAGGTGTTGCTAGAAGGTTCAAAAGATAACCTTGATCCACAATTTCAAGGTTGAGCTTGCGGAATTCCTCGCACAAGAGAGGCTGTTGTTCTTCTACCATGAGGTTGTTGACATAAGCTTTTCGGCTGAGAGCATCTGCCATGACATTAGCTTTGCCCGGGGTGTAGTTGATGGTCAAATCGAAATCATTGATTGTTTCAATCCACCTCCTCTGACGAAGGTTGAGATCAGGTTGTGTGAATATATACTTCAGACTCTTGTGATCAGAAAAGATCTCACAACGGTTGCCAAGCAGGTAATGCCTCCATACTTTCAAAGCAAAGACAACTGCTGCGAGTTCGAGGTCATGTGTAGGATAATTGATCTCATGCGTCTTCAACTGACGAGATGCGTAAGCAACAACTTGCTTTTCTTGCATAAGGACCGCACCCAATCCTTGCAATGAAGCATCACAGAAAATCTGGAAAGGCTTTGATGTATCTGGAGGAACCAAGACTGGTGTGGAAGTGAGCTTCTCTTTGAGTGTTTCAAAGCTTGCTTGACATGCAGGAGTCCAAAGGTATTTCTTGCCTTTCTTGAGGAGATCGGTAAGAGGCTTCGCAATCTTTGAGAAGTTTTGAACGAAGCGACGACAGTAACTGGCCAAGCCAAGGAAACTTCGGACTTCTTTGACATTTATGGGTGGAAGCCAGTCCATAATTGTCTTAATAGTTTCTGGGTTGACGGCAATGCCCTTGGCAGAGATGACGTGACCAAGGTAGGTGACTTGAGGCAGCAAGAATTCACACTTGGAGAACTTTGCATATAGGCGGTTCTCACGAAGCTTGTTTAGGACACAACGAAGGTGTTGTTCATGTTCTTCTTTTGACTTAGAATAGACTAGAATGTCATCCAGATAGACCACAACGAACTTATCAAGATACTCCATGAAAACCGAGTTCATAAGCCTCGAGAAGGTGGCAGGTGCATCTGTGAGACCGAAAGACATGACCGTGTACTCGTACAGGCCATAGCGGGTGGTGAAAGCTGTTTTGGGAACATCTTCCTTGCGGATCTTGATTTGATGGTAACCACTTCTCAAATCAAGCTTAGAGAATACCACAGCTCCAGCTAGCTGATCGAAGAGATCATTAATCCGCGGAAGGGGATATTTATTTTTGATGGTTTTAGCATTGAGTGCCCGATAGTCAACACAAAGTCTATCAGTCTTGTCTCGCTTCTTCACAAAGATGGTTGGACTACCCCAAGAAGAAGTACTGTGCTGAATGAAACCCAACTTCTCTTGTTCATCCAACTGACGCTTAAGTTCTGCCAACTCAGCAGGACCCATTTTATAAGGCCGCTTGGAGATAGGAGCGGTGCCAGGTTCAAGTTCAATGACAAACTCAACCTCACGATCCGGAGGCATACCTGGTAACTCTTCAGGAAAGACATCTGGAAACTCACAAACTACAAGAATACTCTGAATACCTTCCATATCATCATCATTCAGAGCCGCCAAAGAATAAAGCTGAATTGCAGGAGTCAGACTTGGAGAATAGACTATATGGCCTTCAGGAATTTTCAGAGAAACCGAACGTTCAGCACAATCAATCACAGCTGCATTTGCTGTCAACCAATCCATGCCCAAGATAACATCAATATCAGAATTGCCCAGAATAATTAAGGAAGCCGGAAACGAAGAGCCACCAATCTCAATTTGATTGCCATGGCTGATATGAGCAGCCCTCATGTTTGACCCAGGAGATTGTACCACAAGACGGTGTAATAAAGGAACCATAGCCAGATCTTGCTCATGAGCAAACTTGTGAGAAACAAAAGAATGTGAAGCACCCGAATCAAACAAAACTCGTGCAGGAACTGAGTTAATAGTAAGCATACCCATGACAACTCCAGGTGCATGCTCAGCTTGAGCGGCGTTGACACAGTTGGCACGAGCAACCGTAGACCCCGGCTTAGTGTTGATGTTGAGAGCCCGAGGTGGAGGTGCATGAATCATAGGAGCACTTGCTGCAGGTCTTGGAGGTGGTGGTGGAAGAGCTTTGTTGTTCATTGGACAATTCCAGTGCTGATGCCCAGTGTTTCCACAAGTATAGCAAGCACCAGGTGGACGTGGAGCAACGTAGCCAGGGACTCCGCCAGGCGCTCCAGGGTAGTTGTGGTTGTAACACCTGGGAGCCGCAGTGAAGGAGTTTGGTGGCCTTGGTGCGTAGCTTGAAGGTCTTGGTGGAGCAGGGAGCGACGGTGGGGTGTTAGGAACCCAGACACGACGCTTAGAAGGAGCTGTCATAGCAGAAGAGCTTGCTGTATCACGGCTGTGTTTCTTTGACTCCTCAAACACTTGCCTACTTGCTTCTTCCTGTAGAGCTGTGTGTTGAAGTTCCAGGAAAGATGCTGGCCTTGCATGAGTGATTGCATATTTGATGGAAGCATTGAGGCCTTGCCGAAACCTCTTTTGCTTCTTCTTGTCATCAGAGATCTCATCGCCACCATAACGAGACAGGTTCATGAAGTTTCTGATGTAGGTGTTGACATTGTCAGTGCCCTGCTTGAGGTTGAGAAACACTTCCTTCATCCTTTCCATGACAATTTCTTACAGATATTGCCCTTTGAAAGCAGTAGTGAACCGCTCCCAAGTAGGCTGAAAACCAGAAAGATCTTCCTTGAGGTAATTTTCCCACCAGAGAGATGCATCTCCCTTCAGAAGGTGAGTAGCACACTTGACCCAATCTTGCTCGGGAACATCCGCAGTCATCAGCAACCTTGACACTTCACGAAGCCAATCATCCGCATCAAGTGGCTGATCAGACACTTCAAATTGATGTGGGTTGAACTTGAGAAAACTCTTGATGTCTCCTCGCTTGGGAGGTGGAGGTAGCGGAGCAAACTCATTCCTCCTCACACTTTCCTGGAAGCGCTGCTGGTTCTGCTGCATAGTGCCCAAAGCATTAGCAATACTTGCCAAAGCGGCCCCGAGTTTAGGTGGTATATCCTCCTCAGAACGGCGTGGTGGTGCCATCCTGTGATTGATATAAAACACAAGTCAGTACTATAATGGAGAATGATAATAATCCAAAATAGTACCAAAATGGAATTACTCAAGATTAAAGAATGCAATTCACTGAGGTGATATTAAAATATCAACAAAGTTCAAGGCAACTAGAAGATATTAAGCGTAACACACACGACTGAACAAGGAGTGTGGTATACAACTAACAAAGAAAAAATTTCCCCAAATTTCGGCATTAAAATACCACTATATGCGCAAAACCACTTAACGAATCAAGATTAATAACTCTACTAGTTCAATATACAAAAGCAAATGACAAAAGTAGTGGTATGGTCGCGACTCCATCCCGCACTCAAATCATTACTCCGCACATGAATCAGTAAAACACATATCCCAACAACTTCTTCTTAAGAGGAACCTAAAGATTGGTAACTACGGAAACGAACACCCCAACAAGATAACGTCAGATACAAAGAGTAAGATAGATCGCATCGGTGTACAACGAATCAGAATAGATCGCGTCGGTTTACAAAGGCCTGTCGGTATGGAATGTACCAACAGTTGATAACCAAAGGCAGATAGTGATAACATTTGGATGCAACAGATAGACAAGGAATTCACACGCACACACACACAAACACAAACACAACCTATGGTACTATGGAACCCAGAACACGTGAATCCTAGTTTGAATTTTAGAAGAGGATTGAAAACGTTACACTTCCTTACCAGAAAAGGGTGGGTGGGTGGGTAAGAAGAAAAATGGAAGCAGTCCTACTCTCACGTTTGTTTTTCCCTAGTATACATAACTACCAAAATATTTGCTAGACTGACAACGACCATTTTGGCTGAGACCCTTAAGGGCGGGATGGCTCTAATACCAATTGTAACTACCTCGGTGAATTACGCTCTTAGTTAATGCCTGGATGAACGAAAATGGTTAAAATAGTACGGTGGGGCCCAGGGCCACTCACGGTAGACCTTTCGGCCGTCCTAACCACTTTCAAACAATGGGACAAGAACGAGCGGCGTAATCGGCGGGCGAAGGGATCAACTACATACACAAGTGAGTATGTATGCAAGCCACATACAACAGTCCTCAGAGCCATTCCGTCTAAAAGAAATAGAGATATTGCAACGCCATACGGCAAGATCCAAATGTCCTAGATAGATATAATAATTTAGGATAGCTCCTCATACATCACACATCAGAGTATCAGGCGGAAGCGGAAAACAAGATCCGAGTACGGATAAGAAGCAAATTGGCATAAGATGCCCCATAAATAAACACATCCCGCCCACAGATCACACGGATCCCCGTTCCCGGAATCTCTACACCGAATGATCGTTGCCGACATCATCTGTCTCTTCCACGCAGTATCCATCTTGCGGGTACACCTGTTCATCTGAATCAAACAATTTATCGTGTGAGACCCAAGGGGTACTCAGCAAGTCTTTATGCCACTAAAGGGGACACAACCTGGGGTGACGCAATTGCAGCAAAAGATAATACCTAACAATTCTATAGAGACTCGCTAACCTTCCGCCTAACCAATGATAGACGGAAGTCCGTGAATTAAGATCAACAGTTATAACAGTATAATTAATAGATCCATCCTCCTCCTCGCTTACCAACGAGGAAGCGGACGAACAACCCCCATCATCCGTTGGCAGTTTTATTAACCATTCCATGGGAATTGCACTATTTACTAGTCCAGTACTTAGTCAATTTAAAAGCGGTACTTTAGTTATACTTGTCTATGATCGAGAAACTGTGCTCCAAGTCGTCCATAACCGCGGACACGGCTTTCAGAAAGATTTACCCTGCAGGGGTGCACGAATAGCAACACACACTCGATCAACCTCGGAAAAACCAAATCAAAACCCAACGAGGCATTCACGACAAAGCAATCACAGGATTCAGAAATATTTCAGGGGGCCACCCCATTAAGCTACCCGCAATGAAGTTGGCCGGCTCCGAGACGGACCCAAGGTTTGTGTGGACGACGGTAAACGACTGGGAACCCGAAAATGTGACTGGGCTTGTCGCTACCGCGAAAACATGTCACGATCCAAAACAGTACAGGTGCTCCTCGCACAATCTTAAATAAAGCAGTAACATGGCATAAGTACAGAATAGTAATAAAGCCCCAAACTAATTGTGGCCCCAAGAAATAAGAATGAATCAAGCTCTGGCTCAGGGGGGTCCATAAGGCCTCCCGGATGTGGATAGTGCGAATAGTCAAGGAACATGAATCAAGTACTCGGGGTCCTACGGGACACAAGTGAGCATGAAAAACCAAATAGCAGATATTGCTCATCGGTGCCTCTTTCTTTAGTTATCCCATTACTACTCAGGTTATGTTGTTTAGGTACCTCGTTATTCCTCAGACACTCACATACCCTACTCATGCTTTTCTACGACTCGCATGGCTCAAACAACTCCTGTAGTAATGGCTCATGGGACCAGAACAAGCTTAGTGTGGTTTAAAAGTAAAGGCTATGCAGTACTTGGGATTCAATTTAATGCAATCGCGACTCAATGATGCAAGAATAAGATAGAGGCAATAGGTACTGTATGTATGCAAGCATGTGGTAGTGCTTGCCTGGCAGCTCAGTTGAGGCGAGAGATGGATCTGGGTACTACTCCTGTGATTCCTGGTAATTCTCCTGCTGGGCGTCTATTCGAAGAAGAACCAAACAAACAAGGGACAACATAAATAAAGTGCGCAAGCATATGAATTGAAATGCAACAAGCAACCAAGCATGCCATGATGAATGATGCACAATTACATGGCATTAAATTAGCATGGCAAAGGTGAGGTGTGGGTACAAGAAATGAAACATTTTATTATTCATTTGACCAAGTTTTATTGTCATAAGCAGTTCAGATTTTAAATAACAACATGATGCATGCTTCAATTCAGAACAAGGACTGCATAAATAGAACGGGCTCGTCGTGCTGATCGATTTAGACATATTATTTGTCAAATTTGGAGTTTTAAAACAAAAGTTATTAAGTAATTAAGGAAAAAGGGCATTCTCTTGTAATTTTAATCATCTCGAAAATTAAAATGTTCAAAATATATTTTGAAGGGCATATTTGAATTCCTCACATTTTTCTGATTCCAAAACATATATTACATGTATTATTTGGATTTGTATTTTAAAAATTATTTGAATCTGAAAAGAATTTGAATTTAAATCAATTTGAAAAGATTTGTTTAAAACTGACTCAGGGGAAAAACTTTTCTCACTCAGGCGAAATTAACCCCAGACACTGACAGGTGGGCCTTTGTGCTGACTGGACCACGCGCGGGAAAAACTTTTGTCACCGCGGGCTCGCCTAGCCACAGTGACTGCGAGGTGGGCCAACTGGCGTAGGCCCGCGTGTCAGCGGTGGGCGAGACAGAGGCTGACAGGTGGGGCTGGGGCTGGAGCGTGGGTTGCGGCTGAGAAAAACGGAGGGGTTTTCTGCAAAAGAGTTAGCACGGCTGACAGGTGGGGTCGTTAGGAGCGCGGGTCGCAGGAATCAAAAAGGTGGGGTTTTTTTTGCAAATCGACCACGCGCCCGTACTATTTTTCTTCCTCTCGCGTCTGGCGGCAGGTGCGTGCGCGGCGCGGAGCGGGGATTCGATCCCGGGCCGCGGGAGTGCGCGCTGAGGGGGCTGACCGGTGCGGCGGGCTAGGGGAGCTGACAGGGAGGTGGAAGCGAGCTAGATAAGGGGCTGTTCGGCGCGGAAAATCTGCAGATGCCGGCGAGCTCTGGCGCGCGGTGGGTGTTCGACGAAACGCACGGCGGCGTTAGGGCGGTACGGCGAGGCGGACCATGTCAGGGAGGAGGGGATGCTCACCGTGGGCTCGGCGGTAGGCTCGGATCGGCGCGAGGAGCGACGAGGCGTCGAGGTTGCTGGTGCTCCGATGAACTAGGGTTTCGGGGAGCGGCGAGGTACTGGCGGCGCTGGGGAGCTTCTCGTCCATGTAGGCGCGGTCGGGGTGGTGCAGGGGGTTCCTCTCGGTCGCCCAGGACACCTCCACGTCGAGCTGCTCGGCTGGATCGTCGGGGCGAGGTAGTGCTGGCGGCGAACGGCGGCAGGTGGTTGTCGTCGGGGAGGAAGAAGGAGGAGAGGAGGGCGACTTGGCCAGATCTGGGGAGGCCAGAGAGGCGTGGGGAGGAAGGGAAAAGAAGGGAGAGAGGGAGGAGAGCAGCTGGGGCACGGGAGATAAAGGTGGCCTCGTGCCACCTTTTCCTTCTCCTCCTTGAGCACGTGCTCGGCCAGCTGGGGCTGGAGGGGAGGCTGCAGGTGGGGCTAAGGACGGCAGGGAGGCTCGGCTGGAGGGGGACCCTCGGGTCAGGGAGAGAGAAGAGAGGGAGGGGTAGCTAGGCTAGGTTAGATGGGGCATGGCTCGGGTTAGGGTTAGCTAGGGTTAGGGAGAGGGTTAGGGTTAGCTAGGGTGTGGCTCAGTAGGTTAGAGAGAGAGGGAGGACAAAAGGTCATGCTAGAGAGAGAGAGAGAGAGCAAGCTTAGGGTTTAGGAGAAAAAGAGAGAGATAGAGGAAAGAATTAGGTTAGGTTTTTATTAAGTATTTATGTTTTAATTTGATTATGAGGCCAAACCAAGGAGAAGCATGAGACTTGATCCTGCTTGAGAAAATGGGAAAGAGAAACAAGAAAGAAAGAGGAAGAAAAGAATGGTGGAATGAATCCCATGTGACCATGCATGGAGGATTAGAAATAAGAGGAAAAAATGAGATGGGTGAGTTTATGGGGATGGTGTAGTGGTGGTAAATGTTTTCCCAAGATAGGATCCACTACTTCCAAGAAAAACCAATGGAGGAAAAAGGTGGTGGAGGAGCTTGCATTGCCCATGCAAGAATAATAATACCATTATTTATTTTGTGACAACACTAATAATATGATGGCATTATTAATATGCATTTCCAATAAATGGAATAAAGCCAAGCAAAAGAATTCTTAAAGGACTAGATCCACCCTATTGCCCATGAGCTAATAAAACCCCAAATAAAACAATCAAGCTCCTGATCTAGTAGGATGGTGGAATTATAAAGTGATGGAAGAGAAAGGTGGTGGAATTGAAATAAAAGATATGCCCCCAACTCAACTTGGGCATTTAGACAATATATCAATAACCAAATACAATATCAGGAGGCAAATACAATTAATAATGCATGTGAGAGAAGAGCCAGAAGAAAAAGGGTTTTATATGATGCTCAAATGCAAGGTGGCATGATGACATGAGCATGATATAATTATGATGCCATAATAATATATATAAATTAGCCAATATCTTACTAGGACAAGTAGCATTACAATTGTTAGACAATTGGGGTGCTACAGCATGTCATGATAGTTAAAATCCCCGATTCAACAACCAAGGCTAGAAAAATTTGCAAAGTTGTACCTATCAGAATACATGGGATAGATTTTTATGCCAACCTAATTGTACTTGGAACCAAAGGTTTGTAAGTAGTACTAGGTATGGACTGGATGTCAAGGCATAAAGGATTGATAGACTGTGCTAAGAAGGCCATCACCATGACCAGTAGTTCTGGAGTCACAGTAGAGCATATCTCTGAAACCTTACCCCGACAATTCAAGTGCAACCAGAGTGTAGCCTTGCCCACCATAGACCAAGTCAGAGTAGTCTGTGAATACCCCGACGTATTCCCAGATGAATTGCCAGGTATGCCCCCGGATAGGGATATTGAGTTCATTATCGAACTAATCCCCGGAACCGGACCCATAGCCCAGAGACCCTATAACATGAACCCCTCAGAACTAGTGGAACTGAAGAAGCAGTTGGATGCTATGCTAGCCAAAGGTTTAATTCAACCAAGTGCATCGCCATGGAGATCACAAGTGTTATTCGTCGACAAGAAAGATGGAGGGAACCGTCTGTGCACAGATTACAGAAAGTTGAATGATGTCACCATCAAGAACAAGTACCCCTTGCCAAAGATTGAGGATTTATTTGATAAGTTGACTTGAGCTCAGGTATTTTCAAAGATTGATCTTAGGACTGGTTATCACCAACTTAAGATTCGTGCAACGGATATTCCGAAGACCGCCTTTACTACTCTCTATGGTTTATACGAGTATATGGTTATGTCTTTTCGATTAACCAATGCCCCTTCTTATTTCATGAATCTCATGAATAAGATATTTATGAATTTCCTAGATAAGTTTGTAGTTGTGTTTATCGACGACATCCTTATCTACTCCTAGGCAGAAGAAGAGCATGAGCAACATCTGAGAATCATCCTAGAAACCCTGAGAGAGAATTGGTTGTATGCCAAGTTCAGCAAGTGTGAGTTTTGGCTGAAAGAAGTAGGATTCCTAGGACATATTGTGTCTGCCGGAGGAGTCTCTATTGATCCCGCCAAGATCAAAGATGTCGAAGAATGGGAAGCCCCAACCACTCAAACCCAAGTCCGTGCATTTCTCGGATTAGCGGGATATTACCGCAAGTTCGTAGAAGGGTTCTCGAGCATAGCCCGACCAATGACCCAATTGTTCAAGAAGGACAAGAAGTTTGAAATGATAGACAAATGTGAAGCCAGTTTCCAGGAGCTGAAAGAGGAGATTGATATCAGCCCCAATTTTGGTCATGCCAGACATCAAGAAGCCCTTTGATGTGTATTGCGACGCATCCAAGATTGGTCTAGGATGTGTATTGATGCAAGAAGGCAAAGTCATCGCGTATCTGTCTCGACAGCTGAAGCAGCATGAGCAGAACTATCTGACCCATGATCTTGAGCTAGCAGCTGTGGTCCTAGCACTGAAGACATGGCGTCATTATTTGATGGGTAATCGCTGTGAGATTTACTCAGATCATAAGAGCTTGAAGTATATCGTCACTCATAAGGAGCTGAATATGAGGCAAACAAGATGGATAGAGTTAATCAAGGATTATGACCTTGACATTCACTATCACCCCGGCAAAGCCAATGTGGTAGCGGATGCTCTTAGCAGATTGCCGTGTAGGCTTAACACCATGATCAAGGAGAAGCAACCCAGTTTGTATGAAGAATTAGAGAAGTTCATCACTGAATTAGTTAGCAACGGATTCTTAGCTAGCATTGAACTTCAACCCACTTTGATTAGCCAAATCAAGGAAGCCCAGAAGGGAAATGAAAGTATCGACGGAATCAAACGTCGTATTGGTACAAGAAAGGTACCTAGATTCACTGAAGACGAAGAAGGTGTACTGTGGTACAAAGGACGTATCTGTGTGCCAGCAGATTCAGAGCTGAAGGAGGTTATCATGAAGGAAGCTCATGATACTCTTTATTCTATCCACCCCAGAGGAACAAAGATGTATCAGGATTTGAAAGAGCAATTTTGGTGGCACAAGATGAAGAGAGAGATCGGAAGCTACATCGCCAAATGTGACATCTGTCAAAGAGTCAAAGCCGAGCATCAGAGACCTGCAGGACTGTTGCAATCATTATAGATTCCTGAATGGAAGTGGGATTCCGTCGGAATGGACTTTATCACAGGTTTACCTACTTCTAGTAGGGGAAATGACTCAATCTGGGTCATAGTTGATAGACTGTCCAAGGTAGCCCACTTTATACCTGTCAAGACAACTTACCAGAGTGCAAAGTTAGCAGAGCTATACATTGCTAGGATTGTTAGTCTTCATGGAACCCCCAAGACCATATTATCAGATCGAGGAACCCAGTTTACCTCAAGATTTTGGCAGAAATTCCAAGAAGGATTAGGAACCAAGTTGAACTTTAGCACGACATATCACCCGCAAAAAGATGGACAGACTGAGAGAGTCAACCAGATCCTAGAGGATATGCTTAGATCTTGTGTGTTGGAATATGGATCAAAATGGGAAGACTGCCTGCCTTTCGCAGAATTCTCATATAACAACAGTTATCAAGCCAGTTTGCAAATGGCACCATTTGAATTCCTATACGGAATAAAGTGCCGTACCCCTTTGAATTGGTCGCAAGGAGGAGAGAGTCAGATCTTCGGACCCGACATTCTCTGCGAAGCAGAAGAGAAAGTTCACAAAGTCCATGAGCACCTCAAGACCGCCCAGTCCAGACAGAAGAGTTATGCTGACAAGAGAAGAAGAGACCTGACTTTCAATGTCAGAGATTTTGTATATCTCAAGGTTTCACCATTGAAGGGAACTCAACGCTTTAGTCTAAAGGGAAAGTTAGCCCCAGATATATCGGACCTTTAAAGATTCTGAACCGTCGAGGAGAAGTATCGTATCAACTGGACCTGCCTGAAGAGATGTCAGCCATCCACAATGTATCCCATATCTCGTTACTTCGCAAATGTCTGGAAGTGCCCGAGAAGACTGAGGTTTTCAAGAACATCGATCACAGAGCGGTGGAAGTCAACAATGATCTGACTTATCGGGAAGTACCCATCCGTATCTTAGAAGAAGCCTACAGAACCACCAGGACTAGGAGTATCAAGTTTCTCAAGATTCAGTGGAGCAACCATACCGAGGAGGAAGCTACTTGGGAGCGAGAAGATTACATTAGGACAGAGTTCCCCGATCTCTTTAGTTCCTAGTTTTCTTTGTAAATCTCGGGACGAGATTTTGTTTAAGGGGGGAAGGTTTGTAACATCCCAAAACTTCAATCCAAGCTTATCAAGATCAAATCAACCAAAAATGGGGTTAAAAAAACTTTTCTAAATTTAAAATGAAAGCATTCATACATGTGTGCATTTAAAATAGGAGTTGTTTGAATTGCCATGATTGAGTGATCCAATGCTTGTAAAATGTTGCTTAGGTGATTTAAACATCATCTACATCATTCCCAAACTTTTCCTAAAGAAAATCAAATCAAAAAGAATTAAAAAGGAGGAATGGTCATTTTGGCCATTTTAATCCACTACACTACTTGAGTGTTCCTAGCACTCATTTCTTAACAGAAACAATTCTTGATCTTTGTACCCCTTGCTAGTACACATAATGAGGTACCAAGGCCCACCTTTTGATCTGCTAAAAACATTCTTTAACTTATTTTAAATGACATTTGAAAATTGAATCTAATGCATATGCATAGATCACCCCTATTTCAAAACTATCTTTTTGAGCTCCACTTTCAAAACCCTTGCAACCAGGGACTACCTTGCACTAGTGGAGATCACTCAAAAATTTTGAAACCAAAATTCAAAACATTTTCTCTTGCGGCCATTTCATCAAACACTTGGCAGACAGATTTCAAACAAAACACATTTCACTATTTCAAATAGTATTCTGGCCAAACTTGTCTCCCATTTGGCCCCTCTTTACTCCCTTTATCTCTCAATGATCTAGCAAAGCCATTTAAACCCACTCCCCTACCCCCTAGCTGCACTGCCATGCCATGCTGAGCACCATCTCGTCAGCCGACCGTGCACTCACCGCAGCAGCTCTCTCCTGCCTCTCTCTCCATGTCTAGGAGGTAGCCCACACCTCACCTCCCCTCTCTGTCCCCTGCCCGAGCCAAGCCCTGCTGTGGACCACCGAGGAAAGCCCGCGCCCAGTGCGACTGCACCATGCCGGTGCCACCCCTAGGGCGCGCTCTGTCCTTGCTCGCACAGAATGCCCCTTGGCCACAGCCCGCACCCGCCACTCTGCCACGACCTGGAGAACACCCCAGACACCCCCGCTTGCCACCCAACGCCTCACAGCCACCGCTCGCCGTGGACACCGCCGCCTCAGTCGCTCAGAGCGCCACCTCGCCCAGACCGCATGCCACCACCCCTACAGCCGCATTCAATTCCTAGAGCACCGCCAGGGAACCGCACGTCGATCGCCACCCGCGGCCATGCCTCTACCCCGTCGTAGCCATGTCGCCACCGTCGCCTGCCCATCCCGCTCGGTCTCACCGTCGGGCCTATAAAAGGAGCCCTCCCCAGCCTCTTCTCTCCACACCATTCCACTCCCCTCACCTCTCTGAACCTCACCCACCTCTAGCCGGAGCAAGGCGAGCTCTGCCTCGCTGGAATTGGAGCCAGAGCAGCCGCGGCAGGAGGAGAAGGACGCCGCTGATTGCGACCACCCCAAGCCCCGCCGCAACCACGGCTCGCCTTGCCGTCGTCTTCCACTTCGTTTGCCCGCCTCGCCGACCCCACTGGAGCCCTGGTACGTCCCCAACAGACCCCCACCGAGCCGCTAGGGTTCGAGCTCGCTAGCGACCTGTTCGTCGTCGATGATGACCCTCAGTCGTAGATTTCCCTTCTAATCCTACGGCCCACAACGCACGTACCGTTTCGTGTGTTAAGTGCCACTAACAAGCGGGCCCCCCTGTCAGCTGAGCCCCATGCCACGGAGCGCCACTGGGCCGGCCCAAGTCTTTTCCCGCGCTAGCCCACCCGTTCAAATTTGGATTTTTCTTTTTAGTTAAATCTAGTTTCTGTCCACTATTTTAAAATTCAATTCTGAGAGTTTGACAAATCCAAATTGCATGAAACAAATTTTTCCTGGAAGGTATTAAGATGATCTATCCAAGCCCGTTGGATTTAATTCAATTAGAGTTATAGATCTCTCCTAATAAAAATAAGAAGACAGAAGCATTTGCAACTTGCAACATTTTTATAAAATCAACCAAGTTAGCTTTTGAGTTGATTCCAACTCTCAAAAATCACATTTCATCATATCTATCTAAATATGTAATAATATTAAGGGTTACATGCAGTGACTTTGGACTAGTACCAAAATAATGCTGTATAGGCATTTCTAGTCACTTTAAATTATTAAATAATGAACTTAAACCAAAGTAATATTGATCCAACACTTAATTCTCATTCCCACATGTTAGGATATTTGGTGATGACATGTGTCAACATGATCCCATATTTGAAGTGGTGAATATTAAATCTTAGTTAATTTTTCAATGAGTAGAAAATTACTTTTCTAAAATAAAAAGAATGAAACTATGGAATTAAAATTGTGATGCTTGTGATGATAATAGATCATCAAAGATGTGTCTTAGAATGCTACTTAGCCTAGTTAAGTATTGTTTGGTGATTGTGCACTCCCTATGTATGTATAGACGATAGTACCGACCAAGCTTTCGAGGAGGAGGAGTTCTACCAAGAAGAAGAAGAAGAAGAAGAAGAAGAAGAAGAAGAAGAAAACTTCAACCACTGCACCAACCAAGGCAAGCCACCATTAACAGTGCAAGCTAACACTTGCAAGTTTAGTGCTTATCAAGATATGACCAAACTAGATGGTTTAGCAAAGATGCCTTAAGCACGCTTTGATCACACCCCTTTGACTAGTAATACCCTAAGTCTTATTTACAAGCTTTACTCTCTTAGTTACCCAAGTTCTTTACTTAGTTTGAAGGTAGCATAAAAAGTATAAAACTTGACCTATTTAGAACCCCTTTAGATGTCATTCTATGGCATGAGATTGAACACATCTTTTCCACCTTAGTGAACACTCTTAACTTAGTAGTTAGAGTAGATCAAAAACTTGAGTCACTTTAGATGGGAAAACTTGGTGAAAATGAATTATGAAAACCTTGGAATGATGAGTCATTCTATTGAGATGTTTTGGCATGTGTTGAGAAAACACAAATGGTTGATGATGATGAAAATGTTGAGGCATGAGCCTTAGCCCTTTTATAAAACTGATGGTTGGATTCGGATGCGATACCATTCCAAATTTACCATACAACCACACTACCTGAATTGGGTAAGGCTTAGCTGGAAATTTATATGCATTAGTATTAGTTCCCTCACGGGAGAGGTCTGAGCTGAGGCTACCTCTCATGATGTCCACCTATGTAGTGCCCAAGATGACTGATGGTCATGGTTGGGAGGCCATACTCATAGGAGAGGTGCTTATACTAGGGTGTGTAAAGGGAAGGTTATGTTTGATTATCTGCATACTAAGTATGATGATTCAGGGTTATCCCTGACAGATGTATCGAATCTTGTGGTGAAAGTGTACCACCTCTACAGAGTGTCAAACTATTCGAATAGCCGCGTCCGCGGTTATGGATAGTTGGAATGGCCATACTGTTTCGTTGTTAGATGTTTTCCAAATACTTTGAAAAGAATGATGAATCTTGACTTGACCACAACAGGGTTGTGTTATGACCATAGCTTCCCAACTTAAGTGATTCTAGGACTTTATTTTATCTTTCTTTGCTTCTGAACTCAGCTTAGGTCAGAAACTTAACTTTACAGTTAAACTTAGAGTTAGCACTTTAATTTTGAACTATAGTACTTGTTAGTGGTAGTTTGCGAGTACCTAAAGAGTACTCATGGCTTTTTTCCCTAGCTATTATCATGGCCAGACTATGAAGGAGACTATCAAGATGATGGCCAACAGGACGGCTATGATAACTAGGACCATATGCCTTTGTCAGCATTGCCTGTGCCCCTGAAGATGGATCCCACCGCTACGCTTATCTTTTATTTCCGCTTCTTGTTGTATTAAGACTAGATCATGAGATCCTTATTTGTGTAAGACCTTATGTATGGTTTGTAATGGATGATGTACTGTGATATCCAATCCGTTATGTCTCGCAAAAACGGTAATCCTAGGATTGCGAGGTATGGCAAACGGGTATCTGGGATTAAAAATCTAGGTGTTGACACACCTTCTTGATCATAAGCCTTGTCCTACTATTTTACTTATGCATGTTTTATCTACTGTTTATGAAAACTGAACCGTTTTATGATATGATGATTTGTATCTGGTAGTGGCTTGGCTCCCCCAATACCATTACACCTTTGTACTGCTAAGTACAACCCCTTGACGACACCTACTTGTCTCTAGTATGATAGTTGGTGTATAACACCATACCCCTTTGGAGACCCCGTTTTAGCCGAAGCAAAACTACAGGATGGGAATACCCCCAAAAAAGTTTTACAAAATGTTTACGGCAAAACCTTGGTGAGGATTTATCTACAAAGGGAAGTTTGAGAAAATAAAAAGGTTTTGTTTTACAAATTGCTAAACGATGGAGGAAGAATGTTTATGAAAACACACCTGGTTCTTAGCAGTTTTTCCAGAACAATTAACCCGTGCAACCACATTAGCCCGGAGTGGGACGGGGCTTAACTCAAAGTAGTTCACTCTGATATGGGAATTCTCACTGCTACATATGGGGGATCATCTCCCTCAAAATCCGGGCTGACCGTCAACTATTAGCCAGTCACCTGGAGGAAGTAGTGTCACCCATGTGAGTGACCGGGCGAACTATGAGCCCTTCATTGAAAGTGCCCCCTCTAGGTCTGAGTGGGGTGCTCCAGTTGGTCCGCGGATCCAGACGTCCCGGTCTTGAGGGAACAAAAATAGGGTAGGGCCCGTGTCGGAGTGGACTTTCCGAGGGTTATGTTTGATTATCTGAGCCTCGCATACTGGCATATGACGATTCGTGGTGAATCGCGGCGGATGCATCGAATCTTGTGGGTAAAGTGTACAACCTCTGCAGAGTGTAAATCTATTCGAATAGCCGTGTCCGTGGTCATGGACGGTTGGGAAGGTTACTGTAGAGCGGTGCTGGTTTTGATTTTGAAAAGGATTTCTGAAAAGCAAAGGCTTTGGAAATGATTTGACCCTGGGATGGTCGGAAAGGAAGGAAAGGAGTTTGATCATGAGATGACCGAAAGGAAGAAACAAATGGGTGACCTAGTCCTAGTGTTTTTGAAAACTTTTCAAAAAGGTTTCCAAAATGTTTTTCAAAAGTTTTCAACAAAGATATGTAGATGCTATATCTACAAGAGAAACTATTTGAGGAAAGAACATCCATTGGAGCCTAATACATTGCAAATGTATCTATAATTTTCGATGCTCCATGCTTGGTTTTATCCACCTTCCTTTGTTTTGTCCACACTTTGGAGTACTTTTCATATGATTTCTTGGACTAACCTATTAACAAGAGCCATAGTGCCAGCTACCTATTTTCTGCTGTTTTTGGTTCCATGAAAGTCAGAAAATGAATATTCTCGGAATTGGATGGGACAAAAGCCAAGGTGCCTATTTTTCTAGAAGACTCCAGGAGCCAGAATACGAGACGGAGAAGAGCCATGGGGTGGCCACACCACCTGGTGGCGTGGGCCAGGCCAGGCCATGCCAGGGGGTGGTGTGCGCCCCCGAGGCACCCCCTCGGTCTCCCTCTTCGCCTATAAGAAGCCTTCTGACCTAAAAACTCCGGGGGGTTCGACGTTTTTCTAGAAAGAGTTCTACTCCGCCGCCACCACCAGATTCCACGAAACAGCACTAGAATCTCTGTTATGGCACCCTGCCAGGACGGGGAATTGGAGGAGATCATCGCCGTCATCATCACCATCGCTTCTCCATCGACCATCCATGTTTCCCCAATCTATGAGTGAGTAATCCCCCGATGTAGGCTATGGGGATGGTAGGGATTGGATGAGATCGTTGATGTAATGGCATCAGATTGTTAGGGCATGGTGCCTAGTATCTTTTATTAGTGCTTTATGACTTTGTTGCGACTTGTTATGCTTAATGCTTGTCACTAGGGCCCGAGTGCCATGATTTCAGATATGAACATGTTATTGATTCATTATGATATTATTGTTTATGGTCTTACCTGCAAGTTGTATACACACGTTGTTGTCCACAACCAATGGCCCCGAAGTGACAGAAATTGGGATAACCGGAGGAAATGGCTTTGATGTGAGGATCACATGCGTTCATGGAGTGTTAATGCTTTGCTCCGGTGCTCTATTAAAAGGAGCATCTTAATTGCCAGTAGTTCCCTTGAGGCCCCGATGCAAACGGGCTGGCAGGACAAAAGATGTTGTGCAAGTTCTCATTGCGAGCACATATGACTATATATGGAACACATGCCTAAGATTATCTAGTACTTGGATGCTTTATCTTATTTATCTACAATTTCCCTATATTCTGGTTGCTATGTGAATTGTCTTGTCCATGCAACACCCGCCCATCCATTCCTATGCCTACCGCACTCGAATCCTACTGTTTACTGCTATTTTCACTGCTGTCTTTCCTTTACTACTGTTGCTACTTTCCTATTCCTACTACAAAACTGTTGCTACTGATAAACTGTTGTGAGAAAGATTGTTTCCAGGTGCAGCTGAATTGACAACTCAGTTGTTAAGGCTTATAAATATTCTTTGGCTCCCCTTGTGTCGAATCAATAAATTGGGTTTCACTTCCCTCGAAAATACTGCGATACACCCCATATACTTGTGGGTCATCAAGACTATTTTCTAGCGCCGTTGTCGGGGAGCATAGCTTTATTTATCAAGTCCACTTGGAATCACTATTGTTCAAGCTAAGTTTATTTCCACCTATTTTGCTTCTTTCTTTATCAAAAATACAAAAAAAATTAGTTCCTACTCTAGTTGTTATTTTCATTGGTCTGTTATTGTCTTGCTTTATCATTCTTGTTATCAATGGTTGGTTTCTTTGAAACTAAATCTTATTGGCAAGGTGGGTTCACGGAAGATCAAAAATATTATTATAAGGAACACCGCTTGTCAAAAAAAGGGAAACACTTATGGGAACAAATTGATAAATTGAATACCATTCCTAGAAATGTGTGCTCTACTTATAATGTTACTTATTGCTTGGACAAATCTTGTTGCTGTAAGAGGTACAAACACCTCCCTTTTCAATGTGAGTATAATGATAATGTTACCATATCTTCTTATGTTAAAGGAAATTATGACTTTTATGATGTGGAACAAATTAAAGAATTTAAGGGTGCATTTGAACTTGCTAGTTTGCTTGAAAATATTGATGATTCACCTTATAAACATGAGGTTTATGATATACTTAGATTTTGCTTTGATAATTACAAGGAAGAAAATGGCTATATTCTTGAATATATTAATAGATGCTTTCCACAAATGGAAGAGACTAATGCCTTGCAGGATCCAATGGAAGAAGAAATTGATGAACCTGAAATCTCATTAGACGAAAAAGAGGAGGAGAGTGATGAACAAAAGGAGGAAGAATGGATTAGCTACCCATCCCTACCTTTTAATGAGAGTAACTCTTTACCCCTTAAATTATTTGATTGTCCCCCATGCTTACTAAAGAAGGATGAATGTTATGTTCCTGAGGATTCTTTTGAAGATGTTTATAATAAAGCTCTAGTGCTTGTAGATCATGAAAAGCATGCTTTATGTGATAATTATATTGAGTTTATTCATGAGGCTACTGAAAATTATTATGAGAGAGGAAAATACGGTTGTAGAAGTTTTCATGGTATTGAAACACCTCTCTATGTGCTGAAAGATTTGAAGTTACTCTTGTTTTATCTTCCCATGCCTGTCACTTTGTTCTTTGCGAATTTATTTGCATACACGATTCCTATGCATAGGACATGGGTTAGACTTAAATGTGTTTTGGACTTGCTTCTCGATGCTCTCTTTTACTTCAATTCATATTTCTTATGTGAGCATCTTCTCAAACTTTTATGCCTAAAGATGATAATATGTCTATTATTCTTGGGAGACCTTTTCTTAAATACTGCAGGAGTTGTTATTAATTATAATCAAGGTAAGGTGACCTTCAATGTTAATGACAAGGGACATACTATCTATTTCCTAAGAAGATTGATAGGACTTATGGTTTTGAATTCAATTGAACATGTTGAGGGCATTCAAGTTGGAGAAATATATTGTCCCATACCAAGAGAAAATTTTGAAACTATTATGATTGGGACCATTGCTATCAAGGTTGAGGTAACATAATCATTAGTGGAATACAAAGTTTTGTCTCATATGGAATTGTTTTGGTAGCAAGACCTGATCAACCTTGTTAACAAAAGGATTTCATTGAACAAAACAATGTTTTCACTATGATTATCTCCGCTTACTTCTATTCTATCTATTTTAGTTTTTGCTTATGCCTAACTTAAAGGCGTTAAATAAAGTACTTATTGGGAGATAACCCAAAAGTTTTAGATGAGTCTTGGAAGTTATTACTTCAGTAATAACCCTAATCCACCGTAAAAATTCGTCTTGGGGCAGAAGTTATTACTTATTGGGAGATAACCCAAAGGAATTTTTACGGTTTAGGGTTATTACTTCAGTAATAACCGCTCTTTATCCTTTTCATTTGCTTTTGGTGCCAAGAGTAACCTCTAATGAGAGAGAAGTAATGGTTGGAAAAGTTGCTGTCCCGAAACAGATTTATGTGCTTCACCGTAAAAATTCAGGAAAAACACTGTACGTCCTTTTGAGGCCTAAATTTTTGTGCTTCTGCCCCAGGTGGTTATATAACTTTCGTTAGTTCAACACTTTTTGATTTCAGCAACAGAAGGTCTTCGAAAAAATTCGTCTTTACCTGCTGGTCTGTTTTGACAGATTTCTGCCATTTACTGCATTTGCTTATTGTTGGTTCCTTTTGAGTTCTTTTGAGGAATTCTGATTTTTGAGGGAAGTTCTATAGTAGCTTGTGTTTTAATGGAAGTTTTATTGGTGTTAGAACTGAACCTAAAGACTTATTATATTGAGTGCACTAATGTTGCTAATAAAGATTGTGTGAAGTTTTGTATGAAGAAAAATTTCAGGTGTATGGAAGGAATGAGTAATGAGATGAAGGATGGACTAAAGCTCAAGCTTGGGGATGCCACACGTGTCACCCCAAGAAATACCCAAGAAGTACAAGCGTCAAAGCTTGGGGATGCCCAAGGCATCCCCCTCTTCATCAATAAAAATCCCAGGTCTCTTCCAAACGCTTCATTTTTATTGTTTCATGCATAGTTGTGTTGTTCTTGGAGCGTCTTATTTTTCGTTTTTTTTTTGGTTTTTTGTTTGCTTAGTTTGCTGAATAAATTGGTTGGACCTCCTATTTCATATATTGGTGTTCAAATAGTTTGGTTTGGTTTGGAAAAGAGTAGGAAAACGCATGCTTAAGTGGTACATAGAGCTTGTTTTTGATTGTGGCCTATGCTTTGTCATGCCATGCTTGATATTGTTTTGGCTTTATGCTTAGTATTCTTTGCGGTAGCATGACTTGTTATAAACAATTGAGATTGCTTAATGTGCCTTGGATGAATCATGCGTTGTTTTAGCATATTAAAGCATAGTATTGTGGTATTCTCCTTTGATGTTTTTTTTGGGTTGAGTTGGCACATGCTCACACTATGTTATGACTATCCCAAGTCACCATAGCCTTTATGATCCTTTATTTTTCAACTTGTAGTATCACTTTATGCTTTGATTAATGATGTTTTGTCGCTCTGCATGATTATGGCCATTATTGCTCTCTTGTTTGTCGCTCCCTTACTATTGCTAGCCGTCACTTACACTGAGTATTTTTTACTCAAGTTTCCAACTCCCTAAAGCAAATATTGCCAAAGTGTCCACCGTACCTACCTATTAGCATCATTTTCTACTTCCGTGCATATTAAATATGCCTTGTTTTCTTCCGAATAAAATGTTTGCTTCTTATGAGAAAGTTAGTTAGTAAAGATCTCACGAACTTGATGGAACACTTTATCTCCTGCACTTAATAAACCTGAACCATTGTGACTCTCCATGAAAGTTATATGCTTGCAAATTATAGGTTGGGGATTAGCAGAACCGTGCTGTCACGGGGAACGCTTTCAACACTTGTAAATATATACCCAGTTGATACCTTGCTCTTCTGTTTGCGGATGTCGTCGGTGTGAAATAAAAGGGGACCTTGTAAGTCTATGGAGTTATGTATGTGTGTTAGAGAAACGCCTGGGCTGCTGGTCTAATCCATGCTGGCATGGTGGAAACCTGCAGCGTAACCATAATGATATCTATGAAGCATTCTTCTCATAAAAAAAGAGAGATAGCTATCAAGAAAAAGAAAAAAAAAGAGATTTATGAAAAGAGGAAAGAGAGAAAAAAAGCACCATTTTCCCATGGTAAATACGAAGATTGCTGAGATACTCATTGTCTGCTTGCCTTGTCATTTTGATATGAGGATTCTTCCGTATCATCGGGCAAGGGGTACCCCGTTGGTGGTTCTCTATTGTACACACATATTTACGATGACAAGAACTTACCGGTAACTAAAGTTGAGTAGCATGAGGAGCGGCCCTCGTACTCAAGGGACATGGGATTTTCAGTTTATAGTCTGTCAAGCATATAACTCAGATTGGACCTCACTTTCAACTTAACCACATTAAAAATGCTTATGATAGGGGCAATGAGAGCTCAAGGCTAATGAGTACCATACTTTCAGCATTTCGAAGCCTTTCAAACTTTTCAAAACCTGTTCATTTCCTTGTTGAGTCTCCACACATTCTATGAACACTTTCTTGAGAGCATAGTGGCCATTCTTAGTTCTATGTGCATTGTCCCAAGACTTGTTGATTGATGCATACCTTGATATTGCTTGTTTTAAACTATTTGTATCTAGTCACTCTTGTAAACTTCGAAGGTGTCCTATGCATTTATGTTTGCTACTCTATGAGGAACAAGTTGAATGCCACTATGCTATGTTTTGCTTATGTGAAACAAACAAACGCCTTGCAAAGCATTGTTATTCATGAATCTTTTGCTTGTGCCTTTTCATGTTGCAACATAGTTGCTATTTCTTATTGCTAGAACTTTGTCTTTCATGTTATGATTGAAGTACTATGATCCCAACTTTGAATGTTTTACAAATACTTTGATCAATTTTATGATGGTGCGTGTCACCTCAAAAATTATTCTTTCTTTTTATTACTTACCTACTCGAGGACGAGCAGGAGTTAAGCTTGGGGATGTTGATACATTGCAAATGTATCTATAATTTTTGATGCTCCATGCTTGGTTTTATCCACTTTCCTTTGTTTTGTCCACACTTTGGAGTACTTTTCATATGATTTCTTGGACTAACCTATTAACAAGAGCAACAGTCCCAACTGCCTGTTTTCTGCTGTTTTTGGTTCCAGGAAAGTCAGAAAATGAATATTCTCGGAATTGGATGGGACAAAAGCCGAAGTGCCTATTTTTCGAGAAGACTCGAGGAGCCAAAATACGAGACGGAGAAGAGCCAGGGGGTGGCCACACCACCTGGTGGCGCGGGCCAGGCCAGGCCATGCCAGGGGGTGGTGTGGGCCCCCCAGGCACCCCTTGGTCTCCCTCTTTGCCTATAAGAAGCCTTCTGACCTAAAAACTTTGGGGGGGGGGGTCGACGTTATTCCAGAAGGAGTCCTGCTCCGCCGCCACCACCAGATTGCACGAAACAGCACCAGAAACTCTGTTCTGGGAATTGGAGGAGATCATCGCCATCATCATCACCATTGCTTCTCCATCGACCATCCATGTTTCCCCCATCTATGAGTGAGTAATCCCCCGCTGTAGGCTATGGGGATGGTAGGGATTAGATGAGATCGTTCATGTAATGGCATCAGATTGTTAGGGCATGGTCCCTAGTATCTTTTATTAGTGCTTTATGATTTTTTTTGCGACTTGTTATGCTTAATGCTTGTCACTAGGGCCCGAGTGGCATGATTTCAGATGTGAACATGTTATTGATTCATTATGATAGTATTGTTTATGGTCTTACCTGCAAGTTCTATACACACGTTGTTGTCCAGAACCAATGGCCCCGAAGTGACAGAAATCGGGATAACCGGAGGAAATGGCTTTGATGTGAGGATCACATGCGTTCACAGAGTGTTAATGCTTTGCTCCGGTGCTCTATTAAAAGGAGCACCTTAATTGCCAGTAGTTCCCTTGAGGCCCCACTGCAAACGGGCTCGCAGGACAAAAGATGTTATGCAAGTTCTCATTGCGAGCACATATGACTATATATGGAACACATGCCTAAGATTATCTAGTACTTGGGTGCTTTATCTTATTTATCTGCAATTTCCCTATATTCTGGTTGCTATGTGAATTTTCTTGTCCATGCAACTCCCGTCCATCCATCCCTATGCCTACCGCACTCGAATCCTACTGTTTACTGCTATTGTCACTGCTGTCTTTACTTTACTACTGTTGCTACTTTGCTATTCCTACTACAAAACTGTTGCTACTGATGAATTGCTATGAGCAAGATTGTTTCCAGGTAAAGCTAAATTTACAACTCAGTTGTTAAGGCTTATAAATATTCTTTGGCTCCCCTTGTGTCAAATCAATAAATTGGGTTTCACTTCCCTCAAAAATACTGCGATACACCCCCTATACTTGTGGGTCATCATAGACCTCCTACAACCACAACCATAATTCATATCCTCTTGTTATTATTGGTATCTTTTAAGGTGGTTTGCGATTACATTCAAAGTACTCACTGGCATTGTCCCAGGCTATTAACTTGGTTAGATATGAAGATGAAGGTGAAGTTGACGACTATGCGAGCTAAGACGTTCTCCCAGTCAGTTGCCTATAGGTTAAGCCATGGCTCGGGCTCTATGCTTGATGAAGTTCCGCTCATGATTATTGATGTAGCCATAATGGCATGTAAGGTATGACATGTATCCGCTTGAGTAATAGATGTTTACTTTGATATTTGTCGGTAATGTGCCATCACTAACTGAGCATGGGATCGTGGTGTATGCATAACAGGGATTCTCGGAGGATTAATCTGGGGGCCCCACAGACTTGGTATCAGAGCCATCCTGATGGTAGGAGAACCTTAGTTAGCATGGTCATTAGACAGGAAAACTATTTTTGGAAACACCGGTTTTTGAAAACTATTTCCTCAAAACATTTCAAAAGCTTCTACTTCTTATCTCATTCTAGTTTAAAAGATTTTGAAAATGACTACCTCTATCTCTCATCCAAATTTAGAACATACGGATTTCAAACAAATAGAACCTTGAATTAGGTGATGACGATGAGAACAAGATAAAGAGATGAAACTACAAGTAAACACAAGGAGACTACAACATCGCCCTACCAGCGGAATCCTCCTACTCAAAAGAAGCAATTACTGCCCTATCGAGAAGCTTCCAATGAACCGATGAAGGCTTTATACGCAAGATAGTGACTCAGACCCTAAGAACGACGATGTCTAGGATTAACAGTACCAAGATAGGATTCCATTATATCACGAGTAATTAACTCCTTGGTACCCCTAATTGGCCGTGTTTGTTTGCCTAAGTGCATCATGTGTTGCTTGATGTGTGATGTTTGCAAAGGACATTGCGATATCCTCGCTCTGTTCGCCTTGTATCTATGTCTGGCTTGTTTGACCATAGTAAAAATGTTCTTTGAGGACCAATATCTCACCAACTAACTCAGGCACCCCCTATTAGTTGCCACTAACGAGAACCACGACTAACCTCTAGAGTTATGAGAGGAAGAGTACATTAAGAACCATAAGTCTGACATCAACCAATGAGAACAACTCAAAGAGTCCTCCTCAGTAGGATGGCCTACTTCATCAAACTCAACTCTCACGACTCGTCACCAACACTGGATGCCATCAATCGCTTGTCGACAAGAGCAAGAGTCCCGTTGGAAACTGGAAGACTATCTCCGAAGGCTCCGTACTACTCCCGAGAAACCACGAGATATGTTAGCCTAGATAGGAAGTGAAGAGCTAACTCCACTAACCTTCGGTATATTAGTACTTCCAATAGTCCCTAAAATATTAACTATTCTAGTCGACCCTACCCAAATCGAAGGGAAGTCCTCAATAGAGTGCCAAGATAACCCTAAACCCTGAAAACAGGAATGCATGAAGACAACGAGTCTACTTCACCATCGATCAGAAACAACACAAGGAGTTTAAGTGAAGATGTTTCCTCTGAAGTTAGCTACCTTACCCTGACTGAAGACAACCAATAAGTGTCACTAACCACTAACTTGCCCTAAGCTAACTCCTTCAACCTTGTTAGGAAACCACCCTCAACAAAGTTCACGCAATAGAACGGCACTCAAGGACCTTAACTCAAACCCCAAAGAGTGCCTACCGAAAGATACTTTAGGAAGATTTCTAGTCTGACATCCCCCCCAAAGCATCAACTCGATAGTCGTCAAAACCTAGAGGATAGACCTTGTCAACAGCCGTTAGAAGTTTACGCAATCTTCCAGTGCCAAAGGAGCCCCTAACCAAGATAACCAGAATACCTGAAGTCGACAAGACTATGGAAGACGACAAGAACTATCCTCTGAAGGGTTCGAAGAAGCCTAAGGATTCAACATCTAAGGAGATTCCACAAAGATCCTCCCGAGCTATTTCAGTTGAAGACCCGCCTGAAGGTTCACCGGATCACTAACCCCTCAGTTCCAACCCATTTAGAGGACCTGCGACTTCAACAGATTCAAATAGGCTAAGAACGAATAACAGAAGTATATGAGCCTTGTCGTCCCTAGTTTGTGGACTTCATCTGAAGGTTTCAACCCTGACGGAAGATTGGTGATACTCCTCAAAACATCATCCAACGGCTCCAAGAAGGAAGGACTGACACATCCCCGAGTTCCCCTAGTTTAACCCTAAGGGGGAAAGACTGCGTCTTTCCCACAAAAAATAGAATAACCATCTGTGAGAAGCAACCTCAAAAGTTAGAACCAAAGACGGAAACTAGGATACGATAAGCCCTTAGGAGAAACATCATGAATCCTTACGGAAGGAAGATCACCCCTCGCATCCAAGACGATTGAAGTTCAACCTCACCGTCGCAGTGACCCAGTTCAAAGACAAAGCCGACATGTTAGTACGCGAAAAACACATGGCACTAACTCCAGCACAAAATCCCCTAACCTCACCCTCCCTAATCTCGGGAGGAGAATCTTTTAAGGGGGAAAGGTCTGTAACATCCCAAATTTAGCAAACCTAATTAGTTGTCCAAAATGCAAAAATCATGGGGAACAAAAACTTTTTCATGTTAAGTGTTGAAGTGTTAGTGTTGGGGGGATACCCCTGGGTAGGGTGACGCCGGGGTATAAAGGCTGAGTTAGCCGAGGTACGAAGGGGTCAAAGGAAATGCTGACCAGGTCACCTCAAGGTAGGTCGAACTACGGAGTGACCCGACCCATGGAGTATCTCCTTAACCGTAGTCCGGCTAGCATAAAATGTATGCCGGTCATGTTGGTCTATCTGTTTTGCAGGTATCTTGGTAGCCGAATTAGCCACATGCTAGCCAGACTATCCTATGGCTTCCAAGAGAAGGAAGTAATCTCCCGCTGGTCAAACGGTGGCTTTATTAGCTATAGCGTGAGCAAAGCAAAGAAAAGAGGAGGACCAGCGGGTCAGGGGCGACCAAGGTGACGCGGGCAATGTCGGCTGATGTAGCCCGTGTCTTGTGACTCTTAAAGGAAAAGATTACACTGTGGTTTACGTCCAAAGCCCGGACGAGCCGTTAAAGAGAATAAAGAGGCATCTAGCTTTAAGCGACGAGCATATTCTCCGAATATGCTGCCACGCGTGCCCTAATATTGTAACCCGGACTCCCCTATATAAGGAGCACCGGGGCCTCCATAGAGGGGGATGGATCATTTTCTGTGTCTAAAGTAGAACTCTAGAGCTAGTTTGCCGGACTCCCCTATATAAGGAGCACCGGGGCCTCCATAGAGGGGGATGGATCATTTTCTCTGTCTAAAGTAGAACTCTAGAGCTAGTTTGTAGGAAGTAAGAGACTTAGTCTCCTTCCAGTCAAGAGCTTGAGGACTACTTGTAAACACCATTAAAAGAGAGAATACAAGAACATCTGTGCGTGGAATCACCACGTTCTCCCTCCCTGCATTCCCATAGGACTCATTGGCCCCATCTTTACCCTATCCATGGCATCTGACGTGCCACCACCATGATAGTTGGCACCCACCGTGGGGCTAGCGGTGCTAGCAGGGGTGAAAATACAGACGAGAAACTTCTCTAGCACCTGCGAGCGCATCGTCTCCGGCCTGGTTCAGCGCTTTGGAGCATTGGACTATGTCAGCGACAATGCAGGGAGCTTCGGCAGGCACCCCCCTCCGTGCAACGGCTGCTTCATCAAGCTTGACACGCACAAGATCTATGTCTGCGTGGACGAGTCCTGTGTTCATCCGCGGCACATCGTCGAGGGAGGCGAACCACCTCTCAGCGTAGCTCGTGGTGTGTGTATCACTTGCCCCACCAGCAGCATTGAGGTCCTGATAACCGTGCCAGATGCGGAACCAAGAAAGGGCTCGGCACCAGAGCCGGAAGTTACGCCAAAGCAGACCAGGTCTAGGTTTCCCCCACTAGAAAGGCTAGAGAATGTGCTCCTGCAAGCAATAGATATCCTAGCAACACCAATAGCACCTGTGGTAGATCTGGCTCAGGCGCAAGCTGAGCTAGAGGAAACTAGGCGGAAAATGTTAGTTGGGGCGAAGAAGGTAGCTAAGCTGCATTAGTCTTTGAACATTACTTTGAGGGAATATGCAAAGGTAAACCGCATAGACGGAGTGAAAATCCGAGGTAGGAATCTGATCACTGAGATTGACAAGGAATACGAGCCTAGGCTGGGTTAGACAACCACGATAGTAACAGGAGGGCTGGATAGGTACAGTACCCCGGCAAAGAACCTTAGGGAAGCAAATGCGGCCGCATCCAAGTTGGAAGGTTTAACCGGAGAGGCCCAGCAAAGGCAACAAGAGAGGGTAAATCACTTGCTGAGAGTTGCTTGCCAGCAAAATGAAGAAATGAACAAGGCAAACCTGGTGCCACCAGGAGCGTCACATGTGGTACATTCGGTTAGAAATAATTCGGCAAGATCTAGAGGAGCCGCGTCATCTCTAGGTCACAATCCCAGGAGAGAAGAAGTAGTAAACTCCGGGAGAAGAGACAAACAGATGGTTCCCTATGATCCAGTAAGGGCCGGAAAAGGCAAAGCAGTGCAAGTTGATGAAGATCGCCACAGTTCCAGCCGAGGTGCGTCCGGGCGAGGTAACCGAGACCAAGGCAATGCCGGTCAGAGACACGCTGCCAACGGTAATGCCGGACAGCGTGATCCCATGGGAACAGGGCAAAATGTACCTCGGCAGCAGCGATAGTACGCACCTCGGCAAGAGGAAAGTGCAGGACAAGCAACACAACAACAAAAAATCCTTGCCCGGATCAGGAAAGATACAATGATGGTTATTCGGCTATGATCAACGACGGATACCCCAGACCAGATCACCACATAATTGGTTCAAGGCTGGGAAGCAGGAACTTGCAGCCAGATGATGCGAGGCGGAAACTGGATAGAATTTATAGGTCGGAGCTAATTGAGGTACAAGGTCCACCGGGTACGACATGATTTGGGCCCCAGATCATGAAGGAGCCACCAGTGCCAAACTTTCAGCTGGCCAGAGGAACCAGATCCTATGATGGTAGTACTAGGCCAGAAGACTGGCTGATTGATTACGCCACAGCGGTCAAGATCGCAACAGGAAATTAGAGATGGGCAGTAAGATATGTGCCACAAATGTTGGAAGGACCAGCGAGAGTTTGGCTGCACAATTTGCCGCCAGGAAGTGTCAACTGTTGGCTGGACTTTGAGGAGTTGTTCGTTAGCAACTTCTTGAGCACCTACAAGAGGCCCAATTGGCCACAGACTCTGGTGCTATGCCGGCAAAGACCGAATGAGCCAGACCGAGATTTCCTGACTCGGTGGTGCAACGTGTGTAACTAGTGCGAGGGAGTAATTGAATCACAAGCTATTGCGTGGTTCTCGCAGGGATGCAGATATGGGAGTATGCTGTGGCAGAGGCTGCAGCAAGATATGCCAACCAGTTTGGCTGAGATGATCCGGATCGCGGATTCGTATGCCTTGGGAGATCCAACACAACCACGGCTAATGTAGAGCGAGGCAAACGAGGAATATTACAACCGAGATGGCTTTGGATCATCAAGGAGGAATGATTTTCGAGGAAAGAGAAGGGATGGGCACCCGGATTACCGATATAACTCAAAGCAGGTGGCAGCAGTAGATCGAGATCTGCCCAATGCCGGTGCAAACCAACGCCAAAAAACTGGAGGACAAAATTGGCAACAGGAAAACGAAGGGAAAAGCCTTGGACCCCGAAGCAGAAAAAGCAATGGCAAGAGCGAAAAGATAGACCGAGGTATACGTTCGAGTCTATGTTGGATCAACCTTGCATGTTCCATACACCAAGTCCGAATAGTCCGGCAAACCATACAACCCGGCAGTGTGAGTGGATGAGAAAGTTAGAGCAGGGTAGTTCGCGGAATGCTCAGGCACCTCTGAACGAGGCACCTAGGAATGAGGCACCACGATAACCATTACAAACAGGGGGGAATGGACAACAACTGATGTTGCCACCACCTCCACCGAGGTATGAGAATCAGGAAAGAAGGGATGCAGTACATCAAGTAGGTAATAACCAGCAACAAGGTCAAGGTTACCACGAGAATGAGGGACGAAACGAGTACAGGGAGCATCATCAAAGCTACTATGTGTTTACCACGGAAGAAAATGACCTGAAAAGCTTGCAGCACCGGCATATGGAGGTAAACGCAGTAATGCTGGCAGTAGTAAGATACATGCCCTAGGCAGATCAAGAAATCACGTGGAGTATAAAGGATCACCCAAAGATCATGCCTAGCCCTGGGACCTATGCACTGGTCTTGGATCCAACGTTCATCGGGCCAAATCTCAATGTGAGGTTTTCCAAGGAACTGATTGAGAAATGGCAGTAGTATCAACATTATGTACAAGGATACCATGCACAAGTTGGGAATAACAGAGAACATGTTGATAGCAACGAGGACCACTTTTCATAGCATGGTACCGGGTATTTCCTGTGAGACAATTGGTAAGGTCCGGGTTGATGTGTTATTCGGCACGAGAGATAATTGCCGGACTGAAAATTTGGAGTTCGAAGTGGTGAATCTGGAGAGTGCTTATCACGCGTTACTCGGCAGGCCAGCGCTGAACAAGTTCATGGCAACTACTCACATCAGCTACCTTAAGATGAAGCTGCATGGGCCAAGGGGCGTGATAACTGTATTAGGGGACTTCTGGTGGTTGATTGAGTGCACCTCAGCCGAGTCACTCGTGATACCTCAGGAAAAAAGGAAGATACTGGAAGTAGCGGCATTGACTCAATCCGCAGAACAACATATGTCGGCTCTGACCAACCCACATCGAAGTGTGTCGTTCCAAGCAACCAAGGACACAAAGAGTGCCAATCGATGATCAGTTCCCAGAGCATACAGTAACCATTGGTGTCGGGTTAAGCAGCAAATAGGAAAGTGAGCTCGTCAACTTCCTCCGTGAGAATCGGGATATCTTTGCTTGGTCCACTCAGGATCTGCAAGGCGAGGGAGTTGGCTGAGCACTCATTAAACGTAAGGCCCGGGGCTAAGCCGGTAAAGCAGCCTCTCCGGCGTTTCGCAGAAGATAGAAGGAATGTCATTAGGGATGAAATAGCTAGGATCCTAGCGGCCGGATTTATCATGGAAGTACTCTATCCGGATTGGCTCTCTAATCCGGTGCTTGTGGAAAAGAAGAAGGATGATCCGAACGTGGTTGTGGTATGGCGCATGTGCATTGATTACACAAACATGAATAAGGCGTGTCCCAAAGACCCATTTCCACTCCCTAGAATAGATCAAGTCATAGACTCAACAGCCGAATGTGAGCTACTGTCATTCATTGATGCGTATTCTGGTTTCCACTAGCTACCAATCCGGATAATCAAAAAAAGACTGCGTTTATTACCCTGGATGGGGTTTATTGTTATCGCACTATGCCGTTTGGACTATGTAATGCAGGAGCAACATATCAACGATGCATGCAAAAATGCTTACATGACCAAATAGGTCAAAATGTGCAAGTTTATGTGGATGATGTTGTGATAAAGACCAAGGAAAGCAATATCCGGTAAACATTCGTGAACTTAAGAAGGTTCTGAATGAAGCTAAACCCGGAGAAGTGCACCTTTGGCGTGCCCGCTAGAAAGTTACTCGGTTTTTTAGTATCTTGTCGAGGTATCGAAGCTAACCCGACGAAAATCCGGGCCATAGAAAGAATGGAACTGCCAAAATGCCTTAACAATGTGTAGAAGTTCACTGGTTGTCTGGCATCGTTAAGTCAGTTCATATGTCCGTTGGGAGAGAAGGCCTTGCCCCTCTACCAATTAATGAAAAAGGCAGACAAATTCACACGGACGACACAGGCGGACCTTGCGTTTTGAGAATTGAAAAAGATGTTATCTATTGCGCCGATCCTAGCAGCACCACTACCCAAGGAGCCAATGTTGCTCTATGTAGCCGCGACCAACCGAGTCATAAGTGCAGTAATCATAGTGGAGCGTGAGGAAGAAGGAAAGTCAGTGCAAAGGCCGGTGTATTATCTGAGTGAGGTATTCTCTGCTTCAAAGCAGAATTACCCTCACTATCGAAAGATGGCATATGGCGTGTGTATGTCGGCCAAGAAACTCAAACACTATTTTGAGTAATATCCCATCAAAGTGATATGTGAGGCACCCATATCAGAGATTATGAGTAACAAAGATGCAAGTGGCCGGATAGCAAAATGGGCAATTGAGTTAGCCCCATATGCGCCACAATTTGACAGAAGAGATGCTATAAAGTCGCAAGCTGTGGTGGATTTCTTCGTGGACTGGGCTGAAATGCAATATGAACCACCTCTACCGGACTCCAATTATTGGCGAATGCACTTCTATGGATCGAAGCTGAAAGATGGGTTGGGTGCCCGAGTAGTGCTTACCTCGCCCAATAAGGATCAACTGAAATATGTACTTTAAATCCACTTCAGTGCCACGAATGATGCTGCAGAGTACAAAGCATTGGTACATGGTCTCAAGGTAGCGAAAGAAGTGGGGATACGTCGGATACAATTCTTTGGAGATTTGGATTTGGTGGTGCAACAAGTGTCTGGAAATTGGGATGCCTTGGATGCAAACATGGCCCTATACAGGTTCCATGTTCAAAAGATAAGTGGGTTTTTCAAAGGGTATGAGTTCCATCATATACCTCGGATTGAAAACGAGGCAGCAGATACGCTGTCCAAGTTAGGCTCATCCCGGCAGCCAATCCCACCAAACGTTGCTTTGGGGCACCTGAGAAAACCATCTATCACGCCATCGCCTGAATCAGACTCAATTTATATCCCGGCACTATCCGGATCAGGAGCTGTACCTATGGAGATAGAGTGGGGAAGCACCTCTGCAAACCCGGGGCCTGCCTCAGCAAACCCTAGGACTGATCAGCCTGACCTGGCATGAGTTATGTCGGTAGATGTGATGGAAATTTATGAGGAACCATTTCCCGTCCGAACTATACCATCTTGGGCCAAACCAATCTTTGATTTCCTGAAAGAGGGAACCTTGCCGGATGACGAGCTAATCTTAAGGAAGATTCAGAGAAGGGCAAAGGCCTATACAATTATCAACGCCGAACTATACAAAAGAAGTGTGACAACAGTGCTGCAATAGTGCATTGACCTAGAGGAAAGACTTGAAATACTTCGAGATATTCACCAAGGGGAATGTGGCCATCATGCCTCCTCAAGGGCCTTAGTGGCAAAAGCTTTCCGGCATGGATTTTATTGGCCTAGTGCTTTGGAGCAAGCAGAGGATCTAGTGAGAAAATGCAATGGCTGTCAAAGATACGCCACGAAAACACATTTACCAATGTCGGAGCTGAAAATTATCCCCATTACCTGGCCATTTGTTGTATGGTGCCTAGATATGGTAGGGCCATTTAAGCCGGCTAAAGGAGGGATGACCCATATCCTAGTCATGGTTGATAAGTTCACCAAATGGATTGAAGTGAAACCAATTGGGAAATGTGATGGGGCAACAGCAGTAAGATTCCTCAAGGATATAATCCTGAGATATGGCTATCCCCATAGCATCATTACTGATAATGGAACAAATTTCGCTGAAGGAGCATTTGCGAGGTCTACCAAGAAAAGAAGATTAGGCTAGATGTTGCATCAGTCGCCCACCTTGCATTGAACGAGCAAGTGGAAAGATCCAACGGACTAGAATTGTCCGGGATAAAACCCCGGCTCATAGAGCCACTGCAAAGATCAGCGGGGTGCTGGATAGAAGAACTACCAGCAGTATTGTGGAGTTTAAGAACAACTCCAAATCGATCAATAGGCTATACGCCATTCTTTCTGGTATATGGGGCAGAGGCTGTATTACCAGCCGACATAGAGCATGATTCGCCAAGAGTCACCCCATACACAGAAGCCGAAGTGCACGAAACCCGGCAAAATGATGTTGATCTGCTAGAAGAAGCGAGAGAATTGGCCTTGTCCCGATCCGCCATATATCAGCAAAATCTCCGACACTATCATAGCCGGAAAGTAAACCCTCAAATCTTCCAGGAAGGTGACCTGGTACTCCGGTTGATACATCGCATAGCTGGTATGCATAAACTATCCCCTCCATGGGAAGGACCTTTCATTGTAAGCAAAGCCTTGCGATATGAGTCCTACTATCTTATCAATGCACAACCCTAGGAAAAGAACAAGGCGGACAGGTCCGGAGAGGAATCTAAGCGACCGTGGAATGTAGCACTACTTCGTCCTTTCTACACCTAACAAAGAGGTGATTGTATCCGAGCTACTCATATGTCGGTATGTATGTCGGCAATGAGCTTATTAATAAAACTTTGGCACCCCAAGCAGAGACTCAGGGACTACCGTAATAATTTTCTTTCTCATTTCCGTATTTTTATGTCGGTTGGGTTAAGTTGCTTATATCTTAGTCGGGTTAGTAATGTGTGAGCACCAAAAACCAACTCTTCGACTTTGCTGTTGTCCAACAAGAATTGGCTTCATGGCAAGCAAGAGAACAAGTTTGGAATGGCAAAGCACATGAAAAATGACTTGGTTATTTTGACTAACCCTTGGTTTATTGTATTCACTTAACACTAGATCATTTTGAGCTAGTATCAAAGTTTCAAGTATTGTTAAATCAAGTTTTTTGAACCTCGGACCCGTAAGTCAAAAAGCCGAATCAAGGTAGACGTGAGCCGAGTCAAAAATTGGGGGAACAAGAAAACGAAACTCAGGGACTTCGCCCATGATAATCCAACATTGAGAACTTAGTTACAAATGATAAGTTGTAGCACAACCAGAATAGAGTATTCAAATACACTTACGCCCGGCATTCCGGGGATCTGACAAATATGATAAGTGTTTTTAAGGAGCAGGAGCATCAGATGAATCATCTGTCGAGGAAGGAGGTACTTCAGAATTTGGGGGAGGGGCGCTAGCCTCGGCTTCATCCTCCGGGTTAGCCTCACCATCCTCTGGGTCTTCGGCCTCGTCATCAAGCTCGGAGGCCTCACCCTCACTCCCTTCATCCTCTTAGTCTCCAGAAGCAGCTTCATCATCAAAAACGTCGAGATAACTCGGCCCTTCGTTCCAAGCGTGGCAGAAGGAGTATTGAATAAGCTTATTGGCACAAGCTTTGCGGCGCACAATCCAATCCGGATCTTCGCACCACTTAGACCCGGTGCGCATGCGGGTAAGCAACCCCAGATCAACCCCTTCATACCACGAAAGGACGAATTGCAAGGCAATGTCAGCCCCAGCCCGTGCGGCAGATTCACGCCACAGATGCAGCTACGTATTGCACTCCATTAATTTGGCTATGAAAGCTGAACTTCTTTTTGGAATGGTCTCAGTGGGCCAGAGGGAGCCGAACATCCGTGTCGCAGCTGGCATGATGTCAGCACCATAGTTCTTTACCAATTCGAGACGAGCAAGAATGTCACTTTCTGGAAATTTACCTAAGAACATAGCAGAGGAGACAGTGAGCAAAAGCACTGAACCCGGAGGAAGGAAAATTAAGCAAGGACAAAGGAACTCACGGGAAATTTGGAAAAGGAGACGATGGAGCTCGGTATCAACGCTGGCGCTGTGGGCCTGGAGTTTCTCGTACTCAGAGGTCACTGACATAAGTTTAACATCGGCTTCCTGCAGTAAGCTTTGGTCCTTGGAAATTTGCGTGATTAAACGCTCTTTTTCCTCGGCAAAATCCTGGTCAACCTTCTCCAATTCGGACTTATGGAGGCCCTTGAGCCTTTGAATTTTGGCATTCAGCCGAGTAATTTCTGAGTCCTGGAGCGGCAACCGAGCTATCTCTTCATCCTTTTTCTTCGGCTCAGCCTCATGCTTCTCTGCTTGTTCGAGGAAATGGGTCATCATTTCAGGCATAGTAACATTGTCTTCAAGAGCAACTGCAACAACAGCATAATCCAGAGAAACCGAATTATAAATGTCTACCGGGTAAAGAAAGGAGCGTGCAGTGATCGTACGAAGGAGATAAGATTACCTTTGATCTCAGCAAGGTTCTTCCGCATGATGATATTCTAAGCTTCAACCTCGGCTGCATAGTTCAGATAACAAATTAATACGGATCACAGACAACTCGAACGAACGAAAATGGAAGAGGGAGAAGTCTAAGTAAAGGACATTACCCTTCTTCTGGTGATCTTCCAGGAGTTTGCCATAACGCGCACGAATGTCTTTATAGGAGTCTAGCAGGCACTGGAACTTAGCGGATCCACGGTTGGTGGTAATCTGAAATAAGCAACGCAATGTCAAGATCAAAAACTAAGATAAGGAAACATTCGAAGTCTACAAGATCTGGGCCAAGTGGAACTTAACCCGGCTCTAGGTGTGTGATATTCGAAGTCTACAAGATCCGGGTCAAGTGGAACTTAACCCAGCTCTAGGTGTGCGGATATTCGAAGTCTACAAGATCCGGGCCAAGTGGAACTTAACCCAGCTCTAGGTGTGTGGATATTCGAAGTGTACAAGATCTGGGCCAAGGGAACTTAACCCGGATCTCACTTTGTTAAAATTAAATTACTACGAATAGGAACTAAATTCTCTAAGGAGCATCTGACAGAGTAACAAGTTACTCCCTCGGAGGCTCGGGGACTAGGGGATATATATAAAGTGCTCATCTATGCAAAGTACCACAGCGGAGGAAAAGAATTACCTCCATCATCTGGCCAGCCAAAGAGATCGCCTTGGTAGCGGAGTTCATCTGTGCGCTTAACTCGGCTGGGCCGAACTTCTCCGGCAGATCATCTTGTGGGTCGATGATTCTGCATTGTTCCAGTTCTTCACGTACTCCAGGAGCAGTGGACTGTAACTTTCGCCGTTGGGAGAGTAGTTCGCCACAAGGCCTTTCATGTGGGCCTCTCGCCTGGCGGATTGAGCTGCAGCGGGGCGGGTTTGCAGAACCAGCTGCCTGCTACCCTCTGATCCGGCAGCGTGTGGCCCAAAGGAGATCCCTTTAGCTGATCCGTCAGCTTTCTTGAGCTTGCCAGATGAATCCTGAGGAGTTGGCTGGAAGATATCCGCGACCGAGGGAGTTGATCCGGAGAGAGCTGACGGGGCCTTCCTCTTGGGAGGCTTGGTGGAACCTGCTGGTGCTGCTGCTGCTGGTGCTGTTGCTGCTACTGGTGCTATTGCTGGTGCTCGTGCTGGCGTTGCTGCTGGTGCTGTTGCTGCTGCTGCAGGTATTGCTGGTTTGGAGGACACTGGAACAGGAGAGAAACTTAATTGGGACGGTGCCGATGGAGCTGGCACGTCATCACTTGGCGCTGGGGCCGAAGAGGAACTAGGGAGATCAGGCATGGATGTATCCGAAGCTGCCCCACTACCCCCCGCGCCGACATTGCCCTCCTCATGACGAGGTGGACTCTGGTTAGGCGCAGCCGCGGAGCCCTCTTGGATAGGGCTGAGTGGGCCAGTATCATCATTGCGGGGGGGGTGAGAAGGGCTGCTCCTGATTGGAGATGCTATGCCGGAGCCGCTCTGGGGAATGACCCTAGAAGCTCTGAGAAACAGAAAAGAACCAAGTCAAAAAGAGAGAGAACCAGTAAGAGACAAGAGCAAACATAAAAAAGGGAAAAAACTTGAAGGGAAAATGCAAAAGACTTACTTGTTTGAGGTTGGGGGAGCCCGATGTTTGGGCGTCCTCCGGACCGTGCTCTTGGCGGCCGGCTTAGTCGAGGCTTTCACTCCGTACTTCTTCTGCCTCTTCTTGGGCGGTGGAACCTCTGAAGCTGCGGCCGAGGCAGCCACGCGCTTCTAGGAAGAAGCAGGGGCCGGACCACCAGTGGCGAGGGGAGGAACCTCGTGGACCTGACCGACCAGGTTAGCTGAAGATTCGGACATAACCAGATGCGTGTAAGAGATGAGAATCGGATCTAGTACCTCCAGGACCTCAACATCCCAGCCATCGTCATCGGGGCAACCACTTAGAGAAGAGGCCTTACCAGTGCTGCATTTGATGACGTCCAAGGTAGGCAGAAAGGTCTCCGGATTAGGCTCCTCCTCATCCTCATCGGTGCGGTCCGGTACCCACTTGCTCGCCAGCACCTCGCCATCCTCCAGTGGTTGCTGGAGAAATCGCTGAGAATAAGACAACAATTGCCAATTTACGAAAGTAAACCGACATACAAAGAAGATCCGGAAAACAGTAAGAAGTAAGTTTCCCTTTGGAGGAGGGTAGTTCCAGGTGAAGGGTTCGAGCCCCTATTCCCAATCTTCGGTGAATTCCTTCTCCACATTGAAAATGGACTTAACCCGGCGGTAAACCGCCGAGTTATCAAGCTCGAAAGATGAAGTCCGGTGGGGGTCGAGGGGGCCGCTCAAGTAACAGATCTTGTGAGCTCGCTTCTTAAGGGGGGAGACCCGGCTGTGGACAAAAGTAATCATGATGTCCTCCCCCCGGAGCTTCTCCTTGAGCAGCTCCTTGATCCGACGCTCCACCTGATTCGCCAGGTTCGTGGGTCGCTTGGGAATGCTCTCCCAAAGCGAGGTATCTGGAGGGCCAATCTTGAAGGGGAGGAGCCGAATCAAGTCTTCATCGGTGGTGTTTCGGACGTACAAGAAAGTCCGGGACCAGCCTTTGCAGGACTTGAGTCCGGTGACCCGGGGGAATGCGGAGTTCTTGCGGGGAGAAATAGAGGTAGCGCCGCATTGGGTCAGGTGCTTATCCTCCAAAGAAAGTTCCTTATCCGGAACCACGTTCCTCCAGAGACCGAAGAATTTGATCAAATTTCCTTGGTTGGCCAGAGGCCGAGGTATCCCTCAATGCCAGAGGCAAAGGAGGACAAAGAAGTGATGGCATTGGCGGGGAGATGATGCGGTTGCAGTTTATAGGTAGAAATGAAATCAAAAAATAAATCTCAGGTAGGAAGGCCGAAGCCATGCTGAAAATGCGAAAGAAAAACAACATATTCCCCAGGATTGGGGGAAGGAGAAATCTCGCCGGAGGCAAGGCGACAGGAGACACCGGCAGGGATACGGCACGTGGCACAGAGCAGTCCAAGTCGTCCTTACACACGAACGCACCGTCCCAGCAGCCGCGCTCGCGGCCTTCTGCTTCTTCCTCCTGCTGTGCCACCACGGCTGCCTCCTCCTCTGTCATGGTGGACTCAAGGTCTTCGAGATAGAAATCGAAGTAGAAATAACCAGAGGAGGGAAAACGGGAAGCGCAAGGCCCCGTGATGAAGATCTTGAGCGGAAACGGCGGCGCAGGCGCAAGGTGCTGCCTATGCTCGGTCACGACAGCACTGGTGCAACGATGAACTAGCGGCGGCGATAAGGTTACAGTGAAAGAGAAAGGGGGCTGGGAAGCATAGAGAAAATGGGGAACTTCCCAGAGGTTTCCCTAGGAACTCTACTTAATCGAGAAACGCGCGTGTAGTAGGATAATTTGTGGTGGCCACGCAACACGTAATGGGCGTGTACGCGGCCGAATCAGCCAATCAGAGTGTGGCCACAGCAAGGGCCACAGGGGTAGAGGATCCCATGACGCTATGTAATGTTACAGTTATCGAGGCGCCGCAGTGAAGGGACGTGCGCAACAGTTATTCCTGACATTGCGATAGTAACCGGCGCATTAGATGCACGTAGCCCTTAAAATGAGGCAAAATGATGATTACCCTCCACGTAGGATGTGTGGAAGCGTACAAGAGAAGGAACGGTAACCCAGATAAATAGGCAAAAACCCGGCCAGCGAGGAATAACTCGAAATGAGCCAAGGGATCCCTAGAGGAGAAGCCCCGGGTTACTAGATAAACTCGGCCAAAGAGGCAGAGATCCGGTTATGGGAACCTGATGTGGCCTTAACAACTGAAAGTTGCTAAGACCGCACCAGCTTTGGGTACTAATGTTGGGGGGATACCCCCGGGTAGGGTGACGCCGGGGTATAAAGGCCGAGTTAGCCGGGGTATGGTGCGGTCAAAGCAAGTGATGACCGGGTCACCTCAAGGCAAGCCGAACTACGGAGTGACCCGGCCCGTGGAGTATCTCCTTAACAGTAGTCCGGTCGGCATAAAATATATGCTGGCCATGTTGGTCTATCTGTTTTGCAGGTATCTTGGTAGCCGGATCAGCCACATGCTAACCGGACTATCCTATGGCTTCCAAGAGAAGGAAGGAATCTCCCGCTGCTCAAAAGGTGGCTTTATTAGCTGTAGCGTGAGCGAAGCAAAGCAAAGAGGAGGACCAGCGAGTCAGGGGCGACCAAGGTTACGCGGGCAATGAAGGCTGACGTAGCCCGTGTCTGGTGACGCTTAAAGACAAAGATTACGCTGTGGGTTACGTCCAAAGCTCGGACGAGCCGTTAAAGACAATAAAGAAGCATTTATCTTTAGGCGAGGAGCATATTCTCCGAATATGCTGCCACCCGTGCCCTAATATTGTAACCCGGGCTCCCCTATATAAGGAGCACCAGGGCCTCCACAGAGGGGATGGATCATTTTCTCTGTCTAAGGTAGAACTCTAGAGCTAGTTTGTAGGAAGTAATAGACTTAGTCTGCTTCCCAACAAGACCTTGAGGAGTACTTGTAAACACCATTGAAAGAGAGAATACAAGAACATATGTGCATAGAATCACCATGTTCTCCCTCCCTGGATTCCCCTAGCACTCATTGGCCCCATCTTTAGCCTATCCATGGCATCTGACGTGCCACCACCATGACAGTTAGCTTGTTGTTGTCTGAGCTTAAGCTTTTTATTGTATAGCTTATGATACACTCCTTACCTCAACATTAGTTGTCAAAATCTATTTAAGAAAACTATACTGGCTCATTTTACATATTCTCAAATGTTCTGGCATTTCAAAACATGAGCTAAGATGCTTGTGTAACCAAAACTATTTTAGTAGCTCCTATTGACAAAACTATGGAGAGTTAGAATCTCCTTATGTTTTCAAGAAAGAACCTTCAACTACTCTTACCTCTAGGATTTTCCAAAACCTTTTATAAAGCTTTTGAATTCTACTCTTGGTTACCTTATTCAAACTCCAACCTTTCAAAAATGCCCATCCTTACCTGAAGCTAAGCTTGATGGTTGTAACTACCTCGGACCCTACGCTCTAAGTTCGAGCCTGGATGAAACAGAAGTGGTTAAAATAGTACAGCGGGGGCCTAGAGGACCGCCCACGTGTAGACCCGTTGGCCGTCCTAACCACTTCCAAGACATCGGGACAAGAGCGAGTGGCGTAGGCAACAGGCGAAGAGATCAAATACATACACAAGTGCGTATGTATGCAAGCTACCATACAACAGTTTCTAGAGCCATTCCATCTAAAAAAATAGAAATATTACAACGCCATACGACAAGATTCAAATATCCTAGATAGAGATAATAGTTTAGGATAGCTCCTCATACATCAAACATCAGAGTATCAGGCGGAAGCGGAAAACAAGATCCGAGTACGGATAAGAAGCAAATTGGCATAAGATGCCACATAAATAAACACATCCCGCCCACAGATCTCACGGATCCCCATCCCCGGAATCTCTACACCGAGTGATCGTTGCCAACATCATCTGTCTCCTCCACCCAGTATCCATCTTGCGAATACACCTGTTCATCTGAATCAAACAATTTATCGCGTGAGACCCTAGGGGTACTCAGCAAGTCTTTATGCCTCTAATGGGGACATATACCTGGGGTGACGCAATTGCAGCAAAAGATAATAACTAACAAGTCTATAGATACTCGCCAACCATCCGCCTAACCAGTGATAGACGGATGTCCGTTAATTAGTAACAACAGTTATAACAGTAAAAAGTAACAGATCCATCCTCCTTCTCTCTTACCAACGAGAAGGCGGACGAACAACCCATCCATTGGCAGTTTTATTAACCATTCCATGGGTATTGCACTATTTACTAGTCCGGTATTTAGTCAGATTAAAAGCGGTACTATAGTTATACTTGTCTATGATCGAGAAACTGTGCTCCAAGTCGTCCATAACCGTGGACACGGCTTTCAGAAAGATTTACCCTGCAGGGGTGCACAAATAGCAACAGACACTCGATCAACCTCGGAAAAACCAAATCAAAACCCAACGAGGCATTCATGACTAAGCGATCACAGGATTCATAAAATATTTCAGGGGGCCACCCCATTAAGCTACCCGCAACGAAGTTGGCCGGCTCCGAGATGGACCCAAGGTTTGCGTCAATGGCTGTAAACGACTGGGAACCCGAAAATGTGACTGGGCTTGTCGATACCGCGAAAACATTCCGCATCCAAAACAGTACAGGTGCTCCACGCACAATCTTAAATAAAACAGTAAAGCATGGCATAAGTACAGGATAGTAACAAAACCCGAAACTACTTTGTGGCCCCAAGAAATAGAAATGAATCGAGCTCTGGCTCAGGGGGGTCCATAAGGCCTCCCGGATGTTGATAGTGCGAATAAACAAGGAACATGAATCAAGTACTTGGGGTCCTACGGAACACAAGTGAGCATGAAAAACCAAATAGCAGATATGGCTCACCGCTGCCTCTTTCATTAGTTAGCCCATTACTACTCAGGTTAAGTTGTTTAGGTACCTCGTTATCCATCAAACGCTCACATACCCTACACATGTTGTTCTACGACCCGCATGGCTCAAACAACTCTTGTAGTAATGGCTCATGGGATGGAGGAACAAGCTTTGGTGGGGTTTAAAAGTAAAGGCTATGCAGTGCTTGGGATTCAATTTAATGCATTCGTGACTCAATGATGACAGAATAAGATACAGGCAATAGGTACTATATGTATGCAAGCATGTGGTAGTGCTTGCCTGGCAGCTCAGTTGAAGCGAGAGAAGGATCTGGGTGGTACTCCTGGGATTCCTGATATTTCCCTTGCGCGGCGTCTATTCGAAGAAGAACCAAACAAACAAGGACCAACATAAATAAAGTGCACAATCGTATGAATTAAAATGCGACAAGCAAACAAGCATGCCATGATGAATGATGCACAGTTTTCATGGCAATAATGTAGCATGGCAAGGGTGAGGTGTGGGGACGAGAATAAATCATTTTATTAATTATTTGGTCAAGTTTTATTGCCATAAACAGTTCTGATTTTTAATAATGACATGATGCATGCTTCAATTCATAACATGGAATGCATAGACAGAACGGGCTCGTCGCGCTGATCGATTTACGCATATTATTTGTCAAATTTGGAGTTGTAGAATTAAAGTTATTAATTAATTAAGAAAAGGCATTTTTATTACATTTAAAGAATTTCGAAAAAAATTAAAGTGCTCAAATAATATTTTGAATGGCAAATTTGAATTCCTCACATTTTTCTGATTCAAAAACATATATTATTTGTATTATTTGGAATTACAATTTAAAATTTATTAAAACAGAATTTAAATCCATATTTAAACATTTACAAAATTTGTTTTTATAAAACAGATAAATCGCACAGACTTTTTATACACAGCCTCAGCTAGCCTCAGTCACTGACGGGTGGAACCAATGCTGACTGGGCGAAAACAGCACGCATAACCTTTTCTTACCGCGGCGTTATCCAGCCCGTGCAGTTGATAGGTGGGGTCGGTGGTGTGCCGAACCATGCGTGGGCTCGCGAACCGGGCACAGCCACGTGGCGCAGACAGGGAGCGCGGGTTGAGGGTTAGGAAACTCAGGTACCTTTCTATAAAACAGACTCAGCCGCTGACAGGTGGGTCCTGGAGGGAGCGCGTGTTGACTGAATCGAAAACTTCGGTGCTTTTTTTGTAAAAGACCACAGAGGCTGACATGTCGGGGATGTTGTCAGGAGGGGGATAGGCGGCTAGTTAAGCGGCGACGCGGCGTGTTGACGAGCAGAAACCAGCGCCCGCCGGCGCACAGAGCGTGCTCGACAGAAAGGCCGGCGTGAACAGGCATCGACGGCGAGAGAGGGGATGTCTAGGAGGGAGGGTAGCTCACCGCGAGGTGGTCGGCGGTGGTGGATCGGGCCGGGGAGCGACGGTGCGCCGGAGATGCAGATGGCCGGCGGAGCTAGGGTTTTCTCTCGGGCGCGTCGGCGATCGGCGGCTGCAGGGCTTCTCCTCCTCTCTGCTGTGCACAGGGTCGTCGCCTAGGGCGTCGCGGTCTTCCTCGACACCCACACGCCAAGCCCTCCGCCATGTTTCGAGGGGACGGTGATCGACACTGACGGTGGTCGTCGAGGTGGATAGGAGGTAGCGGGGGAGGAGAGGGTCGGCGCAGAGGCCAGGGGAGGTGTGGACGGCATGGCAGAGAGGGAGGGGATGCAGATAAAGGCGAGGGGAGAGGGAGGGTGCTCCGTGGGGCTCGGGTGGAGAAAAGCTGGCTTCGGCCACCTTTTTCCCTTACTCCCTCACGTGCTCGACATAGGAAGGGGCTAGGGCAAGGGCTGCGGCTGGGGCCTGCAGAGGGGAGGGAGAGGAGGCTTGGGTGTGGGGTCGGCCTGGCAGGGAGATAGAGAGAGAGAGAGAGAGAGAGAGAGAGAGAGAGAGAGAGAGAGAGAGAGAGAGAGAGAGAGAGAGAGAGGTGTGGCATGGAGCTAGGGTTGGAGGGGCTCGGGTTAGGGTTGGTGTAAGGGTTTAGAGGGGTAGATGGGGTAGCCTAGGGCTAGGGTTGGTGCGTCGGCATGGGGTAGGGTTTAGAGAGAGGGATTAGGGAGAGAGGGTTTATGGTAGGGGTGAGGTGTAGATTAGGGTTTTCTCATCTCAAAAGCAAAGCATGAGGGTGGCATGGTGTTGGAAAGAGGGGTAGGGTAGATGGGTTTAGGGTTTTAACATGATCCACGCTAGATCAAGGAAGAAGGGGAAATGAGATGGAGAGGTCGAGTAGGGCTAGGGTTTGATCTCACATGATCATACATGGGAGCATACACATGTGAGGGTGATGATCTTGTGAGCACATGGTAAGGAGAGAACAACCAAGATGGTGAGGGTTTAGAGAGAAGAAGAGCTCAAAAGAGAAGATCCACTCAAAAACCAAGTATAACCCAAAAGAATAGAATGGTGGTGATTGTTGCATGGCCCATGCATGAGCATTAAATGCCATGTCTAATCTTGTGAAACAAAATAATAATCATGGCATTTATACACATGCATTCCAAAATATGGAGTAAGGCCGAGCTAAAGGAATTAGAAAGATGTTCCAAGTGGAGTAGATGGAGATGCCCAAATTTGAATATAATTTGGACATGCTAGTGTGTATATTCCACTAGGTGCATAATATCCTCAAAATATTCCAACATGAGCGACTATTCCAAAAATCCATATGGAAGCTAGAAAAAGGGGTTACACTCACAAAGCATACAAAAGTGGCTCCACATATTAATAATGTGAAAACAACATGATACAAGTGTGAGAGCATGTGGAAATAGAAGTGGATACATCCCAACCCACATGAGCTAGATTTAAAAGTCAAAGGAACAATGTAAAAGCTCATGGATAATTAGGATGGTGGAATTATAAGGTGGTGACAAGGAAAAGGTGGTGGAGTTGAATAAAAGATATGCCCCCAACTCAACTTGGGCATCAAGCATTTATCAAGAACCAAATACAATATATCAAGAGCCAAATACAATTACTAATGCATATGAGATAAGAACCAAATGAAAAAGGTTTTATATGATGCTCAAATGCAAGGTGGCACGATGACATGAGCATGATATAATTATGATGCAACAATTATATGTAGGAAGTATCAGTTATATTACTAGACCATGTAGCATTACATATGTTAGACAGATGGGATGCTACAATGGTAACCCTAGTAGTAGTTGATTTGTTTGTAAGATGAGTTGCCTTGATCTGTTGCTTGACTTGATTGCTTAGAAGTAGTATGCGATACTCTAGGAGCTCATACTCTAGGATCAAGATACTTTAATATCACCAAACCCTAAGAAAGAATACAATATGGATCTGACCTCTAGCCACTAGGTGACCATCTAAAACCCTTAACCAAATCAATTCTGAAGTGATCCATTCTAGAAGTTTCCATGTCAATGAAGACCAATATCAAGCATGGATATATTCTACCAAATCTACACTTCAACGTCACCCACTTGATAATTCTTTGATACCTTGCAAACCCTCAAAAACATTCCCACTCATATTCTAGGCAAAAACCCTAAATCTGCTAAATTTGACTATGTCTAGAAGCTATTTCAACATCACTTATTTGAATGCCTCCCTTTCTCAAACCTTGTGCATTTTGTGTAATACACTTGAACCATCTTGTAGACCATATTCAGCTCCATCAAGGCCCACCCTTGCCCTTGGCTATACCATCCTTCAACACACTTGTTCTTGATGGTTTTGCAGGCAAGAAAATAACTTTTCCTGAAAATCTTATCAACTAGCCTACTTGGTCAAAAGCTCACCCCTTAATCCTACCTCCTTTGGACCAACTCTATGCATGATTGTGTTTTACTCATAAATGTATCGAAACAAATACTTCACTTGTTCAAAATGGATCCTTGTGTTTCAAAAACCCACAAGGTTTTGAAGGCTATTTAATAACCTGCTTTGGCACCCTTATTTTATTCAAAGTTGGGAATCAATCTTTGGAGAGCTCAACCAGGATCAACCTCAAACCTCTGTACCATGGTTATCTACATCACTTGTTCTATCTATCCTTATATCCCATGACCCAAGGTGAGATCTGAGCTCCAAGATGTAACCAGGTTTTGGTGGCATACAAATAACCTTGCCCAAGATCCTTTATCCCCTGTTTGTCTTCCAAATCAAGTTGGATATCCAAAACCCAATAATGAAAATGCTGGATACACCTTGTGGACATCATATACCATGATTATAAGTATTTATCAAATACTATCCATAATTATTATGGCTCAAAAACTAATTAATTCATTTAATGAGCAAAACCTCCAAAACTCCTTCCATAAAGGAAAGTTTGGTTTTTTCCAAAACACCTTACCAACTTGGAACACATTAGAGGCATATATCATACCCTATCTTCCCACTTCAAAAATAATTATTTTTTGAAGAGCTTTATTATTTCTTTTTCCCTATTTTCTTAAATGGTAGAAATAAGAAAATAAATATAATAAATACTTTTCCTCTCCAATAAATCTTGGAAAAATTCTTCAAAGTATAACTTCATATATGGAACCATCTAAGAACAAAAACCCAACTTGTCCAACTCAAAAATCTCAAATGGATCCAATAAAACCTATTCAACACTTTTTGAATAATTGATATAAGGAGGCTCTAAAATATTCAAAAAATTCCCAATTAATTCAGGAAGGTTTACCTTTACCCTATCTAACTACTAACATCATTGATTCACCTTTCCAAATTCAGAAATCAAGAGAAGATTCATGCTCATCAACATGGCCAAGTTTTGGAAAGAAATCAAACCAATGAACTAAGACAAATCAAACGTTCTCCAAAACTTGTCCACTACTCCTCCTCGGCACCAGGACACACTCTAGTCGCCACCAACTGTAGCTGCACTGTAGCTTCACTCTCTCTTTGTCCTTTTGCTCTTGGAGGGAGAGAAAACAAGTGATATATCTTGTCTAGCTTCTTTAAAAACTTGCACCTGCTGCACACCCCCTCTCTGCCCTCCTGCATGACCAAAACCCCAATCTACCTCTCTCCACCGCCCCTGGCCGCCAATGGGAAGGCCGTGTACCAAGTCATGGCCACCAGTGCACTAGGTGCACCATACACCCATCTCCTAAAGTTAAATAAGCCCCAGGACACTCCAACCCTCACTGCTCACCCATTTCCTTCCTTGGACACCAGAGAACCATCCCCACTCCCCCTTCTCTCTCCATCTTCTCACTCTCTCCATGAAAAGGTAAAGAACTCCCCTCGGGTTGTTGCTTGCATGCATGAGTGTGGTATGCCTAGACCTTCCCCAGCACCTCAGATCCCCTCCAAAGCCCTTATATCGGTCCCCAAAGCTCCCTCACCGAGCCCATGCCTCTGCATGTCGTGGGAGAAGGAGAGCTTCTCCACTTCGTCCATCTCTAAAACTCGAGCTAGGTGCTCCCACCTCAGCCATTATTTTTTCTGCATGTCAACCGTACTGGGATCCCCTATCTCTATTGCATCCGATCCACTCTTTTTCTTGAGCTAGGAATAGCTCCACTAGTGGCGCCGTCGAGCTCCGACAGGGTTGCTCTCAGGTGTCCTCGCGCGAGCTAGCTCCCAATGTGGAATCCCAAGATGCCGCCCCTCTCTGCATCGGCCCTGCCACCCCACCGTCACCGCCGATGCTCAGGTAAGCCGCCCGTCGAGCCACATGCCTAGCTAGGGTTTCGCGTCGCCCCGCCGTTGCGAGGTGGACGACGGCCTCCAGGTCGTCCATCTAGCTCTAATCCGACGGTCACCATAGCCCCTTACCCCTTCGTGAACGCTGCCCACTGATGGCTAGGCCCTGCTGGCCAGGTTCAAATTCCGCCCCGCACGCGCGTGCCTATGAGCACAGTTCGGTCGGCCCAGCTTTGGCTGGCTGCGTCGCTCCAGGTGTAGCCCAACTTTGCCCAGCTCTCGTTTTCTCTTATTAATTATTCCCGATCTGATTTTGGCACTCTAGTTTAAATTCATTTGAAAATCAAACCTAACCCAAGTTGACCAGATCGAAAATTCTTAGGGTTTCTAGATGTTTTGTTCAACATGCAAAATAATAATTTCACCAATTGTTTGTCTAGTTTAATCATAATAAAATACCACTTAGATGTACCCTTTTCTCTAATAAAATCCCTCTATGAGTTCTATAACCCAAATTGGAAAGAACTCTTGGTTACTGAAAGGTATAGGTGATACCTTGTTTGTCACCCTGGCCCCATCCCCTTTTGCTTCCTATTTTGCCCATAGTAAAAATAACAAAAATAGCACAGATGTGAATTTAGAAATTTCTCTAGGCCAAACAAAAATGGGTATTGACCTAATTCCAACTCCTAGAACATATGAAAACCCACATCTAACAAACCCAAGAGCCCATAATTTTCTAAGCCCTAGTTAATTTATTGTGAATTAATATGTTCTGTGCATGGTTAATTCACTATATAAATCACCTCAGTTTATTTGCAACTCCATATTGGGTAGTTCCAATTTATACAGAAAGATGCTTCAAATACCCATCATGTGTCCTTGGAATCATATCAAAAGCATCTATATATTTAATCTGGTGAAAAAGACAAATTAACTACAAAACGGACTTTGGGAATTTCCCAAGGGAAATCTGGTAAAACTTTTGACATGATTCTAACTCTCAGTGAATTATTCCATCAAACTCTACTAAAACCTCCAAGGAAATAGTTTTTGGAGCTCTAGAACTTTTCTGATAAACTAATTCCTAAAACTAGAGTTGTTAAAACTATAAAAATCATAACTGAATATAGAAAATTGATAAAATTATGAAACTACTTTTATTGGCCTTGATTTATCAATTCCTATCTATTGATATAATTTTTGTACATTGATATCATCCAGAACCAAGCCTTAGTCCAAACCCATTATTAGGTGGTATGTGACAATTTAAATCATATATGAAATCCCACAAAGGCAATTAAAGTATTTCCAAATGCTATGATCTCAATCTATCAAAACCTCCTGAATTGAATGATGTGTTGTATGTTTGTTTGCTGCATTGTATTGATGCTTGTATGTCTTGTATTGATTGCGGCTCTGTTTGTATGCATGTGTGCGCCCTGACGATGATAGTTGCGATTATATTGAAGAACCGAAGAAGATGGTTATTAATTGATTATTATGGTACTCTAACAAGAAGTCCAAGGACATATACGCCATACCACTGATCATAGGCAAGACACCTTCTTGCTCATAAGCCTTGTCCTACTGTTTTACGTATGCATGTTTTGTCTACTGTTTATGAAACCTGCACTATTTTATGTTATGATGATTTGTATCTGGTAGTGGCTTGGCTCCTCCAATACCATTACACCTTTGTACTGCTAAGTACAACCCCTTGACGACACCTAATTGTATCTAGTATGATAGTTGGTATATAATATCATACCCCTTTGGAGACCCCGTTTTAGCCGAAGCAAAGCTACAGGATGGGAAGACCCCCAAAAAGTTTTACAAAATGTTTATGACAAAACCTTGGTGAGGTTTGACCTACCAAGGGAAGTTGAGAAAATAAAAAAATTGTTTTACAAAATTCTAAACGATGGAGGAAAAATGTTTATGAAAACGCACCCGGTTATTTGCAGTTTTGCTAGAATAATTAACCGTGCAACCACATTACCCCGGAGTGGGACGGGGCTTTACTCAAAGTAGTTCACTCTTATATGGGAATTCTCACTGCTACGTATGGGGGATCATCTCCCTCAAAGTCCGGGCTTACCTTTACAGATAGGGTCAACTGTTAGGAAATCACCTGGAGGAAGCAGAGTCACCCATGTGAGTGACCGGGCGAACTATGAGCCCTTCATTGAAAGTGCCCCTCCAGGTCTGAGTGGGATGCTCCGGTTGGTTCGTGGATCCGAACATCTCGATCTTGAGGGGAACAACTCATAGGGTAGGGCCCGTGTTAGAGTGGACTTCCTGAGGGTTATGTTTGATTATCCGAACCCCGCATTCTAAGATCTCACCATAATAATTAAGATCCATGTGATTGCAGTGCTAGTCCCTGGATCGAAATGCTAACACCCACAGTTTAAGATGAAGTACACAGAAGGTCATTATTACATCGCATATCCAGGAATATTATAGTTCTTAAAAATCACTTAGCCCAAGGCTAATATTATTCAAAGTTCACGAGACATAGCATAATAATAGAGTCTTTTCTCTTCATGTGCCACAGGCAAACATGTTGAGTATAGACCCGTAACCCTACTCGTCATCACAGTATCCTGCAACATAATAAGTTACAGCCACAAGGGTTAATACAGTTGGAATTGTATTGGAAAGTGATACTATAGTTACTTAGTAGATTCCAACAACTACATGAATATATGGCTAAGTGTGGTTTTGGCTGACTTTGCTAAAAGCAAGGTTTTATCTTATAGTTTTTGACGAGTAGGTTTTCCCTTTCAAAAACACTAAGGTACCATTAATAGACATCAATGAACCTCTACCCTCAAATTTTAACTTAGAAAATTTTGGATGAGGAGATTTTTGAACTGCTTCAATGTCTTGACGCTCAGAAATTGTCCATAACCTGGGACACGGCTAAGTACTTAGTTTTACCCTCTCGAGAGGTGGTGCACTTTCCCCACAAGACTCGACATGCATCGAGACGAGACTTTTCATAAGCAATCCCTCAGACCACCACGGGCACGTTCCATCTTATCATAACTACCACACTCTGTCCGTCTGGCTAAGTTCTTGCAACTTAGTCGGTCAAGGCAGAGCCCATATGCCATGTGGCTGTGCTGGAAGCTTCGCGACAAGAACGTCTCCAATCTCTTTATTCCTGGGTGGCCTTCCACAAGTGTGATACACCAGGGTAAACCATAGACATGGGCCCCGAGTAACCACTCAACATAATCCATACAAGTCCGATATCCACCCAGGTGTTTCATTAACATTAGTTGTTTTCTTAGTCAAAATATATACTTCCATACTATCTTAATATGAATGTCCACCCACAAATTCTAATAGCATGGCTAATCACTCTAGCATACGATGTCTTCCAACTAGGAAATACTACCAAGTTATATTCTATAGGATAACCATAGCATAGTAACATATATGAATAATCCTACCATGCTAAGATCTACAAAAAATAGCACTTGTGCAATAGTGAAAATAATAGGACATAAGATGAATTATCACTTTCCTTGGTAGCTAGGGGATTAGGTACAATCCTCATAACAACAAACTTCACAATCCACAGAATCTACACAAAGAATAATCCAACAACAATAATACAATCAATATAAGCATCACAAAAATAGGGATGCATGCAAATGAAATGAGATGAAAAATACTCTTTAATAAAATGAGTCTACAGTACAGAGGTTAAAATACTCTATTTAAAGGCATATGGATTACTCAAAAACAATTTATGAAGTCAGGTAAAATACTCCTAAAAAGTTTCTGCCTATAACTCCAATTTTTCAAAAGCTATAGGGTGAAATAAGGCCTCAACAATGAAGATCTCTTTTTTCTGAATCCATGGACACCAAATTTCTATTTTCCTAAATTGTGGATCAAAAGTTATTGAATTTCTAAGTTAAACATATTTTGTGCCTATTTTCTAAATTTAACAGACGCAATAGCTGACGTGGCATGTTTCTATTGGCCCGTACCGATTCGGTTGGATCGATCAATGTGGGTCGTTGGATTTAAGTGGCAACGAGTGAACCAGATCAGCTGGTACAGCTTCGGTTAGTGATCTAATCCTAGCCACTGGATACATATTCGACGGATCTCAGCGCTTGGCCAGGAACTGGCGGCGATGACCTAATGCGCACATCGGCGACGTGTCGGGTGGGTGGTGTTCCGGCGATCCTAGAGGGGTAGGGAAAGCGTGGACTAATACCATAGGTTGCAGCGGTCGAGGTGGTCTCGGTGATGGTCACGGCTGCGGGAGGGGCGCTCTGGTTCGTCCTAAATTCCTCGTCGGAGTTCTTGCGGACGTTGGAGCTCGCGTCTCATGACGGTGGCATCGTCCTGGGGCTCGAGCAGACGAAGCAAGGAGTTAGTGAGGTGAACCTGGTCCAGTACAATCTAGTGGTGGCCAAAAGAGGGCGGCGGGAACACGTGCCTTACCAGAATCGTCGGCGAACGGCGGAGGCAGAAGAAAACGCCAGTGGTGACCGTGTCGATGACCTGGGCAGGTAGAAATCGAACATAAGGGGTTAATCGGTGCGCCTAATGATGGTGAAGTTAATAGGGCGGAGAGGAGGGCGCGAGACAGTCGGTTCTCACTGGAATCGTCGCCGGAGTTCCGTCGGTGTGCGGCGGCCCGAGCTCAAAATCGGAGAGCCTAGGGGCTCTCTGGGGGTGGCGTCTGAGGGGAAAACAAAGAGGAGGGAGAGGGGATTAAGGAGGGGACGTAGTTGGGATTTAATCACACAAATGCTCGAATTGATTCGAGTAGAAATGACATAGGAGGGGGAACGAGTTGTTCGTCCCGCGGTGGAAGAAGGTGAGGTGGAGGGTGACGGGGCAGTGGGGCCAGGGCGTTAGTGAGAGGGGGCGTGTAGGGGGTCGGTGAGGAAAAGAAAGAGAGGGGGAAAGGGGTGGCCGGGTGGGCCGGATTAGCTGGGCCGAGCGGGCTGCTGCTGCTGCTATTTTTTCTCCTTTTTGCTTTTTCTTTTACAAAGTTTGAATTAGCAAAAGGGTTTCAAATTGACTCAAAATTTCACCAAATTTTTGGGGGGACAAACTAAATGCAATGCAACACATGCCATGATGATATGAGTGCAATGAAGATGTTTTCAGAAGAAAAATTTGGATGTTACAAATCTAACCCCCTTAAGATGAATCTCGCCCTCAAGATTCGGATTGGCTAGAAAATAGGTGAGGGTGATATTTCCGAAGTTCATCTTCCTGTTCCCATGTCGCTTCTGATTCAGTGTGATGGTTCCACTGTACTTTACAGAATTTGATTGTTTTGGTACGTGTAATTCTTTCAGCTGTCTCCAGAATCTTAATAGGTTTCTCTTTGTAAGTAAGATCATTATCTAGCTGAACCTCTTCTAATGGTATAGTGTCTTTTAACGAAGTTTCTTCCATCTCTGGGTGACACTTTTTCAGCTGACTGACATGAGATACATTATGAACTGCTGACAGAGATTCTGGTAATTCTATCTCATATGCCACTTCTCCTTTGCGGCTTAGAATCTTAAAGGGTCCTACATAAGATGGTGCTAATTTTCCTTTGATTCCAAATCTCTTCACACCATGAACTGATGATACTCTGAGATAAGCTCTATCACCAACCTCATAGGTGACCTCTCTACATTTTGGATCTGCATAGCTCTTTTATCGAGATTGGGCTACCTTTAGTCCATCCCTCACCATCTTGACTTTCTCTTCGGCCTCCTTGATTAGGTCTGGTCCAAACAAGTATCTTTCTCCTAGTCCATTCCACAGCAATGGTGTAGTACACTTCCTTCCATAAAAGAATTCAAACGAAGCCATTTCTATGCTTGATTGATAGCTATTATTGTAGAAAAATTCCGCGTATGGTAGACTTTCGTCCCAACTAGATCCATAGTCTAACGCACAAGATCTTAACATATCTTCCAATATCTGATTGGTCCTTTCTGTCTGCCCATCAGTCTGTGGATGAAACGCAGTGCTGATTTCTAGTCTAGTTCCCAACGACTCGTGTAGTTGTCGCCAAAAGTGCGAAGTGAACTGAGTTCCTCTATCCGACACAATACTCTTAGGCACCCCGTGTAAACATACAATTCTATTCATGTATATCTTGGATAGCTTAGCACTTGTGTAAGTGGTCTTCACTGGTATGAAATGAGCCACTTTTGTCAAGCGATCAACGATAACCCATATAGAATCGTATCCAGATCTAGTCCTTGGCAGGCCGGTGATAAAATCCATACCGATTTTATCCCATTTCCAATCAGGTATTGGCAATGGTTGTAATAATCCTACCGTTTTCTGATGTTCTGCCTTTACATGATTACACACGTCGCACAAGGCAATGTGCTCTGCAATATCTTTCTTTAAATTATTCCACCAAAATCTTTCCTTAACATCCATATACATCTTGGTGTTGACAGGATTAATCGAATACGGTGAATGGTGAGCTTCTTGTAGGATCAAATTCTTAAGTTCAAGATCCTGCGGAATACAGATACGTTTTTCATACCATAAGGTTCCTTGTTTGTCTACATGAAATCCTTTTGCCTTCCCTTCGCTAATTTTACTTCTGATTTCTTCTATTTCTTTGTCCATCTTTTGAGCTTCTCGGATTTTGTTCCTTAGTGTGGGTTGCACTTCCAAAGATGCAAGGTATCCTTCAGGCACTATATTTGACCTCAACTCCTTAAATTGGGCACATAACTGTTCCGGCAATTCTCCTTTATTGAGACCATTTACATAAACCCTGTGGCTTAATGCATCGGCTACGACATTTGCCTTTCCAGGATGGTATTGCAAACTTAAGTCATAATCTTTTATAAGTTCTAGCCATCTTCTTTGTCTCATGTTGAGTTCCTTCTGTGTGAAGATGTATTTTTGACTCTTGTGATCGGTGAACATTTCACAACGCTTTCCCATAAGATAATGCCTCCATGTCTTTAATGCATGTACAATTGATGCCAACTCTAGGTCATGAGTAGGATAGTTCACTTCATGATTTTTGAGTTGTCTTGATGCATAAGCTACACCTCTACCTTCCTGCATTAGTACACCTCCTAGTCCTTGGTGAGATGCATCACAATAAACTTGAAAGTCTTTTTCAAGATCCGGCAAACATAACACTGGTGCTGACACTGATCTCTTCTTCAACTCCTGAAAATTGGCTTCACATGCTTCTGTCCAGTCAAATTTCTTCTCTTTCTTTAGTAGGTCAGTTATAGGCTTTGCTAACTTTGAGAAATTTTCAATGAACCTCCGATAGTATCCTGCTAGTCCTAGGAAACTACAGATTTCTTTAACTGTTTTAGGAGGTTCCCATTCTGTTACAGCTACCACTTTTGCTGGGTCAATAGCTATACCACTTCTAGATACTATATGCCCAAGAAATCCCACTTCATTCAGCCAAAATTCACATTTACTGAACTTCGCATATAGTTTGTGTTCCCTAAGTTTCTCTAGAATTAGACGCTGATGTTCTTCATGTTCTTCGTTACTCTTGGAATATATGAATATGTCATCGATGAATACCACTACAAACTTGTCAAGAAATTCCATGAATACCTTGTTCATCATGTTCATGAAATAGGCCGGTGCATTAGTCAATCCAAACGGCATCACTGTATATTGATACAACCCATATCTAGTGGTAAATGCAGTCTTTGGTATAGCATGTTCTCTAATCTTTAGTTGAAAGTATCTTGATCAAAGATCAATTTTTTAGAACACACATGCTCCTTCTAGCTGATCAAAAAGATCATTAATTCTAGGTAGGGGATATTTATTCTTTATGGTCACTTCATTAAGTGAACGATAGTCTATGCATAGTCTTTGACTTCGGTCTTTCTTCTCAACAAACAAAACTGGTGCTCCCCAAGATGAAGAACTTGGTTGGATGAATCCCTTTTTCAACTATTCTCCTAGCTGTTTCTTGAGTTCTTTTAACTCGTCCACTGACATTTTGTAAGGTCTCTTCGCTATAGGTCCAGTTCATGGTAGTAAGTCTATTAGAAACTCCACACCCCTATCTGGTGGCATGCTAGGTAATTCTTCTGGGAACACATCAGGGTACTCCTTCACTATTGCTACTCTGTCTAGGCTAACCCCCTTAAGGGAATTAACCTTGATCCCCTTAGGTTCAAAGTTATACTTGAACCTGATGTGTTTCTTTTCTGGGGTTGTGAGCATAACAGTTTGTTTGGCACAATCTATCACTCCCTCATAGCATGTCAACCAGTCCATCCCTAATATTACATCTAATCCTTGGGACTCTAGGATTATTAAATTAACTGGGAACTTGTTCTTTCCAATCTCTAGGATTATTTGTTGACACCCAGAATTTACTATCATTTCTCCACCCGGGGAACTTACCTTAATGGGACATCTGATAGTTTCAGTGGAGAGTTTATTTTTGTCTACAGATGCTCTTGAAATGAATGAATGCGATGCACCGGTATCGAAAAGGATAAGTGCTGGAAAGGAAGTAATCTTGAACTTACCGATTACGGCATTAGATCCTTCTTGGATTTCCTCCACATTGATGTCATTCACATGACCCTTTTGAAAAGGATTCGGTTTAGCCCCATCAGTCTTCTTTTCTAGGCATTCATTATCATAGTGCCTTGTCTTCTTGCACTTGAAACATTCCACCTGACTGATGTCTTTCTTTGCTGGCTGATTATGGCGATTCTGACTATTCTGATTCCCATTGTCGTGACCACTATGGTTATTCCTGTACCCACCTTTGTTGTGTCCATGATGATTGTTTCCATCGTGGTGGTGGTTATTGTTACGATAGTTTTCATGATTCCCATTCTTGTGGGATCCAGAACTCCCACTACCTTCACCATAAGACCGCTTGTGAGGTGATCCTGATCCATATTTATCGATGTGGTGCTTCCTTTTTCTACCTTCAACTTGCTTCATCTTGTTCTCTAGGATGGTAGCTTTGTCACACAAAGATTGATAGGTTGGAACATAAGCAACAGATAGTTGCATAGATATTTCATCATTCAACCCATCATGGAATTTCTCTTTTCTCTTTGCGTCAGTGTCAACATCATCCGGTGCATAACGTGACAGATTGTTGAACTCTTCGATGTACTCAGAAATACTACGGTGGCGTTGTTTGAGGTTGTGAAACTCCTTTTTCTTCAACCCCATTATTCCAGAAGATATGTGAGTGGTACGAAATCCATCCTCAAACATTGCCCAGGTTACTTCCTCAATAGGGTGGTAACTTGGAAATTGTCCCACCAAGTAGTTGCATGACCTTCCAGTAAGAGTGCTGCAAATCTGACTTTCACTGCATCAGTGCATACAACTATGACTAAGTCCTTGTTCATAGAGCGTAGCCAGTCATTTGCTATCATGGGATCAGTAGTACCAGAGAACTTAGCAGGTCTCAGCCTTAGGAATCTTGTGAGCATATCAAGAGGTGGTGGATTGTTCTAGTTGTTATTATTGTTATTGTTGTTGTTCTGATTCTGGTTCGCCATGAACTGATTCATCATTTGCATCAACTGTGTTTGTGCAACCATCATTTGCTGCATTCCATTGCCATTGTCGTTGTTGTACTCGTTGTTGTTACGACGGGGAGGCATCTATGGATTTAATAAGGGTAAGTAATGATAGATAACCCAAGTAAAATAACAACAATAAAACAAGCAAGCAAGCACATGCAGGTTCAACATCAGGACAATAACAGAGTTTGCGAAGATAAAGAACATACTAGCATAGTCACCCACAAGTTGGTATGATCTATGCGAGTCGATAATAAAACGATAGATAGATGGATATCACTACTCCTCCATGTCGACTTGCTCCTCCACTAGTGCAAGTCCTGCTGCGGTGAATCATGCCTTGTATTCCTCCAAGCTTGTAGACAAAGCATCGATCCTCGCCTGTAAATCTCTCTTCTGTGTGCACAGCCTCTCCATCACCTCGTGATCCACCTCCAGCTCAATGTCGTCAAGCTCTAACTCGGTCTCCAAGTCTCTAATCTTCTTATTCTTCTCTTGAACCCTCTTCTCTTGGCTCTTGAATTTCTTCTCCTGGTCTTCAAATTTCTTCTCCATTTCCTTGATTCGCTTCTCCTGTTCCTGGAAGGCCTTGTCCTTCTCCTTAAGTTGGACTCATAGTTCATGGTTGCTAAGCATCACATTAGTCCTATCAGTATCAAGGTTCCTGTTGAGGCTCTCTAAGTCCTGGAGGTAGTATCGCATGGGCTTGATAGTCTCCTTAGTGGCCTCGTCCAACACAATAGGCTCTACGTCCCCGTCGCGCCTCCCAAAGAAGTGGATGTAGTGGCTCTTGATCTCGGAAGAGTGACGTCCACATAGGCGCCCCAACAGCTCCTGCATAGCGACGTCAAGGCCCTTCTCCAAGTCTTCGTGGAGTATCTTGAAGGCAATCTCCTTAGTTTGGGGCTCTGTCTGGCGTCCTGGCTGGACAACTCTAAATCCCCATAAGTCCTTCCTCTGAAATTTCCTCAGTTGAAGTCCCTGAATGGTAGGGATTGGAAGAGCGAGCACCTGGACGAGCTCCAAAATGCGAGGCCCGAAGCGAGTTCCCTTGAAATCATCGGCCGTGCTGTAGACAAAATTCGGCATTTTTTGCATAGTATGGAGAAAATTAGTGATAACACAAAAGAAAGAAAACACAAGTAACAATAGATGCAAAGATAAAAATAAAAATCAATAGCAACCAACAAAACATTCATCAACCCAAGTAGCAATACATTATTCAACTCAAGCAATCAAGGTCCAATCATAACTTAGACAAATTTTTGCCATACATAGGTCGGTATGATCAAAATACTAACGTGATAAAATGCCAAGTGTGGTGGTCCAACTAGTATCTCACTCCTTATTAACCAAGGTAGCAATCTGGGCGTTCTTGGCAGCAATCTGTTTGTCTTGCTCCCATAACTCCAAAGCCAAGTCTTGATATCCTTACTCAGTCGTTTTACCGTGGCCCTTGAATCTTGGACATGATGTTTCTCCTCCTTGAGATCCTCCTGAGTATTGAGCATTCTATACTTAAGTATTTCCCCAAGTTCCTCAATGGCTTTCCACGCAGCACTCCTTGCAGAGTCAAAGAATTACGTGTCCATTTTAGAGTTGGTGAAGATGGAGAATCCCATACTCTTTGGATCATCTTCCTTGTTCTTATATAAATGGAGTTGCACCCACCAATACTCTTGTCCTTCGTCTATCACAGGAAATCCCTTGTACATGGCTTCACCATCTATCCCCAAGCCGATCATGAGGTTTTTAAGTGCTTTGGGAAATTCCGTCTCACACTCAAGTGTCATAGTCATCAGTGGTCCCTTCTTGATAGATTCATTGATGGTGGACATCTACAAAAATATATGAGGAAGGATGATCAGGAAAAGTTTTACGAGATGAAAACACAAGTGTAAGTTTAGAAATAGAATTATTTTTCCTAAGGGTTTTCCTTAGTCTAATCCAACCTAGGGTCACGAACCTACAGGCAACACAGTGCTCTGATACCATCTGTAAGATCTCACCATAATAAGGTAAAGATCCCTGTGATTGCAGTGCTAGTCCCTGGATCGAAATGCTACCACCCACAGTTTAATATGAAGTACATAGAAACAAAGGTCATTATTACATCACATATCCAGGAATATAATTGTTCTTACAACTCACTTAGCCCAAGGCTAACATTATTCAAAGTTCACGAGACATAGCACAATAATAGAGTCTTTTGTCTTCATGCGCCACAGGCAAACATGTCGAGTGTAGACCTGTAACCGTACTCGTCATCAGAGTATCCTACAACATAATAAGTTACAGCCACAAGGGTCAATACAGTTGGAATTGTATTGGCAAGTGATACTATAGTTACTTAGTAGATTCCAACAACTACATGAATATATGGCTAAGTGTGGTTTTGGCTGACTTTGCTAAAAGCAAGGTTTTATCTTATAGTTTTTAAAGAGTAGGTTTTCCCTTTCAAAAACACTAAGGTACCATTGATAGACATCAATGAACCTCTACCCTTGTTCTCCCACAAATTTTAACTTAGAGAAATTTGGATGAGGAGATTTTTGAACTTCTTCAATGTCTTGACGCTCAGAAATTGTCCATAACCGGGGACACAGCTAAGTACTTTGTTTTACCCTCTCGAGAGGTGGTGCACTTTCCCCCACAAGACTCTACATGCATCGAGATGAGACTTTTTAGAAGCAATCCCTCAAACCACCACGGACGCCTTCCATCTTACCATAACTACCACCCTCTGTCTGTCTGGCTGAGTTCTTGCTACTTAGTCGGTCAAGGCAGAGCCCATATGCCATGTGGCTGCACTGGAAGCTTCGTGACAAGAACGTCCCCAATCTCTTTGTTCCTGGGTGGCTGTCCACAAGTGCGATACACCAGGGTAAACCATAGACATGGGCCCTGAGTAACCACTCAACATAATCCATACAAGTCCCATTTCCACCCAGGTGTTTCATTAACATTAGTTGTTTTCTTAGTCAAAAATATATACTTCCGTACTATCTTAATATTATTTTCCACCCACGAATTCTAATAGCATGGCTAAGCAATCTAGCATACGATGTCTTCCAACTAGGAAATACTACCAAGATATAGCATAGTAACATATATGAATAATCCTACCATGCTAAGATCTACAAAAATAGCACTAGTGCAATAGTGAAAATAATAGGACATAAGATGAATTATCACTTGCCTTGGTAGCTAGGGGAGTAGGTACAATCCTCACAGAAACAAACTTCACAATCCACACAATCTACACAAAGAATAATCCAACAACAATAATACAATCAATATAAGCATCACAAAAATAGGGATGCATGCAAATGAAATGAGATGAACAATACTCTTTAATAAACATAGTCTACAGTAAAGAGGTTAAAATACTCTATTTAAAGGCATAGGGATTACTCAAAAACAATTTATGAAGTAATTTCTATGGGTAAAATACTCCTAAAAAGGTTCTACCTATAACTCCAATTTTTTGAGAAGCTAAAGGGTGAAATAAGGCCTCAACAGTGAAGCTCTCATTTTTCTGAATCCATGGACACCAAATTTGTATTTTCCTGAATTGTGGATCAAAAGTTAATGAATTTCTAACTTAAACATATTTTCTGTCTATTTTCTAAATTTAACAGACGCAATAGCTGACGTGGCGTGTTTCTATTGGCCCGTACCAATTCGGTTGGATCGATCAATGTGGGCCATTGGATTTAAGTGGCAATGATTGAACCAGATCAGTCGGTACCGCTTCGGTTAGTGATCTAATCCTAACCACTGGATACAGATCCGACGGATCTCAGCGCTTGGCCAGGAACTGGCGGTGCTGACCTACTGTGTGCGGCGGCGGTGCAGCGGGTGGGTGGTGTTCCGGCGATCCTAGAGGGTTAGGGAGAGCGTGGACTAATACCAGAGGTTGTAGCGGTCGAGGTGGTCTCGGTGATGGTCGCGGCTACGGGAGGGGCGCTCTAGTTCTTCCTAAATTCCTCGCCGGAGTTCCTACCAATGTTGGAGCTCGCGTCTCATGAACGATGACGTCGTCCTGGATCTCAAGCAGACGAAGCAAGGAGTTAGTGAGGTGCGCCTGGTCCAGTACAAGATAGTGGTGGCCAAAAGTAGGGCGACGGGAACCCGTGCCTTACCAGAATCGTCAGGGAACGGCGGCGGCAGAAGAAAACGCTGGTGGTGACCGTGGCGATGACCTTGGCACGTAGAAATCGAACAGAAGGGGTTAATCGGTGCGCCTGAGGATGGTGAAGTTAATAGGGCAGATAGGAGAGCACGAGGCGGTCGGTTCTCACCGGAATCATCGTTGGAGTTCCGTCGGTGTGCGGCGGTCCGAGCTCAAAATCGGAGAGCCTGGGGGCACTCTGGGGGTGGCGTCTGAGGGGAAAACGAATAGGAGGGAGAGGGGATTAAGAAGGAGGGGTCATAGTGGGGATTTAATCGTGCAAATGCTTGAATTGATTCGAGTAGAAATGGCTGAGGAGGGGGAACGAGCCGTTCGTCCCACGGTGGAAGAAGGTGAGGTGGAGGGTGACGGGGCTGTGGGGCCAGGGCGTCAGTGAGAGGGGGCGTGCAGGGGGTCGGTGAGGAAAAGAAAGAGAGGGGGAAAAGGGTGGCCGGTGGGCTTAGTGGGCTGGATTAGCTGGGCCGAGCGGGCTGCTGCTGGTACTATTTTTTTCTCCTTTTTGCTTTTTCTTTTTAGTTTTTCTGTTACAAAGTTTGAATTAGCAAAAGGGTTTCAAATTGACTCAAAATTTCCCCAAATTTTTGGGGGGACAAACTAAATGCAATGCAACACATGCCATGATGATATGAGTGCAATGATGATGTTTTTAGAAGAAAATTTCGGGATGTTACATGCATACTGTTGTATGACGATTCGCAGTGAACCGTGGCGGATGCATCGAATCTTGTGGGTAAAGTGTACAAACTTTGTAGAGTGTAAATCTATTCTAATAGCCATGTCCACGGCCATGGACGGTTGGGAAGGTTGCTATAGAGCGGTGCTGGTTTTGATTTCGAAAAGGATTTCTGAAAAGCAAAGGCTTTGGAAATGGTTGATCCTGGGATGGTCGGAAAGGAAGGAAAGGAATTTGGTCATGAGATGACCGGAAGGAAGAAACAAATGGGTGACCCAGTCCTAGTGTTTTCCAAAACTTTTCAAAAAGGTTTCAAAAATTTTTTACGAAAGTTTTCAACAAAGATATGTAGATGCTATATCTGCAAGAGAAACTATTTTAGAAAAGAACCTCCATTGGAGCCCTCCTACTACCACAACCATAATGCATATCCTCTTGTTATTCTTGTTATCATTTAAGGTGGTTTCCAAGTACATTCAAAGTACTCACTGGCATCGTCCCTGGGTATTAACTTGGCCAGATATGAAGATGATGGTGAAGTTGACGACTATGCGAGCTAGGACGTTCTCCCAGTCAGTTGTCTATAGGTTAAGGCATGGCTCGGGCTCTACGCTTGATGAAGTTCCACTTATGATTATTGATGTAACCATAATGGCATGTAAGGTATGACATGTATCCGCTTGAGTATGGCATGTAAGGTATGATTATTGATGTAACCATATGTAATGCATGTAAGGTTATGTGCCACGACTAACTAATCATGGGATCATGGTGTATGCATAACAGGGATTCTCTAAGGATTAATCTGGGGGCCCCACATCAAGTACGCTCAGGACCTGCTCGCTAGAGCGATGTAATAGCAAGCCATGAGAATTGAGCCGCGGGGACAGATCTACTATCGCTCGACTAGTAGTCACACGACCACCAGCAACCGCTCGATAAACAAACGGTCGCCAACACCATCAACTACCCACCAACCGAGCCAAAGTAGCTCCATCCACGGGTAGCAAACCCCGCAAACTCCACCAATGATCCGCGACCGGTGAGCAACACAGTTGCCGCCAATGGTTAGCCGATTGACACGCGGACCCACATCATCACCAACCACGTCTGGCAAGCTCAACATTCACATGACCTGCGTCACACCCTCTCCAACCGCGGTGACCACGAGCCCGATCCTAGGGGCTCCCTCAGCCAAATCAGCACGTAGTGCTTTCGACCAATGGTCTAAGGCGAAAGGTACCCCTCCAACTTCAAGGGGACAAAGGAAATCAAGAAGTATTACCCCATGATCAAACCATTAGTATGGATCGATACGTACCTCATGATGATGGGGATCGCCAATCACATTGACCTACTCGCTGCTAGCTACCTCCCCCTTATGATAGAGGGAGCGACTCATCAATGGATCAACACCCTCCCTGAGAACAACATCGACTCGTGGGAGGAGATGCATGAGGCCTTCATCCAGCACTCTGAGGGTTCTTACACATGTACCACCACCATCGAGGATCTGGGACGCTGCATCCAAGGAACACGTGGGTCGACCCGCCACTAGGTCCAGCGCTGGTAGGACATGTGGATCAACGCCTCTAGCATCCACCCTGATACCCGATCCACTTCTTCAAGAACACATGCCGATACAAACCTCTAGTCGCCAAGATCAAGAGGGTATATAGGACGCTCGAAAACATCTCCGACCTCCTTGAGAACACCAAGCACTACGCGGAGGAAGATCCAAACCAAGACTCGGACGATGATTCGGGTGGAAGATGCTGCGTCGGCGACCATGACACTGGCAGGCACTGCGAGTTACGCTACAGCAACACTCACCATACGTGCAAACACCACGACGATGGCAGGACCGACTTCTTCGCCAAAGGCAACTACGGGCAGTGTGACCCTAAGAACTTCCACCTTGATGGAAGCAATTACCTCAGCAACAACACCGCGAGGCTAAAATTTGACCCCACAGTGCTCCTCAACCAACATTGTGTTTACCACAGCAGGGAAGGGAACCCGCCACCCATACCACTGCCACTTGCCACTTTCTCAAAGAGATTTATAGCTCCAAATTTCAACACTTTTTATCGATGATTTTCCCATTGTTTTTGCCGGGTTTAACTGGATTTCACCCTTTAACTAATGTTAACATTGCAAATTGGCGAAACCTTGGTTTCTTGTGCTGGTTTTCATGTAATGAACACTTTTGGAAGATCTGGGAGCATTTATGGGCTAATTACGTTTGAAGAAATAAGTCCCCAACTGAAGCCCCTCCCATTAGGGGCGTCCAGGGGCCATAACGACCACTTGTACGGTCGAACGCTCATACCGTCTGCCCGTGTGACACTCCTTCACCTCCGTTGTATCAATACAAGAAACTTTCGTGAATGAGGGGGTATGGAAAACAGAACACAGTCATCGCAAACAACTCCAGAAGAGGGTAGATCAGGTCTGAAGAAGGAGAAGAGCATTGCCTCATACTTTGACGATCCCTAGCCTCTCAATCATCCACTCCGCCATCATCCCCACTTGTACTGAGAGAGAGAGAGATTGTCACTTGTAAGAATAGGGTTTGATACTTTGATCTACTTTGGTTTGCATTTGATTTGATTCTCAAACGGTATCGTGGCTTGCTACGGTAAAGTTGAGATGATTCCTATTTGCAATATTATTATGCCTTTGATTTATCTACCTCTCATGTTTGAGTAAATCCCCATAGGCATGGGAGATGTAGGGGATTGGTAAGATGTGTTGTGCCTCCTTTATTTCTATCCATTTGTGATTGTTGTCATGATTATTATATTGTGAGAATGAATATCTATGTCTGCCTAATGCTTGTTTTCGAATTTAAGGGTCCGGATAACATGATCCAAAGATCTCATAGGTATGAACTTGTTTACTAGCGAATCAGCGACCCCCGAGTAACACAGCCGATATCAATGAGGAGCTAGTACTACTCGAGGATAACAAGGAACCATCAAGATTAAAGCATTGATCCGGTCGAAGGACCATAATTAATGTGCTGACCATTATTGTGGTAACAGGCAGATGGATCATTGGGACTTGGAAGAATTTACCAAGAGGACTCCTAGTTGGTATACGGGTTGCTTGCCTACTCACATATGAATAAGAAGTATCACAATCACTTATTCCATTTCATTCACTTGGCACATCCACTACTACGATGAACCGTTTCTCTCCGCGCCTAACTTCTCATATGCAGGAACCCCAAACACTTTTCTCGCTTTTACTTTTATGTTGTTTACTTCTCGCATTTTCGTTTACTCAAGTTTCCTCTATTATTCACTCACACCCTTCCACTTTCAACACTTACTATCAATTCACTCAAGATAGTGTGACACCTTTACCGTGACAGGAAAACCACATAAATACACTTACATAGGCTCCTTATTGGGATCTATATAAAAACTAGAATTAATACTTCCACGAAAACATGCTCTAACAAACATGTGCGCTTGTAGGTCATCAAGGTATTTTATGACACCATTGCTAGGGAGCTAAGAGCTAAGTGTTTGTTTCTTGACATTCGTAAGTGTTGACACCATCCATGATCAGTGTTCAAGGTAGAGGTACTACCCATTCAGGAAAAACTTATTTACCTCCATATATTCACCGTATAACAACTGAAACACGCCTAGAATTTATTTGAAGATTCTCTAACTCGCGTACTATAGACGTGATTCCTATGATGGAAAATTTGACCATCACCCAGAAGGCCAAAGAGCCTTAGCAACCATTGGGAGAATATGGGAATCCATCTAGCCACATGAGAAAAATGCCTAGAATTTGAAAATATCCTGAGCTAATCTATGTGACGAAGGAAATTACTTTCGCAGGAAAAAAAGATGAAGATCCAAGTGATCATTTGACGAAGGTCTATGACCTTTGTGCTACTCTTAAACCAGTCAGTCTACCAATGGAGTTTGTACTCCTTAAACTTTTTAGCTGGTCTTCAAAGGATAATTCGTTTACTTGGTTAGAGTTGTTACCCAATCAGACTATAAAAAGGCGGGAAGATTGCATCCGAGAGTTTATGCATAAATATTGTTCTTTTACAAAAATCATGCAGATCAAACACAACATTACAAACTTTCTTCAAGGAATTGAGGAATACTTTTATGAAGCACGGAATAGATTTTACGGAATCATAATAAAAGTCCCAAATCATGGCTTTTAGGAGCATTTAATTATACCATACTTTTATAATGGTCTTAATGAAGATTCAAAAGAAATGATTGACTTAACTATAGGAGGAGCTATTAGCAACTTGACGCTGCCAGAATGCATAAATCTTTTTGAGGTAAGATCCTTCAAAAATGAACAATATAACTTTGTTGAGGATGTTAGACCATGAAAAGGTATGTTTCATATACCCCAAGAACTTATGCCTGAAGTTAAAAATTCCATGGACGAGAAAGGAATAGCAGTGGAACTTGTTAAAGAAAATAAAGTGGGTGTTCTTCAAACTACTATTGTAGAAGACGGAATGAATCTTGTAATTCAAAAGTTTAGATATCAACAAAATCAGTTCTGTGAGGAATATTGTAAATATCTAATGACTTAAGAGAAAGATATAAGAGAGTTAACCAATTTTTTTGATGATTTAGGACATGCCACTAGGCATTTGGATAAATACTTGAGTATGGTTAAAACTCAATGCGATCAGAAAGCTGAAACTCAAGTTTTGATTTTAAATTAAAATAATTTTAATCGCAACATTGTTTCTACTAACATTGTCACTAGACATGGTACAGAGACACAGGAACCTCAAGGGACACCCTGGTATAAAAAGAACAAGCCTGGAAAGCAAGAGAGACTCAAGAAATGAGTCAACAAGAAGAGGACCTTGTTGATCCGCAAGATGATATTGATTACGAAGCTCAAAGAAGAGAGCATGAAGCTTCTAATAAAGACAAAGAAGAGGTAGAAGCGGGAGATAAAGACAAACAATATGATTCAGACGCTGAAAAGGCTGATCCAAGATAAGAAACCGAGCTTAGAAAGGAACAAGAAGAGCTGGTTATCACCCTAAGTAAGAAACATGCCGATAGGCATAGGCCTACATCAAGAAGAAAACTAAAAAGTAAGCTAAACCAGTAGCAAAGGTAAAAGAGAAGGTATCCCCAACAAGAAATAAAGTTCCTTATACAAATCGTGTTCAGTATGAACCGGATAAAGCTATTTATGATTCTTTTGCTGAAGCTCTACGAAATCTGCGCTTAGAACTTCCTTTAGCTGATGCAATTCAAGTTCCTACTTATAAAAAATTTATGCGAGATATTCTTAACCTAAACAAAAAGGTAACTAAGAATGTAGAAGTAGTGACAAGCTTTGGTGATAAGCTGCCTGCTAAACTTGGGGACCCAGGTATACCAACTATCTCTTGTGTAATTGGAAAAACTAATATCATTAATGATCTTTGTGACTTAGGTGTAGGTGTTAGTGTCATGCCTTATTCCTTATTTAAGAAATTAAACCTTGAAGAGTATTCTCCTACATCAATTACCTTGCAAATGGTTGATAAGATAACTAAACAACCTGTCGGTATGATCAAAGATTTTTTAATTAGAATTGATCAACATGTTATACCCACTGACTTTATTATACTTGATGTTCCTGAAGATGACAAACTCTCAGTCATCCTTGGAAGACCTTTTCTTAGCACTGCAGGAGCTAATGTGGACTGCTCTAGTGATAAGATCATCTTCAATATTTATGATGATCAGATTGTTTGTTATTTTCCAAAGAAACAAGAGCAATGTGGGAAGTACATACCACCACCTAAGCGTATTCAAGCGGTAAGTTCCATCGGTGAAGGGCGACCTGAGGTAAGCGCTAAAACACGTAGGTTGGTTAGCCTAAGCCAACTCTCCTTAATAAAATGCTTAATGGGAGTCAACCCTTTCTTAGTAGTTTAATAATTTCCCTTTTATTTTTATTTTTGTTTTCTAAATAAGTTTGTTAAAGTCATAAATTTGTAGAGAAATTATACTATTGCGAAGTTTAAAGATGATTTGAATAGAAAGTTTTTTAAAGGAAGAAATAAAATAGGATCCAGACCTCGTAACAAGCACCAGTATGACTAGACGGTCCGTACCACCCACCCGTACCGCCGAAGCAAAATAAGTCGTCAAGTTTATTTCTAAGAAGTGATCATCACAAGCACTAGTACGGTCAGAAGTGCCTGTACGGTCCACCCGTACCAAACTTTGACGATTTTCTCCAACTCTACTAGCGAGTTAATGACCACTAGTATGGTTGGAGGTGCCCGTATCATCCGCCCATACCAGATCCTACAGGTTTGATCACGGAACCATAATCTTGATCCAACGGTGATGACCACCGCTACGGGCAGGATGCTCCTGTACTACCCGCTCGTACCGACTACATCGCCATGTAAAATCGACGGTGGCTGGCTCACATCCAGCCCCTTTCTTCTTTCTATCTCAATCTTTCTGTCTCCAACTCAAACCCTAATCCTCTAGAACTTTTGATTCTTCACCGATTTCTTGGGTTTGAGTGGGGAATCTTCAGATCGGTAAGTTTCTCATCTGATCCATGCTTTGTTTTCTGAAATCCATGGTTGAATTCCTTACATTGACTATCTAGATGTGTTCATCATATTTTGAGATTATTTTTGATTCCTCACATTACGATTTGTAATGTCTGCCTTCAATTGTTTGTTTGTATGATAGAAACCTAATGCATATAGTTTTTCTTTGACATTTTGCAGCACAATGAATATTGGGAATATTTTTTGCTCTAGAAAGGGCTTGGGAATGTCACGCACCTTGGGCACCGCCAAGACACCGGGTTCAAAGAAGAGGCGCTCGGAGGGAGACAACTTGAGAGCTACCCTGAACAAGGACAATGATATGGTGAGAGAACGCAAGGTTATACCCACTAAGTGGGTGAGACATGATTTCCTCTCTCACCAGGGCTTGCTAGAGGACTTTGATAGGATGACCGAGAATGTTGGCATGGTCCCTTTCTCCTACCTCTCCACCGAGACCTTCGAGCTCGCCACGTACAAGTTCCTATCATCATTCCACGAAGACCTTGAGACCCAAGAGCGTCATTGCATGGTAAGTTTCGTGCTTAATGGGCAACCCCACAACCTCACTCTCTATCAATTTTGTGATTGTTTCGGGTTCTCTTACGAGAGAGAGCTCAATACCACTAATGATGTCCTCGTAGAGGCAACGCATGCTTGGGAGAAGATTTTTGTCCACATGAACTCCAATTATTTGCGCAGGAAGAGAGCCACCATCCAGAATCCCACTATCTGCTACATTGCCACCTTCTTGGTGGATTCTATTTTTGGAAAGGTAGATACCGGGGCAATGGCAGGCCCCGAGATAAGTGTAATTTATATGTCTCTCCGTCCTGAGATGGAGCATAAGGCAAACTTGGGTGATTTTCTCATCCAACATTTCTGCCACCAAAGGTTGGCTCCCTCGGGTGACATCCACTTTGGAGGCTTGATCACTCAGATCGCCTACGTGAGCAAGTTTCTGATGCCGCATGAGAAAGATATCGATGGCAATAAGGTTCTGGACGACATTCACATGGCTAGCACCAAATTCATGGGGTTTTATAAGGCCCAACGCTCCCTTCATGCTTATCAATTTTATTTTGAGCCTAATGGTGATCTCCACCAAATTTTGCTTCCATTTTTCCATGCTTTTGGTTTGACAGGTAAACATAGTTGGGTCCTCAATGAGGAAGAGTTCTAGGAGGAAAGGATCTCCTTGGGGAGGATTGTGCCCCCGAGAGGGAACCCCAACTAGGAGAACACGGGCAGCAGCCAACATCAGCAGAAGAATGGTGGGTAAGACTAGAACACCATGGGCTAGGATGACTATGGTCAGTAGCATCATCATCAACAACCTTTCACCCAATACCAATAGCAAGGTATGCCTCCACCTCAGCCGGAATTCAATAATGTCCCGAGGAGTGACTTTGACCTGGTGGTGCATCGCATCGACAACATGGAAAATATGTTGCACGATGTGAATGCCAACATCGTCAAACTCACCCAAGACTTCACCTACTTCATGAGCGACCTCCTGAACTGCTATCCGTACTTTCCATACCAGAAGCCGCCACCCAACAATGGCGGTGATGATTGATCTAGGATAGGACAAGAGCCTAAGCTTGGGGAGGCTGAACTCCTCCCCACCTTTGTATTCATATTTCTGTTTTCTTCTTTTGATTTATTTGTTTTTCTTCTATTGCATGTTTACTTTTAGCTCGCATTGATAAAATAAAAACCCAAAAATATTAGACTAGCTTTTATCTTGTTTTGTGTGAAGTTCTCTCGGCTCTATTTTAATTTTCTGCATGTTATCCACTTCAAGTGACTTAGATATAGATAAGAACGCGATTAGTTTACCCAGGTGAGATATGAACAAGCAAGAGGAGGTATCACATTCCTATTTTCCCTCCTTCTATAAGTGTATTCATGAACATACTGTGTTTGTTCGGTTGCAATTGAGTTCCACTCCATGCTTAGCTCATTATCTTTTAGAACTTAATATCAAGGCTAATGTCACTACTTTGGTTTCGACTTATGACAATTACGATCAGTTAGAAAACAACCTGGTTGGGTTAAATTCCAATCTTTTAAGAATAAGAGAAAGTGTCTTCTTGACAACTTTGGTGCCATGTTTTCGTCTTAAGGCTTTAATCTTAGTAGTGCTCAATCCCGCATGCTAATAGTTTCACCTGATAACACCTTTTGAAAATAATTTTTTGATCGAATGAACATTTTATGGTGGTTGAGGTAGATGCCAAACTTGCCTTTCTCAGCTAGAAAGAGATACTTTATTTGAAAATATTTATGAGAGTACGCAAAATTCATGGAACCAATAACTCCTAAGGCCTACGAACGATCTTGAGTTCATCTCAGATTTCAGTTATGAGTTGGTTAGATATTTGTAGCATTGCCGTGGTGGGCAAACTTTTAGTTCCATGGGCCCAAGTACTTGAGCAAAAAGATAATTACCATAAAGATATGAGCTGAAAGTATTTGATCCTTATGAAAGTATTAGCATCACCTCACCACTAAAAAAACGTCTTGAAAAACAAGGAAGATATGGGGTGTTAGATTGCCACTATTTTTGAAGTGGGTGTTACTGAAAAGCTCTAAGTTTATAATTCTTTTGACATCTACTTGTGCACCCTTAATTTGACTGGAGCATCCTTGCTTAAAACTATTTCTACTCTCATAAAAGAGAGGCGCTAAAAAGAATTTATTCACAAGCCTCACCAAACTTTTGGCAGTCTCTTTTAAGTGTAAGAATTATTAGCTAGCGAGTTACTTTCCATTAGAAAGCGAATTTAAGTGTAATTGTCTAGATATATTATGCTCGTGTTGAAGGTTGCAGGATTTGTGAAAATGGAATATGATACAACCTTGAACTTGTGAGTTTTCCCTCTTGATTCAGTTTCTCGCTATTATTTATTATAGCTTTGTCACTTGAGGGCAATTAACAGCTAAGCTTGGGGAGGTTGATAACTCCAAATTTTAACACTTTTTATCGATGATTTTCCCTTGGTTTTTGCCGAATTTCGTTGGATTTCACCCTTTAACTAATGTTAACATCGCAAGTTAGTGAAACCTTAGTTTCTTGTGTTGGTTTTTAGGTAATGAACACTTTTGGAAGATTGGAGAACAATTATGGGCAAATTACATTTGAAGAAACAAATCCCCAATTGAAGCACCTCTCATTAGAGGCGTCCTGGGGCTAGAACGACCACTGGTATGGTCAGGACACGCATGTACCGTTGGCCCGTATGACACTCCTTCGCCTCTGTTATATCAATACAAAAAACTTCCGTGAATGAGGGGGGGTATGAAAAATAGAACACAACCGCCACAAATAACTCTAGAAGAGGGGAGATCAGATCTGAAGAAGGAGAAGAGCATCGTCTCATTCTTTGATGATCCCTAGCCTCTCAATCATCCACTCCGCCATCATCCACACTTGTACTGAGAGAGAGAGAGATTGGCACTTGTAAGATTAGGGTTTGATACTTTGATCTACTTTGGTTTTCATTAGATTTGATTCTCAAATGGTATTGTGGATTTCTATGGTAAAGTTGAGATGATTCCTATTTGCAATATTATTATGCCTTTGATCTATCTTCCTCTCATGTCTGAGTAAATCCCCATAGGTGTGGGAGATGTAGGGGATTAGTAAGATGTGTTTTTCCTCCTTTCTTTCCATCCATTTGTGATTGCTGTCATGATTATTATATTGTGAGAATAAATATCTATGTTTGCCTAATGCTTGTTGTCCAATTTAAGGGACCAGATAACATGATCCAAAGATCTCATAGGTATGAACTTGTTTACTAGCGAATCGGCGACCCCTGAGTGACATAGCCGATATCAATGAGGAGCTAGTACTATTCGAGGATATCAAGGAACCATCAAGATTAAAGGCTCGATCTGGTCGAAAGGCCTTAATTAGTGTGCTCACCATTATTGTGGTAATAGGTAGATGGATTGTTGGGACTGGGAAGAATTTACCAAGAGGACTCCTAGTCGGTATACAGGTTTCTTGCCAACTCACATATGAATAAGAAGTAGCACAATGACTTATTCCATTTCATTCACTTGGCACATCCACTACTACGAAGAACCATTTCTCTCCATGCCTAACTTCTCATCTGTAGGAACCCCAGACACTTTTCTCGCTTTTACTTTTATGTTATTTAGTTCTCGCATTTTCGTTTACTCAAGTTTTCTCTATTATTCACTCACACCCTTCCACATTCAACACTTGAAGTAAATTCACTCAAGACAATGTGACACCTTTAGTGCAATGGGAACGCCGCATAAAGACACTTAGCTAGGATCCTTATTGGGATCGATATAAAAACTGGAATTAATACTTTCCACAAAAACATGCTCTTACGAACTTCTGCTGTTGCAGGTCATCAGAGATCGAGAAGGCAAAGCATGCCAGGGAGGGTGCCAACAATGAGCCTCCAAGAGACAACGGCAATGACGCGTTCGGCAACACGGTCGGCTCGCTACACACTGGGCATAGGCACAAAGAGCGAGAAGGAAGTACTCGCTCGTGTAGTTGCCGTCAACATGGTGACCCAAGTCGATGTCCCACGCTGCCTCAACTGGTCAGAGCACATCATCACTGGAGCCGCAAGGACCACGCCCCAGGATCGAGTACCCACGGCGAGTTTCCCTGGTTGTCAAGCCAAAGTAGCTTACTACTGGATCCCCAAGACCCTGATGGACAAGGGAAGCTCCATCAACATCATGTACATGGACACATTCTAGCGACTGCAACTCCCGTAGTCGATGGTTGAATCGACCCTCTTCACCTTCCACGACATTATTCTAGGCCAGAAGGCATACCCAATCGGAAAGGTGACGCTGCCCATCACCTTCGGCACCCCTGCCAACTACCCCATGGAGCAAATCATCTTCAAGCTGGTGAACTTCCACAGCCCGTACCACTTCATGATGGGATGGTAGGCATTCGCCAAATTCATGGCACCCCACTACGCCTGCAACATTATGAAGCTCACAGGCCCATGCGACATCATCACCATGCACGAAAACCTCGACATGGCCCTTGAGTGCAAGGACAACGGCGCCAAGCTTGCCGACGACATCATCCCTAAAGAGGCGAACCACGCCAACGAACTCACCAAATACGCGAGTGGCGTCAACAAGGACGACCCGATGATCCTGAAGAAGCCCACCACGGCAAACGCCGTGCCAGCAGCCTTCGAGGTCTCCGCGCACACCTGAACCATCGAGCTCATCCCTGGCGTCTCGAGCCAGAAGATCACCGTGGAAACCAACACGAGCCCTGCATAGGAAAGTGCGCTCATCGACTTCCTCCACGAGAATCTTGACATCTTCGCATGGAAGTCATTTGACATGCCCCATGTCCCGATGGAACTCACCGCGCACACATTAAACGCCAACCCTAAAGTGCAACCTATCAAGCAACCACTGCGGCCCTCGAATGAAGAGTGCCATTGTGCAATCGCCTAGAGGTGCAACAGCTACTCGCCTCACGGTTCATTCGACCCATCATGTAATTCAAGTGGCTGGCAAACCTAGTCTTAGTACTGAAGAAGAAGAACACCTAGATGAGATGTATCGACTACACCAATCTCAATAGCACATTCCCAAAGGAGGAATTCATACTCCCGCGAATCGACCAAATAATTGACTCGACCACGGGGTCCGAGTCGGTGTGCTTCCTCGATGCGTACTCCGGATACAACCAGATCAAGATGGCCACTAAGGACAAGGAGAAAACGACTTTTATCACGTTGTTCGGAGCCTTCTGCTACACCACCATGACATTCGGCCTCAGGAACACTGGGGCAACCTACCAACGGTGCATCTAGGAGTGCCTAGAGAGCCAAATTGGCCACGACATCCATGTCTACATCAACGACGTGGTGGTTAAGTCGACTCGCCGAGCGACCTACTCGCTAACCTAGCCAAGACTTTAGCGAATTTGTAGAAGTACAACATCAAGCCTAACCCGGAAAAATGCATGTTTGGCATGCCCATCGGGTAACTCCTCGGGTACGTCATATCCAAGCGAGGCATCAAGGCGAACCCCACCAAGATCAACACCATCATGCGACTCGGCATGCCCGAATGCCTGCGTGACATGCAAAAGCTTGTAGGGCGAGTGGCATATCTAAGATGCTTCATCCCCCTACTCGGCGAGAAGGCAATGCCTATCAACCGCCTCCTTCGTAAGTCACCCATGTTTGAGTGGACCAGCGAGGCTAACAGTGCGCTTGCTGTGCTAAAGAAGGTCCTACTCATGACCCTGGTGCTCTCCGCGCCCACCTACAAGGAGCTGATGCTCATGTATGTTGCCGCCACCAATCGAGTCGTCAGCACCATCATTGTTGTGGAAGGACAGGAGGAAGACAAGGAATGCCCCACTTAGCGGCCGGTTACTACCTCAGTGAGGTAATCACCGACTCCAAGCAGTGCTACCCCCAGTACCAAAACTGGTATACGCTGTGTTCCAGGCACATCGGTGACTCCTACATTACTTCCAAGAGCACCCGATCATGATCATCTCCTCCGTCTTGCTGCGACACATCATTCACAACCGCGATGCGACTGGGTGGGTTACCAGGTGGGATGTAGAAACCGGCTTCCACAACATCAAGTACTAGCCGTAGAGGGCCATCAAGTCGCAAGCCCTAGTTGACTTCCTTGTCAATTGGGAAGAGGCGTAGCAGCCCGAGCTACTGCCACACCAACACTATTGGACCATGTACTTCGACAGGTCCAAGAACTCCGAGGGTGCCGGCGCTGGCATCGTCCTCATCCCCCCAAAGTAGACAAGCTCTGCTATGTGTTGTAGATCAACTTCACCCCCTGCACCAACAACGTGGCCAAATACAAGGTGCTACTACACGGCATGCGAGTCGCCAAGGAAATGAGCGTCAATCGCCTGAAGTTATATGGCGACTCTGACCTTGTCGCCGGCCAGGTCACTGGCACCTGCGATGTTGTCGACCCCAACATGATCGCGTCCCGCGAGATGGTGGATCAGCTCGGCGGCTACTTTTGCCAGACACTCCGCTGAGTGGATCGACCGGCGGAAGAACGAGGAGGCTGACACGCTCTCGAGAATCGGCTCATCCCGTCAGGCTCTCCCACTAGGAGTCTTTCTCGACATCATCGACCACCTCTTCGTATCTCCTCCCAAAGAGATCAACGTCGGGATCCCGCTGAACCTCGACTCCGTGCTTGTCACCATCATCACCAAGACGAGCGACTGGACGGATCCATACATCGCCTACCGTGAGAACAAGATCTTGCCCAGGGATGAGACCGAGGCACACATGATCTGTGCGAAGATGCAAGTCACTCATCCTGATCAATGGCGAACTATACAAGTGCAGCGTGTCTAGCATCGTCCAGTACTGCATTCCACCAGAGGAGGGCCACAATATCCTCCATGACATCCACTCCAGCGACCGTAGCCACCACGCCGGAGAGCGGTCGCTAGTGGCCAAGGCCATGCGCCACGGCTTCTACTGGCTCACCATCAATGTCGACGCAGTCGACATCGTCCAGCGATGCGTCGGATGCCAGAAATAGTCCAACCATACGCACGTACCTGGGTCAGCACTGAAGACGATCCCCATCACATGGCCATTCGTCGTATGGTGCATCGACATGGTGGGGAGGTTCAAAACCGCTACATCCGGCTACACCCACCTCCTAGTCGTGGTCGATAAGTTCACGAAGTGCCTCGAGGAGTACAACACATACCTATTGTAAAGATAAGAAATAATGTGAACACAACAAATGATTGGGAAGATAGACTTATAGATATGCATGGAGGCATAATGGCCTTCTTTGGATTGGAGTTCTTGATAGTGATTATGATGATGACAATCTCGGAAACTACATTTACTACCTTCTTTCTCGGTGCCACAGAATCCGTTAGGTGGACAATGTTTATGAAGAAAGAGTCGAGATAGATCATTATTTTTCGATTATTAGGGTTAGAAGGATGAGATATCCATCCGTGATAGCATAGCATTCAGTAGATCTCTTTCGCTGACTTGCTCATGGAGTTTGTTGTATGTGTTTCAAGGCTGAAAAAGGCAATCTCGCATACTTCCCCTGATATACAACTCTTTTCTCGTACTCATGTGGCACTTCTGTAATGCTATCAGCCGACGAATCTACGGTAGGTTTGCTACATCCTGCCTTCCCAGCAGCTATTGTTTCTACTTTGGGTGGCTCTTGTTCTACGTGCTCGATGACTTGTACATTTTTGTCATTGTTATCTAGTGGTGTCCCAAGTTCGAAAGAAGGTGGATCTGGTGCATCATTGCTACTTTCTTCCTATACACCTCGCTGTTGTCAAAGATCAATTTCCTATTCATTGGATTGTGTCCTGCTAGGAACATTTCTTATTGTTGTTTTGAGTCCAGAGTATTTCTCAAACAGTTGAGGTGTACTTACTAGCGGCATCATCTCTTGGTTAATTCTTTTGTCGGTTGGAAATTTATGTTTAGTAGTTGAGTTCCTTCTAGAATATTTCAATTATTCTACCCTCTTTGCTGGTGTCCACCTTTTTGGACTATTAGATATTTTTTCGCACAACAGATCGGGTTATGTACCAACGAAGTGATGGTGAGTTGGTAACTATTGCAATTTTAGCTCTCCTATCTAGTTTACTAGCAAAAGACACACATTTCCTCTTTGTGGCTATCATCTTAGGTTCCATCTTTGACAATAGCTTTTTGCACTCATGCCTTAATGTGCCATCAAAAATACTTTATCGTCCTTCCTCATGTTTTTTGGGTAGAAGATACTGCAGGATTCCGTGTATTTCTTTTCTAGTTGGCATTGCCACCTCCATATCGATGAACACAGGTAGTTCAAACTACTTCATGTCAATCTTACGACCGGGCGGTGATCTACCCACAAATGAAACTATTTATTTCCACTTTCTTTCTTCTGATGTGTCGGATGTGCCTTCTCCATCAGAGCTTCCTTTCACGTTGTGGATCGAACTTCCTGCTATGCTTCCAGACTTCTTAGTTGTATCCTCCGCTACGGCATCATCAACCTTGCACGTTGTGGTATCAATGTTGATAAACATGCTTGTGTGTGGAACTACATTTTGTTTGCCACTCATTCGTCCAGGTGGGTTTTGTTCCATGGCTTCCTTTTCTACCTTGTAACTTTCCACAAGAGAAGCTATGCGATCTGATCTAGCTTTGCTCAAATATCCAAACATCTTAGGGGGTGTGGCAGAAACCTCAGAGCCTAATGTTTGAGCTGCATGATCATTGTTCTTCTCTCCATGATCCGTTGATTCATGTTTTATGTTCTGTCCCATTTCTTTTTGTTTTGTTGACACGATATTATCATTCTGAACCTGGCAGGTCTTGGAAGCTCTAAAGTTACACTAGATGCCCATGTGTCCATCTTTCTTTTTTTTGGCATCAATGTTGGCACTTGATAAAGCCAAAATAGTAAACATGTTAGATTGTTGCTCACCAACCTTTCCATCATCGATCACTTTCGTCATTGTTGTGTCTAGTATAGCTTCTTCATGTTGATGGATGGGTGTTGTTTTTGATCTTTTTGTTGTTCCATTCCTTTGGACCAACCTTTCATCCTTAGAGTCCGACACTTTTCGCTGTTCTAGCAATGTGTCACCAAGATGAACCTCTTTATTGTCTAGGGATTCATTGTTCCCTGTTTGCACTATCTTTTCATCAAACAAGATATTTTATGAACTAACTGTGACTTGGTATTTTCATCAATTCGGAGTGCGGAAGGTGTTGGTTCCCTCACCTTCTTTACTTTGCATTGATTCACAACTTCTTTCTTGACTTGTTTATACCCTGTTACTCCTATTTGTGTTGCCGAAGATGCGTTGTTTGTTGGTTTGGCTGAAAGATTCATCACTAACACCTGTAGAGATGGTTTGAACCCATAGCATGCATACTTAATTGCTCCTTTATATATTGACATGTCTTGTAAATATGTAAAATCATGTGACGTAAAAATACTGGTGCAGTCAGAGATGTAAAACATGTCCAAGTCAGAGAAAAAAGAAAGATAACGGATGAAAAAGTTTAAATTACATCCGTTGTTATATCTATTGGTGCATTCTTTTCAATGAACTTATGATTTTAGTTTGGTCCGACAACAATATGCTTTTATCCTTTTATCTCTTTCTTCTTCTAAATCAAATTGAACATTGTCAGTCCATTCCATGTAATCTCCCATAGATGGCTTTTGTTGTAGCTCTTGTTCTTGATCATCTCCCATAGATGACTCTTATTCTTGGTCTTGATCATCTACCATAGATGAATCTTGCTCTTGTTATGTTCCGATTGGTACGCGTTGGTTTGCAAATTCAGGTTTTAGCTACAAAAAACACAAAAAAGAGAAATCCATTGGAGAAAAGTAATGTTAAGTAGGAAAACTAGGGAGAAGAAGGATATCCGTGCTACATGGGATAACCTAGTATGGAAAATTCTATAGGAATGTAGAATGTAATTATGATCTCAATTTGTTTTGTACACAAAACATGATTTGGTTACATCTACATTAATCAAAGAAGTGGTGTTACCGGTGCTGCGTCGAATGATCCATTGCTCATTGTATCCCGCTTAATAGCTTTTGTAATCATACCATTTTTCCATACAGAAACTTGTATCCCTTCGTCGGCAATGTCCATGTCTTTTAATTGCAATGAGTCAACATATTTAATCTACATGATGACAAAAATAAGGGAGATGAGCATTCAAAATGTATATACCGAATTCGAAAAAATATAGGCAAAAAATGGCAACACAATTTAAATACTCCCTCCGCCCCAAAATAAGTGACTTGAGTTTGTCTAGATTTGAATGTACATATATACTAAAACGTGTCTAGATACATCCGAATCTAGACAAACCCATGTCACTTATTTTGGGACGGAGGGAGTAAAAAAGAAAGATTACCATAAGGTACAATATGCAAGGCATCACTTGTTCCTTTTCTCCATCTAGATTTAGTTCTTTGCAGATTATCTTGATTACAAATATGCAGATATATTAGATTTTTTTGCTTGTTTAATATTCAATAGTGATGGGTACACCCTGGGACTGAGGCGCACCCATGTGGTTGATGCAAGGACTATACACATTCCGAATGTGATGAGCAACCTCAAGAACTTTCTGTTCGCCGGTCTCATTGCTGGTAGCTTCTCTTCTAAAGAAGTGAGGGTGGATGCATCCTCCCAACAATACCAAATTGCTCCCTCATGAAGGTTGTAGCCTGAGCTTTCCTCCGTAAGATCACTTCAAATTTCCCATAGTTGACGCATTAGTTTTGAGCACTTTATATCTAGCAAGATGCCGTAATCGGCATTCTGTATCAGTGTCTCTTGGTCCTCTATTATGTTGTGATATAGCCCGACAAGCTTTAGTGAGCCCCTTTGGAAGATTTTTTGATTTGGTCTGCAGAAACAAGGATTAGTCAATTGTGAGAAAAAAGCTGTTATGTTATGGAAAATACATGTAAAATTATTTTTATAAACAGATATAAACATGTGAAGTGGGGATATGGGTGAAACTGGCAGTTAACTTGAACGAACCATAAGGTCTTCTTCTTCTTCTTCTTCTTCTTCTTCTTCTTCTTCTTCTTCTTATTATTATTATTATTATTATTATTATTATCTCTGATTGTTGCTCTCGAAATAGGCTTTCTCCCAGCTTTACAAATAAAGCCATACACGGCTGAACCGATACAAGTGATGAGGAGAACATCTTACATAGCAGATCAAGGATAAACAAAAGAGTAGAAGAAGAACTAAGTCTTGCCACCGGCGACACTAGAACGAGACCTAGGAGAAAAGGGATCCACGACGACGCCCCCAAGAGGGTAACGACGTGTCACGCCGCCGTCGCCGAGACACGACGGTCAAAGCTTTTCACCCGGAGTCCTAGCGCAAAGAATGTACCCACAACGACGCCTCCAAAAAGGTAACGGCACCCGCAGTTGTCGCCTCCGTTGGCGTCAAAACGCGGAACTTTCGCCTGGAAAAACCTCCACCCACGCTCGCAATCGGACCTCCTTCCATATCCCTGAGCCCTATCTTCACAAACACGATCTAGGAGATGCCATTGACGATTCTGAGCCTGTAATTGATACGGCTGTGAACACTGTGGATTTGTGCTGTAAGCGTACAGCTTTTCCTTTGCTTCTATTGCTTATAAATAGGAAAACCAATGCGTGACCGTGCCCACGATCGAGATCAGGACCGTGCCATCCCACGGACTCAGATCGTGGAGGAATGCATGGTAGTGGCTGAGCCATGCTCTGACCGACGAGCTTGACCCGCACAAACCGCGGGTTCAGCTCAACTAGCTACCAGTTTGAATCAATAAAAAGAAAGCGGGAAAGGATAAATGATCAGGGGCAGCTGGATTAGCTGACAATCTCCCCCCTAATCTAGATGCCATGCTTCTTGATTTCAACGATGGCGATCTTGGCGCGCAGCTCCTCGAAACGGGCGCGCCCGAGTGACTTGGTGAGCAGGTCAGCGAGCTGCTCCCCCGTAGTCACGTACTCCACATCGATCTTCCCTGATTCGACGCAGTCGCGAATGAAATGGAACCGGGTCTCGATATGCTTGCTTCGGTCGTGGAGCACCGCATTCTTGCAAAGTTGTATGGCTGACTTGTTGTCGACGCGGAGATCTGCTCGAACTGGCGCTGTCTTCTGTAGATCGCCGAGCAGCCGGCCGAGCCAAATGTGCTGGCAAGCAGCGGTCGATGCTGCGATGTATTCTGCTTCGCATGAGGACAGAGCGATCACCTTTTGTTTTTGCGACTGCCAGCTTATGGCGCAGCTGCCGTAGAAGAACAGCAGCCCGGAGGTGCTCTTGCGATCATCCACATCACCGGCGAGGTCGGCGTCAGTGAACCCGAGCAGGGAGGGCACCTTCTCTGCGCGCTCGTACCTACATCCGTGCCTGAGTGTGCCAGCAACATACCGCAGGAGATGCTTGACAGCACTCCAGTGTTCCTCCCTTGGCGCTTCCATGAATCTGCTCACGTACCCCACCGAGAAGGAGAGGTCGGGGCGAGTATGGACCAAGTAGCGGAGGCTGAGACCACGATGCTCCTGTAGAGTGGCACATCGACCGGCGCGCCCGAACCTTGTTTGCTGAGCTTCAGTCGTGTCTCCATGGGAGTGCGACATGGGTTGCATCCTTCCAGGCCAGCCTTCTACAGAATCTTCAGGGCGTATGCTCCCTGGTTCATGGTGACGAAGCCAGCGCCCTGATGCACCTCGATGCCGAGGTAGAAGGTGAGCATCCCTAGGTCGCTCATGCGGAAGAGATTAAGCATCTCCTGCTTGAAGCGATCCACATCAGGCTGATGCGCACCGGTGATCAGGAGGTCATCGACGTACACGCCGACGAGCAGCGGCGTTGTCCCTCCACGAACGTAGACAGCGTGCTCTAAATCGCTGCGTGTGAAGCCGAGCGACGCTAGAGTACTGTCTAGCTTCGAGTTCCAGGCGCGTGGGGCCTGCTTGAGGCCGTACAGTGCTTTGTCGAGCTTGAGGACTTGATGCTCGTGCCCGGCGACGTCGAAACCCGGCGGCTGCTGGACGTACACGTCCTCCTCCAGTTCTCCGTTCAGGAAGGCGGACTTCACGTCCATGTGGTGGATTTCCTAGCCATGGCTGGCCGCGAGTGCGATCAGCAGCCGCACGGACTCGAGACGGGCCACCGGTGTGAATACCTCGTCGTAGTCAACTCCGGCACGCTGTGCGTACCCTTCGGCGACGAGCCTGGCCTTGTGCCGCACGATCTCCCCGGCAGCATTCTTCTTGACCTTGAAGACCCATTTGAGGCCGATCGGCCGCTGACCTGCAAGGAGATCAACGAGATGCCATGTGTTATTCTCCTCGATGGATGCCATCTCGTCCAGCATTGCGCGGCGCCAGCAAGCGTGTGGCTCAGCTTCAGCGAAGTTCGATGGTTCATCGCCAACACCGGTCGCCAAGTGGAGCTGCTCGTCGTCGAGCTCCAAGTTGGAGGAGGTGTTGATGATGTTCTCCAGCGTTCTGTACCGGCGAGGAGCCTCCTCCCCTGGTTCGAATGGCGTCGGGTTCGAAGGAGGCGTGCAGAAACGCTTCTCCCCCTGCATCGTAGCTTCAGGCGAGAGGCTCGGCGAAACAGAGCTCGATGCACCTGGGGAGCATGGCGACGGAGAAACCGACGAGGACGACGGACCACCTAATGTTGGAGGCAGTGATGGGGGTTCTGGCGTGGCCTGATGGTGCCCACTGGGCACCATGTACTCGACGGTGAAGTCACGACCGTGAGTGTCGGTGGAGAGTGTGTCCATGCTCCAGTCCCAGCTCCGGCTCTCGTCGAAGATGATATCCCGTGATACATGGACGCGCTTGTCCACCGGGTTGTACACCTTGTATGTCTTGCCGCCATCTTCGTATCCGATGAACACCATCGGTACACTACGGTCATCGAGCTTGCGAGGATGCGGCTTGACGACCTTGACATGCGCCACACATCCGAAGACGCGCAGGTAGTGTACGGGTGGCTTGGATTCCGTCCATGCCTCGAACGGGGTGATGCCGTCGAGTGCATGTGTGGGCGATCGGTTCAGCAGGAAGACAGCCATGGTAACTGCCTCTCCCCAAAAGATCGCCAGAATGGACGTCCCTTTCAGCATGCTCCGTGCCATGGCGATGATGGTCTGATTTCTGCGCTCGACGACTCCGTTCTGTTGTGGGGAGTAGGGGCCGACAGCTGCGGCTTGACTCCATGATCTGCACAGTACGATGCAAAGTCTGCAGAGTTAAATTCTCCTCCGCGGTCAGTGCGCAGAGCCTTGAGCGTGCACTGCTTCTCATTCTCGACGCCAGCTTGGAACCGGCGAATGGCGTTCGCAGCGTCATCCTTCTTGGCCAGAAGAACCAGCCACATGTAGCGGCTGCAGTTGTCCACCAGGAGGAGGAACAACTTCCTCCCGCCCGGCATGGGTGGTGAGATCGGGCCACACAGGTCCCCATGCACCAGGTCGAGCACCTTGGGTGCACGCCAGTTGCCTGCCACCGGGAACGGGGCGCGGCGCTGTTTGCCGGCCAAACACGCGTCACACAGCTGGTCCACCTGATCGACGTGAGGAAGACCTCACACCATGTCGCGGGTGGCGAGCTTACGCAAGGAGTGGAAGTTCCGGTGGCCGAAACGGGCATGCCACCTCCATGCGTCCTCATTTCCATGTGCGGCGTAGCACACAGGCTGGGCCAGCTTGGCGTCCATGATGTACAGTCGGTTGGCACTCCGCTTGACCTTGGCTAGCAACTTGCGACGGCGATCGAGGATCGTGAGGAAGCCGTGCTCGATGCCGATCTTGGAGCCGTGTTCGTCGAGCTGGCCGAGGCTGACGATGTGGCTGCGGAGGCGTGGGATGAAGTAGACGCTCTTGAGCAGACGATGTTCTCCACCTTGCCATGTGAAGAGAACGGTCCCGCGCCCGCATATGTCTATGACGGAGCCATCGCCGAACTTCACCGTGCCCTTTATGTTGGTGTCGAGCTCGGAGAAGACGGAGGCGTCACCGGACATGTGGTTGCTCGCACCTGTATCAAGGTACCAGCGGGTGTCGGTGTCACCTGTGTTGGCTTTGAGCTTAACTCGCGTGTGTTCCTCGTTGAGGTTGACGATGCCATCGACGTGCTCGGGTCTGGGAATAGCCGCCTCGACCAGTGTGCAGAGAGTGGCCATGAGCAGCACAGGATCATCATCCTCCTTTGCCTGCGTGAGATTGGCCTCCTTAGCTTCCTCATCGCGCTTCTTCTTCCAGCACTCGTGAGCCCAATGCCCCTTTTTCCCACAGTACTTGCACTTGTTGGGGTCGTAGGGCTCGCGATCGTTGCCTTTTCCGCGCCGGTGGTTGCCGGAGCCGCCGCTGCCTGACGAACCGTCAAGGGTGCGGCGTTGCATCTGTGCGTTCCACTGATCCTCGGTGAGCAGCAGAGTGCTGATGTTCTCGTTGGAGGGGACCACCCACCACCGCCGGAGGCAGCTGCTGACCGGACGCAATAGAAAGACCACACCAGGCCACGTGCAGGTCCAGCCAGACCCTGATCGGGCCCGTAAAGGTTCCGCAGTCGCGCTGCTGTGGAGGGGTCATCGCGCCTACCCACGTCGAGGCTCCTGGTCGCACGCCGGCGCAAGGTACACCGGCCAACGTGCAAATCGGTCAGGGCCGCTAGCCCAGTTCGGGCCCTAGAGGGCCCAGATCCTAGCATGCGCGCCCGGCTGCCATGGAGCACCGAGCCTCCCGGCGTCACCCACCGTCGCACTGAGCCAAGAACCGCCGCCGCGACCTGCAAGCCGCCGCCAAGCCAAGACCTTCAAGCCACCGTCCTGCATCGCCGTTGGTCAGGCCATCCCGCGCAGCTCTCTCTATGAGGGGTTGAAGAAGACCCGCCGCCGCCACAACCGCCCGGGCTTCGCCCGGCGGTGCTTGCCGGCGGCGGTGGGGGAGGAGGGGTACGGTGGTCGGCTCTATGGAGGTCCGTCCCAGTCGCCCGCGGGAGGCGACGCGAGACGGGTCACGAAAGGAGCGGTTTCTATCTCTGGTTGTTAGCGACTTTTCTCTCATCGTATTATTCTCCTTCTTCTGTATTAACCATCTCAGCAAGTTCTCCTCCTTCTTATGTATTAACCATATCAGCATGCTCTTCTTCACTGTTATGCATCTCATTATGAATATGTGAGACTTGATACTTCAGAGTAAGCTTGTTGCGCATCTTGCTAAACTTGGAATGTTTCCTGCCAGCTGTATTCTTTTTGCTCCCGCTTGTTCTTGTCATTTGACCCTACATTTTTAGAGGACGAAAAAAGGATAGTGTAAGACTCGATACTTCAGAGTAAGTTAGCAGTCGCGTTCTAGAGTTTAGTCTATGATCTTTATTAGTGGTTTTACATCCAAAAAACCACTGATAAAATGTTTCCTGACTATTCTACATCTGATTTATTATCAAGAGGAACATATTCATTGCAAAATAAAAAAAAGTGGTGTCGTTGGATTTAAGACAAGTACGCCATGAGGGGGTCCTTAAGCCATGAGAAAGGTGGGGTGCGTAACGTATGGTTCTTCGGGATGGTGAGCGCATGATCTTACCCAGATTTAGATATGTCTGCGGTGGTCAGATCACACTCCTACTAGCAATCCAGTATATCGGCAGATACGGAAGTAGAGAATACAAGAGAGGTTTCACCTATACCCAGTTATGGTTGCTTGTGCTGTGCCCTAAAGGCCAAACGCTAGGACGGCTTGTATAGTCATTTGGTCATGGGGTTATACGAAAGTCCTATCCGGCTACGATACAAAGTCGGTTAAATAGTACATCTTGAACTACAAGTATTCATACAGACCTAAGTCGATAAGTCTTCTGGGCCATCCCGTAGCCGGACGAGCCTCCATCCTCTCTCTCTGACTGGTCCGCCCATGAAGCATAGCTCTAACCCGAAGTGGACACCCAGGTCAGCGAGTTACAGTGGGCATACCTGAAAAGTATATATCACCAACAGTAGCCCCCGGAAGCCTCCAAGATCCAAAGACAGATTTCATCGTCTAGCTTGATTCTTCTTTGGCTGTAGAATCTTGAAGTGTTCCTAAAACTTCAAAACAAAAGGTAGGATCCGAGTCTCAATACCAGTCGGAACCATTAATATCTCGTCATTGTTTCCCTGCTTGATTTCAAACTGAGCCAAAATTTGGTCGGTGATGTAACCTAACGACTTTTCAGGTATTGTCCTATCACTGATAAATATTATGTCAGTGTGACCGTTGGTGGGTCCGCATCACGTGGGACGGAGGCGCCGTTTCAATGCGAGTGCAGAGATCGAGGCGGTAGAGCCTTCCCGAGGAAGTTGCCCCTCCCTCTCCGCTACGTGTGGTGTTAAATCCGTGCATTTTAAACGCTAATCTCGGTGCAAAGGATTACATATAAGGAGTAACCTCTCCATATTCTTCCTCTTTCGCACATGTTCTTCCTTCTCCTCCAGAAACCCTACACCTCTCACCTTCCTCTCTCTCCCCCCCAATCTACCAGAGCTACCCATCAACGGTCAACCAAGAGCGAAATGGCTGACGCATCGAGCTCCGGCGGCATGGCGTTATCGACGGTGGAGGATAAGAGCTACCGCAGGGTTTGGATCCCATGTGTACTAGACGATGAGAAAATCCAAGCCACGGAGGAGGAATGACTTCTCCGCGCCAGTGAGTGGCGGAGCACCTACGACGAGCTTCTCCCCACCCCTCACAACGACGAGAGGGTTCATTTTGGGACCATCTGGATTGCGGATTGAGCTTCCCGCCGTTGGAGTTCTTCTCCGAGGTAATCTCCTACTATGACGTCCAGCTCCACACTCTCCCACCAATTTTTGTTCTAGAAATTAGTGTAGGCCTCTATAACATGTTCGGCAAGGTCCTTTCCCTATAACCTTAGGTTATGGCACCTTTATAAGTCGGGCCTTTGGGAGCCTCTAGGGCACAAGTTCATAGAATGATTCATAACACCTCTCATAGCGAACCGATCTCTATAACTCAAAGTATTGCCATTATAGTGATTTATAGCAGGAGTAGGGTTTTGCCACCGTTGTGGGACCTGAACCTGGGTAAGTTGTGTTACCTCGTACATGTCAACTCACCTCCTTCCCCCACCTCTCTAAACACACTCTATGAGAACCCCTCCATGGTATACTCATTGGCAATACCACGACAAACGGTACCGCCACCCACCAAGAATCATGGGATGTGGAGCCACATATACTGACTGAATACTTTATCCGCACCAAGAGGAGGATTGAGTTTTTGATGATGAACAAAGGTTTGAAAGGATCCGACTTAGTCCACTGATGGCTAACTCATCGGATTCAACCTATACAATATCACGGGGATCGACTAATGCATACGGTTACCCTCAATAAGGAGTTAGTTAAAGGTGAGTTCGACATGGATCCCCTCCAAAGAATATGAGCCTCGGGTCAAGTGGCTGATCAAGGAGCTAGTTAATTGGAAGAACCATGGAATCTCAATGCACACGTATACAATAGAGAGACTCCTAACCCTGGTGAGTTTTCCGACTTGCCCAACTTTTCCTCTATTTATACATGCTTTATTATATCGCAATGCTGAGATTTCCGACTTTTAGCTTGCTGACCTCCCCGAGTTGGATCTTGCTCCCATCGAGAGATATCCAATAGAAGATCTAGTTCCTCTAGAAGATGAAGAGCTTGAAGAGTTTCCAGAAGCGCTTACCCGGAGGTGAAAAACTCCGGTTGTTTCAGCTTGCCTGCAAATGCTGCCAGTCATAAAGAAATAAGTTCTTCCCTCAGTTCTCGTACTTTTGTTTGTATTCTTTCCAGGTCATAACGATTCCAATCTATTACTTTCATTGGGAAAAGGAAAGGGGAATCCTAGAAGACTCTGCACTAGCAGAAGTTAACTTTGGTTTCACCCGATGTTGCGCCTCCAACTCCCAATCCCATCTATGTGTGCTGGGGATGCTGAGGCTCATCCTGAAGAGCTAGTGAACCTTGGTTTACAAACCGATGTCACCATGAGTGACTCGGGAACTGATCAGGGTGAACCCTTTAAGGGTAATGACCCCTCAGCTAAAACCTTTGCCGACAATCCCCTAAAGATTCCTAGTGCGGCCAATCTTGGCCTGACCAGAAAAAGTGCAAAAGAACTTTAGAATCTTGCCTTGAATTGCTTGGAGACTAGGAATATTATAGCTGAGGAAGAGGCTCAGGAAGTTGAAGCTGTGAAGCTTGCTGATCTGCTGGATCAAGTTTGCCTTCACGATGGAAAGTTAAAGGCTGGTGTAGTTCCACCTCCACCAATCATACCTTTAACTTTGGCCGAGAAGTTAAAGGTTTCTCCTAAGATTAACAACAGCCTCAACAAGTTGCAACATGAGCATTTTGTAAGTCATTTTATGACTCTTTACTATATTTATATCATATCCTATAGCCCCCAAGCATGAAGTTGGATAGTGATAGAATACAAGTTTATGCTTTTATAGGATGCCAAAGGACAAAGTAGTATGCCCCCGAAGGCTTGTGCTAAAATTTAACTTCGTTAAAATAACAGCCCGAGTCTTAGTAGACTTATGACTCTGGTTACCATTCTGACTTATAGAAAGTTAATGTTTACAACCAGGAATTATTGAAGAACATCTGTAACAAGTGGAGAGAGGTCAAGGCTCTCTGACTTGAAAATGCTCAACTTAAGGTTGAGAAGGATGGAGCAAAAACTATGTTTTTCGGCTACCTCTTCTAAATTTTTTAATTAATGCCAAAATGTCATTTCGACTAACTTTGTCATTTTCAATCCAGGTTTGCTAACTCAATCTTGCAAACTTGTGGAGCAAGCTAAGAATTTCAAGGTCTTGGAGTCCGAGAATGCTGGATAACGAGAGGAGCTCACAAAATTGAGGGCTGACCATGAACGTAGTGTCATTAATATCTTGGAATCGAGCAACATGACCACCAAAGAGCATGACCAAGTCATTGCTCGCCAAGACAAGGAAATATCCGACGTGAAGGCATAATTGGATCGACAGAAAGATACAACTCAAGCCATTTGGGATGAACTCCAAAGTTTGCGAGCTGATAATACCAAGATAGATGATGCTATAGTTGGTAAATTTTACTGCCAAAACCATATACCTTTCCTGTTTTAATGTGTTATGACTGAATTTTGTTAGTATTTACTAACATTGTCTTTTCATAGACCCTCTCAATTTTTCGGATTGCTCCTCGTCCGGTCCCACAAAGACTGATTCATTGCAGTCAGAGATTTAATCCTTGACTTTCACCAAACACTTGAAGAGGTTGGTGAAGCCGTTAGAGCTATGATTAAATGGACCTTTAGAGGAAGAAAACATTGTAAACTTCGAAGGGGTAGAATCGCCACGTATGTATTACAGAGGAGGGCGCACAAGGGTAGCCTGCGAAGCCCATGTCCAGACCCATAGACCCGTATTCAAACGTATCCACATATTGCCATGTCGCTACATTACGTTTGACCATTCATTTCCATGTCGTCATTCGCAAAAACCATTGTCACGTCGCCATTAGGTTTTGATCACGAAAATAAGATTGTGGTCGTCATTTCCGAGGAACTTCTAACCCTAAAAATTTTATCCCGGTGGCGACGTGCATTGGCGAGGCGATGTGAATCCGGCCGGCCAGCCTTCTAATAATCCAACCACGAGCCTGTCCGGCTCCGGTGGCGACGTGGCCATCCACGTCGATGGCCGAGATCTAATCCTCCATCTACGAACTTGCTAGATCCGGTGGCGATGTGGCCTTCCACACCGACGATAATAGTTCCAATCCTACATCTGCAGATCAAAGGCCAACCAGATCTTTTCATCCTCAAGACGCATCCACCAGTCCACCTGTGTCCCATCTCGCCATCGGCGCCCTGAAGATGTGAGTAGCTGCCTCTCTAACACATATTCTTTGCATTTCCTTTGCATAGCGGCTTAGGGTGTTCATATTTGCATCTCTGAGTCCTCCATATATACATCACTGATTAGATTAGCATTGTTAGTTTTCTTTGCTTGAACAAATGGATGACTCTATGTCAACTGGGAGTGACAATTAGCGTGTCCCTACGTGCAATGGTGATTCAAGTTCGAATGATAGCTATAGTTCTTTCTTTGAAGATGATCCTATTGAGAATGACCTCTTTGAAGAAAACATATCCGAGGATGATAAGGTCACGTGAAGTTTTTTTTATTTTATACGCAAACCTAGAGCAGGAAAATTTATATTCCTAGTTTTTTAATTGTGTAGATGGACATCAGTTGTGGAAACAAGGAGCACCATCCAAAAGAATCGTTCTCGGAAATCATTAGTGATGTATGACGAGTGATATACTATTTTAATAAGAATTGAATAGACATGCTTCATATGACTTTGTTCTACAATGGTGTAGCTTGTACTATTATCTCAGAATGACGATGATTATTTTGGGGATTCAGACTTGGAAACCTGGGATGAAGAGGCTACGAAAGAATCACAAGAACCTGAAGGGTTAAAATCTAAATTGAAGAGTGATGTAAGTTTCTTTTTGTTATACGGCAAGGCATTAGTATCAACCAGATCACCACTTACATTGCTTTGCTTTTAATTGTGTAGGTTACAGACAGTTCACAACATGAGCACAGTCAGCATCAAGTGATACCAGAGAAGGATTTTCAGCATGCTCATGATAAGCGGGACATGCACCAGAATGTAAAGGAGATAACCTTCCCTTCTAAAGTGACATCTACTCTTACTACAATGTATACGCGAGAGAACATGGTGTCTGCATAAGACGACAGAAGGTGAAGCGAGGTCCTAATGGATAAATTTTGTACAGGCGGTTTCTCTATTCCAGGTCAGGGAAACGTGAGGAGAAGTATTTGAACATGGATGGCTGCAAGAAGAGGCAACGAACTCTATCTTGTTTCAAACTGTCAAGCCCATCTCAGCATGTTGTGTAACAAATCCGAGGGGCATTGGAAAGTTCTAAGATTTCAGGACGGTCACAACCATGTGCTAGCTAGACCCGATGAATTCCCATTTCTTCGGTCCCACCAAAAGATCAAGCCTTATCAGAGATATGAAATCATGTCACTAGCAGCATGTGGGATGTGAAAGTTCGAGATTATGAAAACCTTCATCAGCAAAAGTGGCAGGTGGAGTAAGGTTGGGTTCGTCGTGAAGGATCTTTACAACATGTGTTGCCGGGAGAAGAGGAAGCTGATTGCAACCGGTGACGCTAACACAGCCATCCGAATTATGTAGAAGAGGAAGGACCGTGATCCTGAATTCTTTTTTGATTACTAGCTAGATAAAAAAGAAATTTCAAAACCATGTTTTGGTGTGTCTCTTAGTCACGTCGGGAATATTAGGACTTTGGCAATTTGCTGGTGTTCGATAGTACTTATAAAATGAATCGGTATGGAATGTTGTTCATTCCTTTCATGGGGTTGAACCATCACCACATGACTACTGCTTTCGCATGCACCATCATCTCGAAAGAGAAAACAGAAACATATGTTTGGCTGCTTCAAACATTTCTGAAAGCTATGTTTCAGAAGAAGCCACAAGGGGTTATCTCTGATGTGGATGGTCTAATGATGAAAGCTATTGTCATCGCCTTCAAGAATGTGTGGCACTGTGTATGTACGTGGAACATTGAAACGAATGTGAAAAAACACCTCTATCACGAACCTCTGAATGAATTCAGGTCATTGCTGCACTACATCACCTTAGAAGAGGTCTTTGAGCAGAGATGGAGCATGTTTGTTCAGAAATGGCAGTCGGAGAATACCAAGGAGTGGCTGAGTAGAATTTATAAGAAGAAGAGATGGTGGGCCTCCGCGTATCTAGCCGAGGGTTTTTTCTCGGCATGAAAAGCAATCAGAGGAGCGAGAGTTTGAACTTGTTCCTACACCTTCACCTCGATTCTGGAATGACACCGGTGGATTTGATTGTGCACTATGAGAATGGCATTAACCATATCCATCAGGAAGATGTGCGGTAGGACTACACGGACTCACAGATAGTACCTATGATGATTACTAAATACAAGGATATTGAGATGGCTACTACAGAAGTATTCAATGTAGGAAACTTCTATATCTTGCAAGCAGAGTTGAAAAAGATTGATGGACTCAAGATTGGTGAATGTACGAAAGATTGTTCTAGTTCTAAGTACAATGTGGTATGGGCAAATAAAATTACTAGGCAGCTTGACGTGATCTACATGCCTGGAGATAGTGATGAAACTATAAAGTGCTCCTGCAGAAGGATGGCTAGGAAGGGGCTCCCTTGCAAGCACATCCTCTACATATTGACTTCTTGGGACTAGACAAAATACCAAAATGTTGTGTTCTTCGACGCTTCTCAAAGAATGCAAGATATGGATTTTCTGCGAAGCGCGAGAGCGATATGTTCGGATATGGATGGTCAAGTGCAGCCGAGAGGAAAAATTTTGCAACTTGAATGTACAATCTCAAGAAGTTATCGTAGTTTCATGCCATGATCAAGAGTCTTATGATCAGTACCAGGAATGCATGAAGGGCATAATGCACATGATAAAGGGGCTATATAATATTCATACAAGCTACTTCGATGCAAATGCACAAAGCAGCAAGGTAATAGCACCTGAAGTTGGTGATCCACTAAAAGTTAAATCCAAAGGCGTGCCTAAGCAAAGAAAAAGAGTTCAAGATGATGGTGATAATCCACCCATGAGTAAAAATGGCAGACCACTATCATATGATTAACAAAAAAAGAAGCAGGGGCACAGCCACTGCACCGCATGCAATACTGCTGGTCATAATAGACGAAACACTAAATTATGCAAACTACATCCAAAGTAAGTCATTCCTTGAGTACAACTAAGAAGCATTATCAAATCTTTCATTGAAATTGTCAATAGAAAACTACAATTTACTGTTATGCAGGTATGTGGAACCAGAAGAAAACTAGACGTTGCCCTTAATTCATAAACCATGTGGTTATTTGTGTAGAAAACAACCTGTTTGGTTACCTAGGCTACCCCCACGTAGTGTCTAGCATGAGTATTAAAGCAGCCCATGGCCAGGCCTAGGGGACAACGGTCAAATTAGCCTTTTCCGTAGAGCCAACCTCGGTTGGGCTCAGAATAGGCTAGCCCGCTACCCAATGGTTGTACGTGTGGGGAAGCACGGGAGACGCGAATAACTCCCTCCCCACTCTGCCTTGATTCCTGTCACCGACCGACTCCGCCAGTCGGAGCAACCATGTCCTGTCCCATCGCAGAGACCGATGGCCTCCTCCTCTCCTCCTCCGCCGCCTCCTCCGGCTAGCTTTCCCTCCGGCAAGGTAGTGCCCTGAATCAAGAACACACCCCGCTAGTAGGTGGACCTCCCCATCTAGCTCGTCGTCGCTGAGTACGAGGCAGGGGGATTCAGGAGCACGGCGGCTCTAGCTGACCCGGCTGTATTCCCCTCTCTACGGCGGTCGTAGCCACTATCGAGGGTGCCGCGCGAGGTGCCGGTTAGGGCTGCACGGTCCATGCAATGCAATCCATGGGGATTGCATCGGGTTTTTTCCCTACCCTGACACGCTTCAGTGTGATCCCGGTAGGGTTTCCTTCCCTGCCCTCGGCATTTCCGCAAGGATTGGTTGCGACAGTAGCGGGTGGCACCCCCTCCGAGCAGTTTGCACCCAGCGCGACCGTTCCAGCAGCCGTCGCTCTGGCCAGGTCCGCCGCTGCTTCACTAGCACCTCCGGCAATTAGGTCGTCCACTGCCCTGCCGCAGGTAAGAGGTCTCTTTTCTCCATCTGTTCTTGTTCCTATATACAAATTGATATGCTTGCTTGATGGAATGTGTTACATACGAATGCTGGCAATGTAGATTACAATATGTTGCTTAATATGTGACCATTACGCAAGGGAAGATCAAAAATTTCCATGTTTGCTTGTCTAGATGCTTGGCAGCAGCATTATGCATGTGTAGATGAATGCCATTGCCATGCTTGCGTATGTAGATGCATGGCATCACCATTAAGCAAGTGTAGATGAATTGCATTGCCATGTTTGCTTATCTAGATGCTTGGCAGTAGTGTAGATGAATCTTATTTCCATGTTTTCTTGTCTATATGCTTGGCATCACCATTAAGCATGTGTAGATGAATGCTTGTCTAGATGTTTGGCAGTAGTGTAGATGAATGCTATTGCCATGTATTCTTGTCTAGATGCTTGCCATTTTGCTTTTGTACATGCTTGCCATGACCATTCAGCATGTGTAGATGAATGGCATTGCCATGTTTGCTTGTCTAGATGCTTGGCATGGCCATTAAGATTGTATAGTTGAATGCCATTGCCATGTTTGCTTGTCTAGATGCTTGGCATCACCATTAAGCATGTGTAGATGAATGCTTGTCTAGATGCTTGGTAGCAGTGTAGATGAATGATATTGCCATGTTTGCTTGTCTAGATGCTAGCCATTTTTTCTTGTGTACATGCTTGGCATGACCATTAAGAATGTTTAGATGAATGGAATTGCAAATATTGCTTCTCTAAATGCTTGGCATGACCATTAAGCTTGTGTAGATGAATGTCATTGCCATGTTTGCTTGTCTAGATGCTTAGCATCACCATTAAGCATGTGTAGATGAATGCTTGTCTAGATGCTTGGTAGCAATGTAGATGAATGCTATTGCCATGTTTGCTTGTCTAGATGATTGGCATCACCAATAAGACTGTGTAGATGATTGCTTGTCTATATGCTTGGCAGCAGTGTAGATGAATTCTATTTCCATGTTTGCTTGTCTAGATGCTTGTCACCACCATTAAGCATGTGTAGATGAATACTTGTCTAGATGCTTGGCACTAGTGTAGACGAATTCTATTGCCTTGTCTTCTTGTCTAGATGCTTGCCATTCTTCTTGTATACATGCTATTGCCATGTCTACTTGTCTAGATGCTTGCCATTTTGCTTGGGTTCATGCTTGCCATGACCATTAAGCATGTGTAGATGAATGAGATTGCCATGTTTGCTTCTCTAGATGCTTGGCATGGCCATTAAGCTTGTATAGATGAATGCCATTGCCATGTTGCTTGCCTAGATGCTTGGAATAACCATTAAGCATGTGTATATGAATCCCATTGACATGTTTGCTTGTCTAGATTCTTGGCATCACCATTAAGCATGTGAAGATGAATGCTTGTCTAGATGCTTGGCAGTAGTGTAGATGAATGATATTGCCATGTTGGCTTGTCTATAAGCTTCCCATTTTGCTTGTGTACATGCTTGGCATGACCATTAAGCATGTGTAGATGAATGCATTGCCATTTTTCTTGTGTACATGCTTGGCATGACCATTAATCATGTGTAGATGAATGGCTATGCCATTTTGCTTTTGTACATCCTTGGAATGACCATGAAGCATGTGTAGATGAATGGCATTGGCATGATTGCTTGTCTAGATGCTTGGAATGACCATTAAGCTTATGTAGATGAATGCCAATGACATGTTTGCTTGTCTAGATGCTTGGCGTCTCCATTAAGCATGTGTATATGAATGCTTGTCTAGATGCTTGGCAGTAATGTAGATGAATGGTATTGCCATGTTTGCTTGTCTAGATGCTTGGCATCGCCATTAAGCATGTGTAGATGAATGCTTGTGTAGATGCTTGGCAGCAGTGTAGATGAATGCTATTTTCACGTTTGCTTGTCTAGATGCTTGGCATCACCAGTAAGCATGTGTAGATGAATGCTTATCTAGATGCTTGGCACTAGTGTAGATGAATGCTATTGCCATGTTTGCTTGTCTACATGCTTTCCATTTTGCTTGTGTACATTCTTGGCATGACCATTAAGCATGTGTAGATGAATGCTTGTCTAGATGCTTGGCAGCAGTGTAGATGAACTCTATTGCCATGTATGCTTGCCATTTTGCTTGTGTACATGGTTGGCATGACCATTAAGCATGTGTAGATGAATGGCATTGCCATTTTGCTTGTGTACATGCTTGGAATGACCATTAAGTATGTGTAGATGAATGGAATTGCCATTTTTCTTGTGTACATGCTTGGCATGACCATTTTTGCTAGTGTAGATGAATGTCATTGCCATGTTTGCTTGTCTACATGCCTGGCATGACCATTAAGCATGTGTAGATGAATGCCATTGCCATGTTTGCTTGTATACATTCTTGGCATGACCATTAAGTATGTGTAGATGAATGTACCAATCTATGTACAACTATCATTTATCTGTTTGATTTGCACAATGCATTTGCTAGTGTTTTCTGATCAGTTCTAATCGGCAAGCAAGGTACCCAAGTAGGACTGGGACACCTTGTGCAGGAACACAGTTCCTCATATGCCTGGGTACGAGGACTTCATCCGAGACCTCACTCCCTCAACGACTATACCAGCACTCAACAGTTTGCTTGCAGAAGCGCAGATAAGGAAGAAGAAGTATGGTTATGGCCGCGAGCCGTGCCTTGGTAACCGCATAAATGAGGACCCCCCCATCACTTCTATGTCCAGATCAAGGCCATGGACCTGACTGCACTCCATCTCCCGGAAATCATGAAGCCGGTAGTGCTGAAGCAGCTGCAAATAAGGCAGCATGCCTGCATTGTCCCCCTAAAGACCTCCTCCTTCTGTGAGTACGGCATGCAGTTGTAGATGTTCGAGGGGCAAATATATTTCATGAAGGGCTGGAGTGAGTTTGTGTTGAATATCAAGCTCTGGGTTGGGGATGTCCTCGCCTTCAATTACATCAACAAGCAGAAGGGCTTCAAGGTGACTCTCTTTAGGGCTTTCAACAGCACAGAGGAGTTGATCACCTACGACATGTAATCTGAGTACATTCTGCTATTCGTTGTACATATTAAGTAGTCTCCGTTCTGTGCTTCGTGGATTTATATGCAACCACCGTCTTTTGGCTCAAGGGTGTGTACCCCTAGTGTGAACAACTTATCAGATAGCATGGGATGCACCTGACTATGACCTACCCTAACTAACTAGCTAATATCTATGCTATGTTCTTATTTGTGCTCTATTGATATGAATGTGGTGTGTTCATGTGATATCTTGATGTGTTGTGGTAAGATCACCACCTTTGAATGTGGTGAGTGTATCATCTTGTGTTTGCAAAGAGAGGGAACCTAGTTGGGCACCAAAAACCCTTCTTTTCCATCTACTGGAAAAAACAGGCATGGTGTCATGTTGCTGACCTGCATGGGATCTAGACCTATCTAAGCTGTCTAGAAACTCCTTCATGTCGCTCGCAACCTTATAGTTCGCGATCAAAATCTACGCATGCACAAAGGATAGGAACAAGGGTTTTGTGCAGCACAAACTGTCGCAGCTTTTCTAGCTTTGTTTCTCTCCTTTTATTCGCAATACAAAGGGGAAAGCGTGGCCCATGATCCTAGTGCTCGTGCCATCCCACGAGTGGAACGTGTTGCCCACATGACTCGCTCTAATCTGTTACATGACCTAGAGCAAACTCTGACTAAAACACCTAAGCAACGACTAAGTGCTACTCTGATGAAACGGGCGGAAATAACACCTCAATTGAAACCTGATAGTAGTCAAGTTGCTCGACAATCCCGGTTAACTCAATGATGATCTTCCGCTCATCGACGCGCTGCCTGATGTAGTGGTAGCACACCTCGATATGTTTGCTTCAATCATGGTACACCGAGTTTATGTAGAGGGAAATGGCAGACTTATTGTCCACCTTCAGTGTTGCTAGACCCCACCTATTTTCCTGTGATATCAGAGAGCACACGGAGACCTAGATGCCTTGGCATGCTGCTCTGATCCTGCCCTCGAGCTTAGACCGTGTATTGGTGAGGAAGTAGGCTCCGGCGTCGTGTGTGCTACTGGAGCTGGCGTTTTGATGGAGACACCGGTGCACCTTGGTCCACCGGTGTTGACTAGCACTGAGTGCACAAAGCAGTCCACCGTGAACGCCATGCTCACGGGGGTGTCCTCATGCACGCTCTAGTCCCAGCTCATGTCCTTGTCGCAGACCACGTCCCGAGAGACGTGCATGCACTTGGTGACGGATTGTAGAGGCGGTAGCCCTTCACCCAAGAATAAGTTTGGCAGGCCCTTCGCCTTCAACATGCTCCTGGACGCCGCCATGACTATTTGGTTGCGACGCGCGACCACCCCGTTCTGCTAGGGTGAGTACGGCGCCATGAGGTAGCGCTTGACGCCGGTGTCAGCGTAGTGCACGGCGATGTGGCTGACGTGAACTCGCCACCACGGTCCGTGTGCAGCACACGGAGCTTGCGACCGCTCTCCGTCTCCGCTGCGGCTTGGAAGTGCACGAGCACTACAGCGGCCTCGTCCTTCATGGCCAGGAGCACAGCCCACATATACCTGCTATGGTCATCCACCAACGACAAGAAATAGTGGTGGCTCCCGGTGTGGCAGGTGCGATGGGCCCGCACAGATCTCCGTGAACCAACTCTCGAGTGGATCGCATTCCCTGTACATGGCCTTTAGCGGGAATGCCATGCATTGTTGCTTGCCGGCAAGGCATGCCTCGCGCAGTTGGTCCGCGTGCTCGATCAGTGGCAGCCCACGTACTAGGACTCCTCGTGCCATGGACCTCATACGGCTCAGCGAGCATCATGGCTCTTCGGGTGGAGGGGTCGCCGATGTCCTTGTCGGAGGAGGGGTGCCACCACGCCTCCTGGCTATGCCAGGTAGTGGTGCTCCTACTGCCGGTGGAGGGCTGCCACCGTCGCCGCGGCTGCCGCGTCCTCTCCCTGGTGCTTGCGACATGGCCACATAATCTTATGCTATAATACCAATTGTCGCAAGCAACTTGCGAGCTGGCGACCAGAATTTGTTACACGACTTGGAGCAAACTCTGACTGAAACACCTAAGCAATGAATAACTGCTACTCTGACGAAACTGACGGAAATAACACCTAAACTGAAACCTAACAGCAGTCAAGTTGCTCGATGGTCCCGGTTAACTCGATGATGATCTTCTGCTCATCGACGCACTACCTGATGTAGTGGTAGCGCACTTCGATATGTTTGCTTTGATCTTGGTACACCGTGTTTCTGCAAAGGGAAATGGTAGACTAGTATTTCCTTTCTATTTAATTCAAAAATAACTAATATTTGCCAAAATTTTGAACTTCGGGTTTTTTGAAACCAATTACATATTCTGCATATGTACCTTTCTGATAGCATGCTGAAAAAGTTTGGATTAATTCAGTAATATTCGAAAAAATAGCAAACTTAGAAACAAAGCGTTTAGTATAACCTGAGCCACTTTTCCTAATAATGTGATTTTCCGACCTTCACGAAATAATATGAATTTTTTACACACGCTAACATACGCAACCTAAGCCACATGGTTAAGGTTTCACTATCTTTTTATTTTTTTCAAATTTCTAGTGCCCCTTTCAAAGTTAGGTCAAAACTGCGAGGTGCAATCACTGAATATGGATGAATCATGCTGACCTAGCACCACATCCATGATGAAACATCATCTTGTGCACCTTGTATGAATTTTGAGAACATAAATGAGGAGCCAATCATGTAGTTGTTGCTCAAAATTCTAAAATTTGACCTAAATTTGACTTGGAAACTGTGGTTCAAACTTGCATATCACATTCACAAGAGTGGTCATTTGTGCAACTAATAACACAATATACTTCACCATGTTGTTACTAGACCACTTTTCCAAAATGATCCCACCAAGTTGAGACATCTAAGTATCAGAGTGCTATGCAAAGCCATGACACACACTTGTGGAAGATATGGGCCCATGCCAACATTTCATGGGATCTAGATATCTTAGTTGTCTAGAAACACCATCATGTTGATAGATCTAAGTATAACACTTCTATCCAAATACATGATGAGACACTTTGTGGCAAATGTGGGCCCATGCCAAAATTGCATGGGCTATAAACCTCTCTTGGTTGGCTAGAAACACCATCATAGACTTAGTGGTTGTGTGAGTCAACACTTGGCAAAACATGATCCCACCTAGTTGCTACATCTAAGTTTGAGAGTGCTATGCAAAGCCATGACACACACTTGTTGCAGATGTGGGCCCATGATAAAATTTCATGGGATCTAGACCTATCTTAGCTTGGACAACATAATCATACCTAGTTGATAGATCCAAGTATAACAGTGCTATGACAAGACATGATGAGACACTTTGTGGAAAATATGGGCCCATTCCAACATTGCATGGGCTATAAACCTCTCTTGGTTGCCTAGAAACACCATCATCAACTTAGTGGTTGTGTGAGTCAACACTTGGCAAAACATGATCCCACCTAGTTGCTACATCTAAGTTTGAGAGTGTTATGCAAAGCAATCACATACACCTATGGCATATGTGGGCCCATGCAAACTTTGCATGGGATCTAGCTCATATTATCTGTCTACAGAAACCCTTCATCAAATTGAGGTTGTATGAGTCATCACTTGGATAACATGATCCTACCTAGTTGATAAAGCTTAGTATAACAATGTTATGCCAAGACATGATGAGTGTCAACACCCGGATTTTTAATCCCAGATGCCTGTTATGCCATACCTCGCAATCTCAGGATTACCATTTTTGCGAGACATAACAGAATTGGTACCACAGTACATCATCCATTACATACCATAATAAAGGTCTTGCAAATAAAGGATCCCAAGATCAGTCTTAATACAATCAAAGCAGTGGAAAGTAAACGTAGCAGGGGCTCCATCTTCAGGGTCACAGCCAATGCTGACGATGGGAGATAATCCTAGTTGTCGTAGACCTCCTTCTTTTCATTATCCTGGTAGTCCTCCTCATAGTCTGGTCACGGGAATAGCCAGGGACAAAGCCATGAGTACTCTTTAAGTACTCGCAAACAATCACTAACAAGTAAGGTAGTTCTAGTAGGAATCTTAAGCTCTAGGTTTATTTGCAAAAAGGAAGGTTTATCTTAAACTGAGTTTATAAGTAAGGAAAACTAATTTAAAGTTCTAAAGCACTTAAGTGGGAACCTAGTTTTCATGTCCACAAAACCTATGTGGTCAAGTCAAAGTCAGAGTTCATGTCACAAGTCATTTATTTGAAAACATTTGACGACAGAACAGTATGGCCACTCCAACTGTCCATGACCGCGGACGCAGCTATTCAAATAGTTTGACACTCTGCAGAGGTGGTACACATTCACCACAAAATTCAATACATCCATCAGGGAGAACCCTGAATCAATCATACTTAGTAGGTGGATAATCAATCAGAACCTTTCAATTACACACCCTAGTATAGGCAACTCTCCTATGAGGTTGGCCTTCCAGCCATGGCCATCTGCCATCCTGGGCACTGCATGGGTGGGAATTCATCACGAGGTAGCCTTATCTCAACCTCTTCCGCAAGGGAACCCATATTAAGGCATATAAACTTCCGGCTAAGCCCTACCCAATTCAGGTATTGTGGTTGTACGGTAAAATTGGAATGGTATCGCATCCAAACCCAACCATCAGTTTTTTGTAAAGGGCTAAGGCTCATGCCTGAACATTTTCATCATCAAATCATTATTTTTCTCAACACATGTCAAAACATTTCAATAGAATGAATCATCATTCCAAGGTTTCCATAAATCATTTTCACCAAGTATTCCCATCTAAAGTGGTCAACTTTTATGCTTAGCACTAGCCACTAAAGTTGAGGGTATTTCCTAATGAGGGGTGCTAATCAAGTGTAGCTATCCAAATTTAATATCATGCCTTGGAATGACATCTAAGTAGGAGCAATTAGGCCTAGTTTTATACTCTTTATGGTATCCATACTATTGTTCCAATACTCACAAAGCACTAACTAAAAGTAAAGAAATTTGGTACAAGTAAAAGAATAAAGCTTGCAAGTAAAACTTGGGATTGGTATAATCAAAGTTGTATAACCAAGCATGCCTAATGCATCTTGCATAGGTTATGAATTTGGCAAGTGTTAACTTGCATAGTTAACTAGGCTTGCCTTGAGTAGTGAAGTGATTGAAGTTCTCCTCTTCTTCTTCTTCTTCTTCTTGGTAGTACTACTCCTCCTCGTATCCCAGGTCGGTACTATCGTCTATAAATGAATACGAGGTACTCAATCACCAAACAATACTTAACTACTTCTATTTAGCACACTAAGGCTCACAATTGATGATCTAGCATCATCACAATCATCACATTAAATAAAGACTTAATCTTGTTTATCTTATTTTAGAAAAGTAATTTCTACTCATTGAAATTACTTAATATTTAATATTATCCAATTAAAATATGGGATCATGTTGACACATTTCATCACCACATTTTCTAATACATGGGAATATGATTTAAACTGGTGGTCATATTTTATAATGTTTAAGATTAACATTTAATAGAATTAAAGTGACTAGAAATGCCCATATAGCATTCTTTTGGTACTAGCCAATATCACTGCATGCAAACCTAAATATTTTTACATATTCAGATACATCTTGTCAAATGAGATTTTTGAAAGTTAGAATCAACTCCAAATCATTTATGGTTGATTTTTGAAAAATGTTTGAAGTTGGAAAAATCTCGGTCTTGTTATTTTTACTGTAGGTGATCTCTAAATCCAAATGGTTTTAATCCAATTGGCTTGGATAGATAATTTACATACCTTTCTAACAAAATTGGAATCATGCAATTTGGTTCAGTGAATCTCTTTGAGTTGATTTTTGAATATACTGCCAGAATCTGGTTTTAACTAAAATGGAAAATAACTATTTGAATTCATAGGCCTGTGTGGGAAACCTACTAGGCCGGCCCAATCTGCACAGCGCGGCACAGAGGGCTATAGACAGCAGGGTCCCACTAGTCAGCGACTCTATCTAATCGAAACGGTATCGTTCAATCTAGGCCCTACGATTAGAACCTGATCTAACGGCCGACATTCATCTCCTACGTCGAACAGCTCCGGCGTGGTCTAAACCCTAATGCGGCGGTGGGGATCATGTGAGGCTCACCTGGGCTCTAGATATGGTCGGTGATGGGGGCGAACGACGTTGTCGAGGTTGGCGGTCGAATGGTGGTCGCGGCGGCTCTTGGGACGGCTCCAATCGACGGCTCCTCTTCTCCTCTGCAGTAGCGGACTCCGGCCAAATTTTGACGATGCGGTGCTCGCCTTGCTCCAGAGAAGGGTGTGGGAGGCTCGGTGAGGAGTGGGGAGTGTGAGGGCGTGGTGAATTGAGGCAGAGGGGACTTCTATTTATACACCGGCGAAGGGACCGAGCGGGATGGGCTAGCTTCTCCGACGATGGTGGTACAACGATCTATCGGCGTGGCTGAGGGTAGGGGCGACGTGGTGCACCCTGGCCGTCATCATGGTCTTAAAGGCGCGGCATGGGGCAGTCGAGGATGGTCGGGCGCGTGCGGTGCTCTGCACGGAACCGACAGTGTTTGATACGGCGCACAGGGGCTATGGGTGGCATGGCGACGAACGGATGTGTCTGGGAGCTAGCTGAGATCATGGCGAGTGTGTGCATGCGCGGAGAGGGCGAGGCGCGGCGTGGGCGATCTGGTCGTCTGCGGCGCTTTGGCGCGCTCTTGGCACTTCGCAGAGAAACTGGGTGCGGCGATGCTGGGGTGGTCCATGGCCTGGCTGTGGTCAAGGGCTGGACAGGGGGTGGCGGTGTACGGTGGCGTGCCTCCTAGACATCATGGACACGGGCGGCGGTCGCTGTGGAGAGTGGTCCATGGTCGGCCAGTGTGGTGAGTCTTGGGCAGCGGTGCACTGGCGCAGCGGCAAAGAGGGGGCGCGTGTTTGGTGCTGCTAGACAAAGGGGGAGACAGGGGAGTGCAATAGGGCAAGTGGTCGAGTGATCACTACTCAAACAGTGAAGTTAGGCATTGGTTTAAATTGTGTCTGCAAGGTGTTCGATTAAATGGCACAAGAATTTAAATTTGAAATTTTTGAATGAAACTTGGTGGGTGTTTTGATCTTATGCTTGAGTGTCTATGGTTGCTTTGAAAAGTCAAGGTGAATTGATTTGAGTGGTTTTTGCAAAATGGTGATCTTACCATATGAACTTGATTCAATTTTGAACTTTCTTTTAAATAGATTTGAAAATAGTTTCTGTGAGCTTGTAAAGTGGTCTTGGGTTCATTTTTACTTGGTCTAGCAAGGGGTTAAAATAAGTGGAAATGTTTCTATTAGAAATCCTTTGCTAGGAACACTCAAAGTGGCCTAGTGGTTAACTTTGGTCAAAATGAACATTTGCTTATTTGATTCATATTTGATTTCTTTTTCTTTGGATTTGGTTTGTAATTGTCCTAGATGATGTATTATTCATCTTTAAACCATTCCTTATCATTTGTAGCAATCAAACATGGCAATTGCAATCAATTCAACACTAATGCAAAACACACATGCACTCATATCCATTTTAATAATAAAAGTTTTTGTTAACCCTAAACTTGGGTGATTAGAACTTGATAATCTTTCTTAATATTTTTGGGGTGTTACAAACCTTCCCTCCTTAAACAAAATCTCATCCCGAGAATTAAGAAAACTAGGAACTAAAGAGATTAGGAAACTCAGTCCTAATGTAATCTTCTCGCTCCCAAGTAGCTTCTTCTTCAGTATGGTTGCTCCACTAGATCTTGAGAAACTTGATACTCCGAGTCCTGGTGGTTCCGAAAGCTTCTTCCAAAATACGAATGGATACTTCACGATACGACAGATCCTTGTTCATATATATGGCTCGGTGATCGATATTCTTGAAAACTTCGGTCTTCTCCGGAACTTCTAGGCATTTTCAAAGGAAAGATATGGAACACATCATGTATAGATGACATCTCCTCCGGCAGTTCCAGTTGATATGATACTTCTCCTCGGTGATACAAAATCTTGAAGGGTCCAATATATCTGGGGGCTAATTTCCCTTTCAGACGGAAACGTTGTATTCCTTTCAAGGGTGATACTTTGAGATACACAAAATCTCCGACATTGAAGGGCGGGTCTCGACGTCTCTTGTCAGCATAACTCTTCCGTCGGGATTGGGCGGTCTTGAGGTGCTCACGGACTTTGTGAACCTTCTCTTCGGCTTCTCGTAGGATGTCGGGTCCGAAGATCTGACTCTCTCCTACTTGAGACCAATTCAAGGGGGTATGACACTTCCTTCCGTACGGAAATTCAAAGGAGGCCATTTGCAAACTGGCTTGATAACTATTGTTGTATGAGAATTTTGTGAACGGCAGACAATCTTCCCATTTTGATCCATACTCTAGAACAAAAGCTCTCAACATATCTTCTAATATTTGGTTGACTCTTTCAGTTTGTCCATCGGTCTGCAGGTGATAAGTTGTGCTGAAATTCAGCTTGGTTCCTAATCCTTCTTGGACTTTCTGCCAAAATCTTGAGGTAAACTGGGTTCCTCGATCCGACACTATGGTCTTAGGGTTTCCTTGCAAACTGACGATTCTAGCAATGTACAACTCTGCTAGCTTCATACTCTAGTAGGTGGTCTTGATAGGTATAAAATGGGCTACCTTGGATAGTCTATCAACTATGACCCAAATAGAGTCATTTCCTCTACTAGATGTAGGCAAACCGGTGATAAAGTCCATTCTGACAGAATCCCATTTCCATTCTGACAGAATCCCATTTCCATTCTGGAATCTAGAATGGTTGCAAAAGTCCTGCGGGTCGCTGATGATCCGCTTTGACTCTCTGACAGATATCACACTTGGCTATGTAGCTTCCGATTTCTCTCTTCATCTTGTGCCACCAAAATTACTCCTTCAAATCCTGATACATCTTCGTTCCTCCGGGATGCATAGAATAGAGAGTATCATGAGCTTCCTGCATAATAACTTGCTTCAGCTCAGAATCTGCTAGCACACAGATACGTCCTTTGTACCACAAAACTCCATCTTCATCTTTGGTGAATCCGGGTACCTTCCCTGTACCGATACGACACTTGATTCCTTTGATACTTGCATTTCCTTTCTGCGCCTCCTTGATCTGACTGATCAAAGTGGGTTGAAGTTCAATACAGGCTAGGAATCCTTTGCTAACTAGCTCCGTTCTAAAGTTCTCCAACTCTTCATGCAAACTTGGTTGGGTTTCCTTAATCAAGGTGTTTAATATACACGGCAATCTGCTAAGAGCATCCGCTACCACAATGGCTTTGCAGGGGTAATAGTGAATGTTCAAGTCATAATCCTTGATTAACTCTATCCATCTCCTTTGCCTCATATTCAGCTCCTTCTGGGTGAAAATATACTTTAGATTCTTGTGATCCGAATAAATCTCACAGTGGTTACCCATAAGGTAATGACGCCATGTCTTCAGAGCTAAAACTACGGTTGCTAGTTCAAGGTCATGGGTAGGGTAGTTTTGCTCATGTTGCTTCAGTTTTCAGGACATATATGCTATAACTATGCCTTCTTGCATCAACACACATCGGAGACTAATCTTGGATGCATCACAATACATATCAAAAGGCTTCTTAATATCTGGCATAATCAAGATTGCGGCTGAAATCAATCTCTTCTTGAGCTCTTGAAAACTTTCTTCACATTTGTACGTCCATTCGAACTTCTTATCTTTCTTCAACAATTGGGTCATCGGTCTTGCGATGCTTGAAAATCCTTCAACAAACTTGCGGTAATATCCCGCTAATCCGAGAAATGCTCGGACATGGGTTTGCATGGTTGGGGCTTTCCATTCTTCCACATCTTTGATCTTGGCGGGATCGACAGCGACTCCTCCTGCCGACATAATATGTCCTAGGAATCCTACTTCCTTCAACCAGAACTCACATTTGCTAAACTTGGCATACAACTGATGTTCTCTAAGGGTTTCAAGGATGGTTCTTAGGTGTATCTCATGGTCTTCTTCTGACTTGGAATAGATCAGAATATCGTCGATAAAAACAACGACAAACTTATCCAGGAAAATCTTATTCATGAGATTCATGCAATAAGCGGGGGCATTGGTTAATCCAAAAGACATGACCGTGTACTCATACAATCCATATCTGGTGGTAAAGGCGGTCTTTGGGATATCCGTTGCACGAATCTTGAGTTGATGATAACCAGTTCTAAGATCAATCTTAGAAAACACTCTGGCACCAGTCAACTGATCAAACAGATCTTCTATCTTCGGTAGTGGGTACTTATTCTAGATGGTGACATCATTCAGCTTCTGGTAATCCGTGCACAAATGGTTACCTCCATCTTTCTTATCTACAAACATAACAGGCGATCTCCATGGTGATGCGCTTGGTTGAATCAGACCTTTCGCTAGCTTAGCATCAAGTTGTTTCTTCATCTCCACTAATTCAGATGGGTTCATACTATAAGGTCTCGGAGCTATGGGTCTGGTTCTAGGGATTAGTTCAATGATGAACTCGATATCTCGATCTAGGGGCATACCAGGCAATTCATCTAGGAACACGTCAGGGTATTCACAGACTACTCTGACTTGGTCTAGGGTTGGTTGGGCTAGACTCTTGTTGCATTTGAATTGACGAGGCAAGGTCTCAGGTACATGCTCTACTGATACTCCAGTGCTACTGGTCATGGTTATGGCTTTCTTGGCACAGTCGATTAATCCTTTATGTTTCGACATCCAATGCATTCCTAGTACTACTTCCAAACCTTTGGTTCCAAGTACTATTAGATTAGCATAAAAATCTATGCCATGGATTCTAATAGGTACAGCCTTGCAAATTTTTCTAGCTTTGGTGGTTGAACCAGGTATTTGAACTATCATAACATGCTTCAATTTTGTTGGTTGAATCTTACTAGTGCATGCAAATTCTTCTATAACAAACGAGTGTGATGCTCCAGAATCAAACAACACTCTTGCAAGTACTGAGTTAATAGAAAACATACCTAGCACGACATCTGGCGCTTCCTAAGCTTCTTCAGCATTCATGTGGAACAGACGGCCGTTGCGGTTGAGCGAGTTCCCTGGGGCAAATCTCCTTCCAGGCTGAACACCGCGTTGCCGCTAAGCGGGTGCATTCACATTGGTGGCTGCTTCAAGCTTCTTGGGGCACTTGTGGGAGTAGTGACCCTTGACTCTGCATTCGAAGTAAGTAATCTGGGACTTGTCTTTTCCTGCGATAGTCACAGCATTGCTTCCAATCCTTGGGGCAGTATTGTTGTTGTTGTTGTTGTTGTTGGACTTGGGCGGTGCACGGTTGAAGTTATTGGAGTTGTCGGGGTTGTCGTTGTGGTTGCCTCCAGACTTCAAGTTTCGTCCGCCACGATTGGGATAGTTTGGACGGGACATAGGGGGTCTATTGTTTCTTGGGGCATATCCTGCAGAGGGGTTGGGGCGATACTTCTGGGTATTATGGGATCCAGGCTGGTGCATCATGCGGTGCTTGCGATTGTCATTGGATTAGTTTATCTTCCCTTCCGTCTGAATGGCAAAGTCTACTAGCTCTTCTAGATCTGCAAAACGGATGTTGACTAACACAGTCTACATCTCATCATGTAATCCTTTCAGGAACCTTTGCTTCTTCTTTGCTTTGGTGTTAATCTCATTAGGGGCATATCTAGCTAGTGATAGAAATTTGTCACGGTACTCAACTACTATCATCCTTCCTTGCTTCAGTTCCCTGAACTCATCCCTCATCCTGGTGACTAATCCTTGGGGCACATGGCTGTGGCTGAACTTGATCTTGATTGCTTCCCAAGTCATCATCTGACCATCGTTCATGGTACGAGTGCTATTCCACCAGGCTCTTGCATCTCCTGCTAGATAGTGGGTGGAAAACAGTACCTTCTCGTTGGCTTCAACTCCTGCGACCTCCAAGTTGTTCTCCATGGTTTACAACCAGTCATCAGCATCTAGGGTATCCTTAGACTTACTAAAGATAGGTGGGTTGGTATTCTAAAAGTTCTTGAGCGTAGATCCATGATGATCTTGGTTTCCATGGCCTTGATTAGTGTGGGCCATCTGAGCTATCTGTTGTAGAGTGGCTAAGTTGGCTTGACGTTCGGCTCTACTAGCTTCACGGTTGGAAACAAGCATTTGAGATGAACTGCTCCCTCCAGGGTTTCCACGAGTCATCTAAAGATTGAGATAGATAATGAGATAAGAGGAAAATCTCTAAGGTTCATGGTTTTGTTTCAAAAGCTTTAAACTTTGAGTTTGACTCAGGTTTTGCAAACTAACAACTTCCTCTCATTCATACATTCAAAGCACACAATACAAACACACACCAAACACAAATAGAAAATAGATGGTTTTAAGAACCATTATGTGAAACTACGATATAGTGGGACTAGATACAACTCATTCCTACGGTAGTGCTCAAGTGCATCTAATCATCATCAATGAAGTTGGAATCATCATCATCAGTGTGGAACTCCATGGCATCATCCTCCAGGTAGTCGTTGTCATCGCTGAGGTAAGAGTAAAGATCTCCCTGGATATCTTCACCTTCCTCCTCCTCCTTCGCTTCGAGCTGGATTTCTTGTTCACGGATGGTCTTCTCGAGAGTGGCCATCCTCTTACAAAGATGCTCGATGGTGCGATCCTTCTTGTTGCGCTGACGACGAAGTGATTGGCGCTCCTTGGCAAGAATGGCGAGAGTCCGGTCCTTATTGACTGCAATGGCATGGTTGTGGTTGGCATAGGCACGAGCATTGTCTAGCTCCTTCTTCCTATCATACAACATGAAGTCAAGATTGTCCATCTGGTGCTTCAGCACCAGTTTTCCTGGCATCTCGAAGGGCATTCCCATAGAATCACGCCTTGCGTAGTGAGCAAATTGAGTTCCCTGGATCTGATTGATGTTTTCTCCGCACAGACGGGCGAGAGCTTCATGCATGGCCCTGGCTAATCCATCTAGCCAGTTGTTCTCCTGCAAGGTGAATTGGATCTTCTCCGAAGTGGGTGCTTCCATCTTGCCTCTGAGATCTACAACTATCAGCCATTGTAGATCTCCTCCTACGTGATTGTTGAGTTGTGCCCCAAAGAACTCCGGGTGCGGGCGCTCAAGATACTCTGACAGTGCATCTAGATCCCTCTCAAAAATTAGGTGGTCTCCGTTGCCCACCTGGTAGAACTTGCAATACTAGACTTCCATCTATAAGAATTTAGGTGAGTAAGTTAGTGAGGTGATCAAGTGTTTCAAATTTTATGTAGAATTTCAGGAATTTTTGGGGAACATGAATCTTTGAAAGAATCTCAAGGATAAGAGTGGGAATAGGTTTTCATAAATATTCACTTCTTTTGTTTTGAAACTAAGTTTTTGTTCGGACGTCCATTCTAACTAGGGTCTCCTATGGTCAGGATGGCTCTGATACCAACTTGTCAACACCCGGATTTTTAGTCCCAGATGCCTGTTATGCCATACATCGCAATCCCATGATTACCATTTTTGTGAGACATAACAGAATTGGTACCACAGTACATCATCCATTACAAACCATAATAAAGGTCTTACAAATAAAGGATCTCATGATCCATTCTTAATACAATCAAAGCAGCGGAAAGTAAACGTAGTAGGGGCTCCATCTTCAGGGTCACAGGCAATGCTGACGATGGGAGATAATCCTAGTTGTTGTAGACCTCCTGATGTCCATCATCCTGGTAGTCCTCGGCATAGTCTGGCCACGGGAATAGCCAGGGACAAAGCCATGAGTACTCTTTAAGTACTCACAAACTATCACTTACAAGTAAGAAAGTTCTAGTAGGAATCTTAAGCTCTAGGTTTATTTGCAAAAAGGAAGGTTTATCTCAAACTAAGTTTAGAAGTAAAGAAAACTAATTTAAAGTTCTAAAGCACTTAAGTGGGAACCTAGTTTTCATGTCCACACACCTGTGTGGTCAAGTCAAAGTCATAGTTCAAGTCACAAGTCATTTGTTTGAAAACGTCTGATGATGGAACAGTATGGCCACTCCAACTGACCATGACCACGGACGCGGCTATTCGAATAGTTTGACACTCTGCGGAGGTGGTACACTTTCACCACAAAATTCAACACATCTGTCAGGGATAACCTGAATCAATCATACTTAGTATGCGGATAATCAATCACAACCTTTCAATTACACACCCTAGTATAGGCACCTCCCCTATGAACTTGGCCTCCCAGCCATGGCCATCTGCTATCCTGGGCACTGCATAGGTTGACATTCATCCCGAGGTAGCCTCATCTCAACCTCTTCTGCAATGGAACCCATACTAAGGCATATAAACTTCCGGCTAAGCCCTACCCAATTCAGGTATTGTGGTTGTACGGTAAAATTGGAATGGTATCACATCCGAACCCAACCATCAATTTTTGTAAAGGGCTAAGGCTCATGCCTCAACATTTTCATCATCAAATCATTGTGTTTCTCAACACATGTCAAAACATTTCAATAGAATGAATCATCATTCCAAGGTTTTCATAAATCATTTTCACCAAGTATTCCCATCTAAAGTGATCAACTTTTATGCTTAGCACTAGCCACTAAAGTTGAGGGTATTCCCTAATGAGGGGTGCTAATCAAGTGTAGCTATCCAAATCTAATATCATGCCTTGGAATGACATCTAAGTAGGACCACTTAGGCCTAGTTTTATACTCTTTATGGTATCTATACTATTGTTCCAATACTCACAAAGCACTAATTAAAAGTAAAGAACTTTGGTACAAGTAAAAGAATAAAGCTTGCAAGTAAAACTTGGGATTGGTATAATCAAAGTTGTATAACCAAGCATGCCTAATGCATCTTGCATCGGTTATGAATTTGGCAAGTGTTAACTTGCATAGTTAACTTGTAGCGCTAGGCTAGCCTTGAGTATTGAAGTGATTGAAGTTCTCCTCTTCTTCTTCTTGGTATTACTCATCCTCCTCGTATCCTGGTCGGTACTATTGTCTATAAATGAATACGAGGTACACAATCACCAGACAATACTTAACTACTTCTATTTAGTGCACTAAGGCTCACACTTGATGATCTAGCATCAACACAATCATCACATGAAATAAAGACTTAATCTTGTTTATCTTATTTTAGAAAAGTAATTTCTACTCATTGAAATTACTTAAGATTTAATATTCTCCAATATAAATATGGGATCATGTTGACACATGTCATCACCACATATTCTAATACATGGGAATGTGATTTAAAGTGGTGGTCATATTTTATAAAGTTTAAGATTATCATTTAATAGAATTAAAGTGACTAGAAATGCCCATATAGCATTATTTTGGTACTAGTCCAATATCACTGCATGCAAACCTAAATATTTTTACATATTCAGATAGATCTTGTCAAATGAGATTTTTTGAGAGTCTGAATCAACTCCGAAGCATTTATGGTTCATTTCTGAAAAATGTTTGAAGTTGGAAAAGTCTCTGTCTTATTATTTTTACTGCAGGTGATCTCTAACTCCAAATGGTTTGAATCCAACGGTTTTGGATAGATAATTTAAATACCTTTCTAACAAAATTGGAATCATGCAATTTGGTTTAGTGAATCTCTTTGAATTGATTTTTGAATATACTGCCAGAATCTGGTTTTAACTAAAATGGAAAATAACTATTTGAATTCACAGGCCTACGCGGGAAACCTACTGGGCCAGCCCAATCTGCACAGCGCGGCGCAGAGGGCTACTGACAGTAGGGTCCCACTAGTCAGCAACTCTATCTAATCGAAACGGTATCGTTCAATCTAGGCCCTACGATTAGAACCTGATCTAACGGCTGACATTCATCTCCTACGTTGAACAGCTCCGGCGAGGTCTGCACCCTAACGCGGTGGTGGGGGTCGTGTGAGGCTCACCTGGGCTCCATCTAGGGTCGGCGATGGAGGCGAACGACATTGTCAATGATGGCGGTTCGAACGGTGGTCGTGGTGGCTCCTGGGGCGGCTCCAATTGATGGCTCCTCTTCTCCTCTACAGCGGCGGACTCCGGCCAAATTCCGGCGATGCGGTGCTCGCCTTGCTCTGGGAAAGGGTGTGGGAGGCTCGGTAAGGAGTGGGGAGTGTGAGTGTGTGGTGAATCGAGGTGGAGGGGGCCTCTATTTATACACCGGTGAAAGGACCAAGTGGGATGGGTTGGCTTCTCCAGCGACGGCGGTATATCGAGCTATCAGTGTGGCTAAGGGTAGGGGTGACATGGTGCTCCCTGGCAATCATCACGGTCTTAAAGTGTCAACACCCGGATTTTTAATCCCAGATGCCTATTATGCCATACATCGCAATCCCAGGTTTACCATTTTTGTGAGACATAACAGATTGGATATCACAGTACATCATCCATTACAAACCATAATAAAATTTTACACACATAAAGGATCTCATGATCCAGTCTTAATACACGCAAGTAGCGGAATTATAAAGCATAGTAGTGGGCTCCATCTTCAGGGTCACAGGCAATTCTGACGATGGGAGATGATCCTAGTTGTCGTAGCCGTCCTGTTGTCCATCTTCCTGATAGTCCTCCTCATAGTCTAGCCACGGGAATAGCCAGGGACAAAGCCATGAGTACTCTTTAAGTACTCGCAAACTATCACTAACAGGTAAGGTAGTGCTAGTAGGAATACTAAGCTCTAGGTTTATTTACAAAAGCTAAATTTATCTTAAGCTGAGTTTAGAATTAAAGAAAGCTAATTCAGTGTTCTAAAATCACCTAATTGGGAACTTAGTTTTAATAGTCACAACCCTTTTGTGGTCAAGTCATAATCATAGTTCACTTCACAAGTCATTTTGAAAACATCTGACGATGGAACAGTATGGCCACTCCAACTGTCCATGACCACGGACGCGGATATTCGAATAGTTTAACACTCTACAGATGTGGTACTTTCAACACAAATTTCGATACATCTGTCAGGGATAACCCTGAATCATCATACTTAGTATGCGGATAATCAATCATAACCTTTCAATTACACACCCTAGTATAGGCACCTCCCCTATGAGCTTGGCCTCCCAGCCATGGCCAGCTGCCATCCTGGGCACTGCATAGGTGGACACACATCAAGAGGTAGCCTCAGCTCAAACTTCTCCCGCGAGGGAACCCATACTAATGCATATAAACTTCCGGCTAAGCCCTACCCAATTCAGGTATTGTGGTTGTACGGTAAAATTGGAATGGTATCGCATCCGAACCCGACCATCAGATTTTTTGTAAAAGGGTAAGGCTCATGCCTCAACATTCTCATCATCAAACCATTTGTGTTTGTCAACACACGTCAAAACATCTCAGTAGAATGAAGCATCATTCCAAGGTTTTCATAATCATTTTCACCAAGTATTCCCATCTAAAGTGATCAAGTTTTATGCTTAGCACTAGCCACTAAGATTAAGATTGTTCACTAATGAGGGGTGCTACTCTTTAATCTCATGCCATAGAATGACATCTAAGTGCAACTAGATAGGCCTAGTTTTGTACTCTTTATGCTACCTATACTAAAAGTAACGAACTTTGGTAAAGTAAAAGAAAGTAAAGCTTGCAAGTAAAATTTGGGATTGGTATAAAAAAAATGGTATAACCAAAGCATGCCTAGTGCATTTTGCTTAGGTTAATACTTGCACAAGTATGAGACTTGCAAGTGTTAGCTTGCCTTGGTTGGTGCAATGATTGAAGTTTTCCTCGTCTTCTTCGGGGTAGAACTCCTCCTCCTCATAGACTTGGTCCGTACTATCGTCTATAAATGAAATACGGGGTACACAATCACCAAACAATACTTAACTAAGTCTATTTAGCACACTAAGGCTCACACTTGATGATCTAGTATCATCACAATCATCACATGAAATAAAGAACTAATTTTATTCATTTTATTTTAGAAAAGTAATTTCTACTCACTAAAAATTAATTAAGATTTAATATTCTCCAAATAGAATAGGGGATCATGTGGACACATGTCATCACCACATATTATAATACATGGGAATGTGATTTAAAAGGTTGATCACATTTTATAAAGTTTGAGATTACTATTTAATAAATTTAAAGTGACTAGAAATGCCCTAATAGCTTTCTTTTGGTACTAGTCCAATGTCACTGCATGCAAACCTAAATGGTTTTACATAATTAGATAGATATTATCAAATGTGATTTTTGAGAGTTGGAATCAACTCAAAAGCTATTATGGTTGATTATTGAAAAATGTTTGAAGTTGCAAAAGTCTCTGTCTTGTTATTTTTGCTATAGATTATTTCTAACTCCAAATGATTTAAATCCAACAGGCTTGGATAGATATTTTAATTTCCTTTCTGGAAAAATTTAAATCATGCAATTTGGTTAAGTGAAACTCTCTGAATTGATTTTTGAATAAGTGGACAGAACAGGAATTTAACTAAATTGGAAGATCAATTATTAGAATTATCGGGCCAGCGCGGGAAAGCTAACGAGCCGCCCCAGCTACATAGCGCAGCTGAAAGAGGGGGTCCACGGGTCAGTGACTCATCTAACACGAAGCGGTATCGTTTAACCTAATCCCTACGATTAGAAGCAAGATCGATGGCTGAGGGTCGTCGTCGATGACGAACACCTCCGGCGACGAGCTAAACCTAACGCGGCAGTGGGGGTCTCACGGGGCTCACCTGGGCTCTATCTAGGCTCGGCGACGGGGGAAAACGACGTGGTAGACAACGGCGAGTCGAGGCGCGGTCACGATAGGGCTTGGGGTGGTCGGAATCGACGGTGCCCTTCTCCTCTAGCAGCGGCGGGCTCCGGTGAAATTCGGGCGTGGTGGTGCTCGCGTTGCTCCGGGAAGAAGTGGGGAAGGTCAGTGAGGAGTGGGGAGTCGAATGGTGTGAGGAATGGAAGCTAGGGTGGTCTCCTTTTATAGCTCGCCGAGGGGACCGAGCAGTGCGGCGGTGAGCTCGGCGGTGGCGTCGCTACAGGCTACTATCAGTATGGGCGAGGGTGTAGGACGATGCGGTGTCTCCTGGCGGTTCTCATGGACTTAATGGCACGGCGTGGGTCGGCTTGATTTGGTCTGGCGCGTGCGGTGGTCTAAGCGGGAGCGGGGGTGTTTGCGACGTCGTGCGGTCGCTACGGGTCGCGTAGCGGCGAACAGGGGTGTCTGTCGGGGTAGCGTGCTCATGCTGAGGCTGCGCGTGCATGGTGAGGGCAAGGCGCGAGCTGGGCGAGCTTGTCCGGCACAGCGCTGTAGCGCGCTCTGGACATGGCGTAGAGGCACGTAGCGGCGGTGTGACTAGGGTGGTCTAGGGCTTGGCTTCGACCGTGGTGTGGATAGGGGGTGGCGGTAGAAGCCCGCGTGTCTGGTGCGTGTCTTGGGCGAGGCTGGCATGGCTCCTGGCGTGCTGGCCACTGTCGGCTGGCGATGACCAAGAACGGGCGGCGCTCCACTGTGCAAAGGCTAAGGGGGATGTTGTCCACTGATTGGTTAGACTAAGGGGAGACCAGAGAGTGATGAGGGGACCAAATGGTCGAGGATTATTGTGTACAACAGTGAAGTTAGGTAGAAGCTTAATCTGTGCTAACCAGGTGTTTGAGAAATGGCCGCATGAAGTTTTTTTTGAATTTTTGATTCAAAATTGTTGAGTGATCTTGGATTAAGCTTGAGAGACTAGGTTTGCTTGGATAGGTCTAGGTGAACTCATTTGATGGGTTTTTTGAAAAAGTGTGATCTTAACACATACACTTGATTCAATTTTCAAAGATCTTTTAAATGGATTTGCTAGATGTTTTTGTAAGTTTGTAAAGTGGGCCTTGATACATTTTTACTTGGTCTAGCAAGGGGTGAAAAGAAGTAGAAATGTTTCTGTTGGAAAATGTCTTCTAGGAATACCTGAAGTGACCTAGTGGTTTAAAATGGTCAAAATGACCATTTGCTTTATTTATTCTTATTTGATTTCTTTGTCTTTGGATTTTATTTGTAAAAGGGTCTAGATGATGTTGTATTCATCTTTAAACCATTTCACAACATTTAGAACAATCAAGCATGGCATAAACACTCAAATCTATACTAATGCAAACACACATGCATTCATATTTATTTTCTTAATAAAAGTTTTTGTTAACCCTAAATTGGGTGATTAGGATTGGATAAACTTGATTAGAAGTTTTGGGGTGTTACATAAAGGCGCGGCACGGGGCGGGTTAGGATGGTCAGGCACGTGCGGTGCTCTGCGCGGAACCGGCGGCATTCGAGACGGTGCACGGGGGCTATGTGTCGCGCGGCGGCAAACGGGGGTGTCTGGGAGCTAGCTATGATCATGGAAAGTGTGTGCACGCACGGAGAGGGCGAGTTACGGCATGGGCAAGCTGGTCGGTTGCGGCGCTCTAGCATGCTCTTGGCACGGCACAGAGAAACTGGGCACGACTATGCTGGGGCGGTCCATGGTCTGGCTGTGGTCAAGGGCTAGACAGGGGTGGCGGTGGACGGTGCCGTGCCTCCTGGACATCATGGACGCGGGCGGCGATCGCTATGGAGAGCGGTCCATGGTCGGCCGGCGATGCACTGGCGCAACAACAAAGAGGGGGCGCGTGTTTGGTGCTACTAGACAAAGGGGGAGACAGGGGGAGTGCAATGAGGGCAAGTGGTCGAGTGATCACTGCTCAAACAGTGAAGTTAGGCAGTGGTTTAAATTGTCTCTGCAAGGTGTTCGATTAAATGGCTGCAAGAATTGAAATTTGAAATTTTTGAATGAAACTTGGTGGGTGTTTTGATCTTATGCTTGAGTGTCTATGGTTGCTTGGAAAAGTCAAGGTGAATTGATCTGAGTGGTTTTTGCAAAGGTGATCTTACCATATGAACTTGATTCAATTTTGAATTGTCTTTTAAATAGATTTGAAAATAGTTTCTATGAGTTTGTAAAGTGGGCTTGGGTTCATTTTTACTTGGTCTAGCAAGGGGTGAAAAGCAATGGAAATGTTTCTATTAGAAATCCTTTGCTAGGAACACTCAAAGTGGCCTAGTGGTTAACTTTGGTCAAAATGACCATTTGCTTATTTGATTCATATTTGATTTCTTTTTCTTTGGATTTGGTTTGTAATCGGCCTAGATGATGTAGTATTCATCTTTAAACCATTCCTTATCATTTGTAGCAATCAAACATGTCAATTGCAATCAATTCTACACTAATGCAAAACACACATGCACTCATATCCATTTTAATAATAAAAGTTTTTGTTAACCCTAAACTTGGTGGTTAGAACTTGATAATCTTGCTTAATATTTTTGGGGTGTTACAATGAGACACTTGTGGCAAATGTGGTCCCATGCCAACATTGCATGGGCTATAGACCTATTTGGGCTGGCTAGAAACTCCTTCATCAACTTGTGGTTCTGTGCCTTAGCACTTGGCCAACATGATCCCACCTAGTTGCTACATCTAAGTTTGAGAGTGCTATGCAAAGCAATGACATACACCTGTGGCATATGTGGGCCCATGCAAACTTTGCATGGGATCTTGCTCATATTATCTGTCTACAAAACCCCTTCATCAACTTGAGGTTGTATGAATCATCACTTGTATAACATACTCCTAACTAGTTGTTAGAGCTTTGTATAAATCTGCTATGCCAAGACATGATGAGACACTTTGTGGCAAATGTGGGCACATGCCAACATTGCATGGGTTATAGACCTATCTGGGCTGGATAGAAACTCCATTATCAACATGTGGTTCTATGCCTCAGCACTTGGCCAACATGATCCCACCTAGTTGCTACATCTAAGTATGAGAGTGCTATGCAAAGACATGACACACACATGTGGCAGATGTTAGCCCATGCCAACATTGCATGGGCTATAGACCTCCCTGGGCTGTCTAGAAACACCTTCATCAACTTCTGGTTGTATGAGTCATCACTTGGATAACATGATCCTACCTAGTTGATAGAGCTAAGTATAAGACTACTATGCCAAGACATGATGAGAAACTTTGTGGAAAATGTGGGCCCATGCCAAGATTGCATGGGCAATATACCTCTCTAGGTTGGCTTGACACTACTTTGTCAACATGTGGTTATGTGCCTCATCACTTGGCCAACATGATCCCACATAGTTGATACATCTAGGTTTGAGAGTGCTATGCCAAGCCATGATGAGACACTTGTGGCAGATGTGGTCCCATGCAAACATTGCATGGGATGTAAACCTCTCTAGGATTTCTAGAAACACCTTCATCAACTTGTGGTTGTATGAGTCATCACTTGAATAACAAGATCGTACCTAGTTGATAGATCCTAGTGTAACACTTCTATGCCAAGACATGATGAGATACTTTGTGGCCAATGTGGGCCCATGCCAACATTGCATGGGATATAGACCTCTCTAGGTTGGCTAGAAACTCCTTCATCAACTTGTGATTGTCTACTTTGCAATCGGCCAACATGATCCCACCTAGTTACTACATCTAAGTATTAGAGTACTATGCAAAGCCATGACACACACTTGTGGTAGATGTGGGCCCATGCCAACATTGCATGGGATCTAGCTAATATCTAAGTTGTCTAGAAACAGCTTCATTAACTTGTGGTTGTATGATTCATCACTTGGATAACATGATCCTACCTAGTTGATAGATCTAAGTATAAGATTGGTATGCCAAGATATGATGAGGAACTCTGTGGCAAATGTGGGCACATGCCAACATTGCATGGGCTATAGACCTCTATTGGTTCGCTAGAGACACCATTATCAACTTAGTGGTTGTGTGAGTCAACACTTGGCCAACATGATCCCACCTAGTTTCTACATATAAGTATGAGAGTGCTATGCAAAGACATGACACACACGTGTGGTAGATGTGGGCCCGTAGCACACCAATTTTCTAACAATTGAAATGCTACACAATAAATAAGGATTAAGGCTACCATATACATGTATTTATTGCATTATAATTATATCATGCTCATGTCACCATGCCACATTGCATTTGAGCATCATATAAAACCCCCTTTCATTTGGTTCTTTCCCTCATTATGCATTTGCCTATTAATTGTTTTTGCTTCTTGATATATTTATTTGATTCTTGATATATTTTTAGATGCCCAAATTGAGTTGGGGGCATATCTTTTAATCCATCCTTTCACTAACATGACACCACATATTAATCTTGGTGCAGATCTACCACTTAGTACATATGGGCTCTCTTTTCATTTGACTTGTGTTTAAATTCTACCCATATGATATTAAGTGAGCTCCTTTTAATCTTGCGATATTCTATAATGCCACATGCACTAGGCTCTATGCTTGTTGTGGCATGAGATATAGTACTCTATGTGAGCTTCCATTCTATCCACATTCCTTTTGGGTTTGTCTTATTTTGAAATTGCTAAAACTTATCAACTTATCCTTTGCCCTAGCTACACCTCTTGTGGTTTCCCTTTAATGCTCTTTATGCTCACATGTTTTCATGCACAACTTTTTGCCACATGAAATATAAGTGGTTCCCTAATCTTGTGTCACCCGTTTTAATTACTTCCCTAAATTCTTTTTATGAAATCCCTTCTAAGCTAAACCTAGTTGTAGGTGCCTCACACATACACACAAAACCTACACCTACCATGTATGCATGCAAATGCACACACACACCTCATGATGAGGACATCCCTACAGTTACACCAACCCCAAATCCTAATGATGATGTTCCAATTGCAAAGAAAGATCAATCCAATGAGATAAGGATTGGACCAATCACAAGAGCTCGTGCTAAGCTACTAGAACAACAGGTGAACTTGTTTCTTAATGAACCTGGTGTTTTAATTAATGAGAATTTTATAATACCTAAGTCTTTGAATTATTGCATGATTAGGTACTTAGGAGAAGAAGGCGTAGCACGGAGCGAGGAGCTAATGGAGCATGGCATGTTGATCAATGAAGAATGCGCGAGGGAGGAGAGGGAGGAAGCGCAATGAGCTGTCCAAGATGAAGATCAACACACTAAGGGACTTCTCTGTCGTGGCAGAGAAATGCACCGTTTCTGCCATGGCAGGCTGCCGCGGTAGGAAAACCGAGTCCAGCTCTGCCATGACAGGCTGCCGCGACAGAGAAACCGGCTAAGAGTCTGCCACGGTAGAGAAAATTGAGGCCGAACCTTTTTGGGTCGGTTTTTATCAAGTTTGGGTAGGACCAACTCGGGTTCCCCCTTAGGTCGCCACCCCCCTGAACTCATAAATAGATGGGGGCGCGATAATTAGGGTTTTAGACCATGTTAAAATATTTTGGAGTTGTTTCTTTCATAGAACCTCTGGAATTACCCTGTATTTGAGTTCTACAACTATAATTGAGTGTGATATATTGTTCCATTGGGAATTAGTAGATTGCATACTACCGTCCGTGGTCACGGCTACGTGCGCAAGAGCGTGGTGTTGTGAATATCCTACAAGTTTTGAGAGCTGTTGCATTGGCATCAGGATTCGAGCTGGGGAGTTCATAGCTACAGGATAGTTATCTATCATCCACCATCACCATCGACAGGTGCTTGCTGAGAAGATCGGGCCACCCCATACCATCTTGGTATCACATTTCCTCACTGCCTCGGTAAGCAATCCACAATCCACCATAGATTAGAGAGTGTTTTCATCCAATACAGAAAATAGCCCCACAAAAAGATTCACCATAGCCTAGATTACATCGTAGACGAGTAATAGTTGTTGGTCGTGCTCATCGTTTAGTCTACATCTAGATTTCCTTCTTCGTTTTTCCTCTGTTCAGTCGTTTCCACCACCTGTTTTCCACCGCCTCTAGCAGATCCGATCATACCAAGGAGTCCCTGTGTTTACTCCTAGCCGAGTCGGTTTGCATTAATAAAAAAATTGCCTTACTGATCTTTGTCGCGGCACGGAAACAACTCGTTTCTCTGCCACGCAACCGAGTCCGATCTAGACTTCTGTCATGGCACGTTTTTCCTGCCGCGTGTGCCTGCCTGCCGCTGCTCTGCCGCGATATGTTTTCTGCCTGTTTTTCTGCCGCGGCAGGATTTGTTCTACCATGGCACGATTTTGGCCAGTTTTTCTGCCACGGCAGGAAATTGTTACAAAGTGTGAAATTGCACTTTTCCTTCAACCTTAGCCACAACCATTCTATTATATAGGTGTAGGAACTTGCCCACTGAGACTAGTTTCCGCTCCTACAGGCTGCTCTTAGGATTTTGGTGTTGTTCTTTGTAATTTGGCTGTGTGTGGTATATAATCAAAAAAAAAGAAAAAAGAAAAATAGCAAAAGAAAAAGCAAAAAGAGTTATACAAAAGAAAAAGAAAATAGTGCAAAATAGAATTTGAGCAAGAGGCCTAGTGATATTTTTGTGCACCGATAGATTGAGCAATCTTGTGCCTGTTTACTTTGAGCTTTGCTAGTGTCTCTCGAGAGTAGTGCAACACCCTTCATAGTTGCATTGCCATGTTTTTCTCCACGTGTGTGTTTCTTGGGTTTTTGTACGATCAGCACTAGGACTTTTTTGTGGTGTAGATAGGATACCATACCTATAGCTCCACCATAAATAACATGTGTGCCTACGATTGTTCTCTATACCTTTGATATTCACTTCATCACATCAGTGCATCAGTCTTTGATTTCGTTTGGTAGAGCATCTCTATTCACTTTGGAATGGAAAGATCTCCTTTCTTGTCAGTTGTGAGTGAGTTGTGAGAGTTTCCACCATACTGATTTTGATTTTTGGACTAACCTACTAATCATGTCTTTGAGTGATGATAGATGAAGTTGTGTCACAGAAAAACAACTTGAGGAGCTTGTTTCTTGGCGTGAGTCTGTTGATAGAAATATCACCGACATACAAGATGATGTGGAGAATAATATTGGCACCATCAATAATATTCAGACTCAGCTGACGGCAATGAATGTAAACTTTGCCACCTTGCAGCTTTCCATTGAGGCTATTCAAGCGACACTACAGCCCAGACCTGCACAACAACATGATGATGTGTTTGAGGACTTTGATGAGGGTAGTGCGAATGATGCTGCCCCACATCGTGGCAGGGGACATGCCAATCCCCCTACACATGCGACTGCCCCTCTGTATTCCCGTGGGTATGCTCCTATTGGACTTGCTCGGCGTGTTTACAATCCAGCTGATGATAGTTTGGGCAAACCCAAGTTCTCAATTCCTTCTTTCAATGGCTTGCTTGATCCTGAAGATTATATTACTTGGGAGTTGAAGATTGAGAACCTCTGGCATTTGTTTGATTACCCAAAAGACAAGAAGGTCAAGCTTGCAGCATCAGAGTTTGATGGTTATGCTTTGCGTTGGTGGGATGCTATTGTGCAGAATAGACGGAACGACAATGAACTTCCTATGAGGGATTGGCATGAGATGAAGGCCATCATGGCGGATCGTTTCGTTCCCTCCAATTATTTGCGCCCCGTGTTTTACAAGCTAACATAGTTGAGGCAAGGAACAATGACAGTTGATGAGTACTACATGGAGATGGAGATGCTTATGTAGCATGCTAATGTTCGTGAATCACAAGAGATGACAATGCAGCGTTTCCTCAACAATTTGAAGCTTCAAATCAAGAGCATTGTGCGTTATCACAAGTATGAGACAATGAACGAGTTGTTGCACCATGATAGAGAGGTCGAATCCCAGTTGGCTGAAGAGGCGAAGTCACGTGCTTGTTTTCCATCTTCCAGCAGATTTTCGGCCAGATCTACACCTCCTACTGTCACACCACCAGCTGCTGCTCCTTTTACACCTTCGGCCAAGCCAACAAGTACACCTTCGTTTGGTTCTAGTGCTCAGAAGCCCGCTGATCCTACTTCTAGCTCGGATTCCAACATGTCTAATGCACGTACTCGCGATGTAGTGTGCCATACTTGTGGAGGTATAGGGCACTACAAGAAGGATTGTCCAAACAGCAAGGTTCTGTTTGTTAACGAACAAGGCAAAGTAGAGAGTGGAGATGAAGCCTCTGATGATGATGTTGATGATGGCGAGGATGGTGATGATGCGTATCCTGAGCGTGCACCAACTATTGTTGTATCTTCACGTATACTTAGTGTGCAACCGGTTGAGGAATCTCACGTTGCAACTTGTTCCAAACAAAAGCTCCAGTTGGACCTAACAAGGCTTGCAAGGTCATTATTGATGGAGGTAGCTGTAGAAATCTTGCAAGTAAAGAATTATGTGCCAAGCTGAATTTGACATATTTGCCTCATCCAAAGCCATACTAAATACAATGATTGAGCAACCATGGTGAGATGAAGGTAAATCATATGGTACGTGTGAATTGTCAAATAGGGCCATACAAAAATTCTATTGATTTTGATGTGGTTCCTATGACTGTTTGTCATCTACTATTGGGTCGGCCTTGGCTTTATGATCGCCATGTGCAACACAATGGCCGAGCCAATACATATCACTTGGAATTCAAAGGGAAGAAGATTACTATGCAGCCAATGACACCACAAGATATTGTGAATGATTCTCACCAGAAGATAGAGGTGAATTTGAAGGAAGATCCTATAGCTCGGTGAGATTGTGTGACAGTTGTTCCTGATGTAGTCGAGCCTAAATTGAGTGACATAACAAAAAGTGAGAGAGTGCCTAGTTTATGGGTATTAGCCACCAAGGAAGATATGAGAGAATTTCGTGAGGATCCTACAACCATGCCACTTGTGCTCATGTATAAAGGCGAGGTATTGGTTTCTAATGACATGACCCCTGTTTATCTTGGTGTCTCTTCTGTTTTGCAGGATTTTGGGGATGTGTTTTCCAGAAGATGTACCCGCAGGCTTGCCTCCATTGCGTGGTATAGAACACCAAGTGGACTTGATTCCTGGCGCCACACTTCCCAGCTGTGCACCCTACAGGACCAATCCCGAAGAAACTATGGAGATACAAAAGCAAGTACAAGCATTGCTGGATAAAGGGTACATTCGTGTTTCTCTTAGCCCTTGTGTTGTTCCTATTATTTTAGTGCCTAAGAAAGATGGCACATGGCGCATGTGTGTAGATTGTAGAGCGATTAATAACATCACTATTCGATATTGTCATCCTATTCCACGCTTAGAGGATATGCTAGATGAATTGAGTGGTGCTGCTGTTTTCTCTAAAATAGACTTGCGTAGTGGTTATCATCAAATTAGGATGAAATAAGGGGATGAGTGGAAAACTGTTTTCAAAACAAAATTTGGCTTGTATGAGTGGTTAGTCATACTATTTGGTCTTACTAATGCACCTAGTACATTTATGCGATTAATGAATCATGTTTTGAGAGATTTTATTGGTTGTTTTGTGGTTGTTTACTTTGATGATATACTTATATACAGCCACACCGAAACTGAACATTGCAATCATATTCGACGAGTTTTGCAAGTCTTGCGTGATTATAAATTGTATGCTAATCTTGAAAAGTGCACATTTGCAAAAGATAAGGTCATATTCCTAGGATTTGTTGTATCTAAGAATGGAGTAGAGGTAGATCAATCTAAAATTGAATCAATTCAGAATTAGCCTACTCCCATGAATGTAAGCCAAGTGTGTAGTTTCCACGGCTTAGCTGGTTTCTATAGGCGCTTTGTGAAAGATTTTAGCACCATTGCTCCACCTTTGAATGATTTGACAAAGAAAGGTGTTCCTTTTGTATGGGGGCCCAAGACATTGCATTTGACACATTGAAACGTTTGCTTACTTCTGCACCATTACTTGCATTACCTGATTTTTCGAAGCAATTTGAAGTTGAATGTGATGCTAGTGGTATAGGCATTGGTGGTGTTTTGATGCAAGAGGGTCGTCCTATAACATATTTTTCTGAGAAACTGACTGGTGCTCGCTTGAATTATTCTATCTATGATAAAGGATTGTATGCACTTGTCAGAGTACTTGAGGATTGGCAACATTATTTGTGGCCAAAGGAATTCATCATACATTCTGATCATGAAGCATTGAAATACTTGAAAGCTCAATCAAACTTGCATAGAAGATTAGCTAAATGGGTTGAGTTCATTGAGTCTTTTCCTTACATCATTAATTATAAGAAGGGAAAAGAAAATGTTGTTGCTGATGCTCTATCTAGGAAGAACATGCTATTAACCAATCTTGATGTTAAAATTCCTAGATTAGAAGCTATTTGTGCACTTTATGCAACTGACCATGATTTTGCTGAACCATATCGTTTGTGTGCTCTTAGAAACGTATGGGATGAGTATCATATACATGATGGGTATTTGTTTCGAGCGAACAAACTATGTATTCTAGAATCGTCGTTGCGTTTGTTCTTAGTGCAGGAATCACATGATGGTGGTTTGATGGGTCACTTTGGGCATGAGAAGACATTGCTTATGCTTGCTGATCTTCTATTGGCCCAAGATGAGGCGTGATGTGTACAGATTTGTGAGCCGATGTATCACATGCCACAAGTCGAAATCTAAGCTGAAGCCTCACGGTTTGTATACACCTCTCTCTGCACCGACTACTCCATGGGAAGAAATTAGTATGTATTTTGTGCTAGGTCTACCTAAAACTCAGAGAGGTCATGATTCTGTATTTGTGGTAGTGTATAGGTTCTCTAAGATGGCTCATTTTATTGCCTGCCACAAAAGCGTCGCATGTTGCTAACCTGTTTTTAGGGACATCGTGAGATTACATGGAGTACCTAAGACGATTGAATCTGACCATGATGTGAAGTTCATCAGATAAGTTTGGAAGACCTTATGGGGAAGCTAGGAACGAAGCTGCTATTCAGTACTACATGCCATCCCCAAACAGATGGTCAAACGGAGGTAGTGAATCGAACATTGTCACAGCTGCTAAGGACTATGATAAAGAAGAATATGCAGGAGTGGGAAGAGTGTTTGCCACATGTTGAGTTTGCCTACAACAGGGCCGTGCATTCAACTACTTAGCTTTGTCCTTTTGAGGTGGTGTATGGTTTCAAGCTATTGACACCACTTGATATGTTGCCTCGGTCATTACATGAGAGAGTTGATATGGAGGCATCAAAACGTGCTGATTATGTGAAGAAAATACATGAGAAGACTCGGGAGGCTATTTGTAACACCCTCGAATCATCCCTATGCAGACTTTAGCGCTTCCCGCCAAAACCGCATAGAAACGATTCAAGGACGCCCACCAGGCACTTGCGTGCGGGCCGAAAACAAAGTAATACCATTACACATTAGTCCACGATGGAACCCACAGAACATTTATATACAACAACGACTCCATGAGTCAAGAATACAGATATACAGTACAAAGATCCAAATAACATTGAAAACGATACAACATCTGAGTACGGATAAGATGCAAATGGGGCTAAGAGCCCTGAAGAATAACCAATGACGTGCATAACCCTGCCTAGGCCAAGCCGGAAGGGTAACCCTGCTAACATCGTCGAACTTATACTTGCTAAACAAAAGGGGTGTTGACAAAGGGCAAAGGAAAAAGAGAGCGGTCAATACTGGGGCTAGTACACGGCGAGGCTAGAATTCGGCGGCTCTCGCCTACATAGGTATGGTGGGCTGAAGCGGCAACGAAGCATGCACTAATCAACCTATAGAGACTCAATTCAACTATGGGTTATTAGAGAGGGATAAGAAAGACCTATTCGGGACCAACCTGATACTAATACCAATCATACCCATCCTGGTATTTCCCCCTCGAGACCAACCGAGGAAGTCAAACCAAGGAACTCATACAGTTGGCCGTTTTATTCATTCCATTATAGTTGCAGCACTTACTAGTCAGATATAGATAGCATGGGTCATCCTGATATCATAAGCAGTGGGTAGTTTTAGTTAACCATTCTGTTGTAGTTGCAATATTTACTAGTCAGATACAAATAGCATGAGACCTCCCAAAACCAGCAGTTGTTGGAACTTTTATTACTCATTCCATTGTAGTGAAACCGATTACTAGACATGTCAGAGTCAAATTTATAGCACTGCTTTAGTTATAGTTGTCTATGATCGAGATACTGTGCTCCAAGTCGTCCATAACCGCGGACACGGCTTTCAGAAAGATTTACCCTGCAGGGGTGCAGAAATAGCAACACATGCACGATCAACCTCGGAAAAACCAAATAAAAATCCAACGAAGCTTTCATGACAAAGCAATCATAGGATTCATAAAATATTTTAGGGGGCACTCCACTAAGCTACCCACAACGAAGTTGGCCAGCTCCAAGACAGACCCAGGGTTTGTCTCGATGGCAGTAAACGATTGGGACCCCGAAAGTGTGATTGGGCTTGTCGATACAGCGAAAACGTTCCACGATCTAAAACAGTACAGGTGCTCCACGCACAATCGTAAATAAAGCAATAAAACATGGCATAAGTACAGGATAGTAATAAAACCCAAACTAGTTTGTGGCCCCAAGAAATAAGAAATGAATCATGTCGGCGTATTGATGATGGGTACGCCATGAGGGGATCCTCGAGGCGTGCGGCAGAGAGGGGTGTGAGACGTATAGTGTTTCAGGACGGTGAGCACACAAGTTTCGAATCTGCTGGCTTTGGACGGATCCTACTCCTGCTAGCAATCCAGTAATACGGTAGAGCCGGAATATGGGTTACAAGGGTTCGCCTATGCCAGTTGAGATTGTGATTGTAAGGTGTTGCCCTAAAGGCTCTCCCTAGGACGGCTTATATAGATATCCGGCCTAGGGTTTACGGGAGAGACCTATCCGGCTACGTCTAAGAGTCGTGTCTTCGGATTGATGACAAGTATGCCATGAGGGGGTCCTCGAGGCGTGCGAAAGATATGGGTGTGAGACGTACGGTGTTCCGGGACAGTGCGCACACAAGTTTACCCAGGTTCAAATCCACTGGCTTTGGACGGATCCTACTCCTGCTAGCAATCCAGTAATACGGTAGAGCTAGAATATGGGTTACAAGGGCTCGCCTGTGCGAGTTGAGATTGTAGACTATTAAGGGTGCCCTAAAGGCTCTCCCTAGGGAGAATATCATTTTGTGGCCCGAAAGTTGGGGTGTCCAGGCAACGCGGTATCCAAGTTCCCTGAAATCATCCGCGATGACTACAGTTGGTGTGCCAAATACTCAGAGGGTCTTTTTCGGCACGAATTCGACTTTACGTTTCAATACAAAAAATCAGGCTAACAGCCGTCAAGTTGGGCCCCTTGTCAGTTCTCGGCGTTATGTCGCTCCTGTCACTCCCGTCGCTTAGGTGTCAATTAGGCTTGCAGCGTTGGCGCCTGTATCCATTACGCGTCTTCTTCTTCCCCGGAGCAGCAATATGTGGGGCGTCACAGCCATGGCGCGGAGCTGTGACGTGGACAAACCTGCTCGGCCCAGCTCTCCTCCTTGTAGGCTTGTAGAGTTGGCGCCTGCATCCATTACGCGCCTTCTTCCCCGGAGCGGCAATCTGTGGTCGCGGCCATGGCGCAGAGCTGGGACGTGGCGAAGCTGCTCAGCCCCGCTCTCCTCCCTATCCCGAGTCGAAGCTCGCCCTCACCGTGGACGCACCCATGGCACGGTGTGGGGACGAGAATTGGTTCCCGGTGAGATCTATCACCTTGTCGACCATGCTCGGTTCTGTTTTCCTCCTCTAGAATCCGAGCTCGCTGTCGCCGTGGTTGCACCCGCACCAATTCTCGAGTATGCAGCCAGAGACGCCTACATGGTATACGAGTTGTACAGTAAGCTCATTACCATGAAAGATGGGATGGTTAAGGAGGGGTTTTTCGTGAGAGAGCTATGTCCTGGTTGCAAGCTAGCCCAGGAGAAGAAGCACCAGGAGGACAAAAAGCGGTTTCAGGACGAGCAGGGATCTTGGGACGGTGGCGACATCAAGCGGTTGAAAGGGAAGCAAGTCAAGGATGACAACAAGTGGTGGTGATACATTATGTATTTGAACTAGATTTTAGTTTCTATTTTATTATGTGTGTGATACATTTAGTTACTTCAATACAAAATTTCTACCAATTTAACTTGTTTATGTATTTCTTGAAAATTATAATATAATTAAGCACTAGAAATATTTTGTAGTGTGCATGAGCATGATCAGTAAATATAATTGAACACTAGAAACTTTAAGGCACTCCATATAAAAGAGTATATTAATATAGAAGGTTAACCAGAGACACCACGGATATATTGTCTTACATGCCACACACAGGTAATAATTAACTAGAACAAAATAAAAGCAGGGGCTGCAGCAGGAGGCCGAGACACGAAGACGCCTAGCAGGGCAGGGGTTTATCAGCAGGAGGCAGCGACATCCTAGTTGATGGGATACAGGCCAGTCCTGACATACTCCCGGAGGAATTTTCCGTAGTCTACATGCCGCGCAAAGGTAATCAGCCTATGGCTTCTTCCTCCGTCTCTGCCAACGCCCTCCGCATGCTGGATCATGCTGTTGAGGTCCACGTTAATTGCTCTGCCATAGAATGGGCAAAACAGTCTCTCCCTATGGTGGAAACGGATTAGCCCACACCATAACTGCCTCAGCACGTAGCGGCTCTTGTTGTCCCTGGATACCTTGCTATCATCCACTTCATCATCATCCTCCTGTTGATTTTTAAGAACATAACATAGAACTCATACATATGATTGAATTGTATTACAACTCAAGAATTGACAACATGTATATGTAAGACAATATATCCATGGATATCAAACATAAAGCATCTCAGCAATAGTTGATCGGTTCATATATCATTTCATCTCAACACAATGACGAATAATTGCATTAGAGTGAATGTAGGATAAAGATTGCGGCCTCATAAGTTTCTTCAGGGACGGAGTCAGCGAACCAAGTAACAATTGCACAACCTGTAATGTTGTTGTACATCGCCCCAGGTTCACTAACTCATCCCTAAAAAAATATGACACCAATGTGGCTGCCTCTCTTTTTGGACAAATTTGAATCATGGGCCACAATAAGAAATTGAAATGTAATCGTACAAAACATTATTCAGGGATATACATAGTCAGGTACAAAAAAGCGTAAATATAGTAATTATAAATAAAAAACCAAACAATTAATCTTCAGGTGCATGTTAAAAATACTTATGATCAAAACCATTCATATACATATGCAGCATACCAATCATTAAAAGATCAGAAACAATTCAAGGATCATATATGTAGTTCCATATGAGAATAAATCTAAGGCCTCATAATTTGTTTCGGAGATGAAGTTGTCAAACCAAAGTACCAACAGCACAACCTATATTGTTTGTGTGTATTGCTGCCTCAGGTTCACCAACCCATCCCTAAAACACGATGTCGTCATATGTGTCTCCCCTTGAACTCTTTTGGGGCAAATTTCAATCATCGGCCTCGGTGACAAACTAAAATGTAATTATTATACACTGAATGCATGGAATAGGTAATTAGAATATCATAGTTCTATGAATGTAGAATAAAGATTAAGTTCTCATAAGTTTCTACAGGGACGGCGTAAGTGAACCAAGTAACAATTGCACAGCCTATATTGTTCTTGTACATCGCCCCAGGTTCACTAACTCGTACCTGAAAAAATCTGACACCAATGTGTCTGCCTCTCTTTTGGGGCATTTGAATCATTGCCCACAATAAGAAATTGAAATGTAATCATACAAAAAATTATTCAGGGATATACATAGTCAGGTACAAAAACAAGCCTAAATATTGTAATTATAAATAAAAACCAAACAATTAATCTTCAGGTACATGTTAAAAGTACTTATTATCAAAACCATTCATATACATATGCATCATACCAATCATTAAAAGATCAGAAAAAATTCAAGGATCATATATGTAGTTCCATATGACAATAAATCAAGGGCATCATAATTTGTTTCAGAGATGGAGCTGGAGAACCAAAGTACCAACAGCACAACCTATATTGTTTGTGTGCATTGCTGCCTTAGGTTCACCAACCCATCCCTAAAACACGACACCATCATAGGTGTCTCCCCTTGAACTCTTTTGGGGCAAATTTCAATCATCGTCCTTGGTGACAAACTAAAATGTAATTCTTATACACTATGAATGCATGGAATAGATAATTCAAATATCATAGTTCTATGAATGTAGAATAAAGATTGCGGCCTCATAAGTTTCTTCAGGGATGGAGTCAGTGAACCAAGTAACAATTGCACAACCTGTAATGTTGTTGTACATCGCCCCAGGTTCACTAACTCATCCCTGAAAAAATCTGACACCAATGTGTCTGCCTCTCTTTTGGGACAAATTTGAATCATTGGCCACAATAAGAAATTGAAATGTAATCGTACAAAACAATATTCAAGGATAAACATAGTCAGGTACAAAAACAAGCCTAAATATTGTAATTATAAATAAAAACCAAACAATTAATCTTCAAGTACATGTTAAAAATACTTATGATCAAAACCATTCATATACATATGCATCATACCAATCATTAAAAGATCAGAAACAATTCAAGGATTATATATGTAGTTCCATATGAGAATAAATCAAGGGCCTCATAATTTGTTTCAGAGATGGAGTTGGAGAACCAACTTACCAACATCACAACCTATATTGTTTGTGTGCATTGCTGCCCCAGGTTCACCAACCCATCCCTAAAACATGACACCATCATACGTGTCTCTCATTGAACTCTTTTGGGGCAAATTTCAATCATCGGCCTCGGTGACAAACTAAAATGTAATTCTTATACACTATGAATGCATGGAATAGATAATTCAAATATCATAGTTCTATGAATGTAGAATAAAAATTGCAGCCTCATAAGTTTCTACAGAGATGGCGTCAGCGAACCAAGTAACAATTGCATAGCTTATATTGATCTTGTACATGGCCCGAGGTTCGCTCACTCATCCCTGAAAAAATCTAACACCAATGTGTCTGCCTCTCTTTGGGGAAATTTGAATCATTGTCCATAATAAGAAATTGAAATGTAATCGTACAAAACAATATTCAGGAATATGCAAATGCATCATACAACGCATTCATAGTTCAGAAACAATACAACGATTATATATCTAGGTTCCATATGAGAGAAAAATTAGGGCCTCATTTTTTCAGCGATGGAGTCGGAGAACCAAAATACCAACAGCACAACCTATATTGTTTATGTGCATTGCTGCCTCAGGTTCACTAACCATCCCTAAGAAAACGACACCATCAGATGCCCTTGCACTATTTTGGGGCAAAATTGAATCATTGGGCTTAGTAAGGAATAGAAATGTAATGTCATAGGCTTGCTGTGTATCGAAATCAACACTCAACTAGCAAACTCAACTAGATGGCAAATGAGCAGATTGGGGTTTTGTGACTAGATGAATTGGGGTTTTGTGACTAGATGGGAGATCCATCAAACAACCGATCGAATCATATATATACTACCCTACTTCAAGTGCAAAAGAATCAGTGCACGATTGAGCAAATCCTATGTATGACCAGTGAAAACTGCGGTTGCGACTAGAGAAGCTAGCAATGTAGTACCTTGGACTCCTCATCAGGGACCTCCTCCTCGAACTCATTCTCCACGATTGCGTCAAAGATTTCTTGTACGGCGATGAGGTCGTTGATGTAGATCACCGGATTGCCTCCGTATGCCGCCTGCCCCCCATCTAGATCTACCGCTGGTACCACGATGTTGTCGGCCACCTGCTGCTCGGCGGCGACGACTACCACCTTCTGCTCGGCGGCGACGGCAACCACTTGCTGATCGGCGGTGACGACTAGCACCTGTTGCTCGGCGCCGACGGCTACTAGCTGGACGGATGAGCTCGCACCCTCGACATCGCGGCGACGAGCGGTGTTCGTGCCCAGAGAAGACGCCTCCGCCTGCTTGGCGACGACCGAGCCATCTGCTGCTGCACCTTCAACTGGCTTCACCTCCGGCTCATCTCCACGTGTACGCTTCATGGCAAACCAAGGGAAGGAGGTAGTGCAAGCGAGGGAGCTTCGGCGCACGCGGCAGGTGTATATTGCGGTCTTGGGACTAGACAGACTGGGGGGAAATGACACAAGCTCAAGAAGGAGAAGGTCGAGGGGGTTATAAACACTGGACCGTTTGTAGTCCTTGAGTGGACATGTGTGGTGGGCGGGGGGCTACCACGATCTCCACCCTTTTTTCCGTTCCCTTTTTTTGAAATAGCCACGATCTCCACTTTAGAGCTGCATTGAAAACACGCTCATGGGAGACCTCGATTCCACTGCATGCAAGTGGTGTGGAACTCATTTCTAGCAACGTTAGATCTACTTGAGGGAGGCCCTTGACTCATGGAAGTTACTAGCGGTAGGGCCCAGTTGGAAGTGAGATTGAGAGCGCTGCGTAAAAATGGGATATGTCTTATTAAAATCAAGTGGCAATAAATTGTAGTGTCCCGTCGACAACCATGCACTCGATGACCCTGTTGCCCTGTGCGTATGTTGTAGTAGCAGTAGTAGGCTTTTCAGACTTGATTAAACATGACATGACCGCTCGATGACTTTTTCCATGCACGACATCGTGTTCCTTCTTGTAGAAGTCTCACGGAGGGAGACGCCCGTGCTGTCTCACGCTGTACTATGAAGGGCACGACGTGTGCAACGATCATCGTTGGATCGCACAGAATCAATGGTTGGTGCGCACTATCCGCGTGACAACTGTGACAACCAATCAGGGAGTAGCAGACAGGGTGAGCACAAGTTTGGGCTTCTACGAAAGATAGAGAGAGAGGGGGCAAACTAAGTAGTACCACATAAAACCAAGGGCAAAACTGAGTAGTATAAAAATGGAAAGTGTCTTGTAAAATGAAATACATCGTGGAATACATAAAATTATGCCAAGATAGATCCACTAGAGTTCATTGGATGTGTGTTCTTCTCATGAACCACACATGGATCCACCGGTGTCATTGCATGTCTGTTCCTCTAAACAAACCACATAAGGATCCACTAGTGTCATTGCATGTCTGTTCTTTTCATGAACCACACCCAGTGTCATTGCACGTGTGTTCTTCTAAACAAACCACATAAGTCATTGCATGTCTGTTCTTTTCATGAACCACACCCAGTGTCATTGCATGTGCGTTCCTCTAGACAGACCACATAAGGATCCACCTGTGTCACTGCATGTTTGTTCTTTTCATGAACCACATAAGGATCCACCAGTGTCATTGGATGTGTGTTCTTCTCATGGACCACACATGGATCCACCGATGTCATTGCATGTCTGTTCTTTTCAATGAACCACAACTAGAGTCATTACATGTCTATTACTTCCATAAACCACACATGGATCCACCGCTGACATCGCATGTCAGTTCTTTTCATGAACCACACCCAGTGTCATTGCATGTTAGTTCTTTTCATGAACCAAATAAGGATCCACCAGTGTCATTGCATGTTTGTTCTTCTCACAAACCACATAAGGATCCACCAGTGTCATTGCATGTCTGTTCTTCTCACAAACCACATAAGGATCCACCAGTGTCATTGCATGTCTGTTCTTTTCATGCACCACACCCAGTGTCATTGCATGTGTGTTCCTCTAGACAAACCACATAAGGATCCACCGGTGTCATCGGATGTGTTTTCTTCTAATGAACCACACATGAATCCACCGGTGTCATTGCATGTATGTTCTTTTCATGAACCACACCCAGTGTCGTTGCATGTCATTTCTTTTCATGAACCACATAAGGATCCACCAGTGTTATTGCATGTATGTTCTTCTCACAAACCACATATGGATCCACCTAGTGTCATTGCATGTCTGCAACTTTCATAAACCACACCCAATGTCATTGCATGTGTGTTCCTCTAGACAAACCACGTAAGGATCCACCAGTGTCACTGCATGTGTGTTCTTTTCATGAACCACATAAGGATGCACCTGTGTTATTGGATGTGTGTTCTTCTCAGGAACCACACATGGATCCACCGGTGTCATTGCATGTATGTTCCTCTAAACAAACCACATAAGGATCGACCAGTGTCATTGCATGTCTGTTCTTTTCATGAACCACACCCAGTGTCATTGCATGTGTGTTCTTTTAAACAAACCACATAAGGATCCACCAGTGTCATTGCATGTCTGTTCTTTTCATGAACCACAGCTAGAGTCATTGCATGTATGTTACTTCCATAAACCACACATGGATCCACCGGTGTCATTGCATGTTTCTTCTTTTGATGAACCACGCCCAGTGTCATTGCATGTCAGTTCTTTTCATGAACCACACCCAGTGTCATTGCATGTCAGTTCTTTTCATGAACCACATAAGGATCCAGTAGTGTCATTGCATGTCTATTCTTCTCACGAACCACATAAGGATCCACCAGTGTCATTGCATGTCTGTTCTTTTCATGAACCACACCCAGTGTCATTGCATGGGTGTTCCTCTAGACAAACCACATAAGGATCCACCAGTGTCACTATGTGTCTATTCTTTTCATGAACCACACATGGATCCGCCGGTGTCATTGCATGTCTATTCTTTTCATGAACCACACCCAGTGTCATTGCATGTCAGTTCTTTTCATGAACCACATAAGGATCCACCAGTGTCATTGCATGTCTGTTCTTCTCACAAACCACATATGGATCCACCTAGTGTGATTGCATGTCTGTTCTTTTCATAAACCACACCCAGTGTCATTGCATGTGTGTTCCTCTAGACAAACCACATAAGGATCAACCAGTGTCACTGCATGTCTGTTCTTTTCATGAACCACAGAATGATCCACCTGTGTCATTGGATGTGTGTTCTTCTCATGAACCACACATGGATCCACCAGTGTCATTACATGTCTGTTCCTCTAAACAGACCACATAAGGATCCACCAGTGTCATTGCATGTCTGTTCTTTTCATGAACCACACCCAGTGTCATTGCATGTGTGTTCTTCTAAACAAACCACATAAGTCATTGCATGTCTGTACTTTTCATGAACCACACCCGGTATCATTGCATGTGTGTTCCTCTAGACAGACCACATAAGGATCCACCGGTGTCACTGCATGTCTGTTCTTTTAATGAACCACATAAGGATCCACTAGTGTCCCTGGATGTGTGTTCTTCTCATGAACCACACATGGATCCTCCGGTATCATTGCATGTCTGTTCCTCTAAACAAACCACATAAAGATCCACCAGTGTCATTGCATGTCTTTTCTTTTCATGAACCACACCCAGTGTCATTGCATGTGTGTTCTTCTAAACAAACCACATAAGAATCCACCAGTGTCATTACATGTCTGTTCTTTTCATGAACCACATCCGGTGTCATTGCATGTCTGTTGTTTTCATGAACCTCACATGGATCCACCGGTGTCATTGCATGTCTGTTGTTTTCATGAACCACGTCAAGTGTCATTGGATCTCAGTTCTTTTGATGAACCACACCTAGTGTCATTGCATGTCAGTTCTTTTCATGAACCACATAAGGATCCAGCAGTGTCATTGCATGTCTGTTCTTCTCACAAACCACATAAGGATCCACCAGTGTCATTTCATGTCTGTTCTTTTCATGAACCACACCCAGTGTCATTGCATGTGTGTTCCTCTAGACAAACCACATAAGGTTCCACCGGTGCCACTGCATGTCTGTTCTTTTCATGAACCACACATGGATCCACCGGTGTCATTGCATGTCTGTTCTTTTCATGAACCACACCCAGTGTCATTGCATGTCAGTTCTTTTCATGAAGCACATAAGGATCAACCAGTGTCATTGCATGTCTGTTCTTCTCACAAACCACATATGGATCCACCTAGTGTGATTGCATGTCTGTTACTTTCATAAACCACACCTAGTGTCATTGCATGTGTGGTCCTCTAGACAAACCACATAAGGATCTACTAGTGTCACTGCATGTCTATTCTTTTCATGAACCATATAAGGATCCACCGGTGTCATTGGATATGTGTTCTTCTCATGAACCACACATGGATCCACCGGTGTCATTGCACGTTTGTTCCTCAAAACAAACCACATAAGGATCCACCAGTGTCATTGCATGTCTGTTCTTTTCATGAACCACATTTAGTGTCATTGCATGTGTGTTCTTCTAAACAAACCACATAAGTCATTGCATGTCTGTTATTTTCTTGAACCCCACCCGATGTCATTGCATGTATGTTCCTCTAGACAGACCACATAAGGATCCACCGGTGTCACTACATGTCTATTCTTTAATGAACCACATAAGGATCCACTAGTGTCATTGGATGTGTGTTCTTCTCATGAACCACACATGGATCCACCGGTGTCATTTCATGTATGTTCCTCTAAACAAGCCACATAAGGATCCACCAGTGGCATTGCTTGTCTGTTCTTTTCATGAACCACACCCAGTGTCATTGCATGTGTGTGCCTCCATACCAATCCCCTCTCCGGCAGCCACCCCCCCCCCCCCCCCCCTCCCATATCGCCATGGGTTCAAGGGGAGACGGCGAGGAAATGCGTCGTGACAACATGGATGGTGATTTCGATGTGAGTCGTCTCATCTCTATTTCTATCATGTGTGGCCAGTTATCTATTTTTTGAGCTAGATCTAATCTGTTTACTCATGCGTGTATGATGTGTTAGGCCAACCAGACGATGTATGACTCTGACTATCATGGTTTAGCGGATGAAGATAGTCCTCTAGTATGTAAACATGGATATGTGCCCGCTAAATTTGTAGCGTTCGAAGGACGAAACGCATGCAGGAGGTTTCTACGGTGTCAAGGACATCGTGCAATGATGCAAGGCGGAAGTTGCCGTGTTGTCAAATGGGTAGATCCAGAGTGGCCCAAATCGATGTAGAAAACGCTAGACAAACTATGGGAAATGATTGTCGAGTTGAAAGAATCTGTATTTAGCTCACTTCTTGACAGTGTTGAGATGAAGCTATGGGAACCAGTTGACACGACCAAGCATAAGCGAGATCTCAGGTGGGTGCAAGACAAGGTTAGGAAAGTCGAGAAGGAGAGGGACGCGGCGTTGGCCCTGAAGGCTAAAGCAGAGCAAGAACTGACTCAAGCAAGGAATGATCTCCACCAGGCCAAAGTCCTGCAGTTCACAACTACGAGTATAGACAAGTGCATGAGGAAAAATGCAGAGAAACAATTGAAGCTGTGCAAGGAAGATGCTAAAAGGAAGGATCGGACGATTCGATCATTGCTCTCGCAGGAAGATGCGCATCGTGCTAAGATTAGGAAGATCAAGGAGATGTGTGATAACTAGTTCTATTTATCTTAAACTCTGTGCCTTTTTAAGTTGTAATAGTTGTACTTGTTGACCTAGCGGTCTGAACTATTGGTCCCGGATTCCAGGGAGGAAAAAATTGCTCTGACCCTGCATTACTTCTTTTGTCTGACCCTGCATTACTTCTTTTGTCTGACCAATTCCCCTTGGATATTCCGCCCATCGCTTCGTCGTCCTCTTATACAAATAGGAGGCGCCACGGCGCGTCGCTTCGTCATCCATCCCCTCGCTCCCTCTCCAACCTCCACCGCGCTGCCATGGAGATGCCCGATCTGAACTTCTACGAGGCGGTGATGTTCACGAACTTCGACATCCTCGCGCCACCAGCCGCGACGGTGCCCCACGGATGGCGCATCAGCTCTGTCGGGGTGCTGGTGGCTCCGCCCCCTGGCCAAGCCGAGATGGAGAGCGAAATGGCGGCGCACCGCCGCCAGATGCCCGCGTTGAAGAGGGCGCTGCCCCGGTACACGGCGGCCAGCCCGTACTGGCCGGCGCTGTTCAAGAAGGAGCGGAAGGCCAAGATTGGAAACCGCATCGTTGATGGGCGCGTGGTGCACCGAGATATCCACAACCGAGAAGGGCGGGAGAGGTTCTGGTCCGTCCCTGGACAGACCATGTACACCGTCATCGCCGCCGCTCGATGCAAAGAGGTGCTCCGTCTCGCGAACAATGCGGACATCGTGGAGGTTCCGTCCGATAGGGACGAGGAAGCCGGCGGCTCGGAGGACAGTGGCAGCGGAAGTGAAATTATTGACTAGTGGTTGAATTAATGTAGGATGTGAAATCGCACCTTTGTTTAGAAGAATTTGAGGTTGAAGTAATGAAATGCCTCGATTTAGATCTCTGTCTCGATTAATTTGTGGAAGAATTTGTGATTTAGATCAATTACTGCCTCGATTTAGATCTTTGTCCTGGATTGGGAACGTGACCGTGGACCAAAGACACATTTTCTACTAGTGTATTCTAACATTGGTGGTTTGTTTAAACGTAATCTACATGGATTGTGCCGCATGCAAATGACACAACCAAAATTTATAAAGTGGAAGAACGTACACCCGGTTACTGGAGATCTGGGAGCTTTGCCAGATGCAGGGGATGCAGGAGCAGAGAGGCGGTGAGATAGACGGGCTCAAGATTATGCCAGAACGTGGTACCGATTTCCTCCTCATCTGGGCATTATCAGTGAGAACATTGTTGTTTATGTTGGCACGTCATTGTGCACCATCTGAAATAAGTTGCTACTTCGTGGAGTGTGGTAGCTTAAATAATTTATTCCTGCGCCACTTACATTCCGTCGTATTTGGAGACATCCTGCCCCTCAGCAATCGTGGAACCGGTGAATCCTTGTTTTTAGATAGCAGTGGCACAATCACAATTTCGGATTCAACTACTGACTCGGGCGTTTCCAAACCCTAAGTCGCGGTACATTTTACTTAGAGAACGTGGGTAGATTGTTTTGCCCAGCAACGTGCCACACACAGAGCAATCAGAATTTAACATAATTACATATATAGGTTCAAGTTCAACACATTACTATGCATCTTCATTGCCAGCAGCCTTCTTCTGCAGCCTGGGTGCCAAGCCTTCACGTCCACTGGCTTCTTCATTTCCTGCCTTCTTCCTCTTCCTCGGTGCCAATTTTCTTAGCTTCACGTACTCTGCATCGCCGGGACAATGGGCACCAGAATCGTGTCCAGCATCATCTTTCCACTCGTTTTTAATTTCTTTGGGCAGCAAAATGACATCTTTCCACTCGTTTTTAATTTCTTCGGGAAGCAAAATGACTGACCCGGCAGTCATGTTTCTAACCTTGCGGCGCTTCCTGTCAAAGAAACAAGACTGTTCCATAACTTCCCAATATCTACAGAGTAAATAAAAGAAAAATTACAATTCAGCACAAACATGCGAACCCCAAGAGACCTTTGCTTACCAGGAGCTAATTGGGTTCGAGGAACCACCCTGTCAAAGAATAGAAGGGCGACTCCCAGTTGCAGCAGCTTCCACATCCAGTACATCACATTTCAGCTCAAACAATGCAGCCCAAGCATACATTTTCATCAACCCAATTAGCTGACTATCACATGTTATTGGAACCATGATGCCACGTTCATCCATGAAGCTGAACTTTGCAGTCTGGTTCGGCCATAATTCAACATGATTACGCAGAGCAGCAACCATATCAGATATAGTGCAGATCTGCGCAGGAGCTTCTCCCATCGTGAAACAATTGTGTCCATACCTCTTGCCCTTAGAGTCGTACCTGTAGAGGACTATAGTAACCAGGTAAGGGGGTCCGCGCAGATCCCACTTGAAAGAAAATTGTGGACAAAATATGTTTGTCAGTGTTGGGATAACAAACAATTTGAGGTTCAGTAGCCAGCTAGCAGTTGTAATTAGTGTGAATAGCAAAGAGAAGGGTAGCTCACCCGCTTGTAGACAGAACTTCTTCTTTCTTGATAGTATCATCTACCATCCTCCGAGTTGCTCGACTCGTCGGCGGCGGAGGCGGGCTAGAGCCTCGCAACGGCGGCTACGACATGCGCCATTGGAGCTCGGGATCAGCGACTGGGCGTAGCAACTGGGCGCAGCAACTTGGCGCCAGAAGTCAAATGTCCGAAGGGATTGTCCTGCCTGGAGGGTGGATTCCGACGCCACCGGTGCTAGGGGAAAGCTAGGAATGGATTTGTGAAACTGGTCAACGCATCCAATCCACTTAGCTGCTCGGTTTGCCTAAGAGGTTGCCACGTTGGCGCTCGTGTCACGGACAGATGACCGACATGAGGGTCGCGACTGTCTACTTCATGGGGCAGTTTAACGGAATGTTTGCATTTGGCAGGGGTGAGATGAGTTTGCCTCGAAATGGCCCCTCTAAGTAGTTGGTGGCCCAACTTTTTGAAACGCGGTAATTTCAGGCAACTTAGGTACCGCCATGCACTGGCCTGCAAACTTTGGTACCGCAGACGAACAGACCCCTCCCTAGGATGTCTTATATAGATACCCGGCCTAGGGTTTACAGGAGAGATCTGTCCGGCTACGACTAAGAGTCGATAATAGAGTACATCTTGAACTACAAGTAACACTATTGGCCTATGTCGGTAAGTGTTCTAGGCCTTCCCGTAGCAGGACTAGACTCCGCCTTTTCTCCCTGACTGGGCTACCCGTGAAGCAAAGCTCTAACCCGAAGTTGGCCACCCTGGTCAGTGAGGAACTATGAGGATACCCGGAAAGTATATCCCCAACAACAGCCCCCAGAAGTCTCCAAGATTCAAAGTTGGATTCATCATCGTCTAGCTTGATCTTCGGCTTGCAGAATCTTGAAGGGTTCCTGAAACTTCAAAACAAAAAATACGATCCGGGTTTCAAAAATAAGTCGGACCTATCAACATGTTACTCGTATTTCTAGCTTCATTTTCAAACTAAACCGGAACTTGGTCTATGATGTCAACTGACACTGGTCATGGTCAAGTCATGTCATCTGACAAACATCCTGTCAGCACGACCGTTGGTGGGTCCACCGTTCGCGGAACCGAGGCGCCATTTCATTGCATACGCGGAGATCGAGGCGACGTAATCATCGCGTGGGTCCTTCCCAGTTCCTTCCATGACGCGTGGCGGTTACACAGTGTTGTTTGCGCAAATCTTGGCGCGGTTAGGTGGTTATAAGGGGTGAGGATTTCTTTTCCTCATCTTCACCTGTTCCCTTGTTGTTCCTTCTCCTCCACTTCTCCCTCGCGCACAGAGTTCTCCTGCCTCCCAGATTCCCAGCGCCGCCCCTCTAAGGTCACCGGCGCACCGGAGAAATGGCTTCCTCTTCATCATCCAGCTTGGCAGCAGCAGCGGCAGCGGCGGCGGTGACAGTAGCGGCAGAGAAGGAGAGCAACCAGGGGGGTTTGGATCCTGTGCCTCCTCGATGATGAGAAACTCTACGGCGTGGAGAGTGAAGATCTCCTCCGTGATGGTGAATGGCGGAGCGGTTCCGGCGAAACCATCCCCAACCCGCACGTCGGCGAGCGGGTACACTTCGGCACCCACCTCGACAGAGGGTTGTCTTTCCCTCCCTCGAAATTCTTTTCCGAGGTGATTGATCACTATGGCGTTCAACTTCATCATCTTCCCATGAGCTCCATCTTAGAGATGAGTTCTTACGCAGCTTTGTGCGAGGGGTATCTTGGCATTAGGCCGAGACTTACTTTGTTCCAGTATTATTTTCATGTCCGGAGAAACTCCATTACTGCCGGTAATCCTTACATTACCGGCACTATTAGTCTTTCAGTTAGAGGCGAGCGTGTTTATCCTTGTATTCTAGCTAGTGAGTCGGTCAAACAATGGCCGGCCACTTTCTTTTACCATAAGCATATTCCTGCTCCCGGCAAAGATACTGCTTTGCCGGCTTTCATCGATGGAGCGGCCATTGCCCAACCGTCTTGGAACGAGGCCCCTCCGGCTCTCAGTGACAATCTGATCCTTTCCAAGAGGCGGACCAAATACCTGATGAAGCACAAGGGCCTAAATGGGTCCGACTTAGTCTAGTGCTGGGTGTCATGTCGAATCCAGCCTATCTAGTACCACGGTGACCGACTGATGCATTCCATCACAGCGTCAAAACAAGACTCCCTCCACATCAGCCCCAATGCCCTGAAGCCACAGGACTACATAAGCCAGATTAACTGGCTGATTAAGGAGCAGATTGAGAGAAAGATTCCGGATGTGTCTCTAGACATGCACAGAGCGGAAGACCCTGTAGTTCCGGTAAGCTTTTAACAATAAACCCTTTTATGTGTTTCACCTTTTAAGTTGTTTCGCAATACTGAAATATATTTTTTTCAGCTTGACGACCTCCTCGAGTCGGAGCTGGCTCCTATCGAGGGATATCCTCCGGAGTTTTCTCAGGAGGAGGAACTGGTCCCACTGCCAGACATTGTGCCCAGGAAGCGCAAAGCTCTGACAGTGGCCGTCGGCACAAAGGAGGTGCTAGTTGTGAAGAGGTAACTTTCAACACAACTTCCGACTTTGTACTTTACTCGTAATTTCTTCCAAGATGTAATGTTTTCCATTATTTTACATTCGCAGAGCTAAGCAGCTCATCAAGGGCAAGGGGAAGGGAACTGCTTCGAAGCCCTTACGGCAGACGAAGCTGACTATGGCTTCTCCTGCCGCGGCTCCTCCGACTCCTGCCCCACAACCTTCTGCAACGTCGGTGATCACTCCATCGCCGGTTGTCACAGACGATCCAGGTCCTTCAACGGGGCCAGCGACCCTTGAGTCGCAAACTGACGCCACCATGGTTAGCTCAGAATTATATAAGGGTGAACCCTCTTCGGGTAATGATCCCTCGGCAGAGACTTTTGCCGAAAACCTCCTGAACAACCCGGGACTTGCCAAATTTGGCTTGTCTCAGAAATCTACGGAAGAAATCTAGCTTCTGGCCAAGCAATGCCTCGAGAGCCAAACTCTCTCTGCCGAAGAAGAAGCACAAGAAGCGGAGGACGTCAAGTACTCCGACCTTCTTGAACAAGTCCGCCTTCGCGACGAGGGACTCAGAGCTAGTGTGCTTCCACCACCTCCGGTTATTCCACATACCCTCGCCGAGAAGGTTACCACTGAAGTGAACATGTGCCTGAGCAAGCTCACACATGAACATCATGTAAGTCGGAATTCCAACTCACGTTTTTCTTTATTGTACTTTATATCATATCCTCTAGCTCCCAAGCATGAAGTATACAATCCGGGTTTATGCTTCCTTAGGATGCCAAAGAATGAACTAGTGTTTCCCCCAAGGCTCGTGCTGATATTTAATAACAATATTAGCCCGAGTCTGCAGTAGACTTCTGACTTTGGGTATTATGACTTACAGAAAGTTAACTCATATAACCAGGATTTGTTGAAGAATATTTGCAACAAGCGGAGAGAGATCAAGGCTCTCTGACTTGAAAATATCGAGCTGAAGGTTTCCAAGGATGAGGCCGAAGGTAAACTTTCTGAGACTCAAGCCTTATCCTGTATTTTCATAATCGAATATTTTTTGCTGAACTATTGTTCTTTTGTCTTGCAACACTGGTAAAACAGTCATGTGCTATGATTGAAGAGGCCGAGAACCTCAAAACCCTGGTGGTGGAGAATAAAGAACTTCGCCAAGAGCTGGATAAGCTCAAGGCAGATCATGAGAAGAGCATCGCTCAAATTCTCGAATCCACGTCCATGGCCACTGATGAACGTGATCGTAATATTGCGGCTCAAGATCAGAAAATCTCGGATCTCAACAATGAACTTTGTAGAGAGAAGGATCTTTCCGAGGCGCTCCGGGCTGAACTCTGGACTCTTCGAGAAGAGAAGACCAAAGTTGATGACGTCATCTTTGGTATGTTCCATCTCTCTGACTCATCTATATTCTTCGACTCTTTCAATGTCACATTTTCTTAACCATTTTTGTGTTATGTGTATAGGTCCTCTGAACTTGAAGGACTCCACCTCTGCCGAGCCTCGCACCCACCGGCTTACCCAAGTCGGTGATCTGCTTCATGACTTCCGCTAATCCATTGAGGATATTGGCGAAGCTCTCAAGGTTCTGGACATGCATAGTATGTCCAACTTTTAGGTGCAGGACAAAGCAAAAGAGATGCCGCAGCTTGTCCATGACTGGAACATGTCCTACGCGCGATCTGCGGCGTAGAACGCTCTCACCATGGTCATGAGCCACCATGGAAGCATGGAGATATGGCAAGTGACCAGAGGGTATTCTATAGTGGATGAAGACGGACAGGAGCAAAACATCAATGCCATTATGGACTCCTGTGCCGGATATGGATCTCATGTAGCTGACTTAACCAGTTACGACACTCCCTTCTTCATCCGTGTGGACATACCGCCCCCGCCTCCGGAAGAAGCAGCTGAAGTTTCCGACGATGAACAGACCGTATCGGATCTGAACATCTCGGAACGTTATCAGACCAAGGCCGATGCATCCAGCGAGCCGGCAGCGCCTACCTCTTCTCCTGCATCATAGATCATTAGAAAACAAATGTGTTATTCTGAAAAACATATTATGGATATGTAAATATGTAGCATGATACTTTTGGCTAGTGCTAAGTTTTAATCTATTCGGCACTTTTGGCTTTAAATTTTTGTGTGCCTGAAATGTTTACATAAGCACTTGTACTTTTTTGCCTATATTTATCATTTATCTGGCTTTCTGCCTCGTCCCTTCTGTGAGCCAGCTAAACCTTCTACACGGAAACTTTGCCGAGCAACAGAGCTCAAATGCTAAACCAGTTTAAACTCGGAAACAAAGCCGGCTACCAGTACCAACAATTCACTACTCGGAAAATACCCGCATCCGGCAACCAGACAAATAACCAAAGTATAGACTATGAAATTTAGAGTTATACCCGAAGGTAGCAGTTTTAGGATCAGAAATCTAAACCAGAACAAACATGAGCATAAAGTACTTTCAAGTATTCTGGGATTTTCGACTGTGACATGATCATTCGGAAATAAGATGGCAAAAACTTCTCAGAAAAACTTGAGGCAACCAAAACTTTTATTTCTCTCAGAACATGTACACATATATGATTACAAAGAAGGATAAACTAAGAATAAAAGGGACGTAGCTGAGAAATATTCCACGATCTGTCTAACTCATCCGGATTTGTACTGCCTCCATCTCTCTTTCTCTTCTTAGTAACAGGTCTTTCTTTGACTGGCCTCATATCAGTTAAGTATTACGAACCATTGTGCAATACTCGACTAACTAAAAAGGGCCCTTCCCATACTGGGGAAAGTTTGTGCTTTCTTTGTTGCACAAGCCGTAGAACCAAATCGCCTTTATTGAAAGATCTGTTTCTGACTCTCTGGCTATGATACTTGCGTAACTTCTACTGATAGGCTGTTTGAAAAGGAAATGGATGTCGCCTAGAGGGGGTGAATAGGCCTTTTAAAGTTATTACGGTTTAGGCTCTAATAAATGCAGAATAAAACTTAACGTTTAATTTATCAAGCCGAAACCTATATCCACTAGGTTCACTAAGTGCACCAACAACCTATGCTAAGCAAAGAAAATAATAAGGTGATAGCAAGATATAATACTTTAAGCATGATGGCTATCACAATGTAAATTGCATAAGTAAAGGGCTCGGTTGAGAGATAACCGATGGACGTGGAGACGGTGATTTATTTCCCGAAGTTCACTTCCAAAGAAGCTACGTCTCCGTTGGAGAGGTGCGGGGGCGCAATGTACTTCGAACGCCACAAGTGGATCACCTCAAGGTGTGGTGGCACGATGCTCACCCAACGCCACACAAGGCCTCACCCCAAGATGTGAAGGCACGCAACCTACCGACGCCACAAAAGGCTCAACCTATTCTCTTGAGAGCTCACCACAAAGGCCTACTCACGTTCCACTATGGGACACTTGAGGGCGGTCACTGAACCCGTACAAGGTTGGGGCAATCTCCACAAGTCAATTGGAGGCTCCCAACAACAATGCCACAAAGGCTACAAAGCCACAAAAGGAAACAAGGCCACAAAAGGCTACAAGACCACAAAAGGTCAACAATTCAACCACACAACCGTCTAGGGTTCCAAGAACCCAAGAGAAACAAGCCCAAGGGCTTGAACTCGCCGAATCTCTGAGGAGAACTCAAACCTATGCACCAAATGCAAGAGGCAAGTCCTTCTCTCTCAAATTCCACCAAAGCTACAAAAGCTATTGGGGGAATAAGGGAGGAAGAACACAAGAGGAGAACACAAAACTCTCCAAGATCTAGATCCCAAGGATTCCTTCACAAAGAAGGGATTTGGTTTGGTGGGGCTTGTAGATCTAGATCTCCTCTCTCAAATCCCTCAAAAAGATGCAAGAATCATAGGAGGGAGAAGGGGAGAGGGCAAGCTCTTCAAGGTCAACAATGGAGGAGAGAGAGAGAGCAAGAACCAAGAAAAAGCAAGTTTCGGCCGAAGGGGAAAGGGGAGCTCCTTTTAAAGGGCTCCCTGATCTGCCCGTTACTCACAGATTCGCGCACGGCCGGTAGTACCGGTGGGTGGCCGGTTCTACCGGTGGCACTCAGCCAATGGTCCAAAAACAAGGTGCAAACGAACACAAAAACGAGGCCGGCCGGTACTACCGATGAGTCACCGGTACTACCGCCTGGGCCGGTACTACCGCCCAAGATTCCGACCGAAGTTCCGACAAATACGCACACCAAGACAGAGAGGGTACTGAACCAAAATTGGGGTTGCCAGAAGTTGTGCCGGAATTAACACCGGTACTACCGGCGGCAAACTGCCCTAGCGGTACTACCGGTGGCCCACCGGAACTACCGGCCAGGCAAAAACTCCTGAACCAGAAATGCCAAAACAAATGCATCCGAACTCCAAACGAGATGAAACCAATTTTGTTGGAAAGATAACAACGTGTAGAATCCCAAGGTGAGATACCTCCCAAGGGAGAAGATACCATGAATATATATGTAAGATACCTCCCAAGGTGAGATACCTCCCAAGGGAGAAGATACCATTCGAAATATTGGGTATCACCAAGGGAGAAGATACCATGAATATATATGTGAGATACCTCCCAAGGTGTGGAGCCGAAAAACCTGCAAGATCAAAAACACAATAAGATATGCACGGGAAATCCGTTTTTGATGAATTACAGCTTGGTATGAAGATAACCACAAGCTCTAGATCCTCACATGGACAAGAACCAAACTACAACCAAGAAAGATGATGCTATATATGCAAAGGTTTGAGCTCTCTCCGAAAGATACGAACGAGTCATCCACTCGAGAGCCCCTCTTGATAGTACGGCTATCTATCCTAAACCTGGTCTCCCAACACTATAAGAACACTACAAGAGACCGGTAAAATAGAAACCCTATCAAGATCATACCTTTGCCTTGAGCATCCCACTTGAGCTTGATGTAGACGATCTTGTCACCTTCAAGATGGAACACCTTTCTTGATTGCACGTGCTTGCACTTGCTTGATGAAGACTTGAGAAATGCTCCCCCATACTCCATGGGGAGGCCTCTTCTTCCAACTTGTCTTCATCATTCCATGATCTTCAAGAGATGAAGCATCTTGAGCTTGCCCTTCAAATCTTAATGATGTCTTGAAGATAGCCATGAGGAACTCTATCTTCTTCCTCTCCTTCTTCTTCTTCTTCTTCTTAAAGACATACTTGATCTTCTTCTTCTTCTACTTGATTCCAATAGGCACAAAGCCCTGGGACAATGCTTCTTCTTTTTCATCCTTGAAACCAACACATGGTAAGCGATGCCAATGGACAAACCTACAAGTGAAACTCAATTTTCACATTAGTCCATAGGGATTGTCATTAATTACCAAAACCACACATGGGGGCATACATGCCCTTTCACTATTGATCTCATTTCAGCAACGACGCGAACTTCTTCAACTAAGTCGAGATCATTTTGTCGAGAAATCTCGGCGTCCTCTTCGATATACGCGGCCACTCTAGGAGAAGTGTGAATCAAATCACTAGGAAGAACTGCTTCTGCACCATAGACCAAGAAGAAAGGTGTGTATCCGGTTGAGCTGTTCGGAGTTGTTCGTAAACTCCATATTACAGAGGGTAATTATAGTCTCGGTTTTAGGCCTTGTAGGATTAAACCATTTGCTCTTTCAACTTGTCCATTAGCTTGTGGATGGCTACTGACGCAATGTCAAGACGGATATTTTGTTCATTGCATAATTCAGCCAATTCTCCCATAGAAAAATTTCTCCCGTTGTCTGTGATAATACTATGTGGATAATCGTACCAGATTATAACATCCTTGACAAATCTTTTTGCTGTTGCTCCATCACAACTAGTGACAGGTTTAGCCTCAATCCATTTCGTGAACTTATCCACCATCACTAAGAGGTGAGTAAATCCACTTGGAGCCCGTTTAAACGGTCCTACCATATCAAGCCCCCAGACCGCAAAAGGCCATGTTATAGGTATTGTTCACAACTGATCAGCCGGAACATGAGCTTGGTTGGCGTACTTTTGGCATCCCTTGCACGTCTTGACCAGCTGTTCGGCACCTTCCTTGGTTGTAAGCCAGAAAAAATCGTGTCTGAAAGCGTTTGCCACTAAAGATTTGGCTGCAGCGTGGTGACCACACTCGCCTTCATGGATTTCTCTTAGGGTTTCCACTCCTTCTTCCGGAGATACGCAGCGCTGAAATACCCCAGATACACTCCGCTTATAGAGCTCACCACTAACTATAGTATAGGCTTTTGCTCGTCGGACAATCTGTCAGCTCAGAACCTCGTCTTCGGGTAATTTTTCATCTACCAAATAGTCAAGGTAGGGTTGAGTCCAGGTGGGAATTACAGCCAGAACTGCTATCAAAGGTGAGTCGAATTTGGTCGGATATTCCTTGTGCACTCCCTTTATTGAGGGAACTTTGAGGTTCTCTAAAAAAGCGCCATACGGGACCTCTTTTCGTGCAGAGCGTATCCAAGATAAGGCATCTGCTTTCTCATTTTCTGCTCGAGGGATGTGTTGAACCTCAAACCCTTCGAACGATTTAGATAAATCATCCACGACAGCTTTATATGCTGCCATGTGTTTATTTGCATTACAAATATCAGATACTTGCTGAGCAACAAGATCCGAATCTCTGTAACACATCAAACGTCGGATGTCGATATCCTTAGCAATCCGGATACCATGCAGCGGTGCTTCATACTCAGCAATATTATGTGTCGCTCTGAAGTGGATCTGCAACACGTATAGAAGTTTATCTCCTTGGGGGTGACTTGAGCACCACGCCAGCCCCCGAGCCCTCGCGAGCCTTAGACCCATCAAAATATAGGGTCCAATATTCTGACTCAGGGAGGGTCATATTCTCCTTCGTCTCTGTCCAATCAGCAACAAAGTCGGCAAGGATTTGGGATTTTATTGTTGTCCGAAGTTTGTACTCAATATCGAAAGCTGAGAGCTCTATGCCCCATTTGGCGACGCGTCCTGTGGCGTCACTGTTGTTGATTATATCTCTCATGGGAGCTGTGCTCACCACGGTAATTGGATGCTCCTAGAAATAGTGTTGTAACTTACGAGATGCTAGGAAAACACCGTAAGCCAACTTTTGATAGTGTGGATCCCGTTGTTTTGACTCTGTTAGAACCTCGCTAACAAAATAAGTCAGACGCTGCACCAAGTGTTCCTGATTTTCCTCCGGTCTCTCTACTACCATGACGATACTAACGACTTTGTTTGTCGCAGCAAGATAAAGCAACATCGGTTCCTGTGGTTCTGGTGCAGCAAGGATAGGAGCATATGAGAGTACTTTCTTCAGGTCTTGTAGTGTGGCTTCAGCTTCGTCGGTCCACACAAAATCCTTGGTCTTTTTTAGGAGTTTGTATAATGGTGCGGCTCTTTCACCAAGTCGGCTTACAAACCGACTGACTGCAGCGATGCAACCAGTTAGTCTTTGTACGTCCTCCAGGCGAGTTGGCCTGGAAATATTGAGTATAGCCTTGATTTTGTCTCGGTTCACCTCTATGCCTCTTTGAGACACGATGAAACCTAACAATTTTCTGGCTGGAATTCCAAAGAAGCATTTCTTCGGATTAAGCATGATGTTGTATTTTCATAGATTGGCAAACGTTTCCTCCAAGTCAGAAATCAGTGTTTCCTTCTTTTTGGACATTACCGCAATATCATCCACATATGCATGTACATTGCGTCCGATTTGATCGTGGAGGCAACGTTGCATTGTGCGTTGGTACGTAGCTCCTGCGTTCTTCAGCCCAAAAGGCATCGTAACAAAACAGAAGGTTCCGAAGGGGGTTATGAATGAAGTTTTGACTTTGTCAGATTCCTTCATCCGAATTTGGTGATAACCGGAATATGCGTCGAGAAAACAGAGGAGTTCCGAGCCTGCCGTAGAATCGATAACTTGATCAATCCTAGGCAGAGCGAACGGATCTTTTGGACAAGCCTTGTTCAAGGAAGTATAATCAACACACATCCTTAAATCAGTGGTGTCCTTTTCAGGAACCATTACAGGATTGGCCAACCACTCAGTGTGGATGACCTCTTCTATGAATCCGGCTAACTCGAGCCGCGCTAGTTCCTTAGCTATTGCCTTACGCTTTTCATCACCAAAACGTTGTAAGGACTATTTGACGGGTTTAGCGTTCGGGTTGACATTTAAAGAGTGCTCGGCAAGTTCCCTAGGTACTCCGGTCATGTCATATGGCTGCCATGCAAAGATATCTTGATTTGCTTTGAGGAACTTGACGAGCGCACTTTCCTATGCGCTATCTAGGCGTACGCCTATCTGGGTCACCTTGGAGGGGTCATCATCCTTCAATGGCGTCTTTTTCGTCTCTTCTGATGCCTTGAACTCCAGATTCGGCTTTGTCACCTCCTTCTTCGTTGCGGGCATCTCGGGCGGATCTATGCTCTTCTTGATCTCCTGGTACTCCTGGGCATGCAGCACGGCTTCAGCAAAGGCGGCATTTCCATCCTCGCACTCTCGCGCTTTCTTCGGGTCTCCCCTGATGGTGATCACGCCGTTGGGACCTGGAATTTTCATCATATTGTAAATGTAACACGGACGAGCCATAAAATCCCAGTAAGCCAGACGTATGAATATAGTGTGGCACGCGCTCTTGAACGGGACCACTTCGAAGGAAAGTGCCTCTGACCGATAGTTCTTTGGAGTTCCAAAGGTAACATCCAAAGTGATTTCTCCTAGGGAATTAGCTTGTCTTTCGGGGACAACTCCGTGAAAGATCACAGAGCTATGGTTTAGCTGGGTCTCCGAGATCTTCATCCGGCGTAGCGTTTCGACATACAGAATATTAATACTGCTGCCACCGTCCATGAGAGTCTTGGAGAAACCATAACCGTCAATAAGTGGATTGACGAGTAAGGTGTATTTTCCTCGCCTGTGTAGCTTAGGTGGATGATCAGCACGGTCAAACGTGATTGCCACCTCCGACCAGTCCACGAATTGGGGGACAGTCGGAACTGTTGCATTGAGCTCATGTAGAACTGCTTTCTTGACCTTTGTTGGTTGAGATCCGAGGAAGGTGACGTAAGTGTCTTTCTTCGTCGAAAAATTGTTCTTGCCTTCCGGCTTGGGATTTGAAGCATCGGCTTCCTCCATGTCGGAATCTTCCTTGGTCTCTTTATCCTTTTCGGGATTCTTCTTTCCCTTCTTTCGCTTAGCTTTGTAGCCCGCGGTATCATCTCTCTTAATATCATCGTTGAAACGACACTCGGCGTTGGTGTGGGACGAGCCCCCATTGGCATCTAAATGATGCACACATGGGTTATTGGCAATGTCGGCCCAAGAGTAGGTTTTCCCTAGTTGCTGGTCTCCTCTACCTTGAACTCTCGAAGTCCCACGACCGCGTCCGTGGCCTCCGCCACGTCCTCCTCGTCCTCCAGACCTGAAAGTAGCAGTAACCACTGCCGTTTCCGTGTTGGGTTTTTCTTCCGAGGTGGTCTTGCGCTTATGAGCTTGTTGCTTTGGTTGTTTGGCCGACTCTGGCACAGCGAGGCCGTTGAGTAATCCCTTTGCGTCATCGTCATTGTCCGCATCTGCATACTTGCTCCCTATTTCTATCATTTCTCCCAAATCAGTGACTTTGTCACACTTCAAGCGATGACGCAGTAAACCAATTGGGAGACCTGCAATGAAGGCTTCAATCGCGGTTTGGTCATTTACTCCTTCACAGGAGTTCTTGGTGTCGATCCATCGTTCGAGGTAATCCTGGCAAGTTTCTTTGGCTTTCTGGGTGCAACGCTATAGGTCTCCGACCATACAGGGCCTCCGGTATGTGCCTTCGAAATTCCGAAAGAACGCACTTTGCATGTCATACCAGTTGTGGATGGTGTTCTCCGGAAGTTCATTGAGCCATGATCGTGCCGTCTTCCGCAACATGAGTGGGAGATATCTGGTTGCGACCAGGCTGTTTCCGCCCTTAGCGATGCAGCAAGCTTGGAATAAATCCTATAGCCAAGTATCTGGCCAAGCAATGCCGTCGTAGGCTTGGATATGCCGTGAGATAGCAAATCCTTCCGGGGATCTTGTAGCTCTTATGCGTGGTCCGAAGCACTTTGGTCCCACGTATATATCATTATTTTCGTAGCGCGACGACTCTATATTGGAGTTGATCTTGTGCCTTTCGTCGTTCAGGGATAAAGATCGTCCCGAGTGTCGGCTATGGCTGCGGTGCCTTCGAGCCAGACTTCGGCTTCTGCCACCACCTCCTCCACCACGACGCCCTCCTTGGCCTCCTTGGGAGCCATTGTGATGGCTACTTGGTGGAGAAGGTGGAGCAGCTGGTTAATTTCCGGCTGATCGCCGGCTTCCTTTCGGAGCGTCATTATTCCGATTTCGGGGAGGGTCTTTGTTGTGACGAGCCCCCTAGCGGCTTGACTCGGCATGGTTTCCATCGTTCCTTTGTCCGTTACTCCCACCATGGTGGGGCTCAGCCGGACGGTTTGTATGTCTAGGAGGTGGCATTCTTTGTCGGTCCTCCTCCCGACATTTCTCTTAATCTTCTCCCCTATGATCGTTCTACTCTCATCGGGGAGGGTTTCTCGGATACAGTGCATAAATTGTTGCTTGCTCGGCGGCTAGAGCAACATTGCGCTAGTCATGTGCAGCTCTGTGGTGTTGTCATGATGATCTGGTTCTAGAGTAGTTGTCTTCCCGCCTATCGGAACGGTGATGCTGTTCCGGGACAGGCTGGGTCCTTATATCATTCCAGGCTGAGTCCGTGCGACATTGGTCGGATTTGGAGACCAGTTTTCCACTTCCGGATATCGTAGCCCTTTGCTGTTCTAGACCCTTGGTCAGTAGCTTAATGCCCAATCGAACCTATTCTGGGCCTGGATTATTTGACAGGATATCTCGAGCTGCAACAGTGTTCTGTACCGGTGTTGGATACACCAGATCTCCTTTGCTGTTGAGACGAGGCATCCATGGGTCTCCTTCGAAGAGAACCTTGTGTACTTCAGGGAATTGATCGTCACGTGTGTGACGTTTCCGGGTCTTCTGATGCTGCCGAGAGATGTACTTCTCCACAGTTGCCATGCGTTTCTTCTCGTCCTCGATGTTTTTGGCTTCATCCAGGAGTTGTTGACGACATGCTTCTAGGGCATAGGCCCTTTCATCCAGCTCTTCGGAAGTAAGTTCTACAGCTGTGGGGATAGGTGTGGTTAATGCAGCATCGATGAATTTACGCGCACCTTTAGTGATCACATGTCCATCCACCGACTCTTCTTTGGGCTCGTCTAGGATAAGTGCTCCATCTGAGTCTTCCTCGTATTCCTCGGCAATCGCTTCCTCTGGTGGAAGGTCTTTTGCCGGGGTCTTGTTCTTCTTGTTCTTCTTCTTTGCCTTCTTGGCAGCGCCGGTAGCAAAGACGGCTTTGGGTCCGTTTCCTGGAGTTAAGCTCTGATCAGTACTTTCGGACATCTAGACCTCGGGATTATCTCCGATTTCCATGTCATCCTGCGCTATGGGGGAGTTTTCCCCAGATCCTTCGTCCATGGCCTCCCCTTCTTCTGCAGCTTTGGAGTCGTACTCTTCATATTCCACGGAGAACTTTCGGAAATCTGCTGAGTTCATCGAATCATCCGAGGATGCGGGTACGTTGGCGTTTGTTCTGATCGCCTCCAGCACAGAGTCGGTGTTGTCTCCAGCATCGGCAGAGCCGGATCTGGATCCCACATATCCGATAAAGTGCGATGCGCCCCTCCTGAGATAACTGTGGTCTTCATAGTAGGCTTCGTCGAAACATTTGATGGTCTCAAGGATTTCATCTACGCCTGAGTTTTGCATCATCATGTGTATTAGTGTGTATCTCAGGAAAGGCATGTCTATTCCGGTGTCACAAGAGCCGGAACCAGCGTTGTTGTTATGCTCCTCCTGGATTTCAACTTCAGCGGGGGGGGTCGATCTGGGATTCAATCTCTCCAGGGAGATCTGCTCCAGATTCAACTTGGACCGCTAGGTCTGCTTCAGGCTCGGATTTCTCCACTGTCTCCGCAACTGCTGTGGGCTAGGTGGGATTAGGGTTTTCTGAGATCTAGAACTCTGCCGCCTCCGCGGACAAAGGGGACCTAGAAATTTCTTCTGCCTCTATCATAACCGCTGGGGTGTGTGGGCAGGTTTAGCAAAGCCGATATAAACATCGATCTCGCCAAAAGACATGATGATGTAGGCAGTCACAGCCTTCGTAGCCGGAATCCAGGTCTTGTCAAGAACGATGAGAGGGACATCGTTGGCGTAGAGGATGCGACCGACAGCGATAGTCTCGGCGATTTCGATTCTTGCAGATTCCGCTCGGAACGCAGATCCGAAGCTCACTTTCCCCACGGTGGGCACCAACTGTCGTCGTATTGATGACAAGTACGCCATGAGGGGGTCCTCGAGGCGTGCGGAAGAGAGGGGTGTGAGATGTACGGTATTCCGGGACAGTGAACACACAAGTTTACCCAGGTTCGAATCCGCCGGCTTTGGACGGATCCTACTCCTGCTAGCAATCTAGTAATACGGCAGAGCCGGAATATGGGTTACAAGGGTTCGCCTGTGCGAGTTGAGATTGTGATTGTAAGGTGTTGCCCTAAAGGCTCACCCTAGGACGGCTTATATAGATATTCGGCATAGGGTTTACAGGAGTGACCTATCTGGCTACGTCTAAGACTCGGTTATAGAGTACATCTTGAACTACAAGTAACACTATGGGCCAATGTCGGTAAGTCTTCTGGGCCTTCCCGTAGCCAGACTGGACTCCATCTTTTCTCCCTGACTGGGCCGCCCGTGAAGCAAAGCTCTAACACGAAGTGGGCTACCCTGGTCAGTAAGGAACTATGAGGATACTCGGAAAGTATATCCCCAACAAATCAAGCTCTGGCGAAGGGGATTCATGGTCCCACATGCGGATAGTGCGATAGTCAAGGAACATGTATCAAGTACTCGGGGCCTACGGGACACAAGTGAGCGGTTAAGAACCAAATATTATCTATTGCCCACCGGTGCCTCTGCATTAGTTATATCTATTACGAGCATTTTAATTATCAAGTTGTAATTAAGTCATGATCATCTCCACCATTAAACATGTGCCAACCTTCCAACAACGGTGGAACATCGACGACGTGAAGCAGCACCTGAGCAAGCAACTACGACTCGCAAGGCCAACTGTCTACCAAACAACATGCAATAGGAGGTGTCCAAGGCTATATAGAGGCTGCAAGGAATATAAATGGTGCACGGAAACTAAAGCATCGCAACAACGATAACAATAGATCAACAGGGGGAGTAAAGACTATAGACACAAAATAGATAGAAAGAGGGAGAATGCGCGCCTAGGAAACACTGTCGAAGGTTCATTATCCGAAGAACTTGTCGACTCTCGCATCAACTCATTGGCCTAATCCATGAAGAACCAAAACACTAAGAGAAACGTCGGATGCAATATTTATTACTACGGCAGAAGATCGAGCATGATGCATGTATGATATATGACATGGCAATGATGCGATGTGACTAGACAAAACTAAGCGGAACCAGGGTCCCGACAATTAATTAGAAGGTTCATGTTGTTTAGTTACCCCGCAATTTAAGTGTTGTATTAATAAGGCAAAACATGGCATTGGTTCTCTACACAAATTTAAATGGGGCCAATATAAGAGTAGAAAAGCCCGCATATGGACTCCATATTTAATTATGAGGTGAATCAACAACCTACCCCCAAACAACGAATATGTATGCAAGCATGAACAATGTAATATGCAACAAGTATATATGCAATTTATAAAATAGGGATAGGTAGGGGTCACACATTAGGAGGGTCGAATACGGGGTTCTCGAGGTTCGGCAGGATCAGTCTTCGGATCCAGGATGGGAAATCCAAGAAGGAAACTTCGGTCATCAGGCCCGCGAGGAAGAACTCGGGTTTGGTGTCTCTATTGTCAATGTAGAACTTGGGTTCCATGAAGTAGCACTTGGGTTCCATGAAGTAGAACTTGCTTCTGTATCCTTCGACAACAATGATTATGGAAGATCTTACGGCGATGGTACTTGACGGAGCCAATCATGTGGTCTCGAATATCCCAACAGAACACCATGGCGGCAAAAACATGGATACTCCGCTGTCCTTGATGATCCATCCGAGCGCCGGCATAGCAGCTTCACACACATCTAACATAACAAAGGCATCAAGGGGACTGGCGGATGAGCGCCAGGACACAACAAAAGAGCGGGCAGGACAGGGCCTGCAAACGAGGGAGAGATGCATGGCGAGGTCGACAAGAAGAGGCCTGGCGGCGGGGTGTTTGTTGCAAAACGACCAGGGGATCGTGATCGGTGCGTGTATGTGTTGTGTGATGGGTCAACGAGATCACGTGCAGGACTAGGAGGTGGGGCCGTAGGAGGAGACGCGGGCACGCAGTTTGTACGCAGTGGGCGCTTGCGTGCAACATGCGGGGAGTGCGGCAGGGTAGGTCAGGAGGAAGCGTGAAAAGGTGTGCGTGTACCGTAGCTGCGAGTTGCGAGCGTTGCTTGCTCACGTGCGCTACGCGTGCGGTGCCAGGTGTGGTGGAGGCAGCTAGGAGGTGTGGGGGTTGGGCTCGGGGTAGGTTAGGGTTTCATACATGGGGTAGTAGGCTGGCTGGCCGGGCCTTCAGGGTTGGCCAGCTACCTCCCCTAAAAAGATTTTTTTAATTTTTATTTTTATTTATTTTATTTTTAGAGAGGGTTTTATAGATAGTTTTTAGACAAATAAAAGACCTAGAAAAGATCGGAGTTTTGATTTGAAATTAAGACGGAGGATATTTAGAAAACAAAGATAGGCTTTTGGAAAACAGTTTTAGGCAAACCATGCATGATGACATGACGATGCTCAAATGAATGTGGTATGATGACATGAGCATACGGTCATGATGATGCACAAAATAGAAACACCAAGCGATTTTCTAGGAGTGGTTTTACCGGGGTGCTACAATTCGACACCACTAACAATGGATCTCGCCCTCGAGATCCGCCTCATGGTCCGGGGAAGAAGGCTGATGATCGGATTCTTCTTGCTTTGTGTAGATCCTCACGACACCACTAACAAAGATCCTCGCTCCATCTTGAAATCAATGACACCACCAACAATGGTCGCTGCTCACGATCATCAAGAGAACACTCCGGAGAACAAAGGACGAAGATAAAGGTATCAAAAGATAAGGCCACCTTTAACTTCCGTGAGAGGAGAGAATAAGTGCAATCTAATCCACTTCAATGTACGGGAGCGAATAGAATGAGTAGTCGGCACGGGGGCCAATCCATCACGGACCCAAAATATTACTCCGCACACTCAGTAGAAAATCACGCGACCCATTTTCGGAATTCAGACTGAAGATCTCGACAAACGAGGTTCAAAAACAAAGGAGTGATGCAGACACTTCATCGGATCTAATGTAGACGATGTTGTCGCGTTGGAACACACCGGAAGATACAAAGAAAGATTCCAGTGGGTTTTGATCCACCGAAAGGTACAACAGATGAAGGTTACCCAGGTAGCATGAAGACCGGATGTGGAAACACCGTTGCAAGAGGAAGGAACCTAAACCCTGAAGGTATGACGGAAACCCAACCACGAGAAATCCTGGACTTGAAGAAAGGTAAGAGAACAGATTCAAAACTTGCAAAGGTAAGAGGAGAATAGCATAGGGGTAAGGAGTAAAAGCAGACCTTCTCAGATCTATCCAACCGATTTTGCAAAATAGTTTTGACAATCTACTTCGTCCGTTAGCTAGGTTATCCTACAGGCTGGACCAGTGGGGTATCGCAACTGCTGAGATCTGATACCACTTTGTAACACCCTTGAATCGGCCCTATGCTGATTTTAGTGCTTCCCGCCAAACCCGCATAGAAACGATTCAAGGACGCCCACCAAGCACTGGCGTGCGGGTGGACAACAAAGTAATACCATTACACATTAGTCCACGATGGAACCCACAGAACATTTATATACATGAACTACTCCATGAGTCAAGAATACAGATATACAGTACAAAGATCCAAATAACCTTGAAAATGATACAACATCCAAGTACGGATAAGATGCAAATGGGGCTAAGAGCCCTGAAGAATAACCAATGACGTCAATAACCATGCCAAGGCCAAGTCGGAAGGGTAACCCTACTAACGTCATCAAACTTATACCTGCTAAACAAAAGGGGTGCCGACAAAGGGAAAAGGAAAAAAGGGAGCGGTCAGTACTGAGGCCAGTACATGGGGAATATCATTTTGCGGCCCAAAAGTTGGGGTGTCCAGGCAATGCGGTACCCGAGTTCCCTGATATCATCCACGATGACTATAGTTGGCGTGCCAAATACTCAGAGGGTCTTTTTTGGCACGAATTCAACTTTATGTTTCAATACAAAAAATCAGGCTAACGGCCATCAAGTTGGGGCCCCCGGTCAGTTCTCGTTGTTATGTCACTCCTGTCGCTCCCGTCGCTTAGCTATCAATTAGGCTTGCAGCATTGGCGTCTACATCCATTACGCGTCTTCTTCTTCCCCGGAGCGGCAATCTGTGGGGCGTCGCAGCCATGGCGCGGAGCTAGGACGTGGATGAACCTGCTCGGCCCAGCTCTCCTCCCTGTAGGCTTGCAGTGTTGGTGCCTCCATTACTCGTCTTCTTCCCCGGAGCGGCAATCTGTGGTCGCGGCCATGGCGTAGAGCTAGGAAGTGACGAAGCTGCTCGGCCCCGCTCTCCTCCCCATCCCGAGTCGGAGCTCGCCCTCACCGTGGACGCACCCATGGCATGGTCGGGGACGAGAATTGGTTCCCGGTGAGATCTATCACCTTGTCGACCATGCTCGGTTCTGTTTTCCTCCTCTAGAATCCGAGCTCGCCGTCGCCGTGGTTGCACCCGCACCAATTCTGCCACCTCTACCGAGGTCTCTGTGGTAGCTCAAGTTCTGGGGCTCTCCAAGTTCTGCCATGTTGGGCCTGTAAGTGTTGTTGTATGATAAACTAGCAAATCTCTTTTGTTCAAATCTCTTGGGTTGTACCAACTTCATTGTGTTTAATTATGAAAGACAAAATATAAATGACTTCTCTCAATTTCTCGCATAGAAAAATGCATGGCTAATTTCATATTCTCGCAGGAACTGGCCCCACTTGTTGAATCGGCAGCACTGCCACAATCTCCACGTAACCACGGTGAGTTCTCGAACCGAAAGTTGCAGTTACCATGTTTCTTCTGCAGTCATTCCTCTTCCTCAGTCATTCGTCTGCAGTTTTTCCTGGGCGCTTCTTCTTCCTCTGTTCTGGAACCGTCGGTTCATCTTCTTCTTCCTCTTGCAGGCAGTTCCTTTCACCCATTTCCTTGCAGGCATGGACGATAGGAAACGCACAACAGAGACCCACTTGGTCCCTGCCCATGGCACCACGACTTTGACAGTGGTGTACACAAATGATGAAGCGACTGTGGAGACAACTCTCGCCCGGTTTGAGCAATTGCTTGAGAAAGAGAAGCAAGTTTGTGGGGCTAGACTTGGAGTACACCCGTGCAAATAAGCAAAAAAATCCTCCACAAGATATCGCTGTCATGCAAATCGCCATACATGAGGAGGTCCTCGTTTACCACTTCTGCAGGTATGTGAAATTTAAATTTGAGATCACCACTTCTGCATCCCTTGTTCCCTTACATCCCTAGAACCACCTAAGTGCAGGAGTAAACCATCTGAGATGCGTTGTCCAGCTCTGGTCGAGTTCTTGTGTAGGAAAGGGATAACTTTAACTAGCGTGGATATCACAAATGACACAATTATGCTTTCTCGTGCGTTGATAAAAATCCCAGAGGGGCACCACATCGACATCCAAAATCTGTACAAGATCAAATCATACCCAGCGAAGGATGGCATGGGTGATCTGGCAGTGGAAATCATCGATAAATCCTATGAAAAACTGAAGAAATTGAAGCGACTCGATCACGACTACTGGGAGTGGAAGCCGATGAGCCAGGTGCGCCTCGAGTATGCAGCCAGAGATGCATACATGGCACACGAGTTGTACCGTAAGATCATTGCCATGAAAGATGGGATGGTTAAGGCGGGGTTTTTCATGAGAGAGCTATGCCCTGGTTGCAAGCTAGCCCAGGAGAAGAAGCGCGAGGAGGACAGAAAGCGGTTTCAGGACGAGCAGGGATCTTGGGACGGTGGCGACATCAAGCGGCTGAAGGGGAAGCAAGTCAAGGACGACAACAAGTGGTGGTGATACATTATGTGTTTGACTAGATTTTAGTTTCTAGTTTATTATGTGTGTGATACATTTAGTTACTTCAATACAAAATTTCGACCAATTTAACTTGTTGATGTATTTCTTGACAATTATAATATAACCGAGCACTAGAAATATTTTGTAGTGTGCATGAGCATGATCAGTAAATATAATTGAACACTAGAAACTTTAAGGCACTCCATATAAAGGAGTAGATTAATATAGAAGGTTCACCAGAGACACCACGGATATATTGTCTTACATGCCACACATAAGTAATAATTAACTAGAACAATATAAAAGCAGGGGCTACAGCAGGAGGCCGGGACACGGAGACGCCTAGCAGGGCATGGGTTTATCAGCAGGAGGCAGCGACAGCCTAGTCGATGAGATACAGGCCAGTCCTGACATACTCCCGGAGGAATTTGCCGTAGTCTACGTGACACACCAAGGTAATCGGCCTATGCCCGCCTCCGCCTCTATCAACGCCCTCCGCGTGCTGGATCATGTTGTCGAGGTCCACGTTGATTGCTCTGCCACAGACTGGGCAAAACAATCTCCCCCTACGGTGGAAACTGATTTGCCCACACCATAACCGCCTCAGCACGTAGCGGCTCTTGTTGTCCCTGGATACCTTGCTATCGTCCACATCATCATCATCCTCCTGTTGATTTTTAAGAACATAACTTAGAACTCATACATATGATTGAATTGTATTACAACTCAAGAATTGACAACATGTATATGTAAGACAATATATCCGTGGATATCAAAGATAAAGCATCTCAGCAATAGTTTGATCGGTTCATATATCATTTCATCTCCACACAGTGACAAATAATTGCATCAGAGTGAATGTAGGATAAAGATTGGGGCCTCATAAGTTTCTTTAGGGATGGAGTCAGCGAACCAAGTAACCATTGCACAACCTGTAATGTTGTTGTACATCGCCCGAGGTTCACTAACTCATCCCTGAAAAAATCTGACACCGATGTGTCTGCCTCTCTTTTGGGGAAAATTTGAATCATTGGCCACAATAAGAAATCGAAATATAATCGTACAAAACATTATTCAGGGATATACATAGTCAGGTACAAAAACAAGCCTCAATATTGTGATTATAAATAAAAAACCAAACAATTAATCTCTAGGTGCATGTTAAAAATACTTATGATCAAAACCATTCATATACATATGCATCATACCAATTATTAAAAGATCAGAAACAATTCAAGGATCATATATGTAGTTTCATATGAGAATAAATCTAGGGCCTCATGATTTGTTTCAGAGATGGAGTTGGCGAACCAAAGTACCAATAGCACAACCTATATTGTTTGTGTGCATTGCTGCCTCAGGTTCACCAACCCATCCCTAAAACATGACACTATCATACGTGTCTCCCCTTGAACTCTTTTGGGGCTAATCTCAATCATCGGCATCGGTGACAAACTAAAATGTAATTCTTATACACTATGAATGCATGGAATAGATAATTCGAATATCATAGTTCTATGAATGTAGGATAAAGATTGCGGCCTCATAAGTTTCTTCAGGGACGGAGTCAGCGAACCAAGTAACAATTGCACAACCTGTAATGTTGTTGTACATCGCCCCAGGTTCACTAACTCATCCCTAAAAAAATATGACACCAATGTGGCTGCCTCTCTTTTTGGACAAATTTGAATCATCGGCCACAATAAGAAATTGAAATGTAATCGTACAAAACATTATTCAGGGATATACATAGTCAGGTACAAAAAAAGCCTAAATATAGTAATTATAAATAAAAAACCAAACAATTAATCTTCAGGTGCATGTTAAAAATACTTATGATCAAAACCATTCATATACATATGCAGCATACCAATCATTAAAAGATCAGAAACAATTCAAGGATCATATATGTAGTTCCATATGAGAATAAATCTAAGGCCTCATAATTTGTTTCGGAGATGAAGTTGTCAAACCAAAGTACCAACAGCACAACCTATATTGTTTGTGTGTATTGCTGCCTCAGGTTCACCAACCCATCCCTAAAACACGATGTCGTCATATGTGTCTCCCCTTGAACTCTTTTGGGGCAAATTTCAATCATCGGCCTCGGTGACAAACTAAAATGTAATTATTATACACTGAATGCATTGAATAGGTAATTCGAATATCATAGTTCTATGAATGTAGAATAAAGATTAAGGCCTCATAAGTTTCTACAGGGATGGCGTAAGTGAACCAAGTAACAATTGCACAGCCTATATTGTTCTTGTACATCGCCCAGGTTTACTAACTCGTCCTTGAAAAAATCTGACACCGATGTGTCTGCCTCTCTTTTGGGGCAAATTTGAATCATTGGCCACAATAAGAAATTGAAATGTAATCGTACAAAACATTATTCAGGGATATACATAGTCAGGTACAAAAACAAGCCTAAATATTGTAATTATAAATAAAAAACCAAACAATTAATCTTCAGGTACATGTTAAAAATACTTATGATCAAAGCCATTCATATACATATGCATCATACCAATCATTAAAAGATCAGAAACAATTCAAGGATCATATATGTAGTTCCATATGAGAATAAATCAAGGGCTCATAATTTGTTTCAGAGATGGAGTTGGGGAACCAAAGTACCAACAGGCAACAGCACAACCTATATTGTTTGTGTGCATTGCTGCCTCAGGTTCACCAACCCATCCCTAAAACATGACACCATCATACGTGTTTCCCCTTGAACTCTTTTGGGGCAAATTTCAATCATCGGCCTCGGTGACAAACTAAAATGTAATTCTTATACACTATGAATGCATGGAATATATAATTCAAATATCATAGTTCTATGAATGTAGAATAAAGATTGTAGCCTCGTAAGTTTCTACAGAGATGGCGTAAGCGAACCAAGTAACAATTGCACAGCTTATATTGATCTTGTACATGGCCTCAGGTTCGCTCACTCATCCCTGTAAAAATTTGACACCAATGTGTCTGCCTCTCTTTGGGGCAAATTTGAATCATTGGCCACAATAAGAAATTGAAATGTAATCGTACCAAACAATATTCAGGGATATACAAATGCATCATACAACGCATTCATAGATCAGAAACAATACAAATCAACACTCAACTAGCAAACTCAACTAGATGGCAGATGAGCAGATTGGGGTTTTGTGACTAGACGGATTGGGGTTTTGTGACTAGATGGCAGATGCATCAATCAACTGATCGAATCATATATATACTACCCTACTTCAAGAGCAAAAGAATCTATACAAGATTGAGCAAATCCTATGTAGGAACAGTGTAAACTGTGGCTGCGACTAGAGAAGCTAGCAATGTAGTACCTCGGACTCCTCATCAGGGACCTCCTCCTCAAACTCATCATTCTCCATGATTGCGTCGAAGATTTCTTGAACGGCGATGGGGTCGTCGATGTAGATCACCGGATTGCCTCCGCCTGTCGCCTGCCCCCCATCCATATCTGCCGCTGGCACCACGACGTTGTCGGCCACGACGTTGTCGGCCACCTGCTGCTCGGCGGCAACGGCTTCTACCGGCTGCTCGGCGGCGATGGCTACCACCTTCTGCTCGGTGGCGACGGCTACCACCTGCTGCTCGGCGGCAACGGCTACTGGCTGGACGGATAAGTTCGCACCCTCGACGGCGCGGAGAAGACGCCTCCGTCTGCTTGGCGACGACCGAGCCATCTGCTGCTTCGCCTTCAACTGGCTTCACCTCTGGATCTTCTCCACGCATACGCTTCATGGCGCACCAAGGGAAGGAGGTAGTGCAAACGAGGGAGATTCGGCACGCGCGGCAGGTGTAGATTGGGGTCTTGGGACTAGATAGACTGGGGGGAAATGACACGAGCTCATGGAAGAAGAAGGTCGAGGGGGGTTATAAACACCGGGCTGTTCGTAGTTCTCGAGTGGACACGTGTGGTGGGCGGGGGGGCTACCACGATCTCCACCATTTTTTTCGGTTCCCTTTTTTTGAAACAGCCACGATCTCCACTTTAGAGCTGCATTGAAAACACGCTCATGGCAGACCTCGATTCCACTTCATGCAAGTGGCGTGGAACTAATTTCTAGCAACGTTAGATCTACTTGAGGGGGGCCCTTGACTCATGGAATTTACTAGCGTTAGGGCCCAGTTGGAAGTGAGATTGAGAGCGCTGCGTATAAATGGGATATGTCTGATTAAAATCAAGTGGCATTAAATTGTAGCGTCCCGTCGACAACGGTGCACTCGATGACCCTGTTGCCCTGTGCATGAGTTGTAGTAGCAGTAGTAGGCTTTTCAGACTTGATTAATCTTGACATGACCGCTCGACGACTTTTTCCATGGATGGCATCGTGTTCCTTCCTGTAGAAGTCTCGCGGAGGGAGACGTCCGTGCTATCTCACGTTGTACTGTGAAGGGCACGAGGTGTGCAAGGATCATCTTTGGATCGCACAGAATCAACGGTTTGTGCGCATGATCCGCGTGAAAACTGTGACAACCAATCAGGGAGTAGCAGACAGGGTGAGCACAGTTTTGGGCTTCTACGAAAGATAGAGAGGGGGTGGGCAAAACAAAGTAGTACCACATAAAATCAAGGGAAAAACTGAGTAGTATAAAAATGAAAAGTGTCTTGTACAATGAAATACATCGTGGAATATATCAAATTATGCCAAGATAGATCCACTAGAGTTCATTGGATGTGTGTTCTTCTCATAAACCACACATGGATCCACCTAGTGTGATTGCATGTCTGTTCCTCTAAACAAACCACATAAGGATCCACCAGTGTCATTGCGTGCGTGTTCTTCTCATGAACCACACCCAGTGGCATTGCATGTGTGTTATTCTAAACAAACCACATAAGCATCCACTAGTGTCATTGCATGTCTGTTATTTTCATGAACCACATAAGGATGGGCCCACCAGTGTCATTGCATGTCTGTTCTTTTCATGAACCACACCCAGTGTCAGTGCATGTCTGTTCTATTCATGAACCACAGCCAGTTTCACTGCATGTCTATTCTTTTCATGAACCACATAAGGATCTACCAGTGTCATTGCATGTCTTTTACTTCCATAAACCACATGTGGATCCACCTAGTGTCATTGCATGTATGTTCCTCTAAACAAACCACATAAGTATCCACCAGTGTCATTGGATGTGTGTTCTTCTCATGAACCACACCTAGTGTCATTGCATGTGTGTTCTTCTAAACAAACCACATAAGGATCCACCAGTGTCATTGCCTGTCTGTTCTTTTCATGAACCACATAATGATCCACCAGTGTCATTGCATGTCTATTCTTTTCATGAATCACAGCTAGAGTCATTGCATGTCTTTTACTTCCATAAACCACATATGGATCCACCTAGTGTGATTGCATGTTTGTTCCTCTAAACAAACCACATAAGGATCGACCAGTGTCATTGCGTGTGTGTTCTTCTCATGAACCACACCCAGTGTCATTGCATGTGTGTTCTTCTAAACAAACCACATAAGGATCCACCAGTGTCATTGCCTGTCTGCTCTTTTCATGAACCACATAATGATCCACCAGTGTCATTGCATGTCTATTCTTTTCATGAATCACAGCTAGAGTCATTGCATGTCTTTTACTTCCATAAACCACATATGGATCCACCTAGTGTGATTGCATGTCTGTTCCTCTAAACAAACCACATAAGGATCCACCAGTGTCATTGCGTGTGTGTTCTTCTCATGAACCACACCCAGTGTCATTGCATGTGTGTTCTTCTAAACAAACCACATAAGGATCCACCAGTGTCATTGCATGTATGTTCTTTTCATGAACCACACCCAGTGTCATTGCATGTGTGTTCTTCTAAACAAACCACATAAGTCATTGCATGTCTGTTCTTTTCATGAACCACACCCGGTGTCACTTCATGTCTGTTCTTTTCATGAACCACGGCTAGAGTCATTGCATGTATGTTCCTCTAAACAAACCACATAAGGATCCACCAGTGTCATTGCATGTCTGTTCTTTTCATGAACCACATAAGGATCTACCAGTGTCATTGCATGTCTATTCTTTTCATGAACCACACCCATTGGCATTGCATGTGTGTTACTTCCATAAACCACATATGGATCCACCTAGTGTGATTGCATGTTTGTTCCTTCCATAAACCACATAAGAATCCACCAGTGTCATTGCATGTCTGTTCTTTTCATGAACCACTCCTAGTGTCAGTGCATGTCTGTTCTTTTCATGAACCACACCCAGTTTCACTGCATGTCTGTTCTTTTCATGAACCACATAAGGATCTACCAGAGTCATTGGATGTGTGTTCTTCTCATGAACCACACGTGGATCCACCGGTGTCATTGCATGTGTGTTCCTCTAAACAAACCACATAAGGATCCACCAGTGTCATTGGATGTGTGTTCTTCTCATGAACCACACCCAGTGTCATTGCATGTGTGTTCTTATAAACAAACCACATAAGGATCCACCAGTGTCATTGCATGTCTGTTCTTTTCATGAACCACATAAGGATGGGCCCACCAGTGTCATTGCATGTCTGTTCTTTTCATGAACCGCACCCACTGTCAGTGCATGTCTGTTCTATTCATGAACCCCACCCAGTTTCACTACATGTCTGTTCTTTTCATGAACCACATAAGGATCTACCAGTGTCATTGCATGTCTTTTACTTCCATAAACCACATGTGGATCCACCTAGTGTCATTGCATGTCTGTTCCTCTAAACAAACCACATAAGGATCCACCAGTGTCATTGGATATGTGTTCTTCTCATGAACCACACCCAGTGTCATTGCATGTGTGTTCTTCTAAATAAACCACATAAGGATCCACCAGTGTCATTGCCTGTCTGTTCTTTTCATGAACCACATAAGGATCCACCAGTGTCATTGCATGTCTGTTCTTTTCATGAATCACAGCTAGATTCATTGCATGTCTTTTACTTCCATAAACCACATATGGATCCACCTAGTGTGATTGCATGTCTTCTCCTCTAACCAAACCACATAAGAATCCACCAGTGTCATTGTGTGTCTGTTCTTTTCATGAACCACACCCAGTGTCATTGCATGCGTGTTCTTCTAAACAAACCACATAAGGATCCACCAGTGTCATTGCATGTATGTTATTTTCATGAACCACATAAGAATGGGCCCACTAGTGTCATTGCATGTCTGTTCTTTTCATGAACCACACCCAGTGTCAGTGCATGTCTTTTCTATTCATGATCCACACCAAGTTTCACTGCATGTCTGTTCTTTTCATGAACCACATAAGGATCTACCAGTGTCATTGCATGTCTTTTACTTCTATAAACCACATGTGGATCCACCTAGTGTCATTGCATGTCTGCTCCTCTAAACAAACCACATAAGGATCCACCAGTGTCATTGGATGTGTGTTCTTCTCATGAACCACACCCAGTGGCATTGCATGTGTGTTCTTCTAAACAAACCACATATGGATCCACCAGTGTCATTGCCTGTCTGTTCTTTTCATGAACCACATAAGGATCCACCAGTGTCATTGCATGTTTGTTCTTTTCATGAATCACAGCTAGAGTCATTGCATGTCTTTTATTTCCATAAACCACATATGGATCCACCTAGTGTGATTGCATGTCTGTTCCTCTAAACAAACCACATAAGGATCCACCAGTGTCATTGCATGTCTGTTCTTTTCATGAACCACACCCAGTGTCATTGCATGCGTGTTCTTCTAAACAAACCACATAAGGATCCACCAGTGTCATTGCCTATCTGTTCTTTTCATGAACCACACCCAGTTTCATTGCATGTGTGTTCTTCTAAACAAACCACATAGGTCATTGCATGTCTGTTCTTTTCATGAACCACACCCGGTGTAACTGCATGTATGTTCTTTTCATGAACCACGGCTAGAGTCATTGCATGTATGTTCCTCTAAACAAACCACATAAGGATCCACCAGTGTCATTGCATGTCTGTTCTTTTCATGAACCACATAAGGATCTACCAGTGTCATTGCATGTCTGTTCTTTTCATGAACCACACCCATTGGCATTGCATGTGTGTTACTTCCATAAAACACATATGGATCCACCTAGTGTGATTGCATGTTTGTTCCTTCCATAAACCACATAAGAATCCACCAGTGTCATTGCATGTCTGTTCTTTTCATGAACCACTCCTAGTGTCAGTGCATGTCTGTTCTTTTCATGAACCACACCCAGTTTCACTGCATGTCTGTTCTTTTCATGAACCACATAAGGATCTACCAGAGTCATTGGATGTGTGTTCTTCTCATGAACCACACGTGGATCCACCGGTGTCATTGCATGTGTGTTCCTCTAAACAATCCACATAAGGATCCACCAGTGTCATTGGATGTGTGTTCTTCTCATGAACCACACCCAGTGTCATTGCATGTGTGTTCTTATAAACAAACCACATAAGGATCCACCAGTGTCATTGCATGTCTGTTCTTTTCATGAACCACATAAGGATGGGCCCACCAGTGTCATTGCATGTCTGTTCTTTTCATGAACCGCACCCAGTGTCAGTGCATGTCTGTTCTATTCATGAACCACACCCAGTTTCACTACATGTCTGTTCTTTTCATGAACCACATAAGGATCTACAAGTGTCATTGCATGTCTTTTACTTCCATAAACCACATGTGGATCCACCTAGTGTCATTGCATGTCTGTTCCTCTAAACAAACCACATAAGGATCCACCAGTGTCATTGGATATGTGTTCTTCTCATGAACCACACCCAGTGTCATTGCATGTGTGTTCTTCTAAATAAACCACATAAGGATCCACCAGTTTCATTGCCTGTCTGTTCTTTTCATGAACCACATAAGGATCCACCAGTGTCATTGCATGTCTGTTCTTTTCATGAATCACAGCTAGATTCATTGCATGTCTTTTACTTCCATAAACCACATATGGATCCACCTAGTGTGATTGCATGTCTGCTCCTCTAACCAAACCACATAAGAATCCACCAGTGTCATTGTGTGTCTGTTCTTTTCATGAACCACACCCAGTGTCATTGCATGCGTGTTCTTCTAAACAAACCACATAAGGATCCACCAGTGTCATTGCATGTATGTTCTTTTCATGAACCACAAAAGGATGGGCCCACTAGTGTCATTGCATGTCTGTTCTTTTCATGAACCACACCCAGTGTCAGTGCATGTCTTTTCTATTCATGAACCACACCAAGTTTCACTGCATGTATGTTCTTTTCATGAACCACATAAGGATCTACCAGTGTCATTGCATGTCTTTTACTTCTATAAACCACATGTGGATCCACCTAGTGTCATTGCATGTCTGTTCCTCTAAACAAACCACATAAGGATCCACCAGTGTCATTGGATGTGTGTTCTTCTCATGAACCACACCCAGTGGCATTGCATGTGTGTTCTTCTAAACAAACCACATATGGATCCACCAGTGTCATTGCCTGTCTGTTCTTTTCATGAACCACATAAGGATCCACCAGTGTCATTGCATGTTTGTTCTTTTCATGAATCACAGCTAGAGTCATTGCATGTCTTTTATTTCCATAAACCACATATGGATCCACCTAGTGTGATTGCATGTTTGTTCCTCTAAACAAACCACATAAGGATCCACCAGTGTCATTGCATGTCTGTTCTTTTCATGAACCACACCCAGTGTCATTGCATGCGTGTTCTTCTAAACAAACCACATAAGGATCCACCAGTGTCATTGCCTATCTGTTCTTTTCATGAACCACACCCAGTTTCATTGCATGTGTGTTCTTCTAAACAAACCACGTAGGTCATTGCATGTCTGTTCTTTTCATGAACCACACCCGGTGTCACTGCATGTCTGTTCTTTTCATGAACCACGGCTAGAGTCATTGCATGTCTGTTCCTCTAAACAAACCACATAAGGATCCACCAGTGTCATTGCATGTATGTTCCTCTAAACAAACCACATAAGGATCCACCAGTGTCATTGCATGTCTGTTCTTTTCATGAACCACATAAGGATCTACTAGTGTCATTGCATGTCTGTTCTTTTCATGAACCACACCCATTGGCATTACATGTGTGTTACTTCCATAAACCACATATGGATCCACCTAGTGTGATTGCATGTTTGTTCCTTCCATAAACCACATAAGAATCCACCAGTGTCATTACATGTCTGTTCTTTTCATGAACCACTCCTAGTGTCAGTGCATGTCTGTTCTTTTCATGAACCACACCCAGTTTCACTGCATGTCTGTTCTTTTCATGAACCACATAAGGATCTACCAGAGTCATTGGATGTGTGTTCTTCTCATGAACCACACGTGGATCCACCGGTGTCATTGTATGTGTGTTCCTCTAAACAAACCACATAAGGATCCACCAGTGTCATTGGATGTGTGTTCTTCTCATGAACCACACCCAGTGTCATTGCATGTGTGTTCTTATAAACAAACCACATAAGGATCCACCAGTGTCATTGCATGTCTGTTCTTTTCATGAACCACATAAGGATGGGCCCACCAGTGTCATTGCATGTCTGTTCTTTTCATGAACCGCACCCAGTGTCAGTGCATGTCTGTTCTATTCATGAACCACACCCAGTTTCACTACATGTCTGTTCTTTTCATGAACCACATAAGGATCTACCAGTGTCATTGCATGTCTTTTACTTCCATAAACCACATGTGGATCCACCTAGTGTCATTGCATGTCTGTTCCTCTAAACAAACCACATAAGGATCCACCAGTGTCATTGGATATGTGTTCTTCTCATGAACCACACCCAGTGTCATTGCATGTGTGTTCTTCTAAATAAACCACATAAGGATCCACCAGTGTCATTGCCTGTCTGTTCTTTTCATGAACCACATAAGGATCCACCAGTGTCATTGCATGTCTGTTCTTTTCATGAATCACAGCTAGATTCATTGCATGTCTTTTATTTCCATAAACCACATATGGATCCACCTAGTGTGATTGCATGTCTGTTCCTCTAAACAAACCACATAAGGATCCACCAGTGTCATTGCATGTCTGTTCTTTTCATGAACCACACCCAGTGTCATTGCATGCGTGTTCTTTTCATTAACCATAGCTAGAGTCATTGCATGTATGTTACTTCCATAAACCACACATGGATCCACCGATGTCATTGCATGCATGTTCATTTCATGAACCACACCCAGTGTCACTGCATGTCAGTTCTTTTCATGAACCACATAAGGATCCACCCAGTGTCATTGGATGTGTGTTCTTCTCATGAACCACACGTGGATCCACCGGTGTCATTGCAGGTCTGGTCCTCTAAACAAACCACATAAGGATCCACCAGTGTCATTGCATGTGTGTTCTTCTCATGAACCACACCCAGTGTCATTGCATGTGTGTTCTTCTAAACAAACCACATAAGGATCCACCAGTGTCATTGCATGTATGTTCTTTTCATGAACCACACCCAGTGTCATTGCATGTGTGTTCTTCTAAACAAACCACATAAGTCATTGCATGTCTGTTCTTTTCATGAACCACACCCGGTGTCACTGCATGTCTGTTCTTTTCATGAACCACGGCTAGAGTCATTGCATGTATGTTCCTCTAAACAAACCACATAAGGATCCACCAGTGTCATTGCATGTCTGTTCTTTTCATGAACCACATAAGGATCTACCAGTGTCATTGCATGTCTGTTCTTTTCATGAACCACACCCATTGGCATTGCATGTGTGTTACTTCCATAAACCACATATGGATCCACCTAGTGTGATTGCATGTTTGTTCCTTCCATAAACCACATAAGAATCCACCAGTGTCATTGCATGTCTGTTCTTTTCATGAACCACTCCTAGTGTCAGTGCATGTCTGTTCTTTTCATGAACCACACCCAGTTTCACTGCATGTCTGTTCTTTTCATGAACCACATAAGGATCTACCAGAGTCATTGGATGTGTGTTCTTCTCATGAACCACACGTGGATCCACCGGTGTCATTGCATGTGTGTTCCTCTAAACAATCCACATAAGGATCCACCAGTGTCATTGAATGTGTGTTCTTCTCATGAACCACACCCAGTGTCATTGCATGTGTGTTCTTATAAACAAACCACATAAGGATCCACCAGTGTCATTGCATGTCTGTTCTTTTCATGAACCACATAAGGATGGGCCCACCAGTGTCATTGCATGTCTGTTCTTTTCATGAACCGCACCCAGTGTCAGTGCATGTCTGTTCTATTCATGAACCACACCCAGTTTCACTACATGTCTGTTCTTTTCATGAACCACATAAGGATCTACCAGTGTCATTGCATGTCTTTTACTTCCATAAACCACATGTGGATCCACCTAGTGTCATTGCATGTCTGTTCCTCTAAACAAACCACATAAGGATCCACCAGTGTCATTGGATATGTGTTCTTCTCATGAACCACACCCAGTGTCATTGCATGTGTGTTCTTCTAAATAAACCACATAAGGATCCACCAGTGTCATTGCATGTCTGTTCTTTTCATGAACCACATAAGGATCCACCAGTGTCATTGCATGTCTGTTCTTTTCATGAATCACAGCTAGATTCATTGCATGTCTTTTACTTCCATAAACCACATATGGATCCACCTAGTGTGATTGCATGTCTGCTCCTCTAACCAAACCACATAAGAATCCACCAGTGTCATTGTGTGTCTGTTCTTTTCATGAACCACACCCAGTGTCATTGCATGCGTGTTCTTCTAAACAAACCACATAAGGATCCACCAGTGTCATTGCATGTATGTTCTTTTCATGAACCACATAAGGATGTGCCCACTAGTGTCATTGCATGTCTGTTCTTTTCATGAACCACACCCAGTGTCAGTGCATGTCTTTTCTATTCATGAACCACACCAAGTTTCACTGCATGTATGTTCTTTTCATGAACCACATAAGGATCTACCAGTGTCATTGCATGTCTTTTACTTCTATAAACCACATGTGGATCCACCTAGTGTCATTGCATGTCTGTTCCTCTAAACAAACAACATAAGGATCCACCAGTGTCATTGGATGTGTGTTCTTCTCATGAACCACACCCAGTGGCATTGCATGTGTGTTCTTCTAAACAAACCACATATGGATCCACCAGTGTCGTTGCCTGTCTGTTCTTTTCATGAACCACATAAGGATCCACCAGTGTCATTGCATGTTTGTTCTTTTCATGATTCACAGCTAGAGTCATTGCATGTCTTTTATTTCCATAAACCACATATGGATCCACCTAGTGTGATTGCATGTTTGTTCCTCTAAACAAACCACATAAGGATCCACCAGTGTCATTGCATGTCTGTTCTTTTCATGAACCACACCCAGTGTCATTGCATGCGTGTTCTTCTAAACAAACCACATAAGGATCTACCAGTGTCATTGCCTATCTGTTCTTTCATGAACCACACCCAGTTTCATTGCATGTGTGTTCTTCTAAACAAACCACGTAGGTCATTGCATGTCTGTTCTTTTCATGAACCACACCCGGTGTCACTGCATGTCTGTTCTTTTCATGAACCACGGCTAGAGTCATTGCATGTCTGTTCCTCTAAACAAACCACATAAGGATCCACCAGTGTCATTGCATGTATGTTCCTCTAAACAAACCACATAAGGATCCACCAGTGTCATTGCATGTCTGTTCTTTTCATGAACCACATAAGGATCTACTAGTGTCATTGCATGTCTGTTCTTTTCATGAACCACACCCATTGGCATTACATGTGTGTTACTTCCATAAACCACATATGGATCCACCTAGTGTGATTGCATGTTTGTTCCTTCCATAAACCACATAAGAATCCACCAGTGTCATTACATGTCTGTTCTTTTCATGAACCACTCCTAGTGTCAGTGCATGTCTGTTCTTTTCATGAACCACACCCAGTTTCACTGCATGTCTGTTCTTTTCATGAACCACATAAGGATCTACCAGAGTCATTGGATGTGTGTTCTTCTCATGAACCACACGTGGATCCACCGGTGTCATTGCATGTGTGTTCCTCTAAACAAACCACATAAGGATCCACCAGTGTCATTGGATGTGTGTTCTTCTCATGAACCACACCCAGTGTCATTGCATGTGTGTTCTTATAAACAAACCACATAAGGATCCACCAGTGTCATTGCATGTCTGTTCTTTTCATGAACCACATAAGGATGGGCCCACCAGTGTCATTGCATGTCTGTTCTTTTCATGAACCGCACCCAGTGTCAGTGCATGTCTGTTCTATTCATGAACCACACCCAGTTTCACTACATGTCTGTTCTTTTCATGAACCACATAAGGATCTACCAGTGTCATTGCATGTCTTTTACTTCCATAAACCACATGTGGATCCACCTAGTGTCATTGCATGTCTGTTCCTCTAAACAAACCACATAAGGATCCACCAGTGTCATTGGATATGTGTTCTTCTCATGAACCACACCCAGTGTCATTGCATGTGTGTTCTTCTAAATAAACCACATAAGGATCCACCAGTGTCATTGCCTGTCTGTTCTTTTCATGAACCACATAAGGATCCACCAGTGTCATTGCATGTCTGTTCTTTTCATGAATCACAGCTAGATTCATTGCATGTCTTTTATTTCCATAAACCACATATGGATCCACCTAGTGTGATTGCATGTCTGTTCCTCTAAACAAACCACATAAGGATCCACCAGTGTCATTGCATGTCTGTTCTTTTCATGAACCACACCCAGTGTCATTGCATGCGTGTTCTTTTCATTAACCATAGCTAGAGTCATTGCATGTATGTTACTTCCATAAACCACACATGGATCCACCGATGTCATTGCATGCATGTTCATTTCATGAACCACACCCAGTGTCACTGCATGTCAGTTCTTTTCATGAACCACATAAGGATCCACCCAGTGTCATTGGATGTGTGTTCTTCTCATGAACCACACGTGGATCCACCGGTGTCATTGCAGGTCTGGTCCTCTAAACAAACCACATAAGGATCCACCAGTGTCATTGCATGTATGTTCTTTTCATGAACCACACCTAGTGTCATTGCATGCGTGTTCTTTTCATTAACCATAGCTAGAGTCATTGCATGTCTGTTACTTCCATAAACCACGCATGGATCCACCGATGTCATTGCATGTCTGTTCTTTTCATGAACCACACCTAGTGTCATTGCATGGGTAGCCGTTAGACCGAGTCTTCTAGAAGGCACGCCCTAACACAGTTGTTCTGCTTAACGATTGTTACATACCGTTTGATTGGGGCGCTTGGACGATTGGGATGGTCTTCGTGAGAGTGATCCGCGAGTAGTTTGTTCTACTGGTTGATTGGCCACGCTTGCTTTGGAAAAACTGGCAACACCGGGCGCTCCCCTATTGCGAGTGTCACGTCTCACGAGTTCAGTGGGCCACATCCCAGTGTCACGTCCCCATTACTTCTCTTCCTCCCTGTACTTCTCTTCCTTACCCTCAAAGCCACTTTCCCCACCTCACTCCCATCCTGCCATAGCCGCAAGCCGACGGCGCCTCCATCCCAATCCCCTCTCCGGCAGCCACCCCCCCCCCCCCCACCCCTCTCGTCATGGGTTCAAGTGGAGACGGCGAGGAAACGCGTCGTGACGACAGGGACGGTGATTTTGATGTGATTCGTCTCATCTCTATTTCTATCATCTGTGGCCAGTTATCTATTTTTTGAGCTAGATCTAATATGTTTACTCATGTGCGTATGATGTGTTAGGCCAAACAGACGATGTATGACTCCGACTATCACGGTTTAGAGGATGAAGACAGTCCTCTGGTATGTAAACATGGATATGTGCTCGCTAAATTTGTAGCCTTCGAAGGACGAAACGCAGGCAGGAGGTTTCTACGGTGTCAAGGACATCGTGCAATGATGCAAGGCGGAAGTTGCGGTGTTGTCAGATGGGTAGATCCAGAGTGGCCCAAATCGATGCAGAAAATGCTGGACAAATTATGGGAAATGACTGTCGAGTTGAAAGAATCCGTATTCAGCTCACTTCTTGACAGTGTTGAGATGAAGCTATGGGAACCAGTTGACACGACCAAGCATAAGTGAGATCTCAGGTGGGTGCAAGACAAGGTTATCAAAGTCGAGAAGGAGAGGGACGCGGCGTTGGCCCTGAAGGCTAAAGCAGAGCAAGAACTGACTCAAGCAAGGAACAATCTCCACCAGGCCAAAGTCCTGCAGTACACAACTACGAGTATTGACAAGTGCATGAGGAAAAATGCAGAGAAACAATTGAAGCTGTGCAAGGAAGATACTAAAAGTTAGGAGCAGACAATTCGATCCTTGCTCTCGCAGGAAGATGCGCATCGGGCCAAGATTAGGAAGATCAAGGAGATGTGTGATAGCTAGTTCTATTTAGCTTATGCTCCGTGCCTTTTTAAGTTGTAATATTTGTACTTGTTGACCTAGCGGTCTGAACTATTGGTCCCGGATTCCAGGGACTAAAAAAATTGTTCTGACCCCGCATTAATTTATGGAAGAATTTGTGATTTAGATCAATTTCTGCCTCGATTTAGATCTCTGTCCCGGATTGGGAACATAACCGTGGACCAAAGACACCTTTTCGACTAGTGTATTCTAACACTGGTGGTTTGTTTAAAGTAATCTACGTGGATTGTGACGCATGCAAATGACACAACCACAATTTATAAAGTGGAAGCACGTACACCCGGTTACTGGAGATCTGGGAGCTTCGCCAGATGCAAGGGATGCTGGAGCAGAGAGACGGTGAGATAGACGGGCCCAAGATTAGGCCAGAAAGTGGTACCCATTTCCTCCTCATCTGGGCATTATCGGTGAGAACATTGCTGTTTATGTTGCCACGTCGTTGTGTAGCATCTGAAATAAGTTGCTGCTTCGTGGAGTGTGGCAGCTTAAATAATTTATTTATGTGCCACTTACATTTCGTCGTATTTGGAGACCTCCTGCCCCTCAGCAATCGTGGAACCGGTGGATCCTTGTTTTCAGATAGCAGTGGCACAATCACAATTTCGGATTCAACTACTGACTCGGGCATTTCCAAACCCTAAGTCGCGGTACATTTTACTCAGAGAACGTGGGTAGATTGTTTCGCCCAGCAACGTGCCACACACAGAGCGATCAGAATTTAACAGAATTACATATATAGGTTCAAGTTCAACACATTACTATGCATCTTCATTGCCAGCATCCTTCTTCCGCCGCCTGAGTGCCAAGCCTTCACGTCCAATGGCTTCTTCATTTCCTGCCTTGTTCCTCTTCCTCAATGCCAATTTTCCTAGCTTCACGTACTCTGCATCGCCGGGACAATGGGCACCAGAATCGTGTCCAGCATCATCTTTCCACTCGTTTTTAATTTCTTTGGGCAGCAAGATGACTGACCCGGCAGTCATGTTTCTAACCTTGCGGCGCTTCCTGTCAAAGAAACAAGACTGTTGCATAACTGCCCAATATCTACAGAGTAAATAAAACAAAAATTACAATTCAGCACAAACATGCGAACCCCGAGCGACCTTTGCTTACCAGGAGGTAATTGTGTTCGAGCAAGCACCTTGTCCAAGAATAGAAGGGCGACTCCTAGTTGCAGCAGCTTCCACATCTAGTACATCACAATTCAGCTCAAACATGCAATCCGAAGCATACATTTTCATCAACCTAATTAGCTGACAGTCACACAATATAGGAACATGGATGCCACGTTCATCCATGAAGCTGAACTTTGTAGTCTGCTTCGGCCATACTTCAATATGATTACGCAGAGCAGCAACCATACCAGATATAGTGCAGATCTGTGCATGCGCTTCTTCCATCGTGAAACAATGGCTTCCATACCACTTGCCCTTGGAGTCATACCTGTAGAGGACTACCGTAACCAGGTAAGGGGGATCCGCGCAGATCCCACTTGATAGAAAACTGTGGACAAAATATGTTTGTCAGCGTTGGGATAACGAACAATTTGAGGTTCAGTAGCCAGCTAGCAGTTGTAACTAGTGCGAATAGCAAAGAGAAGGGTAGCTCACCCCGCTTGTAGGCAGAACTTCTTCTTCCTTGATAGTAGGATCTGCCATCCTCCGAACTGCTCGGCTCGTCGGCGGCGGAGGCGGGCTAGAGCCTCGCAATGGCGGCTACGACATGCGCCATTGGAGCTCGGTACTGGGCGCAGCAACTTGGCCCCGGAAGTCAAATGTCCAAAGGGATCGTCTTGCCTGGAGGGTGGATTCCGACACCGCCGGTGCTAGGGGAAAGCTGGGAATGGATTTGTGAAATTGGTCAACGCATCCAATCCACTTAGCTGCTCGATTTGCCTAAGAGGTTGCCGCGTTGGCGCCCGCGTCACGGACAGATAACCGACATGTGGGTCCTGGCCGTCACTTCACGGGGCGGTTTAACGGAATGTTTGTATTTGGCAGGGGTGAGATGAGTTCGCCTCGAAATGGCCCCTCTCAGTAGTTGGCGGCCCAACTTTTGGAAACACGGTAATTTTAGGCAACTTAGGTACCTCCATGCGCTGGCCTAGCAACTTTGGTACCGCAGATGAACAATCCCCAGTACACGGGGAGGCTAGAATTCAGCGGCTCTCGCCTACATAGATATGGTGGGATGAAGCAGCAGCGAAGCATAAACTAATCAACCTATAGAGACTCGATTCAACTGTTGGCTTTCAGAGAGGGATAAGAAAGACCTATTCGGGACCAACCTGATACTAACACCAATCATACCCATCCTGGTATTTCTCCCTCGAGACCAACCGAGGAAGTCAAACCAAAGAACTCACACAGTTGGCAGTTTTATTCATTCCATTATAGTTGCAGCACTTACTAGTAAAATATAGATAGCATGAGTTATCCTGATATCATAAGTAGTGGGTAGTTTTAGTTAACCATTATGTTGTAGTTGCAATATTTACTAGTCAGATACAAATAGCATGAGACCTCCCAAAACCAGCAGTTGTTGGCACTTTTATTTTCTCATTCCATTGTAGTGAAACTGATTACTAGACATGTCAAAGTCAAATTTATAGCACTACTTTAGTTATAGTTGTCTATAATCGAGATACTGTGCTCCAAGTCGTCCATAACCGCGGACACGGCTTTTAGAAAGATTTACCCTGCAGGGGTGCACAAATAGCAACACATGCACGATTAACCTCGGAAAAACCAAATAAAAACCCAACGAGGCTTTCACGATAAAGCAAATAAAAACCCAACGAGCCACCCCACTAAGCTACCCGCAACGAAGTTGGCCAGCTCCGAGACGGACCCAGGGTTTGTGTCGACGGCGGTAAACGACCGGGAACCCGAAAGTGTGACTGAGCTTGTTGATACAGTAAAAATGTGTCACGATCCAAAACAGTACAGGTGCTCTACGTACAATCGTAAATAAAGCAGTAAAACATGGCATAAGTACAGGATAGTAATAAAACCCCAAACTAGTTTGTGGTCCCAAGAAATAAGAAATGAATCAAGCTCTGGCTAAGGGGATTCATGGTCCCACGTGCGGATAGTGCGATAGTCATCGAACAGTTATCAAGTACTTGGGGCCTACGGGACACAAGTGAGCGATTAGGAACCAAATATTATCTATTGCCCACCGGTGCCTCTGCATTAGTTATATCTATTACGAGCATTTTAATTATCAAGTTGTAATTAAGTCATGATCATCTCCACCATTAAACATGTGCCAACCTTCCAACAACGGTGGAACATCGACGACGCGAAGCAGCACCTGAGCAAGCAACTACGACTCGCAAGGCCAACTGTCTACCAAACAACAGGCAATAGGAGGTGTCCAAGGCTATATAGAGGCTGCAAGGAATATAAATGGTGCACGGAAACTAAAGCATCGCAACAAGGATAACAATAGATCAACAGGAGAAGTAAAGATTATAAACGCAAAATAGGTAGAAAGAGGGAGAATGCTCGCCTGGGAAACACTGCCAAAGGTTCATTATCAGAAGAACTTGTCGACTCTCGCATCAACTCATCGACCTAATCTGTGAAGAACCAAAGCACTAAGAGAAATACCGGATGCACTATTTATTACTACGGTAGAAGATCGAGCATGATGCATGTATGATATATGACATGGCAATGATGCGATGCGACTAGACAAAATTAAGTGGAACCGGGGTCCCGACAATTAATTAGAAGGTTCATGTTGTTTAGTTACCCCGCAATTTAAGTGTTGTAATAATAAGGCAAAACATGGCATCGGTTCTCTACACAAATTTAAATGGGGCCAATATAAGAGTAGAAAAGCCCGCATATGGACTCCATATTTAATTATGAGGTGAATCGACAAAGTACCCCCAAACAACGAATATGTATGCAAGCATGAACAGTGTAATATGCAACAAGTATATATGTCATTTATAAAATAGGGATAGGTATGGGTCACACATTAGGAGGGTCGGATCCGGGGTTCTCGAGGTTCGGCGGGATCAGTCTTCGGATCCAGGATGAAGGCCTTGAAATCCAAGAAGGAAACTTCGGTCATCAGGCCCACGAGGAAGAACTTGGGTTTGGTGTCTCTATTGTTAGTGTAGAACTTGGGTTCCATGAAGTAGAACTTGCTTCCGTATCCTTCGGCAACAACGCCTATGGAAGATCTTATGGCAACGGTACTTGAAGGAGCCGATCATGTGGTCTCGGATATCCCAACAGAACACCACGATGGCAAAAACATGGATACTCCGTTGTCCTTGATGATCCATCCGGGCGCCGGCATAGCAGCTTCACACACACATCAAACATAACAAAAGCATCAAGGGGACTAGCGGATGAGCGCCAGGACACAACAAAAGAGCGGGCAGGACAGGGCCTGCAAACGAGGGAGAGATGCATGGCGAGGTCGGCGAGAAGAGGCCTGGCGGCAGGGTGTTTGTTGCAAAACGACCAGGGGATCATGGGGGTCGTGACTAGTGCGTGTATGTGTTGTGTGCTTGGTCAACTAGGAGGTGGAGCCGGAGGAGGAGACGCAGGCATGCGGTTTGTACGTGGTAGGCGCTTGCGTGCAACGCGCGGGGAGTGCGGCAGGGTGGGCCAGGAGGAAGCGTGACAAGGTGTGCGTCTACAGCGGCTGCGAGTTGCGAGCATTGCTTGCTCGCATGCGCTACGCACGCGGTGGCAGGTGTGGTGGCGGCGGCTAGGAGGTGTGGGGGTTGGGCTCGGGGTAGGTTAGGGTTTCATATATGGGGTAGTAGGCTGTAGCATCCCAATTGTCTAACAATTGTAATGCTACTTGGTCTAGTAATATAATGGCTACTTCCTATATACAATTGTTGCATCATAATTATATCATGCTCATGTCATCATGCCACCTTGCATTTGAGCATCATATAAAACCCTCTTTCTTTGGTTCTTCTCTCATATGCATTATTATTTGTATTTTCCTCTTGATATTGTATTTGGTTATTGACATACTGCTTGATGCCCAAGTTGAGTTGGGGGCATATCTTTTATTCAAATCCATCACCTTTCTTTCCACCACCTTATAATTCCACCATTCCATTTACCATGGGCTTTTATTTTCTTTTGGTATTTAATCTAGCTCATGGGAGATAGGATGGATCTAATTCTATAAATTCTTTTGCTTGGCCTTATTCCACTTCTTGGGAATGCATAAGAATAATGCCATATTATTATTTTTGTTTTCACAAGAATTTAAACATGGCATTAATTATTTTGCATGGGCCATGCAAGCACTCATCTTTTCTCCTTTGAATTTCTTGGATTTTGGAGTGAACCTTTTCTTTGGTGAGATTCCTTTTTCTCTCTTACTCCACCCTTCTCATCTTGATCCTAGTACCTTGTTTTGAGCATCAAAACCTCACCTCTTCCATCTCCACCTTATCAACCTCTCATGGAAAGGTGCCATGCATGATTCAAATAAGACCTTTCTCCCATAAACCTTTTTCTTTCTCTTTTTCTTGGTTTCTCCTTCACCTCATCTTAGGCCAAATCTAAGCCCTCACTTTCCTCTTGTTTAATCTTATAAACAAGTTTTAAAAACCTAAACACCTAATTAAACCCTAACCTTTTTTTCTAATCTCTCTCTCTCGCTAAACCTAGCTCTAGTCTAAAACCTACTTAACCCTAACCCCTACCACACCTCCCTCACCTCTTTCCTCTCACCATGCCAATGGCCCCTCTCCCTGCCATGCATGGCCCACCTCAGCTAACCCCTACCCCAACCCTAACAAAACCCTAACCCGAGCCCCCTCTCTAAGCTAACCCTAGCTCACCCGAGCCTTCCCCCTCCTTTCTTTTTCTCTCTCTGCCGAGCTAGCCCCACCCAGCTGCTCCACCACGCCGTCCCCACCTAGCAGCTCCACCCTAGCCTGCCCTGCCTGGCCGTGCACGACAAGCACGTGAGCAAGAAGGAGAAAGGTGGCCGAAGCCACCTTTATCTACCCCGAGCCCCACACGACACCCTCTCCCTCTCTCCCTCTTTATCCCACCCTCACGCCTCCTGGAAACGCCCAGATCCGCCCCAGAACCCCTGCCTTTCCTCTCCTTCTTCTTCACCGTCGCCAGATCCTGCCACCGGTCCCCGCCAGCGCCGCCGTCGTCCCCTCGTTCCAGCTAGCAAGTTCGTCGTGGAGGTGGTCTAGGAGACCAAGGAGATCTCCCTGCTGCTCCCTGTACGCGCCGACATGGAGGAGGAGTCCCAAGATCGCCAGTACCCGCGCCGCCCGACGCAAACCCTAACCCGTCAGGACGCCAGCAACCCCGGCGATCCGTTGCGCCTCCGGCCGTGTCACCACCACCGACACCCCGACGGGGAGCGTCCGACCCTCCCAGACATCCTCGCCGTCGAAGCCGTGCCCTGGTCGCATCGGACGTTCTAGCGAACGCTCTGTGCGCGCCGGCGGCCGCGTTCGTCTCCAGACCGTGGCGTCGTTTAGGAAGATGTAGCCGCCTGGCGTTTTCCTCGCAGCAAGCCCAAGCCAGCGTAGTGGTAGTCGTCGCCGCGCGCAGGCACGAGGTCGCGGGTTCGATCCCTGCACCGTGCTCTGCCGCTGTCGGCACACGCAGCCGTCAGAGAGAAGAGGAAGAAAAACAGTCCCGCACCCCTTTTTGCACCTAACGCCCTACGTATTTTGCCGGCTCAACCCGCGGTCCAGCTAGGTCCCACCTGTCATCGACGCGGGTTGTTTTACAAAAAGGCACCCGCCTTTCTGCACTCTCAACCCACGCCCCAGCCCACTCCCCACCTGTCTGCCTCTGCGGCCTTACCCGCTGTCACGTGGGCCTTAGCCAGCTGGTCCCACCTAGCAGCCACATGGGCTAGCCAACGCCGCGGTGGAAAAAGCCCTCTGCGCGCTGTGTGGTCCAGTCAGCCGTTGGCCCACCCGTCAGCGACTGGGGCTGGGTTTGGCTGAGTACAAAACGATTTCTATTTTTCTGTTTTTAAATAAACTTTTTCAGTAATTGTTTAAATTCAAATTCAACCAGATTTTAAATAACTTTTGAATTACAAATCCAAATAATACAAATGATATATGTTTTGGAATCAGAAAAATGAGAGGAATTCAAATATGCCATTCAAAATATTATTTGAGCACTTTAAAATTTCGAGATGATTGAAATTACAATAAAATGCCCTTTTCTTAATAAATTAATAACTTTAATTCTATAACTCCAACGTTTGGCAAATAATATGTCTAAATCGATCAGCGCGACGAGCCCGTTCTATCTATGCATTCATTGTTCTGAATTGAAGCATGCATCATGTCATTATTAAAAATCTGAACTGTTTATGGCAATAAAATTTGACGAAATAAATCATAAAATGCTTTATTCTTGTACCTCACACCTCACCATGCCATGCTACTTTCATGCCATGTAATTGTGCATCATTCATCATGGCATGCTTGTTTGCTTGACGCATTTTAATTCATATGCTTGTGCACTTTATTTATGTTGGCCCTTGTTTGTTTGGTTCTTCTTCGAATAGACGCCCAGCAGGAGAATTACCAGGAATCACAGGAGTATTACCCAGATCCATCTCTCGCTTCAACTGAGCTGCTAGGCAAGCACTACCTCATGCTTGCATACATACAGTACCTATTGCCTCCATCTTATTCTTGCATCATTGAGTCGCGATCGCATTAAATTGAATCCCAAGAACTGCATAGCCTTTACTTTTAAACCCCACCGAAGCTTGTTCCTCCATCCCATGAGCCATTACTACAGGAGTTGTTTGAGCCATGCGAGTCGTAGAAAAGCATGAGTAGGGTATGTGAGTGTCTGATGAATAATGAGGTACCTAAACAACATAACCTGAGTAGTAATGGGATAACTAATGAAAGAGGCACCGGTGAGCAATATCTGCTATTTGGTTTTTCATGCTCACTTGTGTCCCGTAGGACCCCGAGTACTTGATTCATGTTCCTTGTTTATTCGCACTATCCACATCCGGGAGGCCTTATGGACCCCCCTGAGCCAGAGCTTGATTCCGACTTATTTCTTGGGGCCACAATTAGTTTGGGGCTTTATTACTATCCTGTACTTATGCCATGTTACTGCTTTATTTAAGATTGTGTGTGGAGCACCTGTACTGTTTTGGATCGTGACACGTTTTCGCTGTATCGACAAGCCCAGTCACATTTTCGGGTTCCCACTCATTTACCGCCATCCACACAAACCTTGAGTCCGTCTCGGAGTCAGCTAGCTTCGTTGCGGGTAGCTTAATGGGGTGGCCCCCTGAAATATTACTGAATCCTATGATTGCTTTGTCGTGAATGCCTTGTTGGGTTTTGAGTTGGTTTTTCCGAGGTTGATCGAGTGTGTGTTGCTATTCGTGCACCCCTTCAGGGTAAATCTTTCTGAAAGCCGTGTCCGCGGTTATGGATGACTTGGAGCACAGTTTCTCGATCATAGACAAGTATAACTAAAGTACCGCTTTTAATTTGACTAAGCACTTGACTAGTAAATAGTGCAATACTCATGGAATGGTTAATAAAACTGCCAACGGATGATGGGGGTTGTTCGTCCGCTTCCTTGTTGGTAAGCGAGGAGGAGGATGGATCTGTTAATTATATTGTTATAACTGTTGTTCTTAATTCACGGACATCCGTCTATCATTGGTTAGGCGGATGGTTAGCGAGTATCTATAGAACTGTTAGATATTATCTTTTGCTGCAATTGCGTCACCCCAGGTTGTGTCCTCTTTAGTGGCATAAAGACTTGCTGAGTACCCCTAGGGTCTCACACGATAAATTGTTTGATTCATATGAACAGGTGTACCCGCAAGATGGATACTGGGTGGAAGATACAGATGATTTTGGCAACGATCGTTCGGTGTAAAGATTCCGGGAACGGGGATCCGTGAGATCTGTGGGCGGGATGTGTTTATTTATGGGGCATCTTATGCCGATTTGCTTCTTATGCGTACTCGGATCTTGTTTTCCGCTTCCGCCTGATACTCTGATGTGTGTTGTATGAGGAACTATCCTAAATTATTATCTCTATCTAGGATATTTGAATCTTGTTGTATGGCGTTGCAATATTTCTATTTCTTTTAGATAGAATGGCTCTGAGGACTGTTGTATGTGGCTTGCATACATACTCATTTGTGTATGTAGTTGATCCCTTCGCCTGCCGATTATGCCGCTCGTTCTTGTCCTGATGTTTTGAAAGTGGTTAGGACGGCCGAAAGGTCTACCGTGAGTGGCCATGGGCCCCACCGTACTATTTTAACCACTTTCGTTCATCCAGGCATGTAACTAAGAGCGTAATTCACCGAGGTAGTTACAATTGGTATCAGAGCCATCCCGCCCTTCAGGGTTTCAGCCAAAATGGTCGTTGTCAGTCTAGTAAATATTTTGGTAGCTATGTATACTAGGGAAAAACAAAACGTGAGAGTAGGACTGCTTCCATTTTTCTTCTTACCCACCCATCCACCCTTTTCTGGTAAGGAAGTGTAACGTTTTCAATCCTCTTCTAAAAATTCAAACTAGGATTCACGTGTTCTGGGTTCCGTAGTACCATAGGTTGTGTGTGTGCGTGTGTGTGTGTGTGTGTGAATTCCTTGTCTATCTGTTGCATCCAAATGTTATCACTATCTGCCTTTGGTTATCAACTGTTGGTACATTCCATACCGACAGGCCTTTGTTAACCGACGCGATCTATCTGATTCGTTGTATACCGATGCGATCTATCTTACTCTTTCTTATCCGACGTTATCTTGCTGGGGTGTTCTTTTCGTAGTTACCAATCTTTAGGTTCATCTTAAGAAGAAGGTGTTGGGATATGTGTTTTACTGATTCATGTGCGGAGTAATGATTCGAGTGCGGGATGGAGTCGCGACCATACCACTACTTTTATCATTTGCTCTTGTATGTTGAACTAGTAGAGTTACTAATCTTGTTTAGTTAAGTGGTTTTGCGCATATAGTGGTATTTTAATGCCAAAATTTGCGGAAAATTTTTCTTTGTTAGTTGTGTACCACACTCCTCGTTCAGTCGTGTGCGTTATGCGTAATATCTTCTAGCTGCCTTGAACTTTGTTGATATTTTAATATCATCTCACTGAATTGCATCCTTTAATCTTGAGTAATTCCATTTTGGTACTATTTTGGATTATTATCATTCTCCATTATAGTACTGACTTGTGTTTTATATCAATCATGGGATGGCACCACCACGCCGCTCTGAGGAGGACATACCACCTGAACTGGGGGCTGCTTTGGCAAGTATTGCAAATGCTTTGGGCACTATGCAGCAGAACCAGCAGCGCTTCGAGGAAAGCGTGAGGAGGAATGAGTTTGTTCCGCTACCTCCACCTCCCAAGCGAGGAGACATCAAGAGTTTTCTCAAGTTCAACCCATGCCAATTTGAGGTGTCTGATCAGCCACTTGATGCGGATGATTGGCTTCGTGAAGTGTTAAGGTTGCTGATGACTGCGGATGTTCCCGAGCAAGAATGGGTCAAATGTGCCACTCACCTTCTGAAGGGAGATGCAGCTCTGTGGTGGGAAAATTACCTCAAGGCAGATATCTCTGGTTTTCAGCCTACTTGGGAGCAATTCACTGCTGCTTTCAAAGAGCAATATCTGTCAGAAATTGTCATGGAAAGGATGAAGGAAGTGTTTCTCAACCTCAAGCAGGGCACTGACAATGTCAACACCTACATCAGAAACTTCATGAACCTTTCTCGCTATGGTGGCGATGAGATCTCTGATGACAAGAAGAAGCAAAAGAGGTTCCGGCAAGGCCTCAATGCTTCCATCAAATATGCTATCACTCATGCAAGGCCGGCGTCTTTTCTGGAACTCCAACACACAGCTCTGCAGGAAGAAGCAAGTAGGCAAGTGTTCGAGGAGTCAAAGAAACACAGCCGTGATACAGCAAGTTCTTCTGCTATGACAGCTCCTTCTAAGCGTCGTGTCTGGGTTCCTAACACCCCGCCGTTACTCCTGGCTCCACCAAGACCGTCAAGCTACGCACCAAGGCCACCAAACTCCTTCACTGCGGCTCCCAGGGGCTACAACCACAACTACCCTAGAGCGCCTGGCGGAGTCCCTGACTACGTTGCTCCACGTCCACCTGGTGCTTGTTATACTTGTGGAAACACTGGGCATCAGCACTGGAATTGTCCATTGAACAACAAAGCTCTTCCACCACCACCTCCAAGACCTGCGGCAAGTGCTCCTATGATTCGTGCACCTCCACCTCGGGCTCTCAACATCAACACTAAGCCTAGGTCTACGGTTGCTCGTGCCAACTGTGTCAACGTCACTCAAGCTGAGCATGCACCTGGAGTTGTCATGGGTATGCTTCCTGTTAACTCAGTTCCTGCACGAGTTTTGTTTGATTCTGGTGCTTTGCATTCTTTTGTTTCTCACAAGTTTGCGCATGAGCAAGATCTGGCTATGGTTCCTTTATTACACCGTCTTGTGGTACAATCTCCTAGGTCAAACATGAGGGCTGCTCATATCAGCCATGGCAATCAAATTGAGATTGGTGGCTCTTCGTTTCTGGCTTCCTTAATTATTCTGGGTAATTCTGACATTGATGTTATCTTGGGCATGGATTGGTTAACAGCAAATGCAGCTGTGATTGATTGTGCTGAATGTTCGGTTTCTCTGAAAATTCCTGAAGGCCATATAGTCTATTCTCCAAGTCTGACTCCTGCAATTCAGCTTTATTCTTTGGCGGCTCTAAATGATGATGCTATGGAAGGTATTCAGAGTGTTCCTGTAGTCTGTGAGTTCCCAGATGTTTTTCCTGAAGAGTTGCCAGGTATGCCTCCGGATCGTGAGGTCGAGTTTGTCATTGAACTTGAACCTGGTACCGCTCCTATTTCCAAGTGGCCTTATAAAATGGGTCCTGCTGAGTTGGTTGAACTCAAATGTCAGTTGGATGAACAAGAGAAGTTGGGTTTCATTCAGCATAGTACTTCTTCTTGGGGTAGTCCAACCATCTTTGTGAAGAAGCGAGACAAGACTTATAGACTTTGTGTTGACTATCGGGCACTCAATGCTAAAACAATCAAGAATAAATATCCCCTTCCGCGGATTAATGATCTCTTCGATCAGCTAGCTGGAGCTGTGGTATTCTCTAAGCTTGATTTGAGAAGTGGCTATCATCAAATCAAGATCCGCAAGGAAGATGTTCCTAAAACAGCTTTCACCACCCGTTATGGCATGTATGAGTACACGGTCATGTCTTTCGGTCTCACCAATGCACCTGCCACCTTCTCGAGGCTTATGAACTCGGTTTTCATGGAGTATCTTAATAAGTTTGTTGTGGTCTATCTGGATGACATTCTAGTCTATTCTAAGTCAAAAGAAGAACATGAAGAACACCTTCGGTGTGTCCTAAACAAGCTTCGTGAGAACCGCCTGTATGCAAAGTTCTCCAAGTGTGAATTCTAGCTGCCTCAAGTCACCTACCTTGGTCATGTCATCTCTGCCAAGGGCATTGCCGTCAACCTAGAAACTATTAAGACAATTATGGACTGGCTTCCACCCATAAATGTCAAAGAAGTCCGAAGTTTCCTTGGTTTGGCCAGTTACTGTCATCACTTCGTTCAAAACTTCTCAAAGGTTGCGAAGCCTCTTACCGATCTCCTCAAGAAAGGCAAGAAATACCTTTGCACTCCTGCATGTCAAGCAAGCTTTGAAACACTCAAAGAGAAGCTCACTTCCACACCAGTCTTGGTTCCTCCAGATACATCAAAGCCTTTCCAGATATTCTGTGACGCATCATTGCAAGGATTGGGTGCGGTCCTTATGCAAGAAAAACAAGTTGTTGCTTATGCATCTCGTCAGTTAAAGACGCATGAGATCAACTATCCTACACATGACCTCGAACTCGCAGCAGTTGTCTTCGCTTTGAAAGTATGGAGGCATTACTTGCTTGGCAACCGTTGTGAGATCTTTTCTGATCACAAGAGTCTGAAGTATATCTTCACACAACCTGATCTCAACCTTCGTCAGAGGAGGTGGATTGAAACAATCAATGATTTCGATTTTACCATCAACTACACTCTGGGCAAAGCTAATGTCATGGCCGATGCTCTCAGCCGAAAAGCTTATGTCAGCAATCTCATGGTGGAAGAACAACAGCCTCTCTTGTGCGAGGAATTCCGCAAGCTAAACCTTGAAATTGTGGATCAAGGGTATCTTTTGAACCTTTTAGCAACACCTCTCTTGGAAGAAAAAGTTCGCTCCATTCAACTTGGTGATCCTTACACTAAAAAGATCATCTCCAACATTCAACTTCCGAAGTATGAGTCCTTCCACGTCGACGACCAAGGCACTCTTTTCTTTGAACACCGGATGTTTGTTCCGAACTACCCGAGTTTAAGAGAGCAAGTTCTCAAGGAGGCGCATGATTCTGTTCTTTCTATCCACCCTGGCAGCACTAAGATGTACATGGACTTGAAAACACAATATTGGTGGCCTGGTTTGAAACGATATTGTGCCAAGTATGTCTCGGAGTGTGATGTTTGTCGCAGAGTTAAAGCTGTCCATCAGAAACCTTCCGGTCTTCTACAGCCATTGAAGCCTCCGGAATGGAAATGGGAGAAAGTAGAGATGGACTTCATCACTGGTTTTCCAAGGTCGCAGAAGGGCAACAATGCAATCTTTGTTGTCATTGACAGGCTTTCCAAAGTAGCTCACTTCTTTCCAGTCAAGGAAACAATTTCTGCAATTCAGTTGGCTGAGCTCTATATCAACAGAATTGTCTCTCTATATGGAGTTCCTCTTGAGATCAGTTCAGACCGTGGAAGCATCTTCACTTCCAAGTTCTGGGGAAGTTTCCAAAATGCTTTGGGAACAAAATTGAATTTCAGCACGGCTTACCATCCTCAGTCGCAAGGGAAAGTTGAAAGGATCAATCAGATTCTGGAAGATAGGCTCCGTGCTTGCGTTATCTCTTTCGGCATGAAGTGGGAAGAATGTCTTCCTTATGCTGAATTCTCTTACAACAACAGTTTCCAGAAAAGTCTAAAGATGGCACCATTTGAGGCTCTCTATGGTCGCAAATGCAGAACTCCGATTGGTTGGTTGGGCGCAGGTGAAAGAATATTGTTTGGCCCCGACATTGTAACTCAAGCGGAGGAGAAGGTTCACATCATTCTTGAAAATCTGAAGATTGCTCAAAGTCGCCAGAAGAGCAATTATAACAGAAAGCACACGGACATGGAGTATGTCCCTGGTGATCTCGTTTACCTTCGTGTCACTCCCATGAGAGGCACGCACCGTTTTGGTATCAAAGGAAAGCTGGCTCCTAGATACATCGGTCCTTTCAAAATTCGTGGAAGAAGAGGAGAAGTTGCTTATGCTCTTGAGCTCCCTGAACAACTCAAGGTCCATGATGTTTTCCACATCTCTCAACTCAAGAAGTGCTTCAAGGATCCCGGTAGGACCGTGGACCATGAACTCATCAATCTCCAAGAAGATCTGTCTTATCAAGAATACCCCATAAAAATTCTTGAAGTCGCAGAAAGAAGGACTCGCAACAAGTCCATCATGTTCTGCAAGGTGCAGTGGTCGCACCATTCCGTTGATGAAGCCACTTGGGAACGTGAAGATGAGCTCCGTGCCAAGTATCTTACCCTCTTTGAGTCTTCTTCTTCTTCCTAGAATCTCGGGGCGAGATTCCTGTTTAGTGGGGGAGAGTTGTAGCCTCCCAATTGTCTAATAATTGTAATGCTACTTGGTCTAGTAATATAATGGCTACTTCCTATATACAATTGTTGCATCATAATTATATCATGCTCATGTCATCATGCCACCTTGCATTTGAGCATCATATAAAACCCTCTTTCTTTGGTTGTTCTCTCATATGCATTATTATTTGTATTTGCCTCTTGATATTGTATTTGGTTATTGATATATTGCTTGATGCCCAAGTTGAGTTGGGGGCATATCTTTTATTCAAATCCATCACCTTTCTTTCCACCACCTTATAATTCCACCATTCCATTTACCATGGGCTTTTATTTTCTTTTGGTATTTAATCTAGCTCATGGGAGATAGGATGGATCTAATTCTATAAATTCTTTTGCTTGGCCTTATTCCACTTCTTGGGAATGCATAAGAATAATGCCATATTATTATTTTTGTTTTCACAAGAATTTAAACATGGCATTAATTATTTTGCATGGGCCATGCAAGCACTCATCTTTTCTCCTTTGAATTTCTTGGACTTTGGAGTGAACCTTTTCTTTGGTGAGATTCCATTTTCTCTCTTACTCCACCCTTCTCATCTTAATCCTAGTACCTTGTTTTGAGCATCAAAACCTCACCTCTTCCATTTCCACCTTATCAACCTCTCATGGAAAGGTGCCATGCATGATTCAAATAAGACCTTTCTCCCATAAAACTTTTTCTTTCTCTTTTTCTTGGTTTCTCCTTCACCTCATCTTAGGCCAAATCTAAGCCCTCACTTTCCTCTTGTTTAATCTTATAAACAAGTTTTAAAAACCTAAACACCTAATTAAACCCTAACCTTTTTTTTCTAATCTCTCTCTCTCTCGCTAAACCTAGCTCTAGTCTAAAACCTACTTAACCCTAACCCCTACCACACCTCCCTCACCTCTTTCCTCTCACCATACCAATGGCGCCTCTCCCTGCCATGCATGGCCCACCTCAGCTAACCCCTACCCCAACCCTAACAAAGCCCTAACCTAAGCCCCCTCTCTAAGCTAACCCTAGCTCACCCGAGCCTTCCCTCTCCTTTCTTTTTCTCTCTCTGCCGAGCTAGCCCCACCCAGCTGCTCCACCACGTCGTCCCCACCTGGCAGCTCCACCCTAGCCTGCCCTGCCTGGCCCTGCACGACAAGCACGTGAGCGAGAAGGAGAAAGGTGGCCGAAGCCACCTTTATCTACCCGGAGCCCCAGAAGGCAACCTCTCCCTCTCTCCCTCTTTATCCCACCCTCACGCCTCTTGGCAACGCCCAGATCCGCCCTAGAACCCCTGCCTTTCCTCTCCTTCTTCTTCACCGTCGCCAGATCCTGCCGCCGGTCCCCGCCAGCGCCGTCGTCGTCCCCTCGTTCCAGCCAGCAAGCTCGTCGTGGAGGTGGTCTAGGAGACCAAGGAGATCGCCAGTACCCACGCCGCCCGACGCAAACCCTAACCCTTCAGGACGCCAGCAACCCCGGCGATCTGTTGCGCCTCCGGCCGTGTCACCACCACCGACACCCCCACGGTGAGCGACCGACCCTCCCAGACATCCTCGCCATCGAAGCCGTGCCCTGGTCGCATTAGACATTCCAGCGAACGCTCTGTGCGCGCCGGCGGCCGCATTCGTCTCCAGACCGTGGCGTCGTTTAGGTAGATCTAGCCGCCTGGCATTTTCCTCACAGGAAGCCCAAGCCAGCGTAGTTGTAGTCGTCGCCGCGCGCAGGCACGAGGTCGCGGGTTTGATCCCTGCACCGTGCTCTGCCGCTGTCTGCATGCGCAGCCGTCAGAGAGAAGAGGAAGAAAAACAGTGTCGCACCCCTTTTTGCACCTAACCCCCTGCGTCTTTTGCCGGCTCAACCCGCGGTCCAGCTAGGTCCCACCTGTAAATCGACGCGGGTCGTTTTACAAAAAGGCACCCTCCTTTCTGCACTCTCAACCTGCGCCCCAGCCCACTCCCCACCTGTCAGCCTCTGCGGGCTTAACCGCTGTCACGTGGGCCTTAGCCAGCTGGTCCCACCTAGCAGTCACATGGGCTAGCCAGCGCCGCGGTGGAAAAAGCCCTCTGCGCGCTGTGTGGTCCAGTCAGCCGCTGGCCCACCCGTCAGCGACTAGGGCTGGGTTTGGCTGAGTACAAAACGATTTCTGTTTTTCTGTTTTTAAATAAACTTTTTCAGTAATTGTTTAAATTCAAATTCAAACCAGATTATAAATAACTTTTGAATCACAAATCCAAATAATACAAATGATATATGTTTTGGAATCAGAAAAATGAGAGGAATTCAAATATGCCATTCAAAATATTATTTGAGCGCTTTAAAATTTCGAGATGATTGAAATTACAATAAAATGCCCTTTTCTTAATAAATTAATAACTTTAATTCTATAACTCCAAGTTTGGCAAATAATATGTCTAAATCGATCAGCGTGATGAGCTTGTTCTATCTATACATCCGTTGTTCTGAATTGAAGCATGCATCATGTCATTATTAAAAATCTGAACTATTTATGGCAATAAAATTTGACGAAATAAATCATAAAATGCTTTATTCTTGTACCTCACCCTCACCATGCCATGTAATTGTGCATCATTCATCATGGCATGCTTGTTTGCTTGACGCATTTTAATTCATATGCTTGTGCACTTTATTTATGTTGGCCCTTGTTTGTTTGGTTCTTCTTCGAATAGACGCCCAGCAGGAGAATTACCAGGAATCACAGGAGTATTACCCAGATCCATCTCTCGCTTCAACTGAGCTGCCAGGCAAGCACTACCTCATGCTTGCATACATACAATATCTATTGCCTCCATCTTATTCTTGCATCATTGAGTCGCGATCGCATTAAATTGAATCCCAAGTACTGCATAGCCTTTACTTTTAAACCCCACCGAATCTTGTTCCTCCATCCCATGAGCCATTACTACAGGAGTTGTTTGAGCCATGTGAGTCGTAGAAAAGCATGAGTAGGGTATGTGAGTGTCTGATGAATAATGAGGTACCTAAACAACATAACCTGAGTAGTAATGGGATAACTAATGAAAGAGGCACCGGTGAGCAATATCTGCTATTTGGTTTTTCATGCTCACTTGTGTCCCGTAGGACCCCGAGTACTTGATTCATGTTTCTTGTTTATTCGCACTATCCACATCCGGGAGGCCTTATGGACCCCCCTGAGCCAGAGCTTGATTCCTACTTATTTCTTGGGGCCACAATTAGTTTGGGGCTTTATTACTATCCTGTACTTATGCCATGTTACTGCTTTATTTAAGATTGTGCGTGGAGCACCTGTACTGTTTTGGATCGTGACACGTTTTCGCTGTATCGACAAGCCCAGTCACATTTTCGGGTTCCCACTCATTTACCGCCATCCACACAAACCTTGAGTCCGTCTCGGAGTCAGCTAGCTTCGTTGCGGGTAGCTTAATGGGGTGGCCCCCTGAAATATTACTGAATCCTATGATTGCTTTGTCGTGAATGCCTCGTTGGGTTTTGAGTTGGTTTTTCCAAGGTTGATCGAGTGTGTGTTGCTATTCGTGCACCCTTGCAGGGTAAATTTTTCTGAAAGCCGTGTCCGCGGTTATGGACGACTTGGAGCACAGTTTCTCGATCATAGACAAGTATAACTAAAGTACCGCTTTTAATTTGACTAAGTACTTGACTAGTAAATAGTGCAATACTCATGGAATGGTTAATAAAACTGCCAACGGATGATGGGGGTTGTTCGTCCGCTTCCTCGTTGGTAAGCGAGGAGGAGGATGGATCTGTTAATTATACTGTTATAACTGTTGTTCTTAATAGACGGACATCCGTCTATCATTGGTTAGGCGGATGGTTAGCGAGTATCTATAGAATTGTTAGATATTATCTTTTGCTGCAATTGCGTCACCCCAGGTTGTGTCCCCTTTAGTGGCATAAAGACTTGCTGAGTACCCCTAGGGTCTCACACGATAAATTGTTTGATTCAGATGAATAGGTGTACCCGCAAGATGGATACTGGGTGGAAGATACATATGATGTTGGTAACGATCATTCGGTGTAAAGATTCCAGGAACGGGGATCCGTAAGATCTGTGGGCGGGATGTGTTTATTTATGGGGCATCTTATGCCGATTTACTTCTTATCCGTACTCGGATCTTGTTTTCCGCTTCCGCCTGATACTCTGATGTGTGTTGTATGAGGAACTATCCTAAATTATTATCTCTATGTAGGATATTTGAATCTTGCCGTATGGCGTTGCAATATTTCTATTTCTTTTAGATGGAATAGCTCTGAGGACTGTTGTATGTGGCTTGCATACATACTCATTTGTGTATGTAGTTGATCCCTTCGCCTGCCGATTACGCCGCTCGTTCTTGTCCCGATGTTCTGAAAGTGGTTAGGATGGCCGAAAGGTCTACCGTGAGTGGCCCTGGGCCCCACCGTACTATTTTAACCACTTTCGTTCATCCAGGCATGTAACTAAGAGCGTAATTCTCCAAGGTAGTTACATAGGCTAGCTGGCTGGGCCTTCAGGCCTGACCAGCTACCTCCCCTAAAAGATTTTATTTATTTTTATTTATTTTATTTTTAGAGGGTTTTATTGATTGTTTTTAGACAAATAAAAGACCTAGAAAAGATCGGAGTTTTGATTTGAAATTAAGACGGAGGATATTTAGAAAACAAAGATAGGCTTTTGGAAAACAGTTTTAGACAAACCATGCATGATGATATGACAATGCTCAAATGCAATGTGGCATGATGACATGATCATACGGTCATGATGATGCACAAAATAGAAACACCAAGCGATTTTCTAGTATGGTTTTACCGGGGTGCTACACTATTGAGAAGAAAGGCAAGAACATTGCTGCTGCAAGGAATCAAGCATGGAAGGAAGTGTTGTTCAAGCCTGGAGACATGGTTTGGGTGCATCTACGCAATGACATATTTCCATTACTTCGCAAGTCCAAGTTGAAGCCACGTGGTGCTGGTCCTTACAAGGTGCTAGCCAAAATTAATGACAATGCCTACTCGGTTGACATACCTATTGAGGAGTTTGGTGGAGTTAGCAACAACTTCAACATTGCTGATTTGTCACCATATGGTGGAGAAGACCTTGGAGCGTCGAGGTCGACTCCTTTTGAATGGGGGAGATGATGAGGTCATCCCTACAGTTACACCTACCCCAAATGCTAATGATGATGTTCCAATTGCAAAGAAAGATCATCCCAATGAGATAAGAATTGGACCAATCACAAGAGCTCGTGCTAAGCTACTAGAAGCGCACCTGTTTCTGCCACGGCAGGAAAACCGAGTCCGGCTCTGCCACGGCAGGCTGCCACGATAGAGAAACCGGCTGAAAGTCTGCCACAACAGAGACAATTGAGGCCGAACCCTTTTGGGTCGGTTTGTATCAAGTTTGGACGGGACCAACTCGGGTTCCTCCTTAGGACGCCACCCCCCGGAACTCATAAATAGATGGGGGTGCGATAATTAGGGTTTTAGACCACGTTAAAATATTTTGGAGTTGTTTCTTTGATAAAACCTCTCGAATTATCCCTTGTTCAAATTTTACAACTATAATTGAGTGTGATCTGTTGTTCCATCGGAAATTAGTAGATTGCATACTACCGTTCGTGATCACGGCTGCGTGCGCAAGAGCGTGGTGTTGTGAATATTCTACAAGGTTCGAGAGTTGTTGCATTGGCATCAGGGTTTGAGTGGGAGAGTTCATAGCTACAGGCTAGTTATCTATCATCCACCATCACCATCGACAAGTGCTTGCTGAGAAGATTAGGCCACCCCATATCACCTCATCTTCTAGCTACCAGTATATATGTGCACAAACATACACCCTCTCTTCCCCTCTCTTTTTCTAGTGACAACCGAACCTTGCCAATCTTTTCTTTTTCTTTCTCCCTAGCTAGCTTGACCTAGTTGCAAACAACGTGTGTACCAGCTAGCTGATTCAGCACCGGTTGGGCTTTTCCTTCACTAGACCAAACGAGTGGACAACAAGCCCAGGTCATGTTCCTCTCCTTCCTTCACCTCACGTGTCGTCCCCAGCATCGCATCGACGCCGAGCGCGTGAGCCTCTCTCCCTATCCCCTCTCAGCATAAAGCAGCCAACTACCAGCAGATCGAGATCGGCCTCCCTCGTTCCTTCCTCTGAACAGAAAACCCTAAGCTTGAGCTCTAGTACATGCCCATGATGCCACCGTCTACCTCGCCGCTGAACACCACCACGCCGAGCAACTGAAGCTGATCATACACGGAGCAAGGTGGAGGAGGCCTCGAGCAGCTGATGTACGTTGTAGCCGCCGGCCTACCATGTACCTGTAGGGAGGAGAAGGCCACGCCGCCCCGCGCCAATGTTGTTGTGCACAAGGATGAGGTGTCGCGCGCTCGCCGTCCCGGATGCCGTCGCTGCATCACCGATCTCGTCCTTCTCCGGGCGTTAACCACCGCCGTCGACCCCCTCTGGGTGATCTCCGCCCCTCCGCATCACCCCCTGACTCGCCTCCTTCCCCGTCGTGCACCGCCATAGATGCCAGCACACGCACGACACACGCGACGCTCATCGGAGCCAGCAAAAGATCGATCCGCTCCTAGTTCCCATGTTCCTCTATTCTTCCCGGCGCAACGGCCGCTCTTCCGATGAAGATGTAGCAGGATGTGTCCTCTTCACGTAGGAAAAAATCTTGATCGAAACGAGGGTCTACAGGCCTGGGAATCATCCCCGCAAAAAAAAACCCGAACTCCCTCGACAATTTGTTAGTATACGTACGTGCAAACCGCCTCTGTTCCATAATTTTGCCGTCCCGCACAGCTCCTCTTTGGAGCCAAACCCTAGATGTGTATCTTCTAGGTTGTTCCCTCTTCACAACGCACATATTCTCGTTCAATTCCGTGCCTGGAGTCCCTCGATCTCGTCATCACAAGATTGAGGAAACTCGCAGTCGACTGCTGCCGTTTTCAGTTAACTACGTGCAGTTCTTCAGTTCAGAAAACAAAACGAGCCCCTGTTCTTCTTCAGTCAATGCAGCACTGTGCCATTCAAACATATGCGCGTGAGTATCTTGCAATCATCCACGTATTAGCAAAGATGGTCTGCTTCCTTTCATTCCTGATCAATATCCATGGATCGTATCCATTCGTTCATGCTTAATACATACTATCATTCAAATAATGTTACACTCCAATCTCAGTTTTAACACGTATCAGCTTCATTGATTGGAACCTCACGCTGTTGTTTGAGCCGCCCAGGTTGATCCACAGTTCCACTGGATTAAATCCCATTGTTTTGCGTCTCAAGCCGATCCATAGCTGGGCCTGGGTACAAAAAGTTTTTCCTACCTTTTTGTTTTATATTTTCAGAAAAAATGTAAAAAGATTATTAAGAAGGAATAATTCATATATATACCATGGCTAATGCATATATAACATATAATATATGTTTCTGAATCATAAAAATATGGGGATCATGGATATGACATTTACAATAATTTTGGACAAGTAAATTTTTGAAATACTTTTAATGCAATATAAATGCAATAATTATGGACAAGTAAATTTATAACTTTAATTCCGTAATTCCAAATTCGACAAATAATATGTCTAAATCGATCAGCGCAACGAGCTCGTTCTAACTATGAATTTCATGATATGAGTTGAAGCATACATCATATTAATATTAAGTATACATCAATGTTTATGGGAGCAAAACATGAATAAAACTTAATAAAATGCTTAATTCTTGTACCTCACACCTCACCCATGCCATGCTATGCTATGTCATGTAAATTGTGCATCATTTTATCATGGCATACTTGTTTGATTGTTGCATATGATTTATATGATTATGATATATATTTATTTTGGTCCTTGTGTGTTTGGTTTTTATCTAGATAGACACTGAGCAAGGAGAATAGCAGGAGCCTCAGGAGTATTACCTGGATCCTTCATATTCAGCAATTGAACTACTAGACAAGAAATTCCCCATGCTTACATACATATAGTACCTATGCTTCAATCTTACTCTTGCATCATTGAGTCGCGATTGCATTAAATTGAATCCCAAGTATTGTATAGCCTTTACTTTTAAACCCCATCGAAGCTTGTACCTCAACCCCATGAGCCATTACTACAGGAGTTGTTTGAGCCATGTGAGTCGTAGAACTGCATGTGTAGGGTTTGTGCGAGTTTTTGGATAACGAGATACATAAACAACTTAATCTGCGTAGTAATGAGATAACTAATAAAAGAGGCACCAGTGGGCAGTAGTTGTTATTTGTTTTTCCAAGCTCACTTATGTCCCGTAGGACCCCAAGTACTTGATTCCTTGACTATTCGCACTATCCACATACAGGAGACTCTATGGATCCCCTCGCATGAGCTTGATTCGCACTTTATTTCTTGGGCCACAAACTAGTTTGAGGCTTTATTACTATCCTATATTTATGTCATGCTTTACTGCTTTATTTACGATTGTGCGTGGAACACCTATACTACCGCGCCATGTTTATGCTGTATCAACAAACCCAATCACACTTTTGGGGTTCTCAATCGTTTACCGTCGTCGTCGCAAACCCTAGGTCTGTCTCGGAACCGGCCAACTTCATTGCGGTTAGCTTATTGGGGTAGCCCTCTGAAATAATTTATGAATCCTGTGAATGCATTGTCGTGAGGCCTCATTGCGTTTTATTTGGTTCTTCCCGAGGTTGATCGTGTATGTGTTGCTATTTCTGCACCGCTATAGGGTAAATCTTTCTAAAAGTCGTGTCCACAGTTATGAACGACTTAGAGCACAGTTTCTTGATCATAGACAACCATAACTAAAGTAGTGCTATAAATTGACTTTAACATGTCTAGTAATCAGTTTCACTAAAACGGAATGAGTAAATAAAAGTGTCAACAACTGCTGGATTTGGGATGTATTATCATGATTGTAACTGGCTAGTAAGTTTTGCAACTACAATGAAATGGTTAACTAAAACTGCCCACTTCTTATGATATCAGGACGACTCATGATATATATATCTGACTAGTAAGTGTTGCAACTATAATGAAATGAATAAAACTGCCAACTGTGTGAGTTCCTCAGTTTGGTCTCAAGGGGGAAATGCCATGGTGGGTATTTTTTGGTGTTACTATCAGGTTGGATCCAAATAGGTCTTTCTTATCCCTCTCTATTATCCAATAGTTGAATCGAGTCTCTATAGGTCATTTAGTGCATGCTTCGCTACCGCTTCAGCCTACCATACCTATGTAGGCAAGAGCCGCTGAATTCTAGACTCGCCGTGTACTGGCTCCAGTACTGACTGCTCCTTTTTTTCCTTTGCCCTTTGTTGGCACCCTTTTGTTTAACAGGTGTGAGTTCGACATCGTTAGCAGGGTTACCCTTTTGGCTTGGCCTGAGACGGGTTATGGACGCCATTTGGTATTCTTCAGGGCTCTTAGCTCAATTTGCTTCTTATTCGTACTCGGATGTCGTATCGTTTTCAAGGTGATTTGGATCTTTGTAATGTATATCTGTAATTCTTTACTCGTTGAGTCGTTATTGTATATATATATGTTTATGTGGGTTCCATCATGGACTATTGTGTAATGGTATTACTTTGTTTTTCACCCACACGCAAGTGCCTAGTGGGCATCTTTTAATCGTTTTTATGCGGGTTTGGCGGGAAGCGCTAAAATCTGCATAGGGCCCGATTCGAGGGTGTTACAAATTGGTATCACAGCCATTCCGCCCTTCAGGGTCTCAGCCAAGATGGTCGTTGCTAGTCTAGAAAATATTTTGGTAGCTATATATACTAGGGAAAACTAAATGTGAGAGTAGGACTGCTTCCATTTTTCTTCTTATCCTCCCACCCACCCTTTTCTGGTAAGGAAGTGTAACGTTTGGCTATCCTCTTCTAAAAATTCAAACTAGGATTCACGTGTTTGGGGTTTCCGTAGTACCATATGATGTGTGTGTAATTCTTTGTCTATATGTTGCATCCAACCTTGTTGTCGCAACCTGCCTTTTGTTATCAACTATTGGTACATTCCATACCGACAGGCTTATGTGTAAACCAATGCGATCTATCTTACTCTTTGCAAACCGATGTGATTTGTCTTACTCTTTGTTAACCGACGCAATCTTGTTAAGAGGGTTCTTCCTTCATGCATGCTTTCACAGAATGTGGAGTTGCTAATATCTATCTGTTAAGAGGTTTTGTGCATCTAGTTGGTATTTTAATTCCGAAAAATGCGATTTTTTTATTTGAAACACCTGTGTTTCCACACTCCTTTTTAGTCGTGCGACACACGATTCACCTTCTTTTGTCGACATGTCCATCCTAACTTGATCTTTTGCTACCGACGCTTCAATCCTGGAGTTTCACTTCATCTGCAATTCTTCTGGGCTAAATGCATAACTTGCGTCGATCCGATGCTTGCGATTGTAATTGGTTCCTTGTATAGCTATATTACACCTATCATGAGTGGAAAATGGTCAATCTATCAATCTAATCCTCCAAATGTTTGTGGTTATTTCTTGTGATTTTGAGTTATACCATGACCATATCTATATCATATTCAAGTATCTTTGGCAACCCGGAGATTTCTTAAGGCACTATGATGGATTATCATCTGTTGTCGTGCTTCATATCCTTTTGAACTCCATATCTACAAGGTTCTCTTTGATACAAGAGAATCTCATTCTTTCATCTATGGTAGCTTTGCTTAAAGGTACGAGTTATCATCGATTCTTTATTCAAGATCTCTTTATCCGAGATCTACTAATCTTTGCAACCGGTGATCCGATCAACTATGTGGATAACTCGACATCTCTTTTATCATTCGAAGGGTCAGATAATCTATTCATCCAATGCATCTCTTTTGCTCTTAATGTGATCTTTCAAAGAGCGTTGAGCTCAGAAGGTGTTTCGAGTATTCATTTGTTCTCTTGCCTCGTGGACTCAGTATTCTTGGAATATCTTGTTAAATTCATGGTGGTATATCTTGAAGATATGATTGCCTATTTTATATCAATGGAAGAACATGGAAGATCATCTTCTCTTTTCTCTCAAGCTTTGTGAATACTGCCTGTGTGCAAAATTCTGAAAGTGTGAATTCCATCTTTTTGAAGTCACCTATCTCGACCACGTCCTTCTACTAAAAACATATCTACCATTCTGGAATATTGTTAATTCCAACATCTATATTCAACCAACTCTAGAGCTCTATCCTTGGTTTGACAAGTAATTCTCACTACCTTGTTGAAGAATTCCTTAGGACTGCTAAATCTCTCTTGGATCTTCTCAAGAAGGACAAGAAATCATGTTGGTTTCTATTTGTCAAGAAATCTTTCGAAAACCTCTCACTTTATCTTCTGTACTCAATTCGCCGGATGCCATGAAGACTTTCCATATCTTTCACAATTCGTCTATTCAAAGTTTTGGGCGCTATCCTTAAGCTATATGTCGGATCCTTCATTTGTTTCAGTGATCTTCCTTCATACCTTTTCTGTTGTTTCTGGAACTTCTGACACGACAACAACATCATCATGTTTATATATTTTGGATGTGATGAAGTGTTTGCATCGCATCCTTATTTCCTTATGAAGCATCACGAATTCTGCTTGTCAAGATCTTCAGTCTAAATTTTCTGAGAGTTGGTTGCACGATTTTCCTATTCATGTATGAAGTAATGATTTGGGTGCGGGATGGAGTCATGACCATACCACTACTCTTATCATTCACTCTTGTACATTGAATGAGTGGATTAATGCGATTTCACTTATTCCATGGAAGTTAGAAGTGGCCTTTATCCCTCGAGACTTTTACTTCTATCCTTTATTTTCCGGAGTGTTCTCTCAAGAACGTAATCAATAATATATTGTTTGTGGTATCATATATTTCAAGATGGAGCAAAATCTTCAACGATCTGGTGGAAACAAATGCAAAATTTCTCTGTCCTCTGCATTCTACCGGTGCTTCACAGTGTCAAACATGATGGATGGAAGATATATCTGACTTCAATTTGTCAATTATTTTCCTCTTGGTAAAGCCAATTATGGTCGATGCCATCAATCGCAAAATCTATTGCAATAACCTTATGGTTAAGGAAAGCAATAAGCATCTCTACAATAAACTCTAGATTTCAGCATTCAACTTCTTCCTCGGGTTTTCACGATAAGCCAGCGTCACTCTTTATCTTGAAAATATATATGTGCACTTCAATTGTGTGATCCTTTGGTTCTTACCGGCGCAAGAAGAATCCAATCCGAAAAGGCCTCAATTCAAATATTTTCCGTCGAGATAATCTCTATTGTTGGAGGGAGGTGTTGTTTTTCCAAACTTCATTTCTCAAATCTAAAGAAAGAAACAACGCTTTTCGTGGTGCTTGATAACTTATACAAGTCATTCTTTCTTCTGGCGAGAGCAAGAATCATCTTCACTTGCAACTTCTCAAATTCTTGAATCCTAACGATGTGTTCTTCCCTTACTAACCTTGATACATCATCTTCTTAAATTCTTTCAACAAGTGGTTATATTATTTATCGTGTTCATCAAGAGAACCTGAGCTATGTCCATCCTACCTTCCTTGTTTCATGACAATCCTTCAATTAAAGTCCTTTGTTTTCGTGTAGCAAATTCAAGACTCACAACAAGTTTAGCAATTTTGCAAGGTGTAGTGGTCACATCATTAAGTTGTTAATCACATTGGTAGCGTGAGGGTTACCTTCGTCCTGAGTAATCGCCTCTCGTCGTATCTTGTTCTTTTTCCTAGGAATCTTGGGGCGAGATTCTTGTTTAGTGGGGGAGAGTTGTAGCACCCCAATTGTCTAACAATTGAAATGCTACACAATGAATAAGGATTAAGGCTACATATACATGTCTTTATTGCATTATCATTATATCATGCTCATGTCACCATGCCACATTGCATTTGAGCATCATATAAAACCCCCTTTCATTTGGTTCTTCCCCTCATTATGCATTTGCCTATTAATTGTTTTTGCTTCTTGAAATATTTATTTGCTTCTTCATATATTGTTAGATGCCTAAATTGAGTTGGGGGCATATCTTTTAATCCATCCTTTCACTAACATGACACCACATATTGATCTTGGTGTAGATCTACCACTTAGTACATATGGGCTCTCTTTTCATTTGACTTGTGTTTAAATTCTACCCATATGATATTAAGTGAGCTCCTTTTAATATTGCCATATTCTATAATGCCACATGCAGTAGGCTCTATGCTTGTTGTAGCATGAGATATAGTACTCTATGTGAGCTTCCATTCTATCCACATTCCTTTTGGGTTTGGCTTATTTTGAAATTGCTAAAACATATCAACTTATCCTTTTCCATAGCTACACCTCTTGTGGTTTCCCTTTAATTCTCTTTATGTTCACATGTGTTCATGCACACCTTTTGCCACATGAAATATAAGTGGTTCCCTAATCTTGTGTCACCCTTTTTAATTCCTTCCCTAAATTCTTTTTATGAAATCCCTTCTAAGATAAACCTAGTTGTATGTGCCTCACACATACACACAAAACCTACACCTACTGTGTATGCATGGAAATGCACACACACACATCATCTTCTAGCTACCTGTGTATATCTGCACAAACATACACCCTCTCTTCCTCTCTCCTTTTCTAGTGACAATCGAACCTTGCCAATCTTTTCTTTTTCTTTCTCCCTAGATAGCTTGACCTGGTTGCGAACAACGTCTCTACCAGCTAGCTGATTCACCACCGGTTGGGCTTTTCCTTCGCTGGACCAAACGAGTGGACAACAAGCCTAGGTCCTGTTCCTCTCCTTATGTAGAAAGGATTGTAACACATGTTGTATTACTCTGGTGCAAAGCGCACGCATATATAGGTTCAATGGGAGGCCTCCATACCCTCATATATTAAATAGAGGAGGGACCTAATCGCTAATGTACTATATAAAAAATATCTACTCAACACCCCCCACAGTCAAAGTGTCGGCAGAGTAGACGCAAAGGCTGGATCAAAACTCATCGAAGGACGATGTAGGCAATCCTTTGGTCATGATATCCGCGAACTGCTATGAGGTGGGTACGTGTAGCACACGTATACGACCAAGAGCCACCTGTTCGCGAACAAAGTGAATGTCGAGCTCAATATGCTTCGTCCGGCGGTGATGGACGGGGTTGGCAGATAGATACACGGTGGAGACGTTGTCATAGTAGACCACGGTGGCCTTGTCATTTGGACAAGAGAGCTCCTGAAGTATCTGTCGAAGTCAAGAGCACTCGGTGACAAAATTAGCAACAACCTGATACTCTGCCTCGGCGCTGGAGCGAGAGACCGTAGGCTGCCGCTTAGACGACCATGAAATGAGCGAGGGTCCAAGGTAGACGCAGTACCCGGGGTGGAGTGCCGTGTGTCGGGGCAGCCGGCCCAGTCTACGTCCGAGTAGGCGATGATGTCCATGTCCGTAGAGGCAAGCAGCGAGAGACCAAGGTCCAGAGTGCCTCGGGTGTAGCGGAGAATCTACTTTGCCGAAGTCCAATGAGCATCACGAGGGGCATGCATATGAAGGCACACCTGCTGAATAGCATATTGTAGCTCCGGTCTGGTGAGAGTAAGGTACTAGAGTGCACCAACGATGGAACGGTAGAGAGAAGCATCAGGCACTGGAGAACCATCCGTGGCTGAGAGCTTGGCCTTCGTGTCGACAGGCGTGGAGACGAGGCTGCAGTTAATCATCCCGGCGCGGTCGAGGAGCTCGTGAGCATACTTCTTCTGATGAAAGGAAGAAGTCATCCGGTCGGCGCACAACCTCAATTCCGAGGAAGAAGTGTAGGGCCCGAAGTCCTTGAGTGCGAACTCAGCACGAAGACGGTCGGTGAGCTGCTGCAAGAGCACGGAGGTGCTGGCTGTTAGGATGATGTCGTCGACATAGAGCAGTAGGTACGCCATGGCGTCTCCCATATGGTAGACAAACAACGAGGCATTAGAGTGTGTGGAGCGGAAGCCGAGTTGGTGAAGAAATAATGCGATGCACTGGTACCACACGCATGGCGCCTGCTTGAGCCCATATAATGAGCGTGAAATCACACACACATGATCCGGATGAGCGGAGTCGACGAAGCCTGTGGGCTGCTGGCAGAACACTTGCTGCTCAAGATGACCATGGAGGAAGTCATTGGAGACGTCCATCTGGTGAACAGGCCAGCGGCAAGACACGGCGAGCTGGAGCACGGTGCGGATGGTGTCGGGCTTGACCACCGGGGCAAAGGTCTCGGCGAAGTCAACACTGGTGCGCTGACGAAAGCCGCGAGCGACCCATCGCGCCTTGTGCCGATCGAGGGTCCCATCGGAATGGAACTTGTGCTTGAAGACCCACTTGTCAGTGATGACGTTGGAATGGTGCAGTCGAGGAATGAGCTGCCATGTCTGGTTGCGCTGTAGGGCGTCAAACTCGTCATGCATGGCCACGAGCCACAGCGGGTCGCGGAGAGCCGCCCGAGCCGAGGCGGGCAGCGAAGAAGGCGACGGAGGCGGTGATGGAGCTGTCACGGCATTGTAGACGTATGCGTCCGCAGGGTACCACGCCGACGGGCGGAAGACGCCAGCGCATGCACGGGTGACCAGACCTAGTGGGGTAGACGCAGCATCACCCGAGTGTCCACTCGAGGGTGAAGCGATTGACGGACCGACGCCCGATCTAGGGCTTGAGGGCGACATGGGCGGTGTCGGCGGGGCGACACTCGAGCTAGAGCTCGAGGGTGCCGAGGGAGGTGTCGACAAGGCGGCGCCCGAGCTGGGGCTCGAGGGTGACGCGGGCGGTGTCGGCGGGGTGGCACCCGAGCTAGAGCTCGAGGGTGCGGCGGGTGGCGTTGGCAGGTCGGCGCCCAAGCGGGGGGCTCAAGGGCGATGACGGTGGGGTCAACAAGGCAGTGCCTGAGCTCGAGCTCGAGGGCGGGGTCGACGCAGCCAGTGCGAGGGCGCGACGCCACGGGGTATCACCCGTGGAAGGAGAAGAAGACGCCACCTGTTCCTATGCAAACGGGAAGCAACACTCGTCAAAGTAAGCGTGCCTCGCGGTGATGACCCGATGGGACACATGGTCGTAGCAGCGATAGCCTTTGATGTTAGCCGGGTAAGCAACAAAGACACACATGATAGAACGGGTAGCGAGTTTATGAGGGGCGGTGGCGGCAACACTGGGGTAACAACGACAACATAAGATCCGAAGACTGTCGTAAGAAGGAGGAGAACCAAAAAATAGGTGGTGTGGCGCATAGTTCCACCGAGTACGACACGGACGGAGGTTGATGAGGAGTGTGGCGGTGGCTAAGGCGTTGGGCCAGAAGGTGGGCGGGACATGACCGTGAAAGAGGAGGGTGCGGATGCAGTCATTGAGGGTGCGAAGGACACGCTCGGCACGACCATTTTGTTGCGAGGTATACAGACAAGTTAGACGGAAAATAGTGCCGTGAGAGGATAGGAGAGTGCGGATGGCAACATTGTCGAACTCTTTTTCGTTATCAGTTTGTAAGGCGTGTATGGGACGACCAAACTGGGTAGACACATAGGCGTAAAAGGAAGTGAGAGTGATGGCGACATCGGACTTTTTACAAAGAGCAACACATCCACAAAAAGTGAGAAAAATCATTGAGAATGACTAAGTAGTAAACAAAACCAGAATTACTTGGAATAGGAGAGGTCCATACATCACTATGAATTAACTCAAACGGAAAGGAAGCAAATGTGGAAGAATTGCTAAAAGGAAGACAAACATGTTTGCCGACACGATAGGCTTCACAACTATGCATAGCCTTTTTATTACAAGAAAACGAAAATCCCCTCATTATTTGATGAAGCGTGTTGGCACTAGGATGTCCAAGATGAGCATGCCAAAGGTCGACGCCAGCGGAGAAAGCCTGAGGACCGGCGCCGGGGGTGGAAGATGCATGGACCGGATACAAGTCACCGGGCACTCACATCAGTGGAGTACCATCCGGGTACGGGCGTCCTTAACAAAAAAAACAGAAGCGTCAAATTTCAAAGTTATAGAATTGTCATGAGAAAGAGTTTTAACAGAGACCAAATTCTTAATAAGATGGGGAGAGACAATGACATTATTTAGAGACAATGGTTTGGAAGAGGAAGGAAAATTAGCAGAACCAATGTGAGGAATAGGAAGACTGGCGTTGTTACCGATAATGATGCAAGACTCGGTGGAAGTTGGAAAGGAATGAGAGAGGTTACCCAGGTGAACGACCATGTGAGAGGATGCGCCCGTGTCTATGAACCAATCGCTACCACCGGCGTAGGAGCTAGGCGCATGCACCTACTAGAGCGCGGCGTAGAGGGCTAGGTCCCATGTGGGCTGCTGAGGCGCGTAGGTCGATGGGCCACCGAAAGTCGAAGCGTAGGTCGGTGGAGCGGTGTTGTAGGCCGGGGCAACGTTGTAGGCCGGGGCGTAGGGCACTATCGCAGCGAAGAGGGCCTGGTGGGTCGGTGGGTGCGGGCCGAGTAGACCGGGGGTAGGAGGGCATGGCACCAGCATGGTGTAGGCATGGATGACCTCCGTCCATGGGTTGTAGCCGCCACTCCATGGGGGTGTCGGCTGCTTGTTGCCACCACCGCTGTTCCCGTCGCCACCGCCATTGCCGCCACCGCCGCCGTTCATGCCTCCATTGCCGCCGCTGGTGTTGCGGCCACCACCGCGACGACGGCGACCGCCGCCGTTGCGCTACTGCTGCTGCTGCGGGGCAGGGAAAGGCACCGCGGGTGCCGGAGGGCGCGGCGGCTGCTAGAAGGGCGCGGGGGCTGGGGCGCGGAACCCGACATCGAAGGAGGTGTGGACGGCACGGATGCGGAGGTTCTTCAGGCGACGGTCTTCGAGACGAAGATAGGTGACGGCGCGCTCGAACTTGGGCTTGACCATGAGGGTGAGGTTGGAGGCGGCGTTACCGAGATCTTCACTAAGACCGACGATGAAGGTGGAGAGGAGGAGATCGTCCTCGATCGTGAAGCCGAGGTCCTGGAGCTCGTCAGAGATCGCCTTGAGGCGTAGGCAGTAGGCATCTAGGGTCTGGTCGTTCTGCGGCGTGCCAAAAAGTTCCTACTGTAGGAATACGATCCGCTGGAGCTTGTTGTTGGTGAAGAGCTTGTTGATCTTCGTCCACACCGTGTGAGCATTATAGCCCTCGCGGATGACGATCTTAAAGATGTCTGGAGAGATGGTGAGCAAGAGCTAGCGGATGATGGTGGCGTCGATGGCGAGCCGGTCGGGGTCGCGCCTGTTGAAGAGATCGACGGAGCCGTCGACGTGATCGCGCAGGTGGTACTCGCGGAAGAGGAGGTAGAAGTACGTCCTCTAGGCATGGTGGTTCTTCTCGGCGATGGAGATCTTGATAGGGTCGTGTTCGGTGATGTGGACCTCGCGGATGACCGCGAGGGTCGGTGGAGCTGAACCGTCGGAGGTGTCGGTAGAGCCGAAGGGGTTGGCAGAGGAGATGGACGACATGGTGGCGGCGCGCGAGAGAGGCGGCGCGGCAGTGTTAGGGTGTGGTAGATGGGGAAGAGGGAGGACGCGGCGGCGTGGCAGAGGTGTCGACGGCAACGCGAGGTGGGGGCGGTGGCGGCGCGCAGGGGAGGCGGCTCGGCGGCGGCTAGTGTTAGGACCTAAACGTATCTGATAACATCTAGAAGAGATTGTAACACACGTTGTATTACCTGTTGCAAAGCGCACACATTAGGGATATTATAACCGAGACAAGAGGAAGCTCTCTCACGCCCTATGTATTTCTGGCCGTCAGATGACATCATCTGCCTATTTCTGGCCATTGGATGCTCTTCAAATTCTGCATGCGCCAAATATCCCTTAGAAACGCTTCTCTGGACATCAAATAGGATTTATGTTTAGGGATATTATAACCGAGACAAGAGGAAGCTCTCTCACGCCCTATGTATTTCTGGCCGTCAAATGACATCATCTGCCTATTTCTGGCCATTGGATGCTCTTCAAATCCTGCATGCGCCAAATATTCCTTAGAAACGCTTCTCTGGACATCAAATAGGATTTATGTGATTAATTGGACCCGTAATGACTAATTACCATGCAATAAAATCAGACGGATTCCAATTTCTTTTCACATTAATAATGTTGCACAACAGTTACTACCACATTAGTGCACTATACCGACTCCTCATCCTCGACCCATTCGGCAGATGCCACGGTTTAGTAGATGTGCAGGTAAATTACCATGCAATAAAATCAGACGGATTCCAATTTCTTTTCACATTAATAATGTTGCACAATAGTTGCTACCACATTAGTGCACCGACTCCTCATCCTTGGCCCATTCGGCAGATGCCACGGTTTAGTAGATGTACACGTAAAAAAAATGTTTGGTAGACGTGGCGATGACGAAGTAAGCAAAATAGAATAGAGCTTGGTAATACGATGCCTGGTCCATCACGACAAAAAACCAATGAACATTTCTTAAATAAACCTAAAATACAATACAAGATTTTTTTACCTAAAATACAATTTAAATAGACTTTTACCATTTCACAAATTTCCATATTCCTAATAGACTGGTGCGGCAACGCGGGCCTACCGACAATGGGAGCGGATTCTCCCTTTGCGCGCTGCGGTCGATCTCGCGCGTGGCGACGCTAGTCAGGACCGGCTGAATTCCCTTTTTTAGTAAACTATACAGACTTTCCTTTTTCGGCACCCCGACAGTTCCTCCCGTTCATCTCCTCCTCTTCCCTTTCCCACCCCCCCTCGTGATCCAGGGCCGCGATTCCTCGTCCCCACACTGTTTTCCCCGTCTCCGGCGACCGAAACTCGCTTGATCTGTAGGCTTTGTGTTGGGGAGGCAGAGTGTGGTGTCCTTTTGGATCTCACTTCTGGATCCAGCGCCCCTCCCTCCTCCGTCGAATCGAAGCTCTATGCACGAGTTCCCATGATCTTGTTGAAGGGAGGTTTGGGCGGTTCTAGGCATCCATTCTCCGGTGAAGGGAGTTGTACTGGCAGAGATGTAGCCTGGCTCATGTTTGATTCTATTCCCTTTTCCCAATCCTATTGTGAAATTAGATTGATGGACATTTTTCAAATGTATTTTACAATTATTTTCTTAGGGTTTCTAGGACAGATATGGTGATCCGCTTGATTTTTTTATATTAATTTAGGCTCTCACCATTCAAGCTATTATTTACGTCTGTATTTCTCATTTTCTCCAGTGAAATGTCAGAGAGTTTTTCCACAATGTTTCATTCGCACGGTTGCTACTTGCTAGTGGTTTTGGTCATTCGGTGGTTTTGTCAACTGATGGTGTCTGCTAGTACCAATTAACCTTCCTGTCATATCATAAAGCATTGATTCTTTGCTGCAGCAGCTGTATGCAAAGTTGTTTGAGCTTCTTGGACTGACTGACAATTTAGTTTTACTCAACGTTATTGTTCGGAAAATAGCTAAATCTCAAGTGCTACGCTGAGGTGACTATCTACTTTACAACTTTGACTTTGATATATAAGCTCTTGTTTACCTTTGATGTGTTCGTAGTGTGAGGATGTAAATGATCATACTCTGTCACTGTTCCTAGAGCTCGCATCTGGGTAAACTTATAGATTTATGTATTTAGTTTCCATTTTATCATGTTGCCATGTTCAGCATGATGAAAATTCCTCATTTTGCAATGACATTATATGACTTGAAAGCTTTTTCTTCTGGTGGAGAGTAGAGAGTTCATCATTGCAAATCATTCTGTATGTTTCTCACACTAGCTTTCATTTCATATGATCTCTGTGCTCCCCAGTCTTATAAATGTTCCCATTTTCACTATCCAACCTGCCAGCAGGAAAATTTTCCTTTTCTTTGAAGTACAGGTGTGTCCGCCACCTACTAGGAAATATCCTGTGCAATTTTTAGGCTAGTCTCACTATATGTAACTCAATATTTTTACTTAATTTGTTGGAGACACTATTATTTTATTGTTCTTACCATTACCGAATGTAGCTTGTAGTGTCGCATTTCTGTATGCCTAAATCAGGTGTTAATGGAACCATTTGGTAATATAGGTATAAATTGACAAAACATCACCTGCCAAAATCTACTGCGGTCCTTTGCATTATTATAGATCTTACTTAAACGAGCATCATAGGAAAAAGAAGTTGCGCTGTAATAATTATTGGTGTATGGATGTCGTGAACTTGTGATGAACTGAAATTAGGCTTTTCGGGCAATATCTTATCTGCTTTTCTTAGCAGCTAATTGATGCTTTTTTCGTTTCCCGGGTAGCAAGAAACATGATTTGTCGTACATGTCTTTGGGTCATTTGCATTGCAAATTTTGTATGCTGCTAGGTGTATTTGTCTTGTCAAGAGGTAAAAATCTAGCATTCTCGTGTTTTTCTTTGGACCACCTGAACAAACTGCATTTTTGGTACTAAAATTTCTTGTTTCTTTTTTCGACCTCCAGATAATGTGGCGAAGTGGTGGATCTTGGGTATACTGGATCTCTCCATTGATCTATGCGTAGAATGTTGCATTAGTGAATGCGTTCTTGGGGCATAGCTAGCAGAAGGTCCTGCCAGGTTCAGCGGAGCCCCTTCGTGCGCTAGTTCCTAAGTTGCGTGGAGTATTTCTGGAGTCTATACGGTACTAGTTTGGCTTCGGCATGTTTCCTGGACTCATTCTGCTCCTCAACTCTCTTCACTTTATGCCGCATATCAAGCGTGAGCACAGTTGCTGCCCTGGTTCACTTAAAAACGTTGAGCCCCGGGGAATGATCCCTCGCGGGCTGTACATTGTTAGGTAGATGAGACCTCTCCAAAAATGGATTATACGCGTTTGATAACACCCCGTTTAATTCGGTCCCCATGGGGACTTGAACCAGGGTGGGCAAGCTGCGCACTCGCAAGCCTTGCCACCAAGCCAGCGCTTGGTTCTCTCTGCCCTGGTTCACTTGACCTTGTAGCAAGTAGAAATATCAATTTTCTCAAAGGATGTGCTAATAACTACCTATTTGTAGATTACGAAGTTGAGTGAAACTATGCACATGTTTTTATTTTTCCCCTGAGCTTTTCTACAGTTGGGTTCTGTACAAGAACTAAAATAACTAGTACATTCTATATACTTTGAAGAATTACTTGCTAATTAACATGTTAGTAGTCTTTGATAGTTTTGCCATGACATTTGATAACTTTCTAATTAACATATCGGTAGCCTTTTTTCAGTGTCTTGATAACTTCTTCATAAACGCCTTGATAGTTTTCCATGACAAGGTGGATAACTCTATATATATCCCCCTAGGTATTTTTTTAATCTAGATTTACTTAGTTCTGTTTTTTTGCTTTGATAAGTGGTTCCACACCACATTGGTAACATGCTAATTAACATGTTTTCTTTCTTTCAATGGCTCCATAAATGCCTTGATAGTTTTGCTATGACATGGTTGATAACTAGCCACCTAACATGTCTATTTTCATTGACTCGATAACTTCTCCATAAATCCGTTGATAGTTTGTGATGACATGGTTGATAACTTGCTATATATGTCCCTAGGCATTTTTTTATCTACCTTTTTTAGTTTTTTTTTTTGCTTTGATAAGTTTTTTCCACATCACATTGGTAAATTGCTAATTAATATGTTGGTAGAATTTTTTGATGACTTGCTAACTTTCTTCATAAAATGCCTTGATAATTTTCCATGACATGGTTGATAACTTGCTAATTTACATATTTCATAGCTTCTTTCGTTGGCTTGATAACTTCTTCACAATGGCGTGATAGTTTCACCATGTAATGGTTGTTTACGTGCTAATTAACATGTTGGTAGCCTTTTTCCAGTGTCTTGATAACTTCTTCATAGATGCCTTGATAGTTTTGCCATGGTATGGTTGATAACTAGCCACCTAACATGTCTATTTTCATTGACTCGATAACTTCTCCATAAATCCATTGATAGTTTGTGATGACATGGTTGATAACTTGCTATATATGCCCCTAGGCATTTTCTATCTACCTTTTTAAATTTTAGTTTTTTGCTCTGATAAGTTTTTAACACATCACATTGGTAACTTGCTAATTAATATGTTGGTAGAATTTTTCGATGAATTGCTAACTTTCTTCATAAAATGCCTTGATAATTTTGTATGACATGGTTGATAACTTGCTAATTTACATATTTCATAGCTTCTTTCGTTGGCTTGATATCTTCTAAACAAATGCCGTGATAGTTTCACCATGTCATGGTTGTTTATGTGCTAATTAACATGTTGGTAGCCTTTTCTCAATATCTTGATAACTTTTTCATAGATGCCTTGATAGTTTTGCCATGACATGGTCGATGACTTGCTATATATGCCCCTACGTATTCTTTATCTAACTTTTTTTAGTTCGGTTTTTTGCTTTGATAATTTGTTTCACATCACATTGGTAACATCCTAATTAACATGTTTCATAGCTTTTTTCGTTGGCTTGATAACTTTATTCATAAATTCCTTCATAGTGATGCCATGACATGTTTGATAACTGCTAATTAACATGTTGGTAGCCTTTTTTTGTTGACTTGATAACTTCTTCATAATTCATTGATAATTTTGTCATGACATTGTTGATAACTTGCTATATATGCCCATATACCATAGGTATTTTTTATCTAGCATTTTTAGTTTATTTTTTCTGCTTTGATAAGTTGTTCCACACCTGTTATCTAACATAAGTTGTTCCACATAGTTATGCTTTATGACACATCATGTTTTACTTATCATGTTGAATAGATATGATCACTCATGAGGTTTGGCACAGCGTCTAAAGATGTGATTGAAGAACTCGGCACATTGGCTTCCCCTCAACACATCCATTTAGACTTAACTGACAGACTGTTATATTGTTCTATTTTGGGGTAGTCTACTACTCCCTCCGATCCAAATTAAGGGCCTGAACTTTGTCTAGATACGTATGCATCTAGTTTAAATACTTAACTAGATACATACGAATTTAGACAAAATTGAGGCCATTAATATGGACTGGACGGAGTACTTTTAGTTTGTTCTGTCAATACGTTTCTATATATGACATTTTCTACCAGCCAAAAAAGAGAAATTATAAGCCTTGCATCCAGAAAGAGATGAATCCTGGTGTGATGATTTACATTCTACCTCATATCCATGGACGGTCTAAAGTAGTGAACTATTATGGTTGGGGAACAAAGTATGATCCATTCTGGTGCTGTTATGTGACAGGTAACATGAAAAACTGCTGAGTACTGTTTACTATGCTGCAAACTACATGTGTAAATCAAACAACTCCAACACTTCCCTTATTTTGAATCATGTTGTATGTCTCTTTTGTTTCCTTCTCTTATGATGTAGTGCATCTCTATTCCCTTCTCAAGAGTTAATGATTTGTATTACTTTTGTAGTAAGGTATCACCTTGACGAGGAATGGAAAACCTTGAGAGTTTGGCAATTCCGCTGCATGATTTGAAAGGTTCTGATTGCCTGTTAATCGCATTTTCCATCTCCCCGGATGCTAAAGTTTTTAGCTGTAACAAGTGGGTCGACGCTGCAATGGGTTATGTGCAGAAACTAGTGCAGTTCCGTGTACAACTGAGAAGGCTCACAAAGGTGCATAATATACTACCATTTTTCCAAATTGACTCAACTTTAGGTTCTTTTGCTCTATAAATATATATGAGGGTGACGTGCTCTATGTTAGGTGATATATATCTGGCATTGCTAGGGATCCAACTCCGTATTATTGTTTTATTTTACATTGCTCAGTGATTTCCATCTTTCTTGTTTGCTAGATGCACTTGAGCTTTAGAAAACTGCTGCATTAGGTAGCAACAAGGATAAATAATGCTGCATTTGTACTTAGAAATTGAATTATATATATACATATATTATTAAACTTCTATACATTTATCAATCTGCATAGTTTCTGAAAGTTTAATACTCCATTAATGTACTTCATTATAGAATAATTCACCTCATTCTTAAAAGTAAATTATGCAAGTTTTGGTTTTATCAAGTTCCCAAATGTTTTTTAATGTCCACATAACATTTCACAATTTTTTTTTAAATGTTTTTTTACTTTTGTTAACAGACTTGCAATTTAAGTTGAGTTCCTGTAAATAGTGATTTAAGAATGTAACAGATTTTTCAATGCTACCATCTTTTGTAGATGCCAAGAACCATATGGAACGATGAGAACAAGGCATCTTTTATTTTTGCTGCTATTAGCAAATAGTAGTTGTAAATTCTTTTTGTTCTTTCACATTACCGGAGTGGAGCACAAAATGATATTTTTTTTGCTGTTGAAAATGGTAGTTCATCCTTGTTGAAAGTGAGATTTCTTTGGTGTTAAGCCCCACCCATTTTTTTACCCTAAAATTTCACTGTCCCTAAAAGGGAATTGACACGCAGCTAAAAAAATGCTACGGTGAGGAAAGGGAATTGACTGGAAAAGGTTAGTTACATGGGCGGGAAAAAAATAAAGGGAATGGCAGGAAAAGTTGAGTCACATGACCGGAGAGGGCAGTGGAGGGAAAAACTGCATGCGGGGTTGCAGGTTCTGCTAGGACGAAAAGGGAACGGGGGACCACTCCATTTATGGCTGGTCGGAACTGACCGCCCGAAATTGTTTGAGCGGTCGACCGCAAACTAGGGCCGCCCGGGAGCGGATTCTCCCTTTGGCATAAAATAGAGTAAGGACCTAATCGTTAATGTACTATACACAAAATATCTACTCAACACCTTCCTTCACCTCACGTGTCGTCGCCAGTACCGCATCGACGCCGAGCGCGTGAGCCTCTCTCCCTATCCCCTCTCAGCATAAAGCAGCCAACTACCAGCAGATCGAGATCGGCCTCCCTCGTTCCTTCCTCTGAACAGAAAACCCTAAGCTTGAGCTCTAGTACATGCCCATGATGCCACCATCTACCTCGCCGCTGAACACCACCATGTCGAGCAACTGAAGCTAATCGTACACGGAGCTAGGTGGAGGAGGCCTCGAGCAGCTGATGTACGTCGTAGCCGTCGGCCTGTCGTGTACCTAGCAGGGAGGAGAAGGCCACACCGCCCGCGCCAATCGTTGTCGTGCGCAAGGATGAGGCGCCACGCGCTCGCCGTCCCAGACGCCATCGCCGCATCACCGATCTTGTCCTTCTCCGGGCGTGAACCACCGCCATCAACCCCCTCTAGGTGAGCTCTGCCCCTCCACATCACCCCCTGACTCGCCTCCTTCCCCGTCGAAACACCCCTGGGATCAGGTTTAAACAAATCCAGACCTTAGCCTGACATAAGCTTAACCTAGAGCTCGAGGATATCCAGTGAGAAATCGGTAACATAACAGTAACCTTGCGACACAAATTATTACAGCAAGCTCATAATTGAGTGAAGAACCAAAATATTATAAGCAGAGGTCACTGACCAGAAACATCAAACAACGGAAGGCAAATTATGCTATTAAGTATAGCAAACTTAACAAATGGCCTAAGAGGCCTGAAGCATAATGATGACGTCCCAGCCCATAGATTCCAGGCTGCCGGCCGGGAACCCCAAGCTACTCGTCGGTGTTGATGTCGTACCAAACTCATCTTCAGGAGAACACTTAGGGTGTGTTCAGTTCGGGAACGAAGTGGAATGGAATGTCATGGTTCCATTCCACTAGAATGGGTTGGTTTCGTTCTTGTGTTTGGTTAGGACAAAAAGTGTGTAATGGAATGGTTCTATCCTATGTTCGGTTGGGCCAAAAAAGTGGAATGGAACGATTCCGTTCTATGTTTGGGTGCATTTAGCAAAAAGGATGGCAAGAGAATAGAGAGAGTGGGAATGTTTGGGTGGCTTTAGCATAGAGGAAGGGGGAGATTCCATCAATTTGGTGGAATGGGTGCATTCTGGATCTAGAGGGAATATTCTCTTTTGAAGAACCACCTTGTTCCGTTCTATTTCTCAACTGAACACTAGAACGGCTCTCAAGTGTGAAACCGTTTCATTCCATTCCACTTGGTGACACCAACCGAACACACCCTTACTCTGAAAGTATCAACAAAGCAAGGGTGAGTACCGGGTGTACTCCGCAAGACTTATGGCTGGTGGGGTTATTTTGCATAAAGCTATCGTTGTTTATAAAACAAGAGGGAGAAGAAGCTCGTCTAATCAGAATATTTTAAAAGAGGATAAGAGAGCGACATCTCCAAAGAATTGATCATCATCTTGATATCCACCAAAGTAATTCTCATCTCACAACTAGGATCACCCCCTCGTACCCAAGAGGAAGCATCCTTAAGCACACGTTGATCTGTCAAGTTTTACGATTAGGTTAAAGTTCTCTATGATCTTAGAATTCGGTCACCAAGCGTTCATAACCGTGAACACGGCTTTTCAAAAAGATTTAACCCTGCAGGGGTGTACAACTTTACCCACACGTACCAACCGACTCTTAATGCCAAGCTATTAGCCCTCTTCCTTGGAAGGCCGACAGAGGGTGGTTGGACACGACCTTTTCCTTGCGTTCGCCGAGACCATAAGTCACGCCCTAAGGATGGTTTCGCCATAACGGGTCAAATCCCGAAACCGGTCCCTAGAGATGTGGGCGAGGTTGGTTTACCAGGGGCTCCATCGACCCCAAGCAACCCCGGCCACGCTTACCTACCTGTTATGGTGCACCTTCACCCGCCAAATCTTTCAGAATGTTTTCTATGCATATGTCGAATGGAACGCCGAACTATGTGACTCATGGAATCTACTAGGCAAGTTAGTTACTCGTGAGGTTTTCCAGGCCCCGTGTAGCTGTACGCTCGTCTCGGTTCCAAAGGCAAGGACTCGATTCCTAGTAGTGGCGAGCATGGGACTAGAAAAACCACATCCCACTATGACCTCCCATATAAGCCTTAGCATGTTTAACCTGCACCACTGATCTTACCTCATCAGTATACCTCGTTCTCCTATCATACTAGATTCTCTGTATTTGGTACATCATCTGGATGAACCAGCACTGACAGCTAAGCATGGCTAAGCAAGACACAGATAAAAGCTCTAGCAATGCACACACGCCAAACCTAGTTATGCTAGGAGAAGTGGATCAGGTAATATAAGGTTAAAGGGAGTAATGCAACAGATAGGATACTCTATCTATCCATAAAAGACCATAGTAGAATCGTATCCATCATGGCGAGAAGGGAAATACTTTGAAAGCATAGGATTGTATCATGGTGGGGTTATGCTTGGCTTTGCCTGTTGATACCCACATATAGACCTTCGGAAGCCTTGTACTTGATTTGGTTACATTTGGTCAAGTATTGTTCGTCGATCTTCAACCTTCGATGGTGTTGATCTCGGTCTTCGATCTCGATCTCGATATCGTATTCTACCGAGAAGAACCAAACACCGGAAAGAAAGGGGGAAATAACAATCAACACATGGCATCGATGCAATGCTCAAGCAAGGATGATGATATGACAAGTTATTTAGAGTTGAAGTGTAACCCTAAAGCATGCTTGACCATTTTAAACAGGGTCCGAGGGTCGCAAACCCTAGAACAGGGGAAACCCCGGAACACTTGTGAGGGGTTGATTTCGTTCTCTAATTAAACTTATAATTAAAGTTGTTGAACAATGCATGATTATGAGTCTATTGTAAAGATCTCATTTTTCTGAACATTTTGATATATTATACATAATTTTCTGACTTATAAATAATTAGTTATTGAATTTATAAGATTTAAATCATTTCTGAAACTATTAAACCACGTATTAAACTATTTAAAACAACCCAGAGACTTTTTACACTGGGTGCTGGGCTAACCACTGCAGCTGACAGAGGGGCCTCAGGCCACCTCAGCTGCCACGCAGGCAAAGTGGGACTCAGAGAGGGTTTGACTGGGCTGACCCGTGCGCTGCTGACGTCATGCTGACGTCAGCACACCGTCACAATGGCGGTGAGCCGCAGATCGGCGTAGGCACAACGTTTGGCGGCAAATTGGGATGCGTGAGTATGCGGGTTAGACGCATGACGACACTAGGAGTCGACTGGCAGGTGGGCAACCAAGAAATGGTCACCGGAACTTCGTCGGAGACCATGTCTGAGCGGCGGTGGTAGGGGCGTGCGCCAGCAGGCTGATCCAGGGAGAGGGGGAAAAAGAGGAGAGCACTAGCGTGCTCTGTGGCTCACCGTGATCCCGATGCTGAGGTCAAATCGACCGGAGGAGGTCTGGGTCGATGGCAGCGACGACGACGACGCTCGGACAGAGGCGAAGAAGACGACTCAGTGACGACGATTCCGTATGGGCCGGGTCGATTCCTTCTGCGGGGAGGTTGTTGGCGCGGAGGTGGAGCTCAGAGACTGCTCAGGGAGGTGAGGGGAGGCCAGAGATGGCGAGGCGACAACGAGGTCCGGGCTAGGGTTAGGGAGCTCTCTGGGAGAGAGAGAGAGAGGAAGATAGGCGCGCGCGAGGGGGAAGGTAAGGACGGGGCCGAGGCGTTGTGGCGGTCTTATCCTGGTCCAGGTCGGCGACGGAGCGTGGATCTTGGCGCCGGGAGGATCGACGGCGGTGCGGCGGACACGCAGCAGCTTCGGCAGGGGACCAAAGGGGAACGCGGGCCAGGCTAGGCTGCGCCTTGAGCCAAAGGTGGGCCGTGGAAGTTGCGCGTGGGCGGCAGGGAAAGAAGAGAGAGGGAGCTGGGCCGGCTGGGCTGCACGGCCTGAAGGCGCTGGCTCTATTTTTTTTAACAAAAGCTTTTCTTTTTCTGTTTTCTTTTCTCTTTCGTATTTTCAAATTCTTTTCAAATCTGTTTTTGAATAGTTTAAAAATATCAGAGGTTTTGTAAATAGCCTGAAAACATTGCAGGGGCCCTTGATACTGTTTGGGCTCCGCACTTTTGATCTTTTCAAAATATAAGAACCATTTTGAATTCATTTCAAAAAGAGAGGGAGGATTAGGGTTAGTGTTTTATTAATTTCCTCTTTGCATGTATTTTTAGGAAATGATGCTCATGAATGCACAAACAAACCATAAACACTATTTAAGTAAAACTGGGGTGTTACACCCGCCGTGCACTGCCGTAGATGCCAGCACGCGCACGACACATGCGGCGCTCATCGGAGCCAGCAAAAGCTCGATCCGCTCCTAGTTCCCATGGTCTTGTATTCTCCCCGGCGCAACGGCCGCTCTTCTGATGAAGTTCCCTCAACGGAAGATGTAGCAGAATGTGTCCTCTTCACATTCTTTCTATAAACCCTCATGTGCTATCCGCCTCCTCAGGACGTCTCAGCGCGCGCACCTTCGTGGAGCGTCCGATCGGTGTGAACAGGATCGTTTTCTTCTTCACCTTTGCCTGCAGCCGTTGGATGCGGTAGAATCTTTTTTCACCTCGTAGGACCAAATCTTGATCGAAACGAAGGTCTACAGGCCTGGGAATCATCCCCGCTATAACACCGGAACTCCCTTTGAAATCTGCCTATAGTTTGTTAGTATACATACGTGCAAACCGCCTCTGTTCCGTAATTTTTGCCATCCCGCACAGCTCCTCTTTGGAGTCAGACCCTACATGTGTATCTTCTAGGTTGTTCCCTCCTCACAACGTACCTTTTCTCGTTGCCTGGAGTCGCTAGATCTCGTCGTCACAAGATCGAGGAAACTCGCAGTCGACTGCCGCCGTTTTCAATTAACTGCGTGCAGTTCTTCAGTTCAGAAAACAAAACGAGCCCCTGTTCTTTTTCAGTCAATGCAGCGCTGTGCCATTCAAACATCTGCGCGTGAGTATCTTGCAATCATCCACGTATTAGCAAAGCTGGTCTGCTTCCTTTCATTCTTGATCAATATCCCTGGATCGTATCCATTCGGTCATGCTTAATACATATCATTCAAATAACGTTACACCCCAATCTCAGTTTTAACATGTATCAGCTCGATTGATTGGAACCTCACGCTGAGTTCGACTGGATTGAATCTCAATGTTTTGCATCTGAAGCCGATCCATTGCTGGGCATGGGTACAAAAAGTTTTCCCTACCTTTTTGTTTTATATTTTCAGAAAAATGTAAAAAGAGTATTAAGAAGGAATAATTCATATCTATACCATGGCTAATGCATATATAACATATACTCCCTCCGTCCCAAAATAAGTGACTTTAGTTTGTCCAGATTCGCATGCGCCTATATACTAAAACGTGTCTAGATACATCTGAATCTAGACAAACCCACGCCACTTATTTTGGGACGGAGGGAGTAATATATGTTTCCGAATAATAAAAATATGGGAATCATGGATATGACATCCAAAAATAATTTTGGACAAGTAAATTTTCAAAATACTTTTAATGCAATATAAATGCCTTTATCTTAATAAATTCATAACTTTAATTTCGTAATTCCAAATTCGACAAATAATATGTCTAAATCGGTCAGCGCGACAAGCCGTTCTAACCATGCATTTCATGATATGAGTTGAAGCATGCATCATATAAATATTAAATATACATCAATGTTTATGGGAGGAAAACATGAATAAAACTTAATAAAACGCTTAGTTGTTGTACCCAACACCTCACTCATGACATGATATGCTATGCCATGTAAATTATGCATCATTCTATCATGGCATACTTGTTTTCTTGTTGCATATGATTTATATAATTGTGCAATGTATTTATTTCGGTCCTTGTGTGTTTGGTTTTTATCCGGATAGACACCGAGTAAGGAGAATAGCAGGAGCCTTAAGAGTATTATCCAGATCCTTCCTATTCAGCAACTGAACTGCCAGGCAAGCAATTCCCCATGCTTGCATACATATAGTGCCTATGCTTCTATCTTACTATTGCATCATTGAGTCGCGATTGCATTAAATTGAATCCCAATTATTGCATAGCCTTTACTTTTAAACCCCATCGAAGCTTATACCTCAACCCTATGAGCCATTACTACAGGAGTTGTTTGAGCCATGCGAATCGTATAACTGCACGTGTAGGATTTATGTGAGTCTTTGGATAACGAGGTACCTAAACAACTTAATCTGCGTAGTAATGACATAACTAATAAAAGAGGCACCGGTGGGCAATAGTTGTTATTTAGTTCTTCCATGCTCACTTGTGTCCCCTAGGATCCCGAGTACTTGATTCCTGTTCCTTGACTATTTGCACTATCCACATACGGGGGACTCTATGGATCCCTCTTCGCATGAGCTTGTTTCGCACTTTATTTCTTAGGGCCATAAACTAGTTTGGGATTTTATTACTATCATGTACTTATGCCATGATTTACTGCTTTATTTACGATTGTGTGTGGAGCACATGAACTGTTTAGGAATCATGCGCTATGTTTATGCTATATCGACAAGTCCAGTCACACTTTTGGGTTCCCAGTCATTTACGGCCGTTGTCGCAAACCCTGGGTCCATCTTGGAGCCGGCCAACTTCGTTGCGGGTAGCTTATTGGGGTGGCCTCCTGAAATAATTTATGAATCCTGTGAATGCATTGTCGTGAGGCCTCGTTGTGTTTTATTTGGTTCTTCCCGAGGTTGATCGTGTGTGTTGCTATTTGTGCATCCCTACAGGGTAAATCTTTCTGAAAGCCATGTCCGCGGTTATGGACAACTTGGAGCACAATTTTTCAATCATAGACAACCATAACTAAAGTAGTGCTATAAATTAACTTTAGCATGTCTAGTAATCAGTTTCACTACAACGGAATGAGTAAATAAAAGTGCCAGGAACTGCTGGATTTGGGATGTATTATGATGATTGTAACTGACTAGTAAGTTTTGCAACTACAAATGAATGGTTAACTAAAACTGCCCACTGCTTATGATATCAGGATGACTCATTCTATCTATATCTGACTAGTAAGTGCTGCAACTATAATGGAGTGAATAAACTGTGTGAGTTCCTTAGTTTGACTTCTTCGTTTGGCCTCGAGGGGGAAATACCAGGGTGGGTATGTTTTGGGTTACTATCAGGTTGGATCCGAATAGGTCTTTCTTATCCCTCTCTATTAGTCAACAGTTGAATTGAGTCTCTATAGGTTGTTTAGTGCATGCTTCGCTGCTACTTCCGCCCATCATACCTATGTAGGCGAGAGCCGCCAAATTCTAGACTCGTCGTGTACTGGCCTCAGTAGACCGCTCCCTTTTTTCTTTGCCCTTTGTCAGGACCCCTTTTGTTTAATAGGTATGAGTTCGACGTCGTTAGCAGGGTTACCCTTCCAGCTTGGCCTAGGCAGGGTTATAGACGCCATTGGTTATTCTTCAGGGCTCTTGGTTCATTTTGTTTCTTATCCGTACTCGGATGTTGTATCGTTTTCAAGGTGATTTTGGATCTTTGTACTGTATATCTGTAATTCTTTACTCGTTGAGTCATTGTTGTATATATATGTTTCTATGAGTTCCATCGTGGACTATTGTGTAATGGTATTACTTCGTTTTCTACCCGCACGCAAGTGCCTGTTCGGCATCTTTAAATCGTTTCTATGCGGGTTTGCGGGAAGTGCTAAAATCTGTATTGGGCTGATTTGAGGGTGTTACAAATTGGTATCAGAGCCATTCCGCCCTTCAGGGTCTCAGCCAAGATGGTCATTATCAGTCTAGAAAATATTTTGGTAGCTATGTATACTAGGGAAAAATAAACATGAGAGTAGGACTGCTTCTATTTTTCTACTTACCCTGCCACCCACCTTTTTCTGGTAAGGAAGTGTAACGTTTGTCTATCCTCTTCTAAAAATTCAAACTAGGATTTACGTGTTTGGGGTTTTCGTAGTACCATAAGATGTGTTTGTAATTCTTTGTCTATCTATTGCATCCAACCTTGTTGTCGCAATCTGCCTTTGGTTGTCAACTGTTGGTACATTCCATACCGGCAGGCTTATGTGTAAACCGACGTGATCTATCTTACTCTTTGCAAATCGATGCGATTTGTCTTACTCTTTATTAACTGACACAATCATTTTAAGGGGGTTCTTCCTTCATGCATGCTTTCACAGAATGTGGAGTTGCTAATCTCTATCTGTTAAGTGGTTTTGTGCATCTAGTTAGTATTTTAATTCCGAAAAATGCGGAATTTTTTTATTTTATACACCTATGTTTCCACACTCCTTTTCAGTCGTGTGTGACACACTATTCACCTTCTTTTGTCAGCATGTCCATGCTAACTCGATCTTTTGATACCGACGCTTCAATCCTGGAGTTTCACTTCATCTTCAATTCTTTTGGGCTAAATGCATAACTTGCGTCGATCCGATGCTTGCGATTGTAATTGGTTCTTAGTATAGCTATATGACATCTATCATGAGTGGAATATGGTATGTCGTTGTATTGGGAACGATAGTACCTGAGAAGGTTAGATAGATGTGTGGCGACTAGCAGGGTAGCTCTCGACGGTGTCCACATGCAGGATTGGGTACGATCTAGTGTAGCGAGACACACGAAGTACCCAGGTTCGTAGCCCTCGTGGTGACGTAAAACTCCTACTCCTACCGATCTGACTAAGGGTAGAATATGGAGTACAATCGCTCCTCGAGATGTATGATCTAGCTACCTTCTTAAATGCTGAGAGTCCAACCCTTGCTACGAGAGCCTTGCCCCTCCTTATATAGGTAGAGGGGTAACGGTCTTATTGGCCAGTCCGGCTGCCGAGTCCTAGTCGGCTGGTCATCTACACTATCCGGTACAGTATGTCCCTTCGAAGTACATGTGGTGTGGGTCGTCGTGGGTACAGTGAATGCCGTGCGAGCCTGTCGTCAGCATCCAGCAACTATGCCCGCGTCACCTGCAAAGTCTTCGGTATGGCCTTGTAGTTGCGGGTCTTGTCGATGTACCAGGGCATACCGGGCATTGTGCAACACGTCGCCCTGTCCTCCTGATTGCGTCCGGCTACGCCCGTGTAGCTGGCCTTGAGCCTTTTCGCCCTTCCTGGTTCCGGCTACGGTTTGGTAGCCGGTACGAATTGTCCGTGTCCAACTAGGATCTGTTAGCTGGACACGAACCACCTGCCTTAGTTCTTGTCTGGCTGGGGTATCCGGTGGTCATCCCCCCGACACTAGCCCCTGAGCGTGTGTAGATTTCGCCCTTAGGTGAAATGTGCGCGCGCTTCCTCTTGAATTTGAAATCTGTGTCCGGCTACGCCTGACGGTTGCGCTACCCATGACGTTAGTGCTGACGCCGACCATGCGCGCACGCGCCATCATTGCGCTGCGGCGCGCAGCGTAACGTCGCATCGCACGTCGCCTCGGGAAATGCCGTCTGGCGCTTCGGTTCCTGGCCCGGGATCTTCTACACATTTGGCGCCAGCACATGGGATCTGGAGCGGCGGTAAGGGTGGGGCGCGACCCGGTGATCGCCGCGTGGCGCTATAGACGGTTGCCCTCCCTGGTCCTTAAAAAGGCCGCCCGGGGGAGCCGTTTCTCCCTTCTGCTCCTTGCCTCCTCAGTCTTCCCATGCGCCCTTGCTGCCTCGCCGCTGCCTCATGAGCACTTGTTGCCGGACTTAGCCACGCCGCTCCTTTAGTACGCCGGAGACACGGGCCACCACCACTCGGCACCCACTATCATGTTAAACGAACCCGTAATGGCCTCGAAGCGCGGAGCCTGGTGCGGCTCCTCCGTCACGGAGGAGCACATCACGAAGTACCGCGCCACACGCGTCCTGCCGCCGGAGACGGAGGTGAAGGTGCGGCTGGCGTTGTCAGAGGAGGAGTCGCCACACCCGGAGGAAGGGGAGTGGGTCATCTTCCTCTCCCATCTCGCTCGTGGCTTCGCGCTGCCTGTGCATCCCTTCTTGCTCACCTTCCTCGCCTTCTTTGATCTGTGCCTCCATCACCTCGGTGCCAATGCTATTGGCACGCTCGCGCACTTCGTGGCGTTCTACGAGTGCTACCTCGGGATCCAGTCGGATCTCGGGCTCTTTTGCCGGCTCTTCCGAGTCCGACCACAGGTGCAGTTCACGCAGGGGCTGCTGGTAGCCTGCGGAGGCGCCTCCATCTACGCCTGCTCCCAAACCGTCTACCCCAAGTTCAAGCTCCAGGATACGGTCTGGTTGTGGTAGCAGTCATATTTGTACGTCAACAACGTCACCGGAGTCGACCGTATCAACTTGCCGACTTTCCAGGATGTGGAGTCCAGCCGGCTGCACTAGGACTTGAATATCCACGACGATAAGGCGGAGACGGATGCCATGCCACAGCGGATGCGTTCCCTTGTCACCGCCGGCTTAACCGGCCTGGACATCATGCTCAGCTGAATGTCCCGGCTGATGGTGCCGTTGCAGCAGCGCGCACACAAGATGTGCTACTACTCCGGCCGGCTGGACTCCACCCGGTTGTCTCACCGCAGCCCCCGCTTCCACAACCTCAAGGAGTAGGTGTGGACGATCACCAAGGAGCGGCTAGAGGTTCGGGCAGGCCCCGTACAGTCGTGACAACCGTGTGCCCCGAGTAAGTTTCCTTGTCAGTTGGTTCTTTTTGTTTTTGGTCCGCCTTGTCATCTGGCTGATTTCTTGTCCTCTTTTCTTCTGACAGAACTTCCCCTGCATCATTCGGGAGGAGGGCGAGGCCCCCCTTCAGAACTTCGCGCCTGACCTTCCCGAGCCACGCGCACGCCGGTCTGGCGAGGAGTCGGACAGGGACGCCGACGTCTTTCCTAATCGGAACGATGAGCCGGCCCACGACCCCCACGCGCAGGTTGACAAGGAGGAGGAGGACGCGCCAGCTCCCGAACTGGCTTGGCGTTGCACGACGGACGGCGACTCCAGCCGGTCGGGCGCCAGGAGAGTGGCTCCAGCTGGTCAGGCGCCGGAGGGAGCGGGTCTAGCCGGCCCACCGTGGAGGAGCCGACCCCCAAGAGGAGCCGGACCAGTGCCCTCCCCCTTAGCCGGCTTGGCCACAAGAAGGCGACGCCTCCAGTGGTGCAGGGGTGAGTATCTTCCGTTCTCGCCTTGCGTTTCTTCCTCTTTTTCCTCTTGCACAACTTTTTCTGTCTTTTGATTTTCTTACTTTCTACTTTTTCTTATCTTTTGCTTTTCAGCTCGCTCGTTTCCTTCGGTGCCGCCAGCCCGCCGTGAGCGCCGACTGGATCGCTGCCTCCCGCGCCAGATATCGTGTCGCCTTCCGCTACTACTGCCGCCCCCACTCCTTCGCCCAGGGCTCCGCCTCCCCCCCGCTGAAGACCCACAAGTATAGGGGGTGTATCGCAGTATTTTCAAGGGAAGTGAAACCCAATTTATTGATTCGACACAAGGGGAGCCAAAGAATATTTATAAGCCTTAACAACTGAGTTGTAAATTCAGCTGCACCTGGAAACAATCTTGCTCACAACAGTTTATCAGTAGCAACAGTTTTGTAGTGGGAATAGCAAAGTAGCGGCAACAGTAAAGTAAAGACAACAGTAACAATAGCGGAAAATAGTAGGATTCGAGTGCGGTAGGCATAGGGATGGATGGACGGGCGTTGCATGGACAAGACAATTCACATGGCAATCCGAACATAGAGCAATTGCAGATAAATAAGATAAAGCATCCAAGTTCTAGATAATCCTAGGCATGTGTTCCATATATAGTCATACGTGCTCGCAATGAGAACTTGCACAACATCTTTTGTCCTGCCAGCCCGTTTGCAGCGAGGCCTCAAGGGAACTACTGGCAATTAAGGTGCTCCTTTGAATAGAGCACCGGAGCAAAGCATTAACACTCCGTGAACACATGTGATCCTCACATCAAAGCCATTCCCTCCGGTTATCCCGATTTCTATCACTTCGGGGCCATTGGTTCCGGACAACAACGGGTGTATACAACTTGTAGATAAGACCAAAAACAATACTATCATAATAAATCAATAACATGTTCAAATCTGAAATCATGGCACTCGGGCCCTAGTGACAAGCATTAAGCATAACAAGTCGCAACAAAGTCATAAAGCACTAATAAAAGATACTAGGCACCATGCCCTAACAATTTGATGCCATTACATGAACGATCTCATCTAATACCTACCATCCCCATAGCCTACAGTGGGGGATTACTCACTCATAGATGGGGGAAACATGGATGGTCGATGGAGAAGCGATGGTGATGATGATGGCGATGATCTCCTCCAATTCCCTATCCCGGAAGGGTGCCAGAATGGAGTTTCTGGTGATGTTTCGTGGAATCTGGTGGTGGCGGAGGAGCGGAACTCCTTCTGGAAAAAACGTCAACCCCCTGAGTTTTTAGGTCAGAAGGTAACTTATAGGCTAAGAGGGAGACCGAGGGGGTGTCTGGGGCGGCCAGACCACCCCCTGGCGCGGCCAGGCCCAGCCCGCGCGGCCAGGTGGTGTGGCTGGGCCCCAGCCCCACTCCGTCTCATATTTTGGCTCCGGGAGTCTTCTGGTGAAATAGGATTTTTGGCTTTTGTCCCGTCCAATTCCGAGAATATTCATTTTCTGACTTTCCTGGAACCAAAAATAGCAGAAAACAGGCAGCTGGCACTGTGGCTCTTGTTAATAGTTCAGTCCAAGAAATCATATGAAAAGTAGTCCAAAGTGTGGACAAAAATCAAGAAAGTGGATAAAACCAAGCATGGAACATCAAAAATTATAGATACATTTGCAATGTATCAACATCCCCAAGATTAACTCCTGCTCGTCCTCGAGTAGGTAAGTGATAAAAAGAAAGAATAATTTTTGAGGTGACATGCACCATCATAAACTTGATCAAACTATTTGTAAAACATTCAAAGCTGGGATCATAGTACTTCAATCATAACATGAAAGACAAAGTTCTAGCAATAAGACATAGCAACTATGTTGCAACATGAAAAGGCACAAACAAAAGATTCATGAATAACAATGCTTTGCAAGACGTTTGTTTGTTTCACATAAAGAAAACATAGCATAGTGGCATTCAACTTGTCCCTCATAGAGTAGCAAACATAAATGCATAGGACACCTTCAAAGTTTACAACAGTGACTAGATACAAATAGTTTAAAACAAGCAATATCAAGGTATGCATCAATCAACAAGTCTTGGGACAATGCACATAGAACTAAGAATGTCCACTATGCTCTCAAGAAAGTGCTCAAAGAATGTGTGGAGACTCAACAAGGAAATGAACAGGTTTTGAAAATTTTGAAAGGCTTCCAAATGCTGAAAGTATGGTACTCATTAGCTTTGAGCTCTCATTGCCCCTACCATAAGCATCTTTAAATGTTTAAGGTTAAAGTGACACAACTAAGAGTATATGCTTGACAAGTTATAAATCGAAGTCTCATGCCCCTTACTTATGGAGATTGATCCTCATGCTACTAAACTTCAGTCACGACTAAGCTGTTGTTATTGTAAGTATATAAGTATCATAGAGAACCGCCAACGGGTACCCCGTGCACATGATACATGAGCTATCCCATAATCAAAATGACAAGGCAAGCAGACAATGAGCATCTCAACGATCTTTTTATTTACTATGTGTATAGATTTTTATTGAGGATGCTTCATAGAATGCTCATTATGGTTATGCTACAAGTTTCCACCATGATTATGCATGGCTTAGGCTAGCGGCCCAGGCGTTTTTCTAACATACATACAAAATCCATGATCTTACAAGTTCCACTTTTATTTCAAACTGCCGGGATCCATAAGCAAAAGAATCATGATATCAACGAGGTACAAAGTACTAGTGCAATGTTGAAAGCGTTCCCCATGATACATGGTTCTGCTAACTTCAACTTATAAAGCGCAAGCATATACACAACAAAGAAGGATGCAATGGTTCAGGTTTATTAAGTGCAAGAAAATAAAGTGTGCCATCAAGTTCGTGAGAGCTTTACTAACTAACTTTCTCATAACAAGCAAACAATTTATTCGGAAGAAAACAAGGCATACTTAATATGCACGTAATAGCAAATGATGCTAATAGGTAGGTATGGTGGACACTTTTGGCAATATTGGTTTTGGGGATTTGGATGCACGAGTAAAGGTTATACTCAGCACAAGTGAAGGCTAGCAATAGAAAGGGAGCGACAAACGAGAGAGCAATAATGGCCATAATCATGCAGAGCGACAAAACATCATTAATCAAAGCATAAAGTGATACTACAAGTTGAAAACTAAAGTATCATAAAGGCTTATGGTGACTTGAGATAGTCATAACATGGTGTGAGCATGCGCCAAATCAACCCAAATAAAGCATCAAAGGAGAATACCACTATACTATGCTTTAATATGCTAAAACAACGCATGATTCATCCAAGGCACATTAAGAAATCTCAATTGTTTATAACAAGTCATGCTACAGCAAAGAATACTAAGCATAAAGCCAAAACAATATCAAGCATGGCGTGACAAAGCATAGGCCATAGTCAAAAACAAGCTCTCTTTACCGCTTAAGCATGAACTTTCCTACTCTTTTCCAATCCAAACCAAACTATTTGAAAACCAATGCATGAAAGAGGAGGTCCAACCAATTTATTCAGCAAACTAAGAAAACAAAGAAAACGAAAACCAAAACGAAAACGAAAAAGAAGACGCTCCAAGAACAACACAACTGTGCATGAAACAATAAAAATGAAGTGTTTGGAAGAAACCTGGGATTTTTATTGATGAATAAGGGGATGCCTTGGGCATCCCCAAGCTTTGACGCTTGTACTTCTTGGATATTTCTTGGGGTGACACGCGTGGCATCCCCAAGCTTGAGCTTTAGTCCATCCTTCATCTTATTACTCATTCCTTCCATACACCTGAAATGTTTTCTTCATACAAAACTTCACACAATCTTTATTAGCAACATTAGTGCACTCAAGATAATAAGTCTTTGGGTTCAGTTTCAACACCAATAAAACTTCCATTAAAACACAAGATACTGTAGCATTTCCCTCAAAAAGCTCAATTCCCCAAAAGAACTCAAAAAGGAAACAACAAGAAGCAAATGCAGAAAATGGCTGAAATCTGTCAAAACAGACCAGCAGGTAAAGGCGAATTTTTTAGAAGACCTTCTGTTGCTCAAATAAAAAAGTGTTGAACTAAAGAAAGTTAGATAACAATCTGGGTCAGAAGTACAAAAATTTACGCCTCAAAAGGACGTACAGAGATTTTATAAGAATTTTTACGGTGAATCATAGAAATCTGTTTCGGGACAACAACTTTCCCAACCATTACTTCTCTCTCGTTAGAGGTTACTCTTGGCATAAAAAGCAAATAAAAAGGATAAGGAGCGGTTATTACAGAGGTAATAACTTCAAAGATTCATCTAAAACTTTTGGGTTATCTCCCAATAAGTACTTTTCTTTAACACCTTTAAGTTAGGCATAAGCAAAAACTAAAATGGATAGAATAGAAGTAAGCGGAGATAATCATGGTGAAAACATTGTTTTGTTCAATGAAATCATTTTTTTAACAAGGTTGATCAGGTCTTGTTACCAAAACAATTTCATATGAGACAAAATTTTGTATTCCACCAATGATTATGTTACCTCAACCTTGATAGCAATGGTCCCAATCATAATAGTTTCAAAATTTTCTCTTGGTATGGGACAATATATCTCTCCAACTTGAATGCCCTCAACATGTTCAATTGAATTCAAACGATAAGTCCTTTCAATCTTCTTAGGGAAATAGCCAGTATGTTCCTTGTCATTAACATTAAAGGTCACCTTTCCTTGATTACAATTAATAACAACTCCTGCAGTATTAAGAAAAGGTATCCCAAGAATAATAGACATATTATCATCTTCAGGAATTTCAAGCACAACAAAATTAGTTAATATCAAGCAATTATGAGCCACTTGAATAGGTACATCCTGACATATACCAACAGGAATAGTGGTAGATTTATCAGCCATTTGCAAAGATATGTCAGTTGATATCCGTTTTTCAAGTTGAAGCCTCTTATAGAGAGATAAAGGCATAACACTAACTCCAGCTCCCAAATCACACAAAGCAGTTCTAACATAACTGTTCTTAATAGAGCAAGGGATAGTTGGAATCCCTAGGTCTCCAAGTTTCTTAGGAACCTTACCATTAAAGGAATAATTAGCAAGCAAAGTAGAAATTTTGTTCATTAGGGATCTTCCTTTTATTCAAGACAATGTCCTTCATATACTTTGAGTAAGGAGGCAATTTAATAGCATCAGTCAAAGGGATTTGCAAGAATAAAGGTTTCATCCACTCACAAAACTTATTATAGTGTTCATCTTCCTTTGACTTGTGTTTCTTATGAGGGAAAGGCATAGGTTTTTGGACCCAAGGTTCTCTTTCACTACCATGTTTCTTAGCAATAAAATCTTCTTTAGTGTATTTAGTATTCTTAGTGTGGTTTTCAGGTTCTTCTTCAACTTTTTCTTCATTAGGAACTTCATTTTCTTCATTACCAATTTCAGTTTCAGCATTAGAGATAGATATACTATTAGGATCTATAGCAGGTTCAGAGGGTTCTACAACAATTTTATGTTTCTTTTTCCTTTTCTTACGAGTAGAGCCACTATTTTCAGCTTGTTGAGAATCCTGCTCAATTCTTTTGGGATGCCCCTCAGGATATAGAGGATGCTGAGTAGCAGCACCACTTCTATTTCTAATTTCATAAGCATGTTTTTCTTTAGCAGCATTAACTAGCAAGTCTTTTTGCACATTAACGAGTTGATCTATTTGAGTTTGAACCATTTGAAGGTGTTTAACAATCATTTTAACATCATTAGAGGTTCTTTCCACAATATCTTTCAACTCAACAATAGCTCTAGTGTTTTCCATTAGATGATTTTGCACCCTTTTATTAAAATTATCTTGCTTAACAATAAAGATATCGAATTCTTCTAAGCATTGATCCGGAGGTTTAGAGTAAGGGATATCACCTTCATCAAAGTGTTGGAGAGAGTGTACCTCAATAGTGGATGAGTAGGGGATAGGCTTACATAATTATTCTATAGGATGTAAATTCTTGATATCTGCAGCTTTAATTCCCTTCTCCTTAAGACATTTCTTAGCTTCCTTCATCACTTCATCATTTAATTCAATAACTCCCTCTTCTTTGATGTTGGAATAGGCACTGGTATAGTAGGTTCAGGTATAATTACTTTAGGTATAGCTTGTTCAGGAGGAGTCCAATCTTTATAGTTCTTACTTATTTTAGCCATTAAGTCCTCAGCTTCCTTAGGAGTCCTATTCCTGAAAACACAATCAGCACAACTATCTAGGTATGTCCTAGATTCTTCAGTTAGTCAATTATAAAATATATCAAGAAGCTCATTCTTAGGTAATGGACTTCCAGCCTGTGCATGAATCAAAGCACAAAACCTTGCCCAAGATTCAGGCAATACCTCTTTTTCTCCCTAAAATCAAAAAGTTCCTACAAAATAGCATGTCTAGCACTAGGAGGAAAATATTTATGCAGGAAAGTACTAATCAAGCAATCAGGGCTATCAATAGATCCAGGAGGTAAATTACTAAACCAAGTTTTAGCTTCTCCTTTCAGTGAAAAGGGAAAAATCTTAGCAACAAAGTAGGTACGCATCTTAATATCATCAGAAAACAAGCCACTCATGGTAGAAAGTTCATTCATATGTGCTACCGCACTTTCATTCTTAGTCCCACAAAAAGGTTCTTTCTCGACAATAGCTATGTAAGATAGATCGAGAGAGAAATCATAATCTTCATTTATAATGTTTATGGGAGAAGCAGCAAACTTAGCAACAAGAGACAATTTGGGTCTAATAGTACGCCTCTCAAGGAGACTCTTAGCAGCGCTCCTATCATGGATGTTTTTACATTCTTTAATAAATTCATCGGTCATCTCAACATAACCATCTTCAATGTCATAACTATCACTAGACTCAGGTGAACTAACAGGTGTAGTAGTGTCTTCATTAGGAGTTTCAGTATTCCCAGCTCTAGTTCTAGCAATCGTAGCATCTAGGAAAGGACCTAATGAACCACTCTTATCAAGCACAGTAGAAGCAACATCATAAGCATCAGAAGTTCCAGATTCAGCAGTAGTAGCAGTGTGTGTAGCATGTGTATGTGGTGGTGTAACGAGCTTAGTCATAACAGATGGTGAATCAAGAGCAATAGAGGTGTTCAGAACCGTACCTCTTCTTGTAGTGGATGGTAAAATAGGAACCTTGCCATCACGAGACTTACCCATGATGGATGGAGAGTAGCGAACAATAGAGAATCCAAGTGAACTTGATAAATAAAGCTATGCTCCCCGGGAACGGTGCCAGAAAATAGTCTTGATGACCCATAAGTATAGGGGGTGTATCGCAGTATTTTCGAGGGAAGTGAAACCCAATTTATTGATTCGAAACAAAGGGGAGCCAAAGAATATTTATAAGCCTTAACAACTGAGTTGTCAATTCAGCTGCACCTGGAAACAATCTTGCTCACATCAGTTTATCAGTAGCAACAGTTTTGTAGTAGGAATAGCAAAGTAGCACCAGTAGTAAAGTAAAGACAGCCGTAACAATAGCGGCAAATAGTAGGATTCGAGTGCGGTAGGCATAGGGATGGATGGACAGGCGTTGCATGGACAAGACAATTCACATGGCAATCAGAACATAGAGCAATTGCAGATAAATAAGATAAAGCATCCAAGTACTAGGTAATCCTAGGCTTGTGTTCCATATATAGTCATACGTGCTCGCAATGAGAACTTGCACAACATCTTTTGTCCTGCCAGCCCGTTTGCAGCGGGGCCTCAAGGGAACTACTGGCAATTAAGGTGCTCCTTTTAATAGAGCACCGGAGCAAAGCATTAACACTCTGTGAACACATGTGATCCTCACATCAAAGCCATTCCCTCCGGTTATCCCGATTTCTGTCACTTCAGGGCCATTGGTTCCGGACAACATGTGTATACAGCTTGTAGATAAGACCAAAAACAATACTGTCATAATGAATCAATAACATGTTCAGATCTGAAATCATGGCACTCGGGCCCTAGTGACAAGCATTAAGCATATCAAGTCGCAACAAAGTCATAAAGCACTAATAAAAGATACTAGGCACCATGCCCTAACAATCTGATGCCATTACATGAACGATCTCATCCAATCCCTACCATTCCCATAGCCTACAATGGGGGATTACTCACTCATAGATGGGGGAAACATGGATGGTCGATGGAGAAGCGATGGTGATGATGATGGCGATGATCTCCTCCAATTCCCCGTCCCAGCAGGGTGCCAGAACGGAGCTTCTGGTGCTATTTCGTGGAATCTGGTGGTGGCGGCGGAGCGGAACTCCTTCTGGAAACACATCGAACCCCTTGAGTTTTTAGGTCAGAAGGCAACTTATAGGCGAAGAGGGAGACCGAGGGGGTGTCTAGGGCGGCCAGACCACCCCCTGGTGGGGCTAGGCCCAGCCCACGCGGCCAGGTGGTGTGGCTGGACCCCAGCCCCACTCCGTCTCATATTCTGGCTCCGGGGGTCTTCTGGTGAAATAGGATTTTTGGCTTTTGTCCCGTCCAATTCCGAGAATATTCATTTTCTGACTTTCCTAGAACCAAAAATAGCAGAAAACAGGCAGCTGGCACTTTGGCTCTTGTTAATAGGTTAGTCCAAGAAATCATATGAAAAGTACTCCAAACTGTGGACAAAACACAAGAAAGTGGATAAAACCAAGCATGGAACATCAAAAATTATAGATACATTTGCAATGTATCACCTGCCTCGTGCTGATCTGACTACTGCAGCCAGGGCCGGAGATGCCCCGCCGACTACGGTGGTGCAGGCTGACACGGCCACGGCGAACCCACAAAGTGGAGGTAGTTCTACCGCAGGAACGAGGAGGGCGGCAGCTGGCAAGGAGCTGGTGGTCGTCGCGGACGACAACTCTAACAACGAGCCGGGGGGAGGAGTGGTGGACGGCGGTTCTGGAGGCGAAGGAGTCGCTGATCATCAACGCTGTTGACGACGATGCTTCTCCCGCCGCCTTACTGGCGGTGAAGGAGATCAGGTTGCTCGAAGCCGCGGCTGGACGCAACCGGTCACTGGAGCAGAAGTTGGCCGCCGCCAACGACACCTCCCAGAGTAAGTCTTTTCACTCGGTTTTCGTAGCCAACCTTCTTCTTTCTTTCTTTTTATTTGCTGATAGCCAGTTTCTTGGAGCCATCATGGTGTGCGCTCAGCGGGAGATCGATCACTTGACTAAGGCAAACGACCGGCTGACCAAGTCCAACTCCAACCTCCGGTTGTAGAATAAGGACTAGCACTCCAAGGTGGATCGGCTGGAGGCCACCCTCAAGGAGCACGACTCCGTTCTCGCTAGCCGAGCGCAATCCTTTGATCTCCTCGATGCCCAGAGAAAGATCAGGAAAAGTAGATCAAACGGTTGGCGGACCGGGAGAAGGCCCTCATTGAGGAGCTGATGCAGATTAGCCGCATAGCCAAGGGTAAGTGCTTTCCGACTAGATCTTCTTGTCCGGATCTGGTAAACGAACTTGACTTTCCTTTTTCTGACAGCATTTAATCCCGGCGTAGACTTGCTGGCGTACAACCGGCTCAAGGAGAACTGGACGGGGGAGCAGCCTACCTCCGAGGAGCTGGTCGCCCTTCTCGGCGAGGAGGCCGCTGAGCTGCGCAAAGCGGCTCACGCGGTCTTCGATTTCCTATGGCCGGATGCGGCGGTGCCGGAAACGATCGCCAAGCTGGCGGCCAAGGTAATGGAGGTGCCGGCTACCATCGACCGGCCGATGGACCTGGCGGCGCAAGCCGGAGCAGAGATGGCCTTGGCATTGATGCTGTCCTGGTACAAGGACACCCGCGTCGAGAAGATCGATGGAGGCTTCCATGCCAGCACCGACCTTACTGCCATTCGCCAAGCCCATCCTGAGCTCCGCGCTTCCGCCATCAAGATTTTCAGCTACGCCGATGTTGACGAGGTCATCACTGACTCAGAGTCCGCTGGGATGCCGGATACGGAGGCCGAAGCATCATCGCAGTCGACTGGTGGAGATGTCGGAGCCGGATCTGCCAGCGCGCCTCCTCCGCCTCCCGAAGCTGCCTCCGACCAGAATCAGCCTCACCGCAAGGGTCCCGCCATCTAGACATGATCCCCGGGATGCCGGTTGACTTTGTAATTACTTTACCTTGTTGGACTTGTTTATTTGCGCCAGCTGTTTCTGATGCCGGTTGAACCTATGGGAGCTTTTACTCCCCTTTATTTAATCGTGCTATTTGCTTGCCTCTGTTTTTCTTATGATCTTGCGTGCTTCGAAGTTTTTATCCTTTGCCGGTTATGATTATATGGCCATCTTCTCCTGGCTGAACACCTTTAGTCGGGGGAACTTCAACTCCAGTAGGGGTGCGCCAGCGCACCCACTGGGTGTAGCCCCCGAGATTCCGAGTAGCTGGCAAAGCCAGGTGCTTCAAATCTTCTTATTTCTTTCCTTTAAGCTTTTAGCTTCTTCCGGCTAGACGCCTCTAGCTGGCTAACCTGACCTTGCTAGGACCAACTGATCACCACAACCAGCAGTGGGGGCGTGCTAGCGCACCCACTAGGTGTAGCCCCCAAAATTCAGAGTAGCTGGCGAATCTAGGGACTTCGAATCTTCTTCTTTTCCTGCCCTTTCCCTCACTTGGGCTCCAAATATCCAGCTAAACTCCTTTAGCCGGTTGGAACTACATGATTCCACTAGGGCGCGCGAGCGCACCCAGTGGGTGTAGCCCCCGAGATTCGGAGTGCTTGATGAAGACAAGGGCTTCGAATCTTCTTTCCTTTTGACTATCGACTCGATGTAGTCGTACAAAACAAACACACATATAGGCTCATTTGTTAATATGTTAGTAGGTTAAGGTAGTGATTATTAGCCGGAGAATAGATTTGTTTTTTTTTGAAAACTAGATTGTGCTTCTCTAGACACTTAGTCACTTTCCCGTGTGCTCTGTTGTTTACACTGCGTCCTTGCCGGGCAGCCAGGTTGCAGTCTGCAGCCGGAATCGAAGGGAGCTGACAATACATTGCGCACGGTACTGGAGGCTCAGTAGCCGGATCATCTCAAACTAGGCACAAGTTCGGACCGCTCGATCAGTCGCATCTTTTCCCTGTTTTTCATGTGGGATGCCTTAGGATTTTGCTCTTGCTAGCCAGATGGCCGGGCTGCGGCCTGTAGCTGAGACGGAGAGTGGGCCTCTAACACCATCGCACACTACTCAGCTGGTTTATAGAATTAGCTGGCCGAGCCAGGAGTCGGGGAAAACTGAACCAGAAACGAATATACACAAATTTATGGCAAGGAGCCCCCGAGTGTATCTCAGGGTTCTGCATTTTTCATTCATAGGGTTCGTGGGATACATATATTGTCCGACGACTAGGTGTAAAACGGGCAGAGCAGGGCCACGTTCCAGGGGCATTCCGTCTCCTCATCCGACTTGTCCATCTTGTCCTGGCGCGGCTACTGCGCGTCGATGAGGTAGTAGGAATTGTGGTCCAACACCCGACTGATGATGAAGTGGCCCTCCCAAGGTGGCGATAGCTTGTGCATGCCCTTCGTGTCCTGCACTAGCCGGAGAACCAGATCACCCTCACGGAACGCGACGTGTCGGATTCGGCTCAAATGGTAGTGGCATTGGCGCTGCTAGTACAATACTGATCTGGAGAACGCTAGCTCGCGAGCTTCCTCGAGGAGGTCTACGCCATCCTCCCTAGCCTCCTGATTGGCCTTTTCGTCGTAGAGGATCTTGCACAGTGAGTCGAACTCGATGTCTGCGGAGAGGACGGCTTCGGAGCCATAGACGAGGAAAAACAGGGTGAAGCCGGTTGATCGATTCGGCGTGGTGCGGAGGCTCCATAGCACAGCCGGAAGTTCCTCGATCTAGCATCCGGGTGACTGCTCCAAGGGCTCGATGAGGCGTGGCTTGATGGTGGCTAGCACTAGGCCGTTTTCCCTTTCGACTTGCCTGTTGGATTGCGGGTGGGCGACGGATTCCAGGTCCAGCCGGATACCCTTCTTGCTGTAGAACCGGGTGAAGGCCCCATTGGTGAAGTTCGTGTCGTTATCCGTGATGATGCTGTTGGGGTAGCCGAACCGGTTGATGATGTCGGTGAAGAAGGTGACGACTGTCGCACCGTCCAACTTCCGGATAGGTTTGTCCTCTATCCATTTTGTGAACTTGTCCACCGCCACCAACACATGGGTCATGCCCGCGCGCTCCCGCTTGAAGGGACCGACCATGTCGAGCCCCCAGACGGCGAAAGGCCAGGTAATCAGTATGGTTTTGAGCACTATAGCTGGCATGTGCCTCAACTATCCAAAACACTGGCATCCGTTGCATGCTAGGACCAGTTGCTCGGCATCCTCAAGGGCGGTGGGCCAATAGAAGCCGTGGCGAAACACCTTGGCGACTATCGATTGAGATGAAGCGTGATGTCCACACTCGCCCTGGTGGATGTCCTTGAGTAGCCGGTAGCCCGTGTTCACGTCGACACTGTCAACACCCGGATTTTTAATCCTAGATGCCTGTTATGCCATACCTCGCAATCCCAGGATTACCATTTTTGCGAGACATAACAGATTGGATATCACAGTACACCATCCATTACAAACCATAATAAGGTCTTACAAATAAAGGATCTCATGATCTAGTCTTAATACAAACAAGAAGTGGAATAATAAGCATAGTAGTGGGCTCCATCTTTAGTGTCACAGACAATGCTAACGATGGGAGATGAGCCTAGTTGTCGTAGCCGTCCTGCTGTCCATCTTCCTGATAGTCCTCCTCATAGTCTGGCCACGGGAATAGCCAGGGACAAAGCCATGAGTACTCTTTAAGTATCACAAACTATTACTAACAAGTAAGGTAGTTCTAGTAGGAATCTTAAGCTCTAGGTTTATTTGCAAAAAGCCAGATTTTTCTAAACTGAGTTCAGAAGTAAAGAAAGCTAATTTAATGTTCTAAAATCACCTAAGTGGGAACTTAGTTTTTCATTGTTCACAACCCTGTTGTGGTCAAGTCAAAGTCATAATTTATTTCACAAATCATTTTGAAAACATCTGACGACGGAACAGTATGGCCACTCCAACTGTCCATGACCGCGGACGCGGCTATTCGAATAGTTTAACACTCTATAGAGGTGGTACACTTTCACCACAAAATTCGATACATCCGTCAGGGATAACCCTAAATCAATCATACTTAGTATGCGGATAATCAATCATAACCTTTCAATTACACACCCTAGTATAGGCACCTCTCCTATGAGCTTGGCCTCCCAGCCATGGCCATCTGCCATCCTGTGCACTACATAGGTGGACATCATCAAGAGGTAGCCTCAGCTCAAACCTCCTCCGCGAGGGAACCCATACTAATGCATATAAACTTCTAGCTAAGCCTTACCCAATTCAGGTATTGTGGTTGTACGGTAAAATTGGAATGGTATCGCATCCGAACCCAACCATCAGTTTTTATAAAGGGGTAAGGCTCATGCCTCAACATTTTCATCATCAAACCATTGTGTTTCTCAACACATGTCAAAACATCTCAATAGAATGAAGCATCATTCCAAGGTTTTCATAATCATTTTCACCAAGTATTCCCATCTAAAGTGATCAAGTTTTATGCTTAGCACTAGCCACTAAGGTTAAGAGTGTTCACTAATGAGGGGTGCTAATATTCAATCTCATGCCATAGAATGACATCTATTATAGGACGAGTTTTATACTCTTTATGCTATCTATACTATTTTTCCAATACTCACAAATCACTTAACTAAAAGTAAAGAACTTTGGTAAAGTAAAAGAATAGAGCTTACAAGTAAGACTTGGGAGGGGTATAATAAAAAATGGTATAACCAAAGCATGCCTAATGCATCTTGCTTAAGTTAATTTGCAATAATGACTTGCAAAGTTCTAGCTTGTTCATAATAGCTTGCACATAATATCTTGCCTTGATTGGTGCAGTGATTGAAGTTTTCTTTGTCTTCTTCGGGGTAGAATTCCTCCTCCTCGTATCCATGGTCGATACTATCGTCTATAAATGAATATGGGGTATACAATCACCAAACAACACTTAACTAGTCTATTTAGCACACTAAGGCTCACACTTGATGATCTAACATCATCACAATCAACACATGAAATAAAGACATAGTCTTATTTATTTTATTTGATAAAAGTAATTTCTACTCATTGAAATTAATGGTTTAATAATCTCCAATTAAATTATGGGATCATGTGGACACATGACATCACCACATGTTTTAATACATGGGAATGTTATTTAAAGTGTCGATCACATTTTATAAAGTTTCAGTTTATCATTTAATAGATTTAAAGTGACTAGAAATGCCCCAATAGCATTTTTTTGGTACTAGTCCAATGCCACTACATGTAAACCTAGATATTTTTACATATTCAGATAGATATTGTCAAATATGATTTTTGAGAGTTGGAATCAACTCAAATCTATTATGGTTGATTTTTGAAAAATGTTTGAAGTTTAAAAGTCTCTGTCTTGTTATTTTTACTATAGATTATCTCTAACTCCAATTGATTTAAATCCAACGGGCTTGGATAGATATTTTAATTATCTTTCTAACAAAATTTGAATCATGTCATTTGGTTCAGTGAAACTCTATGAATTTATTTTTGAATCTAGGCATAGAAACTAGTTTAAACTAAAATGGAAAAACAATTATTTGAATTTCCTGGGATGCGCGGGAAAGCTAAACGGGTCGGCCCAACTGCACTGCACAGCACAGCGGGCTGCTGACAGAGGGGGTCCACTCATCAGTGATACTAACTTAGCAAAACGGTATGGGCAAATCTGAGCTGTGCGATCTAATTCTAATCCAACGATCGAGCGTCATCGTCCACGACGAACAGCTCCAGCGAGGAATGTGACCTTGTGTGGCGGTGGGGGTCTCGCGGGGCTCACCTAGGCTCCAGCTAGGGTCAGTGACGGGGGCGATCGACGTGGTAGACAACAGCGAGGCAAGGCGCGGTCACGACATGGCTTGGGGTGGTCAGAATCGACAATGCCTTCCCCTCCAGCAGTAGCAGACTCTAGTGAAATTCCAGCACGGTGGTGCTCGCCTTGCTCCGGGGAGAAGTGGGGGAGGTCAGTGAGGAGTGGGGGGGGGGTCGAGTGGTGTGGAGAATGGAGGCGGGGGTGGCCTCCTTTTATAGCGCGGCGACGGGACTGAGCGGTGCGGGGGTGAGCTCGACGGTGACGTCGCTATAGGCTGCTAATGGCATGGGTGAGGGCATAGGACGGTGCGGTGCTCCCTGGTGGTTCTCACGAACTAAATGGCGCGGCGTGGGCCGGCTTGGTTCGGTCGGGAGCGTGTGGTGCTCCGCGCGGCGATAGAAGTGTTTGTGGCGGCGTGCGGCAGCTGCGGGTCGCACAGCGGTGAACGGGGGTGTCTGCCGAGGTGTGGTGATCATGGCGAGGCTGCGAGTGCGCGGTGAGGGTAAGGCGCGAGCTGGCGGGGCTGGTCGGGCACGGCGCACTGGCGTGCTCTGGACACAATTTAGAGAGGCGGTGCACAGCGGTGCTAGTGTGGTCCAGGGCTAGGCTTCGACTGTGGGGTGGACAAGGGGTGGTGGTAGGCTGCTGCGATGCTCCTGGACATGCTGGATGGGCGCGGGGCAGTCTGGTGCGAGCTGGCCGTGGTCGGCCAGCGATGACCACAAATGGGCGGCGCTCCACTATGCTAGCGGTTAAGGGGGAGCTGGTCTGGTGTTTGGTTAGATGCTAGGGGGACAGGGAGTGGAGAGGGGACCAAATGGTGGATGATCATTGTACAAAACAATGAAGTTAGGCTAGAGCTTTTTCTGTGCATGCCAAGTGTTTGTGTTAATGGCCGCATGAAAATTACTTTTTAATTTTTGATTCAAAATTTTTGAGGGATCTTAAAATAATCTTGAGAGACTAGGTTTGCTTGGAGAGGTCAAGGGGAATTGATTTGGTAGGTTTTTGAAAAAGTGGGATCTTAACCCATACACCTTGATTCACTCTTCAAATGTCCTTTAAATTGATTTGCTAGATGTTTTTGTAAGTTTGTAAAGTGGGACTTGATACACTTTGACTTGGTCTAGCAAGGGGTGAAAAGAATTGGAAAAGTTTCTGTTAGAAATCTTCTTCTAGGAACACACAAAGTGGCCTAGTGGTTTACTTTTGTCAAAATGACCATTTGCTTTATTTAATCATATTTGATTTCTTTTTCTTTTGATTTTGTTTGTAATTGTTCTAGATGATGTAGTATTCATCTTTAAACCATTTCACACCATTTGTAGCAATCAAGCATGGCATATACACTCAGTTCTATACTAATGCAAACACACATGCATTCACATTTCATTTTCTTACTAATAGTTTTTGTTAACCCAAAATTGGGTGATTAGATCTTGATAACCTTGATTAAAGTTTTTGGGGTGTTAAAAACCTTCCCTCCTTAAACAAAATCTCGTCCCGAGATTTAAGAAAAACTAGGAACTAAAGAGATATGGAAACTCAGTCATAATATAATCTTCTTTCTCCCAGGTAGCTTCTTCTTCGGTATGGTTGCTCCACTGGATCTTGAGAAACTTGATACTCCAGTTCCTGGTGGTTCTGAAGGCTCCTTCCAAAACAAGAATGGGCACTTCATGATACGTCAGATCCTTGTTGATATTAATGGCTCGGTGATCCATGTTCTTGAACACTTTGGTCTTCTTTGGAACTTCTAGGCATTTGCGAAGTAACAAGATATGGAACACATCATGGATGGTTGACATCTCCTCTGGTAGTTCTAGTTGATAAGATACCTCTCCTCGGTGATTCAGAATCTTGAAGGGTCTAATATATCTAGGGGCTAACTTTCCTTTCAGCTGAAAACGTTGCATTCCTTTCAAAGGTGACACTTTGAGATACACAAAATCTCCGACATTGAAAGTCAGGTCTCTACGTCTCCTATCAGCATAACGCTTATGTTTGGATTGGGCGGTCTTGAGGTGCTCACGGACTTTGTGAACCTTCTCTTCGGCTTCTTGTAGCATGTCGGGTCCAAAAATCTGACTCTCTCCTACTTGCGACCAATTCAAAGGGGTACGGCACTTTCTTCCATATAAGAACTCAAATGGGGCCATTTGCAAACTGGCTTGATAATTATTGTTGTATGAGAATTCTGCGAAAGGAAGATAATCTTCCCATTTTGATCCATACTCTAACACACAATCTCTCAACATATCTTCTAAGATTTGGTTGACTCTTTTAGTCTGTCCATCGACCTGTGGGTGATAAGCTGTGCTGAAATTCAACTTGGTTCCCAATCCTTCTTGGACTTTCTACCAAAATCTTGAGGTAAACTGGGTTCCTCGATCCGACACTATGGTCTTGGGGGTTCCATGCAAACTGACGATTCTAGCAATGTACAACTCTGGTAGCTCCGAACTCTGGTAGGTTGTCTTGAAAGGTATAAAATAGGCTACCTTGGATAGTCTATCAACTATGACCCAAATAGAGTCATTTCCCCTACTAGAACTAGGCAAACCGGTGATAAAGTCCATTCTGACAGAATCCCATTTCCATTCCGGAATCTACAATGGTTGCAACAGTCCCGCGGGTCTCTGATGTTCCGCTTTGACGCTTTGACAGATATCACACTTGGCGATGTAGCTTCCGATTTCTCTCTTCATCTCATGCCACCGAAATTGCTCCTTCAAATCTTGATACATCTTCGTTCCTTCGGGGTGGATAGAATAAAGAGTATCATGAGCTTCCTGCATGATAACTTTCTTCAGCTCCAAATCTGCTGGCACACAGATATGTCCTTTGTACCACAAAACTCCTTCTTCATCTTTGGTGAATCCGGGTACCTTTCCTATACAAATACGACGCTTGATTCCGTCGATACTTGCATTTCCCTTCTGGGCTTCCTTGATCTGGCTAATCAAAGTGGGTTGAAGTTCTATGCTAGCTAAAAATCCTTTGCTACCTAGCTCCGTTCTAAACTGCTCCAACTCTTCATGTAAACTTGGCTGAGCTTCTTTGATAATGGTGTTTAATCTGCACGCTAATCTGCTAAGAGCATCCGCTACCACGTTGGCTTTGCAGGGGTGATAGTAAATGTCAAGGTCATAATCCTTGATTAACTCTATCCATCTCATTTGCCTCATATTCAACTCCTTCTGGGTGAAAATATACTTCAGGCTCTTGTGATCCGAATAAATCTCACAGCGGTACCCATAAGGTAATGGCACCATGTCTTCAATGCTAAAACTATAGCTGCTAGTTCAAGATCATGGGTAGGGTAGTTTTGCTCATGCTGCTTCAGTTGTCGTGACATATATGCTATGACTTTGCCTTCTTGCATCAACACACATCCGAGACCAATCTTGGATGCATCACAATACACATCAAAAGGCTTCTTGATATCTGGCATAATCAAGATTGGGGTTGAAATCAATCTCTTCTTGAGCTCTTGAAAACTCGCTTCACATTTGTCGGTCCATTCAAACTTCTTATCTTTCTTCAATAGTTGGGTCATCAGTCTTGCGATGCTCGAAACTCCTTCAACAAACTTGCGGTAATATCCCGCTAATCTGAGAAATGCACGGACTTAGGTTTGAGTGGTTAGGGCTTTCCATTCTTCAACATCTTTGATCTTGGCGGGATCAACAGCGACTCCTCCTTCCGACACAATATGTCCTAGGAATCCTACTTCCTTCAACTAGAACTCACATTTGCTAAACTTGGCATACAACTGATGTTCTCTAAGGGTTTCAAGGATGGTTATCAGGTGTAGCTCATGGTCTTCTTCTGACTTGTAATAGATTAGAATGTCATCGATAAACACAATGACAAAATTATCCAAAAAGTTCATAAAAATCTTATTCATGAGATTCATGAAATAAGCGGGGGCATGGGTTAATCCAAAATACATGATCGTATACTCATACAATCCATATCTAGTGGTAAAGGCGGTCTTTGGAATATCCGTTGCACGAACCTTGAGTTGATGATAACCAGTCCTAAGATCAATCTTAGAAAACACTCTAGCACCAGTTAACTGATCAAACAGATCCTCTATCTTGGGTAGTGGGTACTTGTTCTTGATGGTGACACCATTCAGCTTCCGGTAATCCGTGCATAAACGGTTACCTCCATCTTTCTTGTCGACAAGCAAAACATGCAATCTCCATGGCGATGCGCTTGGTTGAATCAAACCTTTCGCCAGCATAGCATTAAGTTGCTTCTTCAACTCCACTAATTCAGAGGGGTTCATACTATAAGGTCTCCGAGCTATGGGTCCAGTTCCAGGAATTAGTTCAATAATGAACTTGATATCCCGATCCGGGGGCATACCGGGCAATTCATCTGGGAATACGTCGGGGTATTCGCAGACTACTCTGACTTGGTCAAGGGTTGGTTGGGCTAGACTCTTGTTGCACTTGAATTGACGGGGTAAGGTTTCAGATACATGCTCTATTGATACTCCAGAGCTACTGGTAATGGTTATGGCTTTCTTGGCACAGTCGATCAATCCTTTATGTTTCGACATCCAATCCATTCCTAGTACTATTTCCAAACCTTTGGTTCCAAGTAATATTAGATTGGCATAAAGATCTATTCCATGGATTCTGATAGGTATAGCCTTGCAAAATTTTCTAGCTTTGGTGGTTGAACCGGGTATTTGAACTATCATAACATGCTTTAGCTTTGTTTGTTGAATCTTACTAGTGCATCCAAATTCTTAGGTAGCAAACGAGTGCGATGCTCCATAATCAAACAACACTCTTGCTAAACTGAGTTAACAGAAAACATACCCAACACGACATCTGGTGCTTCCTGGGCTTCTTCAGCATTCATGTGGAACAGACGGCGGTTGCGGTTGAGCGAATCTTCTTCTAGGATGAACACGGCGCTGCTGCTGAGCTAGGTCATTCACATTGGTGGTGGCTGCAATCTTCTTGGGACACTCGTTGGAGTAGTGACCCTTGACTCCACATTCAAAGCAAGTGATCTGGGACTTGTCTTTGGCTGCAACAGGCACAACATTGCTTCCAGTCCTTGGGGCAGTATTGTTGTTGTTGTTGTGGTTGTTGTTGGACTTGGGCGGTGCACGGTTGAAGTTGTTGGAGTTGCCGGGGTTGTTGTTTTGGTTTCCTACAGACTTTAGGCTTCCTCCGCTACGATTGGGGTAGCTTGGACGGGACATCTAGGGTCTGTTGTTTCTTGGGGCATATCCTGCAGACGGGTTGGGCGATACTTCTGAGTATGGTTGGATCCACTCTAGTGCATCATTCTGCGCTTGCGGTTGTCATTGGCTTGGTTGATCTTTCCTTCCATCTGGATGGCGGAATGTACTAGCTCTTCTAGGTCTTCAAAATGGATGTTGACTAGAACAATCTGCATTTCATCATGCAATCCATTCAGGAACCTTTCCTTCTTCTTGACTTCAGTGTTGATCTCATCAGGGGCATATCTAGCTAAGGACAGAAATTTTTCACGGTACTCGACTACCGTCATCCTTCCTTGCTTCAGTTCCCTGAACTCATCTCTCATCCAGGTGACTAAACCTTGCGGCACATGGGTGCGGCTGAACTTGATCTTGAAAGCTTCCCAAGTCATGATCTGACCCTGGTTCATAGTACGGGTGCTATTCCACCAGGCTCTTGCATCTCATGCTAGATAATGGGAGGCTAACAGTACCTTCTCGTTGGCGTCAACTCCTGCGACTTCTAGATTGTTCTCCATGGTTTGCAGCCAGTCATCAGCATCTAAAGGGTCTTCAGACTTACTAAAGATAGGGGGATTGGTATTCTGAAAGTTCTTAAGCTTGGATCCATGATGATCCTGATTTCCATGGCCTTGATTATTGTGGGCCATCTGAGCTATCTATTGCAGGGTGGCTAGATTGGCTTGGCGTTCTGCTCTACTAGCTTCACAGTCGGAAACTAGCATCTTAAGAATCTACAACATTGGGTCATGCAATGAGCTGCTTCCTTTGGGGTTTCCACGAGTCATCTGAAGATTGAGATAGATAATGAGATAAGAGGGAAATTTCTAAGGTTCATGGTTTTGTTTCAAAAGCTATAAACTTTGAGTTTGACTCAGGTTTGGCAAACTAACTTCTTCTCATTCATTCATTCATTCATTCATTCAAGCACACAATATAATACACACCACAACACAAAAGGAAAACAGATGGTTTTAAGAACCATTATGTTAACTAAGATACAGTGGGACCGGTACAACTCCTTCCTACGGTAGTGATCAAGTGCATATACTCATCATCAATGAAGTCTGAATCATCATCATCGGTGTAGAAATCCATGGCATCATACTCCAGGTAGTCATTGTCATCACTGAGGTATGAGTGAAGATCTCCCTGGATGTCTTCACCTTCTTCCTCTTCCTCCGCTTCCAGTTGGATTTCCTACTGACAGATGGTCTTTTTGAGGTCGGCCACCTTCTTGCTAAGATGAGTGATGGTGCGATCCTTCTTCTCGCGTTGACGATGAAGTGATTTGTGATCCTTGACGATCATGGCGAGAGTCTGGTCCTTCTGGGCGGCAATGGCAAGGTTGTGGTTGGCGTATGCTCGAGCATTGTCCAATTCCTTCTGCCTATCATACAGCAGGAAGTCAAGGTTTTCCACCCGGCGCTTCATCACTGGGTGACTTGGCATCTCCAATGGCATTCCCATAGAATCACGCCTTGCGAAGTGCGCAAAGAGAGTTCCCTGGATCAATTTGATGTTTTGCCCACACAGACGAGCAAGAGCTTCATGCATTGCCCTGGCTAATCCATCTAGCTAGTTGTTCTCCCGCACGGTGAATTGAATCTTCTCAGAAAGGGGTGCTTCCATCTTGCCTCAGAGATCTGCAACTATCATCCATTGTAGATCTCCTCCTGGATGATCATTGAGTTGAGCTCCGAAGAATTCCGGATGCGGGCGCTCCAAATATTCTGACAGTGCATATAGATCCCTCTCAAAGATCAGTTGGCCTCCATTGCCCAACTGGTAGAACTTGCAATACTGAACTTCCATCTATAAGAATTTAGGATGAGTAAGTTAGTGAGGTGATCAAGTGTGTCAAATTTTATGTAGAATTGTAAGAATTTTGAGGAACATGATTCTTTTGAAAGAATCAAGGATAAGAATGGGAATAGGTTTTCATAAATACTCACTTCTTTAGTTTTGAAACTAAGTTTTTGTTCGGACATCCATTCTAACTAGGGTCTCCTATGGTTGGGATGGCTCCGATACCAACTTGTCAACACCTAGATTTTGAATCCCAGATGCATGTTATGCCATACCTCACAATCCTAGGATTACCATCTTTGCGAGACATAACAGATTGGATATCACAATACATCATCCATTACAAACCATAATAAGGTCTTACAAATAAAGGATCTCATGATCCAGTCTTAATACAAACAAGTAGCGGAATAATAAGCGTAGTAGTGGGATCCATCTTCAGTGTCACAGGCAATGCTGACGATGGGAGATGATCCTAGTTGTCATAGCTGTCCTGCTGTCCATCTTCCTGATAGTCCTCCTCATAGTCTGGCCACGGGAATAGCCAGGGACAAATCCATGAGTACTCTTTAAGTACTCGCAAACTATCACTAACAAGTAAGGTAGTTCTAGTGGGAATCTTAAGCTCTAGGTTTATTTGAAAAAGCCAGATTTATCTAAATTGAGTTCGGAAGTAAAGAAAGCTAATTTAATGTTCTAAATTGACCTAAGCGGGAACTTAGTTTTTCATTGTTCACAAAGTCATAATTCTTTTCACAAATCATTGTTCCAACTGTCCATGACTGTGGACGCGGCTATTCGAATAGTTTGACACTCTGTAGAGGTGGTACACGTTCACCACAAAATTCGTTACATCCATCAGGGATAACCCTGAATCAATCATACTTAGTATGCGGATAATCAATCACAACCTTTCAATTACACACCCTAGTATAGGCACCTCTCCTATGAGCTTGGCCTCCCAGCCATGGCCATCTTCCATCCCGGGCACTGCATAGGTGGACATCATCAAGAGGTAGCCTTAGATCAAACCTCCTCCGCGAAGGAACCCATAATAAGGCATATAAACTTCCGGCTAAGCCTTACCCAATTCAAGTATTGTGGTTGTACGGTAAAATTGGAATGGTATCACATCCGAACCCAACCATCAGTTTTCATAAAGGGGTAAGGCTCATGCCTCAACATTTTCATCATCAAACCATTGTGTTTCTCAACACATGTCAAAACATCTCAATAGAATGAAGCATCATTCCAAGGTTTTCATAATCAATTTCACCAAGTATTCCCATCTAAAGTGATCAAGTTTTATGCTTAACACTAGCCACTACGGTTAAGAGTGTTCACTAATGAGGGGTGCTAATCTTCATTCTCATGCCATAGAATGACATCTAGTATAGGCCTAGTTTTATACTCTTTATGCTATCTATACTATTTTTCCAATACTCACAAAGCATTTAACTAAAAGTAAAGAACTTTGGTAAAGTAAAAGAATAGAGATTGCAAGTAAGACTTGGGAGGGGTATAATAAAAAATAGTATAACCAAAGCATGCCTAATGCATCCTGCTTAAGTTAATTTGCAAGAATGAATTGCAAAGTTTTAGCTTGTTCATAATAGCTTGCACATAATAGCTTGCCTTGATTGGTGCAGTGATTGAAGTTTTCTTCGTCTTCTTCAGGGTAGAACTCCTCCTCCTCCTCGTATCCTTGGTCAGTACTATCGTCTATAAATGAATACGAGGTACACAATCACCAAACAACACTTAACTAATATATTTAGCACACTAAGGCTCACACTTGATGATCTAGCATCATCACAATCAACACATGAAATAAAGACATAGTCTTATTTATTTTATTTGAGAAATGTAATTTCTACTCATTGAAATTAATTAAGATTTAATATTCTCCAATTAAAGTATGGGGTCATGTGGACACATATCATCACCACATATTTTAATACATGGGAATGTGATTTAAAGTGTTGATCACATTTTATAAAGTTTAAGTTTATCATTTAATAGATTTAAAGTGACTAGAAATGCCCTAATAGCATTTTTTGGTACTAGTCCAATGTCACTACATGTAAACCTAGATATTTTTACATATTCAGATAGATATTGTCAAATGTGATTTTTGAGAGTTGGAATCAACTCAAAAGCTATTATGGTTGATTTTTGATAAATGTTTGAAGTCGCAAAAGTCTCTGTCTTGTTATTTTTACTATAAATTATCTCTAACTCCAATTGATTTAAATCCAATGGGCTTGGATAGATATCTTAATTATCTTTCTAACGAAATTTGAGTCATGTCAATTGGTTCAGTGAAACCCTCTGAATTGATTTTTGAATCTAGGAACAAAAACTAGTTTAAACTAAAGTGGAAAAACAATTATTTGAATTTCCTGGGCTGCGCGGGAAAGCTAAACGGGCCGGAGCAACTGCAGTACATAGCGCAGCGGGCTGCTGGCAGAGGGGGTCCACTCGTCAGCGAGACTAACTTAGCAAAACGGTATGGGCGAATCTGAGCTGTGCGATCTAATTCTAATCCAACGGCCGAGCGTCATCGTCGATGACGAACAACTCCGGTGAGGAATATGACCTAGCACGGTGGTGGGGGTCTCGCGGGGCTCACCTAGGCTCTAGCTAGGGTTGACGATAGGGGCGATCGATGTGGTAGACGACAGCGAGGCGAGACGCGGTCACGATAGGGCTTGGGGTGGTCGGAATCGATGACACCCTTCTCCTCCAGCAGCGGCAGACTCTGGTGAAATTTCAGCACGGTGGTGCTCGCCTTGCTCCGAGGAGAAGTGGGAGAGGTCCGTGCAGAGTTTGGGGTCGAGTGGTGTGGAGAATGGAGGAGGGGGTGGCCTCCTTTTATAGCGTGACAAGGGAACCGAGCGGTGCGGCGATGAGCTCGACGGTGATGTCGATGCAGGTGGCTAATGGCATGGGCGAGCGTGTAGGATGGTGTAGTGCTCCCTGGCGGTTTTCACGGACTTAATGGCATGGCGTGGGGAGGCTTGGTTCGGTCGGGAGCATGCAGCGCTCCGCGCGACAGCAAAAGTGTTTGTGGCATCGTGCGGCAGCTGCGGGGCGTGCTACGGCAAACGGGGGTGTCTGCCAGGGTGTGGTGATCATGGCAAGGCTGTGCGTACGCGGTGAGGGCAAGGCGCGAGCTGGCAGGGCTGGTCGGGCACGGTGCACTGGCGCGCTCTGGACACGGTGCTGTGAGGCGGTGCACGGCAGTGCTAGTGTGGTCTAGGGCTGGGCTTCGACCATGGGGTGGACAGGGGGTGGCGGTAGGCTGTAGTGATGCTCCTGGACATGCTGGATGGGCGCAGGGCGGTCTGGTGCGAGCTGGACATGGTCGGCCGGCGATGACCACAAATGGGAGGCGCTCCACTATGCTAGCGGTTAGGAGGGGAGCTGGTCTGGTGTTTGTTTAGATGCTAGGGGGACAGGGGAGTGGAGAGGGGACCAAATGGTCGATGATCACTGTACAAAACAGTGAAGTTAGGCTAGAGCTTTTTCTGTGCATGCCAAGTGTTTGTGTTAATGGCCGCATGAAAATTACTTTTTAATTTTTGATTCAAAATTTTTGAGGGATCTTAAAATAAGCTTGAGAGACTAGGGTTACTTGAAGAGGTCAAGGGGAATTGATTTGGTAGGTTTTTGAAAAAAGTGGGATCTTAACCCATACACTTTATTCAATTTTCAAATATCCTTTAAATTGATTTGCTAGATGTTTTTGTAAGTTTGTAAAGTGGGCCTTGATACACTTTGACTTGGTCTAGCAAGGGGTGAAAAGAATTGGAAATGTTTATGTTCTTCTAGGAACACACAAAGTGGCCTAGTGGTTTACTTTTATTAAAATGACCATTTGCTTTATTTAATCATATTTGATTTATTTTTCTTTTGATTTTGTTTGTAATTGGTCTAGATGATGTAGTATTCATCTTTAAACCATTTCACATCATTTGTAGCATTCACGCATGGCATATACACTCAGTTCTATACTAATGCAAATACACATGCATTCACATTTCATTTTCTTACTAAAATTTTTGTTAACCCAAAATTGGGTGATTAGATCTTGATAACCTTGATTAAAGTTTTTGGGGTGTTACAGACACATCGCTGGAAGATGTCGGATACACTGCGTTTGTACAGCTCCTTGTTGATGATGGTGTACGTGTGCATGCGTCGCCGGATCTGCCTGGCCTCCACCTCGTCATCAAGAAGCTCTCTATTGGCGATGTAGTTAATGAAGGGCTGCGCCCAAGATGGTATCTCCCGGATGGTGAGGACTCCATCGTGCTCCGGCTGAGGGATGTCAAGGGGCGTCCAGGTGAGGTACCCAGGATGGTAGCCCCCGAGCCACATGACGAGCTGGAAGCCCCCGGGTCTGGCGAGCTAGAGGGCGCGGATGCGCCAAAGGCGATGCGAGCCTCTTTCTTTGCGGGTTCTGCGGGTTCTGCATCTGCTGGTTCGTCGGCTGGCACGCTTCCCGCCTAGATGATGGAATCCGACTCAGGAGACGGGTTGATGGAGGGCTTGCGCAGATGCTTGAACGAGACCCCTAGCAGGATCGCCTGCCTGGTGGATCTGATTGGGGCGAGCGAATCGGTCGCCTCGTTGTTTACACGAGGGATGTGATGGAACTCACATCCGTCGAAGCAAGCGCTGAGCTTCTGGACGTGGAACTGGTAGAGGGCCATGTTTGCATCGCGGGCGTCCTACTCGCTGGATACTTGTTGCACCACCAGATCCGAATAGCCAAAGCAAAGGATCTGGTTGACGCCGATCTCCCTGGCTAGCCGGAGGCTGTGCACCAGCGCCTCGTACTCGACAACGTTGTTGGAGGCCTTGAAGTGGATCTGGAGAACATACTCCAACCGGACTCCCTTGGGAGAGATGAGGACAATGCCAGCTCCCAAGCCCCCGAGCATCTTCGAGCGAAGTGCATCCTCAAGTGTTCCGAGTCGAGAACCGGTGGGTTTCGGCCCAGTCGACGAGGAAGTCCGCCAAGGCCTGCGACTTGATCGTGAGCCTTGTCTCGTACTGGATGGAGTAGGCGGCGAGATCGATTGCCCATTTGGTGACTCGGCCGGTGGCGTCCTTGTTGCCGATGATCTCCGAAAGGGGCGTGGTGCACACTACCTTAATCGGATGCTCCTGGAAGTAGTGCTTGAGCTTCTTGCACGTCAGGTACATGCTGTAGCACATCTTCTGGTAGGGGGTGGTAGTTCTTCTTGGAGATGGAGAGGCCTCGCTGAGGTAGTAGACGGGTCTCTGAACTGGCTGAGCCTTGCCTTCCTTGGGACGCTCCACCACCAGGCCGACGCTAACGACCCGGCTGATGGCTGCTATATAGAGCTACATCGGATCCTTGCTGGCCGGCGTGCCTAGAACCGGCACTATGGACAGCATACGCTTGAGGTCATGAAGGAATTGTCGGCTTGCGAAGTCCAAGAGAACTTGTTCGTCTTCTTCATCAGCTAGTAAAGTGGGGGTGCCTTCTCCCCTAGCCTGCTGACGAAACGGCTGAGGGAAGCCATGCATCCGGTGAACTTCTAGACGCTGAGCAAGCTCTTGGGTGGCTGCATCCTCTCGATGGCTGCAATATTCTCCGGATTTGTCTCGATACCTCGTTGGGAAACAAGGAAACCAAGTAGCTGGCTGGATGGGATGCGGAAGACGCACTTCCCTGGGTTCAGCTTCATCTAGTACCGGTGGAGTTTGCCGAATGTTTCCCCCAAGTCCTCGAGGAGGGTGCGCTTCTCCTTCGTCTTGATGACGACATCGTCCACATATGCATGCATGTTTCGGCCAATCTGTGAGTGCAAGCATTTGTGCATACAACGGTGATAAGTAGCGCCTACATTTTTCAGACCGGAAGGCATGGTTACGTAATAGAAGGCCCTGTACGGGGTTATAAATGATGTTTTAATATGGTCAGCCGGGTTCAAACGGATTTGAGTGTAACCGGAGTAATAGTCCAAGAAGGACAACAAGTTGCAGCCGGCCGTGGAATCGATAACCAGATCGATATGGGGCAAAGCAAAGGGGTCTTTCGGGCATGCCTTATTCAGGTTGGTGTAGTGAATACACATACGCCAAGTATTGTTTTTCTTCAACACCAGGACTGGGTTGGCCAGACAGTCCGGGTTGTATACTTCCATGATGAACCCGGCAGCAAGGAGCCGGGTAATCTCATCACCAATGATCTTCCTCTTCTCTTCTGCAAACTGGTGCAGAGGCTGCTTGACCGACTTGGCATCCGGCCGTACGTGGAGTGAGTGCTCGGCGAACTCCCTCGGGACACCCGGCATGCCCTTGGGCGACCATGCGAAGATGTCCCGATTCTCACGGAGGAAGTCGACGAGCGCGCCTTCCTATTTGCTGTCCAAGCCAGCACCGATGGTGACAAACTTGGTCGGGTCAGTGCGGTCGAGCAGGATCCTCTTCGTCTCCTTGGTCGGCCGAAAAGCTGAGTCACCAGCCGGCTTCCTGCTAGCCGACATTTCTTGCTGAGCCAGGGCCACGTTGCACATGATCTCGCGCTTCTCCTCGGCTATGATGAGGGCTTCGGCTAACTTGGAGCCGCCTGACACGCACTCCATGGACCGTCTGAAGCAGGCGACGACGGCGATCATGCCGTTTGGCCCCGGCATCTTCATCTTGAGGTACGTGTAGTGGGGGACGGCCATGAACTTGACGAGGGAGGGATGCCCGAGGAGAGCATGGCAGGAGCTTGTAAGGTTCACCACCTCGAACCATATCGGATCGTGCCCGAAGTTCTCCTCGGTTCCGAAGATGACGTCTAGCTAGATTTTACCCAACGGGGCACAGGTCGGCACCGACAGTACGCCGTGAAACGTCGTGGTAGTCGGACGCAAGTCGCACTCGCGGATGCCAAGTTTCTCTAGGGATGACTGGTCGAGCAGGTTGAGGCTGCTGGCCCCATCGATGAGGATGCGTGAGAAGCGGCAGGTACGCCCATTAAAAACAATGAGGGGGTCAAGCACCATCGCGTAACCCCCGGGAATCAGGAGGCGATCCGGATGGTCCTCCTAGCTCCAAGTGATGGGGGTATCCGACCAGTTCAGGTACTGGGGGACTAGGGAGACGATGGTGTTGACCTCCTTGGAGCGCCGCCTGCGGTTGTGCTTGTCGTCTTACTCGGTCTCAAAGATGTGGTAAGAGGCGTGTGGCTAAGGGTAGCCATTGTTGTTGCTGCCACCATTGCCGTTGTTGCAGGCTCCCTGAGCCGGTGGTGGTGGTCCGCCCGGAGGGGGAGGTGGTAGCTGAGGCTGGCCTCCTTGGTCCTTCATCTAGCGGGTCCAGCTGTAGTTCCGGGTGGTGTGAGTAGCCAGTTTGAAGGGTCCGCTATGCCACTTGCATGAGCCATCGAACATTTGTTCGAAGGTGAACCTCGGCTTTTGTTTCTTGTATCGCCAACCGGCGCATCGGGGCCACACCCTCCACAACATTGACTTGCCTCACGTGGTAGTGGGGCTTCTGCTGGCTGGCCCGGCGGTCCCCATGGAACCGGTTGTCATTGCCGTGCCACCTAGAGGATCCGGCTTCTCCACCCATGTTACTTGGTCGGTCGTGAACCGGCTCCGTGGGAGTCGGTCGGCCATCAACATTCACCCGGAGGGGTTCCTTCATCGGAGCGTCAGCCATGGCATACTAGTCCGCAACCATCATGAGCTCTGCCATGGTTTTCAGCTCATCACACAGTAGCCAGTGGCGAAGCATGGTGCCTTCTCGGCACCCCTCGACGAAGAACCCGATGGCCTAGCTCTCTAGGATGCCCGCGCAAGTGTTGCGCAGCTCCGTCCACCTGGCGAGGTACTCGCAGTCCGACTAGCGGTCACCCTGGACGCATAGGGCAGGGTCGCGAGGACGACCCGGGCGCTTGTACGTGCCGCTGAAGTTGCGGACGAACACCTTCTCGAAGTACGGCCAGGAGTTGATGCTGTTGGGTGCGAGGCTGTTGAGACATGTCCTTACCGAGCCGATTTGCATGAGGGGGACGTAGCGCACTGCTATGCGCTTGTTCTGATGGGCGATGCCGACTGTCGTGGCACAGTCGGTCAGCCAGTCCTCTGGCTTCATGCTACTGTCATACTTGGGGGTATCCCGCGGTAGGGTAAACTTATCCGGAAACGGTTTGTTCCGGATGCAGGGTCCAAAACAAATTGTACCGGTAGAATCTTCCTCTTCTGTGATGCGCGCTTGAGCTAGGAGCTCGATGCGGTCACGAGCATCTGGATGGTCCGGGTTGGGTGCTCCTACCCGGCCCAAGAGACGAGAACTGGCAGGTCAGGGCGCTCCGGTTGGTGGAGGGGGAGGTGGTGGGTTGCTGTTCACCCACTACCCTTGACGCGGCTGGCCCTTCTAGCCTGAGTCGCGACGCTTGCTGCGGGGTTTCCTTGCCGGAGGAGAGGATGCCTGCTAGGTCTCGCGGGGTGCGCCCTTGCTATTGCTGGGTGGCTTGCTTCCCCTGGAGCAGCAGGGGTTCTTGTGCATCTGTCGAATGGCGTCGGCTTGCTCATCCGTGATCCGGAGAAGCTCCTGTACCCAGGCCTGTTGCCGGTCTTGCTCCTCGCCCTCCATGTGTGCAGATTGTCTGTCGCGGCTCGCCCCATGCGCAGGTTCTTGATTGGCGTGCTGTAGGTGGGCCGGGTAACGAGAGGCGGTGGATCTGGCTCGTCATCCCTCTCCATCCTGCCGCCTAGCTCGCCACCCCGACGTCACACTTGTCCGCGCTAGCTCGTCTCTTGGGTAGCCGGAGTGTGGCCATGAGCGCGGTTGTACTCGCGCTGGGTGATGTCTATTTTCTTCTTCATGGCAGCCAGCTCGATGGCCTCCTGTAGGAGGAGCTGCCTCTCCTTGGCGAAGTTCACCTCCGCCTCCTCCGGGTTGTGTTGGAAATATGCCCTAGAGACAAATAGTAATAAGGACTACTATCATATTTCATAAAGTTTATAATTAAGTTTTATATCATGCTATAACTGTATTGAGTGGAAACATCAATACACGTGTGATATATAAACAACCACGGGTTCCTAGTGAAACTCTAGTCACTGGTTCATTGGTCAACAGATGATCAAGTTTCCTGATCATGTGGCATTTATGCTAGTTGGAAATGGACTCAACTCATTCTGAGAATGAGATGATGAACCAATACCCAACCTAAACATCGTGACCCGATCATGTCATGTAGTTCAAGTTATGATGATTAGAAATGGATCCTTGATGGCTCAATGCACGGCGCCCAGAAAAATGCTTGAAGACGGTGTTGATGTAGAGCTCGTTGGGAACCCCAAGAGGAAGGTATGATGAGCACAGCAGCAAGTTTCCCTCAGTTATGAAACCAAGGTTTAATCGAACTAGTAGGAGCAAGGAAACACCTCAAAGGTGTTACTAGCTGAGCTTTTGCAGGGCGCACTACCGGTGCTAGTAGCAACGTGGAGACCTGCACAACACAACCACAGAACTTTGTCCCCAACTTGCGATGAGGTTGTCAATCTCACCGTGTTTTGCGGAAAACAAAGGATTAAACGTATCGAATGGAAAGAAGTAAAAGTTTGTAGAAAGTAAACACAAAGAAGAAAAAAGTTTGTAGATTATATGTAAAAGACAAGGACCGGGATCCATAGTTCACTAGAGGTGGCTCTCCTTAGATAGATAACATGCTGGGTGAACAAATTACAACGGGGCAATTGACAAACACCGAGAAAGCAATACATGCATATACTAATCATCCTGACTCCTTTGAGACTTGATTGGGCATTACACCATTATACATAGACCGCCATCCAACTGCATCTATGACTAATAATCCACCTTCAGGTTATCATCCGAACCCCCTCCAGTATTAAGTTGCAAGCAACAGATTATTGCTTTATGAACTGCGTGTAAAGTAAACAATACGATTTTTCTATGAACAAAGGATTGTTGTTTTCTCCCTAGTAGCAACAGCACATCTAGTACCTTAGAGATTTCTGTCACTTCCCCATATTACCAGAGGCATGAACCCACTATCGAGCATAAATACTAACTCTTGGAGTTGCTAGCATCTACTTGGCCAAGATAGCTACTAACAACGGAAAGCATGCAAGATCTCAAATAACAAAGACATGATAGAATCAATAATCAATCTGAAATAGCATCTCAATATCCCTCGGATCCCCGCAAACACAACATGTAGAATTACAAATAGATGATCTTGATCATGAACGGAGCTCACAAGATCTAGACATGAAAGCACAAAGGAGGAGAACCAGCCATCTAGCTACTACATGGATCCGTAGTCCAAGGATGAACTACTCACGCATCACACCGGAGGTTTGCATGGTGATGAAGAAGGCCTCCAGGGTGAATTCCCCTCTCTGGCAGGGTGCCAGGAAGAGCTTCAGATCCCTCCCGATCTAGGGATGGAGATGACGGCGGCTACAGACTCTTTCGTGGATTTTTGATCGGGTACTTTGGATTTTCGTCCCGAGGGCAATATATAGGCGGAAGGATAGGCCGAGGGGGTGCCGGGAGCGGCCACACCACCCCTTGGCACGGGCCAGGCCTGGCCGCACGTCCATGTGGTGTGGTGCCCCCTGGCCCCTCTCCGTCTCGTATTCTAGCACTTGATGACATCCGGAAAAATAGGCACTTTGGCTTTTGTCCCGCCCAATTCCGAGAATATTTATTTTCTGACTTTCCTAGAACCAAAAACAACAGAAAACAGGCAGCTGGCACTGTGGCTCTTGTTAATAGGTTAGTCCAAGAAATCATATGAAAAGTACTCCAAAGTTGGAACAAAACACAAGAAAGTGGATAAAACCAAGCATGGAACATCGAAAATTATAGATACATTTGCAATGTATCAACATCTCCAAGCTTAACTCCTGCTCGTCCTCGAGTAGGTAAGTGATAAAAAGAAAGAATAATTTTTGAGGTGACATGCACCATCAAAGACTTGATCAAAGTATTTGCAAAACATTCAAAGCTGGGATCATAGTACTTCAATCATAGCATGAAAGACAAAGTTCTAGCAATAAGCAAAGAAACTATGATGCAACATGAAAAGGCACAAACAAAAGATTCATGAATAACAATGCTTTGCAAGACGTTTGTTTGTTTCACATAAAGAAAACATAGCATAATAGTATTCAGCTTGTCCCTCATAGAGTATCAAATATAAATGCATAGGACACCTTCAAAGTTCATAAGAGTGACTAGATACAAATAGTTTAAAACAAGCAATATCAAAGTATGCATCAATCAACTAGTCTTAGGACAATGCACATAGAACTAAGAATGGCCACTATGCTCTCAAAGTAAGTGCATAAAGATAGAAGGTGGAGACTCAATGTAATGGTGGAAGAAAGGCCTTTGTAAAAGGAAGTAGGGATTCAAGTCTCATAAAGAGATTCCAAAAATTATGGTACTTATAGCTTTCAGCTCTCATTGCCCCTATCATAAGCATCTTGACGTGGTTAAGGTTAAAGTGACACAACTAAGCGGATATGCTTGACAAGGTATAAACCGAAACCTCATGCCCCTTACTTACGAAGACCGATCCTCATGCTACTCAACTTCAGTCACGAGTAAGATCTTGTCATTGTAAGTACATGTGTATCATTAAGAACCGCCAATGGGGTACCCCTTGCACATGATACGGGAGCTTTCCCATAATCAAAATGACAAGGCAAGCGGACAATGAGCATCTCAGCGATATTTTTATTTGCTATTTGCATAGGTTTTTATTGAGGATGCTTCATAGAGTGCTCATTATGGTGGTGCTGCAAGTTTCCACCATGATTAGGCATGGCTTAGGCTAGCAGCCTAGGCTTTTCTCTAACACACATACAAACTCCATGATCTTACAAGTTCCACTTTTATTTCACACCGCCGGGATCCGTAAGCAAAATAACATGATATCAACGGGGTACAAAGTACAAATGCAATGTTGAAAGCGTTCCCCATGGTACATGGTTCTGCTAATTTCAACTTATAAAGCACAAGCATATACGCAACAAAGAAGGACCCAATGGTTCAAGTTTATTAGGGCAAGTAAAGTAAAGTGTGCCATCAAGTTCGTGAGAGCTTTAATCACTAGTTTTCTCATAACAAGTTTAATTTGGAAGGTAAACAAAAGCATGAATATACTTGGAATAGCATAACATAGTAGGTAGGTATGGTGGACTGTATGGAATAACTTGGTTTAGGGAGTTGGATGCATGAGTGGAACTCATACTTGGTTGTGGAGGCTAGCAAAAGACTGGGAGCGACAAACTAAGAGATCAATAATGGCCATAATCATGCAGAGCGACAAAACATCATTGATCAAAGCATAAAGTGATACTACAAGTTGAAAACTAAAGGATCATAAAGGCTATGGTGACTTGATATAGTCATAACATGGTGTGAGCATGTGCCAAGTCAACCCAAATAAAGCATCAAAGGAGAATACCACTATACTATGCTTTAATATGCTAAAACAACGCATGATTCATCCAAGGCACATTAAGCAATCTCAATTGTTTATAACAAGTAATGCTACAGCAAATAATTATAAGCATAAAGCCAAAACAATATCAAGCATGGCATGACAAAGCATAGGCCACTGTCAAAAATGAGCTCTTTTTACCACATAAGCATGAACTTTCCTACTCTTTTCCAAACCAAACCAAACTATTTGCAAACCAATGTATGAAAGAGGGGGTCCAACCAATTTATTCAGAAAACTAAGCAAACAAAAGCAAACGAAAAACCGAAACGAAAACGAAAAAGAAGACGCTCCAAGAACAACACAACTGTGCATGAAACAATAAAAATGAAGCGTTTGGAAGAAACTTGGGATTTTTATTGATGAAGAAGGGGATGCCTTGGGCATCCCCAAGCTTTGACGCTTGTACTTCTTGAATATTTCTTGGGGTGACACACGTGGCATCCCTAAGCTTGAGCTTTAGTCCATCCTTCATCTCATTACTCATTCCTTACATACACCTGAATTTTTTTCCTTCATACAAAACATCACACAGTCTTTATTAGCAACATTAGTGCACTTATGATAAATACGTCTTAAGTTCAGTTATAACACCAAATAAACTTCCATTAGAACACTATCTACTGTAGCACTTCCCTCAAAAAGCTCAATTCCGCAAAATAACTCAAGAAGGAACCAACAAGAAGCAAATGCAGAAAATGGCAGAAATCTGTCAAAACAGACCAGCAGGTAAAGACTAATTTTTCCGAAGACCTTCTATTGCTCAAATCGAAAAGTGATTAACTAAAGAAATGTTGATAACAAACTGGGTCAGAATCACAAAAAATGACAGCTCAATCCGACATACAGAGCCGTCTCACGAATGTTTATAGTGAAGCACAGAAATCTGTTTCGGGACAGCAACTTTCCCAATCATTACTTCTCTCTTATTAGAGGTTACTCTTGGCACAAAAAGCAAATAAAAAGGATAAGGAGAGGTTATTACAGAGGTAATAACTTCCAAGACTCATATAAAACTTTTGGGTTATCTCCCAATAAGTACTTTTCTTTAACGTCTTTAAGTTAGGCATAAGAAGCAAAGAAAGAATCAAGTGTTCTCAAATGAAGAAGCATTAAGACCAAATTTCTTGCCCTTACCTCTCTTACTTTTATTCTTAACCTTGGGGAAAATATGATTGTTTGGTGGAGAAGAAAGGTGCATGGTCTGTTTTCCCACATCTATTATTGCTCCAAGGAGTTCTAATAGGGACCTTCCAAGTGTAATTTGTCCTTTTCCTGCACATTCAATACCAAGATAATCAATAGAAATCGTTTTCCCAAGGATCTTTGTAAACACACCTTCAGCTATTCCAAGAGGTAATATGGTAGTATTATTATCAAGAGATATTTCTTTTCCTCCTTCAGTGAGCCCCCAAGTATTCAGAGATTTATAAATATCTTTGGGCATGAGGCAAAATTCAGACATGATATCACAACGAGCTTGAAAAGTTTCAGTGTTCATCTCAATCTTTACTGTAGGGAACCACTTTGATGGTTCAGAGTTTATTGGAACATAATTGTGATGCTCCCTAAGCATGTTATAGCAATTTTCTAAGCTAGTAGTGCTAGCCTCAAGAGTGTCCAACCTAGCAAATATTTTTGCGAAATAAATATCAGTTTGGCTAGGCATGTTGTAAGTGAGGATCAATTTCTTTATAGCATTAATAGCATAATCCTCATTACATTGGAGCAAATCTCCTCCCACAACAGCATCTAAAGCATATCTATAGCAAAGAGCAATCCCAAGGTAAAAACTACTAAGGAACAAGCTTTGAGTCATTTTAGGCTCCGTTTTTTCATGTAGATCGGATATTCTAGACCAAGCTTCCTTAAAACTTTCCTCAATTCCTTGTTTAAAAGTGAAAATTATTTCCTCGGGTGACATAGTGATTGGAGCAAGGCTAGACATAGTGGCACTCAGGATAGGAAGCAAACAAGTAAAACTAATTTTTGTGTGTTTTTGAATAAAGAAAACAAGCAAACAAAGCAAAAATAAACTAAGCAAAACAAAAACAACAAAGTAAAGAGATTGGTTATGAGGGACTCCCCTTGTAAATATGTCCTTGACTCCCCGGCAACGGCGCCAGAAAATCGCTTGATGGCTCAATGCACGACGCCCGGAAAAATGCTTGAAGGCGGTGTTGATGTAGAGCTCGTTGGGAACCCCAAAAGGAAGGTATGATGAGCAGAGTAGCAAGTTTCCCTCAGTTATGAAACCAAGGTTTAATCGAACCAGTAGGAGCAAGGAAACACCTCAAAGGTGTTACTAGCTGAGCTTTGGCAGGGCGCACTACCGGTGCTAGTAGCAACGTGGAGACCTGCACAACACAACCACAGAACTTTGTCCCCAACTTGCGATGAGGTTGTCAATCTCACCGTGTTTTGCGGAAAACAAAGGATTAAATGTATCGAATGGAAAGAAGTAAAAGTTTGCACAAAGTAAACACAAAGAAGAAAACACTTTGTAGATTATATGTAAAAGACAAGGACCGGGATCCATAGTTCACTAGAGGTGGCTCTCCTTAGATAGATAACATGCTGGGTGAACAAATTACAACGGGGCAATTGACAAACACCGAGAAAGCAATACATGCATATACTAATCATCCTGACTCCTTTGAGACTTGATTGGGCATTACACCATTATACATAGACCGCCATCCAACTGCATCTATGACTAATAATCCACCTTCAGGTTATCATCCGAACCCCCTCCAGTATTAAGTTGCAAGCAACAGATTATTGCTTTATGAACTGCGTGTAAAGTAAAAATACGATTTTTCTATGAACAAAGGATTGTTGTTTTCTCCCTAGTAGCAACAGCACATCTAGTACCTTAGAGATTTCTGTCACTTCCCCATATTACCAGAGGCATGAACCCACTATCGAGCATAAATACTAACTCTTGGAGTTGCTAGCTCTACTTGGCCAAGATAGCTACTAACAACGGAAAGCATGCAATATCTCAAATAACAAAGACATGATAGAATCAATAATCAATCTGAAATAACATCTCAATATCCATCGGATCCCCGCAAACACAACATGCATAATTACAAATAGATGATCTTTATCATGAACAGAGCTCACAAGATCTAGACATGAAAGCACAAAGGAGGAGAACCAGCCATCTAGCTACTACATGGATTCGTAGTCCAAGGATGAACTACTCACGCATCACACCAGAGGCTTGCATGGTGATGAAGAAGGCCTCTAGGGTGAATTCCCCTCTCCGGCAGGGTGCCTAGAAGAGCTTCAGATCCCTCCCGATCTAGGGATGGAGATGACGGCGGCTACAGAATCTTTCGTGGATTTTTGATCGGGTACTTAGGGTCCCGAGGGCAATATATAGGTGGAAGGAGAGGCCGAGGGGGTGCCGGGAGCGGCCACACCACCCCTGGCGCGGGCTAGGCCTGGCCGCGTGGCCAGGTGGTGTGGTAGCCCCTAGCCCCTCTTCTTCTCGTATTCTGGCACTTGATGACATCCGGAAAAATAGGCACTTTGGCTTTTGTCCCGTCCAATTCCGAGAATATTCATTTTCTGGCTTTCCTGGAACCAAAAATAGCAGAAAACAGGCAGCTGGCACTGTGGCTTTTGTTAATAGGTTAGTCCAAGAAACCATATGAAAAGTACTCCAAAGTTGGAAAAAAACACAAGAAAGTGGATAAAACCAAGCATGGAACATCAAAAATTATAGATACATTTGCAATGTATCAATCCTCGTAGACTATTCCTTAGACCGTGAGGCTAAATCAATCACTATCTCCCGAGAGTGCTTAGATAGCATCAAGCACCACTTGGTAATACAGTGGTTATAAAGGTGTCTTCAGGTACTCGGAGGAAACCGTAGAAGCAATATATGTCAAGAGCGGGATTTGTCCGTCCACGTGACGGAAAGATACTCAAGGGCCCACTCAGAGAAGTTATATCCAATACCTGCGCAGCGTGTGATTTGATCACAGGGATATCACTGGTTGGAACGAGTCAAGTAGGATTGTTTAGTAACGAGATTGAACACGACATGGTGATGCCATCGATCAGATCTCGAGCAATGCAAGTATCGAGAGACAATGGGAATAATACACGACTGTCCCGGTTCAAACGACGAAAGATCTTCGTGCAACGCACATGGGTCACATGGCCATCCAGGTCTCTCTGTTGATCATTGGTCCGGGAGTGTCCTGACCATGTCTGGAGTGTTCCTGAACCATAGGGTATCACGCTTAAGGGTTTGATGACGCTTTGAGAGTGTTTATAGGATCGGAAGAATCACCAAAGAATAGTAGAGAGAAAACCAGAAGGGTTTCGGTAAGTTTGGAGGATGTCCGGAGTGGAGGTGGAAGGTGTTCCATAGCCACGAAGATTGAATAATATATGAATGAATGTTAAATATTGATTTAATCATTTATTCATAATTATTTAATAAAAGAGAAAATCAATTTAAAGGTCAAAAGGCTTAATGGGCCAATACCGGAGGGAAGAGGGCCCATTAGGGAAAGGCAAGTGGGAGAAGGGCCAAGGGGGGTGGCCGACGCCCTATTGGGCCAGCCCCCGCGCGGGGCCCATGGGGGTGGCTGGTGGTGCCACCCCCTCTCCTCTCCTTTAGTCCCACTCCGGGACTTTGAGGGAGGTAGTACCTCCCCTCCCCCTATATATAGTGGGGGTATTTGGCCAGATAAATACACACAATATTCAATAAAGGTTTCCTCACTTTTGGGGAGACCTCTAATTGATATTCTCTCTCTCTCTCTCTCATGACCGTGGTCCCATGTTCGGACTGCGCGAACGAGAGACATCTTCACCGCGGAGCGCCGTCGCGCTGCGGGATTCGGATCCAGGAGCTCTACTTCCGCAACTGCTGCTGGATCGGGGAACGGGAGTCATCTTCAGGCACCAGACATGTGTAACTCCGCACGAGGTGTCACACTTAAGGCACTCAAGTTGTTGGTGCCGCAGGAGCGCAAGGACTTCATCACGACCTTGAGGTCGGCTTCGGCTCGTCTACATCAACCACGCTCTCCTGAGCGTTGACAACGCTTTTCGGTCTTCAAGGGTAAGTTCGTGAAAAGCCCCTCCCATTACTGCATTACTAATAGATAGGTACTGGCAACATCAGGGGTTCAGGGGAGTAGGGCAAAAAATTTATTGTTTTCATGTGTAGAACCCCTACAGTGGTATCAGAGCTAGATCTATGCATAGTAATGCTAGTACGGGTAGAACACACGAGATGTAGCATGTGGGCGTTGATATTTTAGTTATTACCCTCCCACATGTACTTGTGTATGCCGTAGTAATGCTTGATGAAGCGGCCCCCAATCGACTTTACGCGTTCATTCGCGAGATTGGTCAACGCTTGACATATGGCTTGTACCGTATAAAGTGGCTTAGGGGGTGTCTGTCTCTCTCGCATTAGTTGGTATGCCATTTGCAACGGAGGGCCTCGAAAGGGGTATAGTATAGAAAACTACTTCATCATCGTTGTGGTGAAAGTTCATAAGTAAGAACGGTTCTTGTACGAAAGCCCATTCAGCCACGTAAAATATGCAAAGATAAAGTAGAGGCGTCTACCTTTGTTTTGTAGGGGGGCGTTGCTTTGTGATATGGTTGTTGCAAAGGTAAAGTGATTACCTTATTTTACGTAGTAGTAGATAGTCACGGAGGTGACGGACTACCACGACGGAAAGACACCGGTACCCTGGTGTCTACGGCGCCAAAATCCGGTGACGACGGATGGAGATCATGACGTGAAGGACCATATCACATCGCATTTACATTCAATGTTATTGTTTGTATATCTGATTGTGTGCTAGTATTAGATACTCGACGGTAGCCTAATAAGATGATCCCTATTAAAATTACCAATGATTGTGTTCCCCCTTAGTGTGCACCACCAAGAAAGTTCTTCGGTATGAGGCGACCCGTGGTGAGCGGGTGTCAGACATATCTACGTTCATATACAGTGGGTGTAAGCCATGTTGCACAGAGAATACACTAAGGTTGAGTTGGCGAGCCTAGCACGTTACAGAGACGTGGCCTCGGAACACGGATGGTCGAAAGATCGAGCACCAGTCGCATGAATGATGTGACAGACGTTTAGCTTCCACCCTTGAACCCACATTGATGGTTGTGATGATCAGGGGAGATGTGGGGAAAACGGGCCGTGTTATCACTAGGAACCCTTCATGGGATAGGTGTTTCTGAGTGGAGTTATTATTAACTCATTTAATTATAAACTTAGTCTAAATTCCTCTTTGCAATTATAAATGTAGAAAAGGTTCTCCCCGATGCCACCTTTCCTGTTGATGATTGATTGGTTAGAAGGAGAGAAGCTCAGACTAGATGGATCAAACTTCTCTATCTGGGTTGCACGTCTCCATGTTCTCCTTAGCAAGAATGACGTGGTCGACTACATACTCGACGAGATGGATTTGGATCAGCCCATTGACCTAGAGACCATAGAGCAGCGGGAAGACCGCTATAACCGTCGGGAGATGGCCTCTTTCATTTCAGTTACAATGCGTTTCAGAATGGTGGACGAGCTGTGGCCCGTCGTGTGTAATATCAACCCTCGTATGGTAATGCTATAGCTTGGGACACATTTCGTGGAACAAGCACGCATATGGGAGCATGAGCTGATGGGAGAATTCCTCTCCATTAAGATGGAGGAGAACTCATCACTTGACGACCACTTGGAGCGCATGCATGATGCGTACATGAGGCCTGCATACTTCATGGATAGCTGGATAACGGGATCTTTTGCAAACGGCGTTGTGCTACGGTCGCTGCCACCAAGCTACCAAGCACAAGTCAGGACTTGCATTATGAGGGGCGATACGGAATCACTAGAATTCCACAAGTTCATATCACATCTCAGGAATGTGATGGTTGAACCCGTTGTCGCTGAGGTCATCAATGACAAAGGTATATATTTGATATACAATTTTATAAATGTTATAATCTTGCAAACATATTTTGTAGTGTTAAGTATATTTGATACTTGTTCTGTTTTACTGAAAACAGGTCCTTCTGTATAGAGGTGCTTGCTGGAGAGGAGGTGACATTGTGTGTTGATGGCGAGCATGATGATGATGGCCAACGACACTCTCCCTCAACATTTATCATTCAGTTTATGTTTAGGATGATTATTGTAATCAAAATATTGTGAACTTCATTAGTGTGTCTCACACTTTGTGAGACGGTTATTCAAATCAGTTTGTAACAAATAGTTGTTCCACTTTTATGAATGATTTCTATTTGTGTTCATATCTTGTTTGATTATATGTGAATTATCCTTGTTGTTTGAAACTAATTGATAATACATGAACATTTGTAAAATATCGAAATGCCTTAAAATACCCAACTTAAATGATATATTCATTAATGAATGAAACCATTGTTTAAATTCAAAGTTATATGATAATATGTGAAAGTCATTTGATTTCTTATCACATATAAATCATGCCTAAGTTCAGCAAAATAACTTGAACACCATGTATTACTTGAATACAAATTGTTTTAATGAATTGTTAAAGAAAATACATATTCGATGTATTGAAGTTTAACAAAATGGTGATTATCATTATATGATGTGTAAAGTAGTTTACCAAAGGAAACATGAATATGAATCTATTTGATATGATCAAAAGTGTTTCATCAACAAAGGGGTATAAAGATAAAAGATAATCTAATTACTATGATTTGATCAATAGTAATGAAATTCAACTTTATAAGAATGGCATAAAATAAATTGTGGAATGCAATGCGTTTGAAATGTCAAAATGCAAAGAATCACAATATGATATTAGATATCAAAGTGGCTGAATAGATGGCACCAAATAAATTGTTGTAGTGTAGATGTAGAGACCATAAGTTGGAAATAGTTAGCACTCAATTAGAATATATAGTGAACCATATGAATTCGCGAGATCAACCCCATATCAAGTATGGATCATCGTGGAAGTTTCGGGATTATTTGATATAACCAAAACAATAGCGAATAAGTCCTTGTAGAGTATTCATTGGAAACTTTGAATACAAAATACATAACTGAAACCAAAATAGAAGCAAAACATGTATTGCTTGGTTTTTGGTGCATTTTCGACAAAGTTCGCATTCAGTGATATTTCTCGATTATGAAGCAAACAGAAGATGGTGAAAAACACGATGAGGATTCAAATCCCTGCATTAGAGTGTTGAGAAGCACAACGGACATCGTTCTTGAACGATTCTCTTCATGAAGGAAAGAATCAATGATAATGATCATTGTGTTTTCCCCACTAGTGTTTTCACTACATGAAGTAGGATTCAAAATGTAACCCATATCTTGTATGGAGACATTTGTGAATCATTTGTCATGATTCTTGGAATATGACATACCTACGAACTACTAAGGAAATAATGGTAAACTAAAATTATGAGAAATACCAAAGCAAAATTCCCTTGAGATTAGAAAGCAATTCATTGCGGAATCTTACAAGTAAAGGGGTTACTTGAATTTTCCCAAATGACTGCAAAGCCATAGTGGAAAAGGGGGTGAATGACAAAAGCATAATTTGTCAAGTATTAGAAGAATTCAAATGAATTTGATTCAAGTGTGCTAAATGTCTAGTGGATTTAAAACTAGTAAAAGTACTAGTATCTCAAACTAAATCTCCAAGTTTGATACTTGATCAAAGGATTTTGAAGTTGTTCAAAATAGTGAGTGGATATGCAATTTGCATAAAATTGAGTGGGAGCTATGAAAGTCTTCCTAAAACAATATGTGAATGACATATTTTTGAGTGGGAGCAATATAAGTCTTAAATTCAAATATGTAGGAACATAGTTTGAGTAACAGTAGTGACTCATACCCAAATATGTTAGGAACATATTTTGAGCTAAGTGTGTCTATAGTGTCTAATAGAGAACTGTAGACATGTTTTCCAAATCCATAAAGGATGACATATATTAAGCATAAATGGTTATGTTATAAGGGAATATGTTGGAAACTCCTGTAAATACCGACTAAAGTCAAGTAGGAAGCGAGGTGAACAAAAACATCGAAAGTTGCACAGGGTGCACTCATGTTTCGATGAATACATTTATAATAATAGATAAGGGTACCATCTAAAGTGTTGCATAATGTTATGGCGGGGCTAGTTCGCTTTTAACATAGAATGATGTGTCCCAGGGCACAGTGCCCATGATAAAGCCCTCGAGGTTGATCTAAAGTCACTATAAGCTCCTGGAATCAGGCCTAGTTCTGCTGCAATAGCAACGATGCATACACACAGATGTTATCATGTGATGATAAAGTATTAATATCAATCAAGGTGACATTAGTAAGTTGCAAAGGATTTGGGACTGTAAAGTACAGGCCAAAGACTCAACCTCTTCCATGAGCAAGCATGTTCAGGGTACCGGATATATAGTGCCAATGATTAAGAACAAATGCAGCTAGTTTATTTGTACTCTAGTGCAAGTGGGAGACTATTGAAATATGCCCTAGAGACAAATAATAATAAGGACTATTATCATATTTCATAAATTTTATGATTAATTTTTATATCATGCTATAACATTATTGAGTGGAAACATCCATACACGTGTGATATATAAACAACTAAGGGTTCCCAGTGAACCTCTAGTCACTGGTTCATTGGTCAACAGATGATCAAATTTCCAGATCATGTGGCATTTATGCCAGTTGGAAATGGAGTCAACTCATTCCGAGAATGAGATGATGAAACAATACCCAACCTAAACATCGTGACCCGATCATGTCACAAATTTCAAGTTACAATGATTATAAATGGATCCTCGTAGACTATTCCTTAGACCATGAGGCTATATCAATCACTGTCTCCTGAGAGTGCTTAGATAGCATCAAGCGCCACTTGGTAATACAGTGGTTATAAATGTGTGTTCAGGTACTCGGAGGAAACCGTAGAGGCAATATATGTCAAGAGCAGGATTTGTCCGTCCACATGACAGAAAGATACTCAAGGGCCCACTCGGAGAAGTTATATCCAATAGTTGCGCAGCGTGTGATTTGATCACAGGGATATCACTTGTCGGAACGAGTCAGGTAGCATTGTTCAGTAACGAGATTGAACACGACATGGTGATGTCATTGATCAGATATCGGGCAAAGCAAGTATTGAGAGACAAAGGGAATCCGACATGACTGTCCCGGTTCAAACGACGAAAGATCTTCATGGAACGCACAGGGGTCACATGGCCATCCAGGTCCCTCTGTTGATCATTGGTCTGGGAGTGTCCCGACCATGTCTGGAGTGTTCCCGAACCGTAGGGTATCACGCTTAAGGGTTTGATGATGCTTAGAGAGTTTTTATAGGATCGAAAGAATCATATAAGAATTGTAGAGAGAAAACCGGAAGGGTTTCGGTAAGTCTGGAGGATGTCCAGAGTGGAGGTGGAAGGTGTTCCATAGCCACGGAGATTGAATAATATATGAATGAATCTTAAATATTGATTTAATCATTTATTCATAATTATTTTATAAAAGAGAAAATCAATTTAAAGGTCAAAAATGCTTAATGGGCCAATCCCGGAGGGAAGAGGGCCATTAGGGAAAGGCAAGATGGAGAAGGGCCAGAGGGGGTGGCCGGCGCCCTAGTGGGCCAGCCCCCCGCACGGGGCCGATGGGGGTGGCCGGCGGCGCCACCCTCCCCCTCTCCTGTCCTTTAGTCCTACCCCGGGACCTTGAGGGAGGTAGTACCTCCCCTCTCCCTATATATAGTGGGGGTATTTGGCCAGATAAATACACACAATATTCAATAAAGGTTTCCTCACTTTTGGAGAGACCTCTAATTGATATTCTCTCTTTCTCTCTCTCTCTCGTGACCGTGGTCCCAAGTTCGGACTGCGCGAACGAGAGACATCTTCACCGCGGAGCACCGTCGCGCTGCGGGATTCGGATCCAGGAGCTCTACTTCCGCAACTTCTACTAGATCGGGGAAGCGGGAGTCATCGTCAGGCACCGGACGTGTGTAACTCCCCGCGAGGTGTCACACTTGAGGCACTCAAGTCGTTGGAGCCGTAGGAGCACAAGGACTTCATCACGACCTTGAGGTCGGCTTCGGCTCGTCTACATCAACCACACTCTCCTAAGCGTTGACAACACTTTTAGGTCTTCAAGGGTAAGTTAATGAAAAGCCTCTCCCGTTACTGCATTACTAATAGATAGGTCCTGGCAACATCAGGGGTTCAGGGACGTAGGGTAAAAATTTATTGTTTTCATGCGCGGAACCCCTACAGGTTGTCCCCGAGGTTAACCGGAGTAAGGAGCCGGTTAATGGCCTCCTCCATCGGGTTCTTCAACCGCGGGGGGGCACAAGTTCCGGTCTCGCCATCGCCCTACTCCCGAGGACAGCGAGGCTGGGAGCTAGAGTCAGCCATCATGACCTCGACGCCGTTCCTGGGGAGCAGCGACTCCGGGACAGAAACAATGTCCCTAGGGAAACGCTCCGGCACGGTGGCGACATAGACAGGAAGGTTGCCGAAAACCAGAATGGAACCGTTCGCCGGAAACGTGGATCCGGCGAAACACGATGCGTTGTCGATGACGCAGTCAAACTTGCCGAGAGTAAGCGCTAGGCCGGAGGCCACGCGCTCACCAGCTGAAGTGTAGGGTCCCATGCGGAACATGACTCCGGTCGAAGCCATCTTGCCCCATGGTGGGCGCCAACTATCGTTGTATTGGGAACAATAGTACCTGAGAAGGTTAGATAGAGGTGTGGGGACTAGCAGGGAAGCTCTCGACGGAATCCGCATGCGGGATTGGGTACGAGCTAGTGTAGCGAGACACACGAAGTACCCAGGTTCGGAGACTTCTTGGTGAGGTAAAACTCCTAGTCCTGCCAATCTGACTAAGGGTAGAATACGGAGTACAATTGCTCCTTGAGCTGTATGATCTAGCTACCTTCTTAAATGCTGAGAGTCCAACCCTTGCTACGAGAGCCTTGCCCCTCCTTATATAGGTAGAGGGGAAATGGTCTTACTGGCTAGTCCGGCTGGCGGGTCCCATAGGTGGGTCCCAGCCGCCTAGTCATCTACAGTATCGAGGACGGTATGTCCCGTCGAAGTACATGTGGTGTGGGTCGTCGTGGGTATAGTGAACTCCATGCGAGCCTGTCGTCAACATCCGGCCACTATGCCCACGTCACCTGCAAAGTCTTCGGTATGGCCTCGTAGTTGTGGGTCTTGTCGTTATACCAGGGCGTACCATGCACTGTGCATCACGTCGCCCTATCCTCCTGATTACGTCTGGCTTCGCCCATGTAGACAGCCTTGAGCCTTGTCGCCCTTCCTGGTTCTGGCTACAGTTTGGTAGCCGGTACGAATTACCCATGTCCGGCTACGATCTGTTAGCTGGACATGAACCGCCTGCCTTAGTTCTTGTCTAGCTGGGGTATCCGGGGGTCATCCCCCCGACATGGTCAATGCTATCAATCTAATCCTCCAAATGTTGGCGGTTAACTCTTGTGATTTTGAGTTATACCATGACCATATCTATATCATATTCAAGTATCTTTGACAACCCGAAGATTTTTTAAGGCACTATGATGGATTATCATCTATTGTCGTGCTTCATATCCTTTTGAACTCCATATCTACATGGTTCTCTTTGATACGAGAGAATATCATTCTTTCATCTATGGTAGCTTTGCTTAAAGGTACGAGTTCTCATAGATTCTTTATTCAAGATTGCTTTATCCAAGATCTGCTAATCTATGCAACCGGTTATCTGATCAACTATGTGGACAACTCGACATCTCTTCTATCATTCAAAGGGTCAGATAATCTATTCGTCCAATGCTTTTCTTTTGCTCTTAATGTGATCTTTCAAAGAGCATTGAGCTTAGAAGGTGTTTCGAGTATTCATTTGTTCTCTCGCCTCATGGACTCGATATTCTTGGAATATCTTGTTAAATTCATGGTGGTATATCTTCAATATATGCTTGCCTATTTTATATAAATAGAAGAACATGGAAGATCATCTTCTCTTTTCTCTCAAGCTTCGCGAACACTGCCTGTGTGCAAAATTCTCAAAGTGTGAATTCCGGCTTTTTGAAGTCACCTATCTCGACCACGTCCTTCTGCTGAAAACATCTCTACCATTCTGGAATAATCAAGTCAATTGTTAATTCCATCCTCCATATTCAATCAACTCTAGAGCTCTATTCTTGGTTTGACAAGTAATTCTCGCTGCCTTGTTGAAGAATTCCCCAGGACTGCTAAATCTCTCTTGGATCTTCTCAAGAAGGACAAGAAATCCTGTTGGTTTTTTGTTTGTCAAGAAATCTTTCGAAACCCTCTCGCTTTATCTTCTATACTCAATCCACCAGATGCCAGGAAGACTTTCCAGATCTTTCACAATTCGTCTATTCAAAGTTTTGGGCGCTATCCATAAGCAATATGTCAGATCATTCATCTGTTTCAGTGATCTTCGTTCATATCTTTTTCGGTGTTTCTGGAACTTCTGACATGATGACAACATCATCATATTTATCTAATTATGATCCTACGAAGTGTTTGCATCACGTCCTTATTTCCTTATGAAGCATCACGAATTCTTCTTGTCAAGATCTTCAGTCTAAATTTTCTGAGAGTTGGGTTGCACGATTTTCCTATTCATGTATGAAGTAATGCTTTGGGTGCGGGATGGAGTCATGACCATACCACTAATCTTATCTTTTGATCTTGTACATTGAATGGGTGGATTAATGCGATTTCACTTATTCCACGGAAGTTAGAAGTGGCCTTTATCCCTCGAGCCTTTTACTTCTATCCTTGCTTTTCTGGAGTGTTCTCTCAAGAATGTAATCAATAATATCTTGTTGGTGGTCTTGTATATTTCAAGATGGAGTAAAATCTTCAATGATCTAGTGGAAAGAAATGCAAAATATTCTCCGTCCTCTGCATTCTACCTATGCTCGACGACATCAAACAAGATGGATGGAAGATATATCTGACTTCAATTTGTCAATTATTTTCCTCTTGGTAAAGCCAATTATGATCGATGCCATCAATCGCAAAATCTATTGCAATAACCTTATGGTTAAGGAAAGCAATAAGCATCTCTACAATAAACTCCAGATTTCAGCATTCAACTTCTTCCTCAGGTTTTCACCATAAGCTAGCGTCACTCCTTCTCTTGAAGATATATCTGCGCACTTCAATTGTGTGACCCTTTGGTTCTTGCCTACGCAAGAAGAATCCAATCCGAGAAGGCCTCAATTCCAATCTTTTCCATCGAGATAAAAAAATCTCTATTGTTCCAAGGCGGTGTTGTTTTTCCAAACTTAAATCTCAAATCTAAAGGAAGAAACATTTCACGGTGCTTGATAACTTCTCCAAGTCGTTCTTCCTTCCGGCGAGAGCAAGAATCATCTTCACTTGCAACTTCTGATCTTGAATCCTAAGATGTGTTCTTCCCTTACTCACCTTGATACACCGTGTTCTCAAATTCTTTCAAGAAGTGGTTATATTCTTTATCGTGTCCATCAAGATAACTTGAGCTATGTCCATCCTACCTTCCCTGTTTCATGACAATCCTGCAATTCAAGTCCTTTGTTTTCATGTAGCAAATTCAAGACTCACAACAAGTCTAGCAATTTTGCAAGGTGTAGTAGTCGCATCATTCCGTTGTTAATCACCTTGGTAATGTGAGGGTCACCTTCGTCCTGAGCAACCGCCTCTCGTCGTATCTTTTTCTTTTTCCTAGGAATATCGGGGCAAGATTCTTGTTTAGTGGGGGAGAGTTGTAGCACCCAAATTGTCTAACAATTGAAATGCTACACAATAAATAAGGATTAAGGCTACATATACATGTAATTATTGCATTATCATTATATCCTGCTCATGTCACCATGCCACATTGCATTTGAGCATCATATAAAACCCCCTTTCATTTGGTTCTTCCCCTCATTATGCATTTGCCTATTAATTGTTTTTGCTTCTTGATATATTTATTTGCTTCTTGATATATTGTTAGATGGCCAAAATGAGTTGGGGGAATATATTTAATCCATCATTTCACTAACATGACACCACATATTGATCTTGGTGTAGATCTACCACTTAGTACATATGGGCTCTCTTTTCATTTGACTTGTGTTTAAATTCTACCCATGTGATATTAAGTGATCTCCTTTTAATCTTTCCATATTCTATAATGACACATGCACTAGGATCTATGCTTGTGTAGCATGAGATATAATACTCTATGTGAGCTTCCATTCTATCCACATTCCTTTTGGGTTTGGCTTATTTTCAAATTGCTAAAACTTATCAACTTATCCTTTGCCCTAGCTACACCTCTTGTGGTTGCCCTTTAATTCTCTTTATGCTCACATGTGTTCATGCACACCTTTTTGCGACATGAAATATAAGTGGTTCCCTAATCTTGTGCCACCCTTTTTAATTCCTTCCCTAAATTCTTTTTATGGAATCCCTTCTACGCGAAACCTAGTTGTATGTGCCTCACACATACACACAAAACCTGCACCTACCGTGTATGCATGCAAATGCACACACACACCTCATCTTCTAGCTACATGTGTATATGTGCACAAACATACACCCTCTCTTCCCCTCTCCTTTTCTAGTGACAATCGAACCTTGCTAATCTTTTCTTTTTCTTTCTCCCTAGCTAGCTTAACCTAGTTGCAAACAACGTGTGTACCATATAACTGATTCAGCACCGGTTGTGCTTTTCCTTCGCTGGACCAAACGAGTGGACAACAAGCCCAGGTCCTGTTCCTCTCCTTCCTTCACCTCACGTGCCGTCACCAGTACTGCATTAACGCCGAGCGCGTGAGCCTCTCTCCCTATCCCCTCTTAGCATAAAGCAGCACCCAACTGTACATTCCCAACTACCAGCAGATCGAGATCAACCTCCCTCCTTCCTTCCTCTACACAGAAAACCCTAAGCCCGAGCTCTAGTCCATGCCCATGATGCCACCATCTACCTCACTGCTGAACACCACCATGCTGAGCAACTGAAGTTGATCATACATGGAGCTAGGTGGAGGAGGCCTCGAGCAGCTGATGTACAGTAGCCTCGGTCAACGGCTACCCGAGATTGGCGGGAAGCATCCTCTTATAAGGGAGTGACAGATTAGTCCCGTGGATTCTTCCCCATAGTTTTCATTCTCGCGCATCCATTTCTCCTGTCTTTCCTCGATCCACACCTTTCTAGACCAAGCGACTCTGTCTTCTTTCTCGATGGTGCCTCTGAAAGCCCCATGGGGAAAGTCAAAGTGCTCCGACGCAACTTAGGTCCTTCGAGGACGTCGGGGTCCTCTACAAGGGGAATTGGCGGATCCCCGCGTCTTCCGAGATCGAGCCGAAGCCACACGCTGGCGAGTTCATCAGCTTCCCAAGCCATCTGGAGAGGGGATTGGGATTTCCTACCTCATTATTCTTCTGGTGATTCTACGCATATTATGCGATCAAGCCGTCAGATCTCGGCCCACACAACATCGAGCAGCTGGATATCTTTGCCGCCTTCTGTGAGTGCTATCTTGGCTGCAGGCCATATTTCCCGTTGTGGCTGGAGCTTTTCCGTGACCGTATCGAACATGAAGGGTCCGGCGGCCCGATCTTTGCGGCCGGAGGCGTCACCTTTCAGCTGCAGCCGAAGGCCAACTTCATCAAACTTATGCTGCCAAAGAAGGCCGCGAGCGAGTGGAAGAGGAGCTGGTTCTACATGAAGGAGTCCACTCCCTCCGGCGAGGTAGCATTGCCGGAGTTCGTGGGGGAGAGAAGCGAACCCCGTCGGCTAGCGATGGACAGGCTCCCCTATGATCAGAGGATGGCCATCACAGAGATGATGGACCAAATCCAGAAGCTGAAGGACCAAGGTTTGTCCTCGATCAACCTGTACAATTGCTGGCTTGGGCGGCGATTGGTGGCTTTGTCGCACTGGATGTACGAGTACAACAGGAAGAATGATCCTTCCCGAACTAGCAAGGAATCATGGGACGCCAAAGATTACAAGGCCGCCCTGAAGAAGATCACTGACGTGGAATTCACAACCACGTCATCCGGGCTCGCTCCGTACGTCCGTAAAGAATGAAGCCCCCATAGTAAGTTCTTCTCTCTGAATTTAACTTCAGTTGCAGTTCTCGTGGTGCGATTTGCAACCGCATCGTCTGAAATTTATTCATGTCCACTATCAGTTGTTTCAGGTTTTGGAGGGCTGGCTCCCCCTACTCGACGAAGAGGTTCCCCACGAGTTCGAGGAGGGTGCCTTAGGAGAATGTTCTGAGGAGGAAGAGGAGGAGGAAGAGGTTCCTCCCCCAGTGCCTACGGCTCGCAAGACTCGCATGCAGAAGCAACACGAGCTCAAGGCGAGCCGTAGTCTCTAAGAACACGAAGAAGGCGATGAAATCTTGCAAGAGCACACTTCTCGGCAAACAGCCACGCGGGTGAAACCCTCGCGCAAGCCGAAGTCGCCAGCGAAGAAGGCGGCGTCACCATCCAGGTCGGTGGTGGTGTTCGAGTCGGATGACGAGTCCGAGGACAACACGGCTGCGACCTCGCGCAAGATCCCAGAGGGCACGGTTCTAATGACGGGATCGGAGGCAGAAGGCATCGAGGCGGCGATGGAGGTTCCTCTTGCAGTGATCGCACCACCAGTTCAGCTCTAGAACAGGATGCTGCTGAGGCCGTTGCGTCTAGGTCACCGCGAACTTCAGGAATGGCGGTGTCTTCTGAACCGGAGGTTCCTACGACTGCAGCCTCTTCATCAAAGAGGTCCGCGGTGTCGTGGGCTTCGGATGTCTTTGAAAGAGGTCTGACATGCAAGCTAGGCCCAGAGCTGGATAAGCCTGCCCATATCAGCACGGGGTTGCGTTTTCTTCTGGTCGCTAAGTAAGACTCGGGTTCTCCCTTCCGATTCTGGATCCTCTTTTTCCTGTGACTAACTTTGGAGGTTTGGCACGTCCGGCGCCAAGAAGATTTGTCGCCCTTCAGTGGCAAAAATCCCGCAAGTCGCTACCACAGGGGAAGGCGATCTCCCCAAGAAGAGAAAGCTTGCTGCAGACGTCGCGCCTGCAGAGGGTGCGAAGAAGCGGACGGGAGGTGCCGACGATGCTGTGGCAGGAGATAGCGCCAAGGGGACTGATCCTACTGCGGGCGCCGAGGAGGTGGCGGTTACCCGATCGAAGCCAGCCACGGGAGCTCCGATGATAGAACCATCGGCTCTGACGACTAGTGCCCCGGCTAGAGCTTCAGCGACGTTTCCACGGTTCATGGCGAAGGGGTTTCCAGGCGTCGCGGACAACCAGTCCCCGCAGAGCCCGGAGATCGTTGATGAGGATGTCGGGTCTCGCCGCGGGCATACCTCCTTCGTGGTCCCTTCGACGGACGCTAGAGAACTTCACAACATGCTTGGCATCGCCATTCAGGTACATCCAGTCCCCGAGTGTCTAGTCGCTGAATTTTAGCGGATAGGCACTGAGTTTCTTCTAGTCTCTAGTCCCCGAGTTCCTGGTCACTGAATTTCAGCGGCTAGGAACTGAATTTCTTCTAGTCGCCAGTCCCCGAGTGTCTAGTCACTGAATTTCAGTGGCTGGACACTTATTTTGTGTTTTTGTAATTGCTGACTTTTCGTTATGCTTACTAGGGTTGTAGAGGGAGTTGACAGATCGACAGGCCGCAAAGGAGCGTCTGGAGCGTGATCTACGCGTGGCGCAGGAGGCAAACCGGCGAGTCCAGGAAACTGTTGGTGAGTACTTGATGTGGCGAATGGGCGTATCGACTCGCTGGTCAAGGAGTTGGAGGAGGCGAAGGTGGCTTCGATCTCTTTTGAGGATAGAGCGAAGGCTACAGTCGCTGTAGCTAAAGAGGAGCAGAAGGCCGCGGACTCGATCATCCTTGGGCTGCAAAGCGATCACGCTGCTCTGGAGAAGCATGTCACCGAGAACTACCGGAAGCTCCTTGGTGAGTCACTGCTCTTTTTGTTTAATGTGTACGGTGAGTCCCCGGGTTGGGGAATCCGTAGTGGCACTGACATCTGAAGTTGCAGTGGTGATAGGGAAAAGAGACTCAGTGGTGCAGACCTTCAATGCCTCGCAGTGTGTAACTGCGGTGGTGAACACGGCCGCTGCCTCGGCGTTGTGTGTCCATGCAGTTCTTCAAGGAATGTCCCCCACCGAGGTTATTCCTGGGGGACTGACTAAAGTGTGGCGCTATCTGGAGGAGGTACCCAGCGTTGTGGAGTGGATGGCGTGCTTGGCTTTTAGGCGCGGGGCCACCACGGCATTGAGTCTAGTGCTTGCTCACCTCCCCGACGACTTCGACCTCGATGACGTCACCAGCGGTTACCCTTCGGCGACTGGTACGGTGGAGATGTCGGAGGTATTGAAGCTGACTTCCAAGGCCACCCCCTTCGCTGATTGGGTGTTGGCGATGGGGGACCTTCTGCTGTACCAGGAGACGATGGTGGCGCCAGGCGACCCTGAGCCGAAGCATCATGATATGAAGTCGGAGCAGCCCTTCCGGTCGGCGCCGTCGAAGTCGCTGTCTACCTACCCGACGAACCCGTGGCAACCATTCGTTCAATTCAAGGTTGGTGTGGATGCTTCTTCATTAGGGCCTGTGAAATAGATAGCTTTTCTAGGCGATTTGTAAGATATGCCAAGTGGCGACTGCTTGTAATAGGAACAATATTTTGTATGAGAGTAAGAGGAGTCAATCGACTCGGAATGCAAGCTTGATTTGTGGTGTGTTTAACTTTTGTGTGAGCGAGTCCCCGAGCGTGTTCGCCCTTTAATGGGTTATAACTCGTTTGTATACGTATGTGTTTGCTTTGGTTTTTGTTGTTTGTCCCTTGCGTTCTCTGAAGGTGTGAGTCCCCGGGCGCGAGTGGAATTGTTTGTAGGCGAGTCCCCGAGCGTAGCACTTAGCCGTTTTGGGCGCGTGCCTGTTGCGAGTTACTAGTGCATTGTTTGTAACATGTCTCCTCCCCTAGCTCGGAGAACCAGTCGCTGGGCGAGTCCAAGGGAGCTCTCTTACTTGGTGTGTTCCCGAGCCGCGTGAGGGTTTCCACTTTTGTGGAGTCCCCGTGCGTGGTACTTAACCGTTCGAGTCGCTTTGCGCGAGGATGGGAAGGACAGATCCCTGTGAGAAGCGTATACCGGTCGTCTTGGTCCTGTGGGCCAGTCAAGCGAGGCGACTCCGATGGTGGCTCCGGGTTGGCGTGTTCGTGGACGACACAAGGCCTGAATATTTTCGGTGCCCTTGGGCCGCACTACTTAGCCATGCCGGTCGCTCGACCAGGGGTTTACTTCCGTGGGTAGCATATTGCTATTTGTACGAGTGCGAGTGGCACAAGAGTATGGTGAGTAGACACAATTTGTGTGATCCGAATGAATTTCATTATATATCATCTTGGTACAAGTCTGAGTTCTATGTATAGAACTTTCGGAGAAGGTTTACATTCCATGGCCTACCGACCTCGAGCTGGCCGTTGCCTCGTATGTCGATGAGGTAGTAGGCGTTGTTGCCAAGGACTCGCTCTATGGTGAATGGACCCTCCCATGGGAGGGAGAGTTTGTGCATGCCCTTCTTGTCCTGGGCCAGTCGTAGGACCAAATCGCCCTCCTGGAAGGTGTGGGTCCGGACTCGGCGGCTGTGGTAGCGACGGAGCCCCTGCTGGTAGATGGTGGTGCGGGAGCGAGCCAGGTTGCATGCCTCGTCAATCTGGTCGATGCTGTCTTGGTGGGCGATCTCGTTTGTCGCCTCGACGTAGTTGGCGACTCGAGGTGAGTCATGCTCCAGGTCAAATCGCCCTCCTGGAAGGTGCGGGTCCGGACTCGGCGGCTGTGATAGCGACGGAGCCCCTGCTGGTAGATGGTGGTGCGGAAAGCGAGCCAGATTCCGTGCCTCGTCGATCTGGTCGATGTTGTCTTGGCGGGCGATCTCATTTGTCGCCTCAACGTAGTTGGCGACTCGAGGTGAGTCGTGCTCCAGGTCAGTTGGCATCACGGCAATGAAGAAGGGTGTAAACCCCATGGAGCGCTTGATGGAGGTGTGGATTCCCCATATTACAGAAGGGAGCTCTTCGACCCAACATCCTAGGGTGCGCTCGAGGGGTACTTGGAGTCTTAGCTTGAGCTCGTGGAGGACGCTCTGATTGGCGCATTCTGCTTGGCCGTTCGACTCTAGGTGGGCGACTGAGGCGAGGTCGAGTCGTATGTCGTGTTCTTTGTAGAATTCTGCCATGGCACCCTTGGCGAAGTTGGTACCGTTGTCCGTTATGATGCTGTGCGGGTAGCCATACCCGTAGATGAGCTCGCTTAAGAACTTGGTGGCCGTCTTGCCGTCGTACTTTTTGATCGGCTTGGCCTCGACCCATTTGGTGAACTTGTCGACTACGACCAGGAGGTGGGTGAAGCCGGATGGGGCCTTCTTGAACGGGCCAACCATGTCGATGTCCCATATAGCGAATGGCCATGTGATGGGGATGGTCTTGAGTGCCGAACCAGGGAGGTGCGTCTGGTTGGCTTACTTCTGGCACCCGACGCATCGTTGGACGATGTCGGTGGCGTCGGCGTGCGCGGTGAGCCAGTAGAAACCGTGCCCCATGGCCTTGGCGACCAGTGACTTGGCGCCGGCGTGATGGCCGTAGTCACCGGCGTGGATGTCCTAGAGGATCTTGCGGCCTTCTTCTGGCTGTACGCAATGCTGGAACACGCCAGTCACGGTGCGTTTGTGAATCTCGCCGTTGATGATGACGAAGGGTTTGCGGTGGCGCACAATCATTTGCGCCTCCGTCTCGTTGCTTCGGAGGATCTTGTGCTCGAGCAAGGCGACATACGGTGCCGTCCAATCGCTGGGCTCCACGATCATCGCAACTAGGGCCGGCTCGGGTTGTAGTGGTATCCCGATGTTGATCTCCTTCGGTGGGCAGACCGAAGGTTTTTGGATGATGTCGACGAAGATGCCTGCAGGTGGCGTTTGCCGAGCCAATCCGATGTGGGAAAGGGCATCTGCCTCCTTGTTCTTTCACCTGTCGATCGACTCGACGAAGTAGCCGTCGAAGTGTCCTCCCAGCTGGTCTACCGCTTGGCGGTACGCTATCATTGTTGGAGAGACGGCATCGCAGGTTCCGGCTACTTGGCCAACGACTAGGTCGGAGTCGCCATAGCACTGTAGGCGGTTGATTTTCATCTCCTTGGCATCCCGCATGCGGTGAAGGAGGGCCTCATGTTCTGCCATGTTGTTGGTGCAGTGCTTGAAGTTGAGGTGGAGCACGTAGCGGAGCTTGTCTCCTTTAGGGGAGGTCAATATGACCCCGGCGCCTGCGCCGTCGGCGTTCTTGGAGACGTCAAAATGGAGCGACCAATAGTGGATGTATGGTAGCTTCTCTGGCTGCTGTGCTTCTTCCCAATCTGCGAGGAAATCAGCCAGGGCTTGTGACTTGATTGCTTTGCGGGGCTCGTATTTGATGTTGTGGACGCCGATTTCGACGGCCCACTTGGCGACTCGCCCAGTTGCCTCGCGATTGCATATTATGTCTTGCAGTGGTGCGGAGGAGACCACCATGATTGGGTGCTCCTGGAAGTAATGGCAGAGTCACCGTTGAGCTCGGAATACCGCGTATGCTAGTTTCTGGTACTGTGGGTAGCATTGTTGTGAGTCCGTCAGGACTTCGCTATGTAGTAGCCGGGGTGCTGTACGGGGCGCTCCTCGCCCTCCTCTGGCCGTTTGACAACCATCATGATAATGGCGACTCGAGTGGAGGCCGCCACATAGACGAGCATTGGCTCTTTGTCGATTGGAGCTACAAGGAGTGGAGCCGCGAGTAGCACTTCTTTGAGCGCTTTGAGTGCATCATCCACCTCTGCGTCCCATTGGAACGTGGGGTTCTCCGCATCAGGTGGTAGAGGGGCATTGCCTTCTCGCCTAGTCAGGGAATGAAGCGGCTAAGAGCCGTGACTCGCCCGGCCAACTTCTGGACGTCGCGTAGGCACTTGGGTTTCTCGAGTCGCGCGATGGTGTCGATCTTGGTAGGGTTGGCTTTGATGCCTCACTTGGAGACTACATATCCCAGGAGCTGTCCGGTGGGGATGCCGAAGGAGCATTTTCCTGGGTTCAGCTTGATGTGGTACCTCTGCAGGTTTGTGAAGGTTTTGGCCAGGTCGGCGAGCAGGTTGTCCTGGCATGTGGATTTTACCACCACGTCATCGATGTAGACGTGAATGTTGTGGCCAATTTTGCTTGCAAGGCACTCCTTCATGCACCTTTGCTATGTGGCGCCGGCGTTCTTGAGGCCGAACAGCATGGCCGTGTAGCATAAGGCGCCGAATGGCGTGATGAACGCCGTCTTCTCCTCATCCTCGACCGCCATTTTGATCTGGTTGTAACCAGAGTACGCGTCAAGGAAGCACAATGACTCCGATCCCGCGGTCGAGTCAATGATCGATGTGCGGTAGGACGAACTGCTCCTTCGGGCAGGCGCTGTGGAGGTTAGTGTAGTCGATACACATTCTCCACGTGTTGTTCTTAATCAGAACCAGGACTAGGTTTGCCAGCCACTTGGAGTATTTTATTGGCCGAATGAAGCCTGCGGCTAATAGGCGTTGTACTTCTTCGGCGATTGCTCGACGGCGTTCTTCATTGAAGGGCCGTAGCGACTGCTTTACTGGTCGCACTTTGGGGTCGGCATTTAGTTTGTGCTCAGCGAGTTCCCTCGGGACACCTGGCATGTCAGATGGTTTCCATGCGAAGATGTCGCGGTTCTCACGGAGGAACCCGATGAGCACACTTTCCTATGCGGGGTTCATGTGCGCCCCAATGGTGACCGTATGGCTGGAGTCGCCCGGGACGAGCTCGACGGTGCAGGTGTGTGTGGTCGCCTCGAATGTGGAGTTCACGGCGGTTGGCTTCTTTAGGATGGTGGCGTCGTCCTTGTTGATGTTGCCCACGTATTTAGCGAGCTCCTCCGCGTGGTCAGTCTCCACGGTGATGACGCCGTCAGCTAGCTCAGTGCCTTTGTCCTCGCATTCCACGACCATATTGGGGTCTCCGTGGATGGTCATGATGACACTCAGCCCTGGAAGCTTCATCATGTTGTATGCGTAGTGGGGGTCGCCATGAATTTGGCGAACGTTTGGCGTCCCAGGACACAGTGGTAGGGGTTGCGGAATTTCACCAGCTCTAACACGATCCTCTCCGTGCGGTAATTTGCCGGTGTGCCGAAGGTGACTGGCAGCGTCACTTTCCCAATAGGATACGCCTTCCGACCGGGGACGATACCGTGGAAGGTTGTCAGGGTCGGCTCGATTGCTGCTTCTGGGAGCTGGAGCCTCTTGAACGTGTCCAGGTACATGATGTTGATGGAGCTCCTGCTGTCCATCAGTGTCTTGGGCAGCCAGTAGTCGGCCACCTTGGGCCTGACCACCAGGGCGACTCGCCCTGGGTATTCGATCCTTGGCACGTGATCCTAGCGACTTCAGGTGATGCTTTGCTCGGACCAGTTGAGGAAGCGAGGGATGTCAACTTGGGTCACCACATTGACGGCGACCGCGCGGGCGAGGACCTTCTTCTCGGGTTTGGTGCCGAGCCCGATGCAGGTGTGTAGCGAGCCAACGGCGATGCCGAAGCCGCCGGCGTTTCCGTTATCCCGAGGCGGGTTGTTGTTGGGGTCCTCCCTTGCCCGCCTTGCCTTTTTGATCTCTTTGAGAGAATGGCAGTCTGCGGGGGTGTGTGTGGCTGGTTTTCCCTCCCTGCTGTGGTAGATGCAGGGCTGGTTGAGCAGGGCAGCAGGGTCAAATTTGGTCTCGCCGTGTTGTTGGCGTGGTAATTTCCGCTGTCGCAGTAGTTTCCTCCATCTCGGCGGTAGATCTTGGGGTCGCATTGGCCGTAGCCAGCATTGGCGACAAAGTCGACTGGCCCATCCATGCGGTGCTTGCTGGTGATGCGATTGTTGCTGTAGCTCATGTCGCGCTATCGTCCGCTGCCGTGGCCGTCGGTGCGGCGTCTTCCTTCTGACTCGTCGTCGGAGTCCTAGTTGGGGTCCTCCTCTACGTAGCGCTTGGCGATCTCGAGGAGATCAGGGATGTTGTCGAGCATCTGGTAAACCCTATTGATCTTAGCGACCAGGGGTTCGTATCGACACGCGTTCTTGAAGCAATGTATCGCCGTGTCTGGGTGGATGCCGGAGGCATTGATCCACAGTTCCTGCCACCTTTGAATCCAGTGGTAGGTCGACTTGCGTTGTCCCTGGATGCATCGCTCCAAGTCCTCGATGGTGGTGGCACGGGTGTAGGAACCCTTGAAGTGCCTGACGAAGGAATCTCGCATTTCCTCCCAGGAGTCGATGTGTCGGCGGGAAGGGTGTTGATCCATTGCAGGGTCGCACCCTCCATCATCAGGGGGAGGTAGCAAGCGGCCAGCAGGTCGGTGTGGTCGGCGATTCCCATCGCCATGAGGTATGTGTCTAGCCAAACCGCTGGATCATACGTCGGGTCATACCTTTCAATCTCCTTGGGCGCCTTGAAGTTGGCGGTGTACTTTTCCCCTCAGATCATAGGTCCGAAGCACTGGGCACTAACTCGGCTGAGCGAGCCCCTGGGTTTGGGGTCGCCGCGTTTACTGAGGGTGCGCCTCAAGTCATTGGGCTAGTGCGCCCGCCAAGCCTGGTTGTTGACGATGTGCGTGCGGGTGTTGATGGGCTACCCATTGGCGGCAACCGTGTTTTTCACCGGTCGCGGCTCATTGGTGGAGACCGTGGGGTTGGTGGGCTGTGGCTGGTTCGATAGGGGCTGCGGTGGTGGGCAGGTTATGGCATTGGTGATGGTGGGGTGACCTCTTGAGGCCACCCTGCTTGCCGAGGAGTGGGAATACATCCGCCCCCGTGGGTCGACTCCCGCGGCTAGTTGCTCGACGGCCCTGGCGAGTAGAGCCTTGGCGTACTGAATCTGTAGTGTGCCTTCACCCTGGACGTCGAGGTTGGCGACCGCGGCGTCGGCCGCGACGATGTTTTCCATCGGGGTGGAGTAGAGTGGGAGTCCGTTGGCGTCGCGCGCCTGTGGAGAGATTATGATTCATGGCTGGTCCGGCGGGGGCGTGAGACCAATGGGTGGTGGTGGGGCCCCAGTCACCGGTGAGTCGGGTGGTGGTCGGTTGCTTCCACCTGGTGGCGCGTTCTCGCAGTACTCTTGCTCAGCTGCATGTGTGGGGTCGCTTTCTTCATTGAACTTTAGGACGCGGCCTTGGAGATTGGAGTTCAGGCGGGTCCTGATGTAGCGCTGGTGGTAGAGCGATAGCTCCCGCGCTGTTTCCCGCTTGAGGCGGAATCTCTCGCGCTTGGCGAGGTCATTGCGCCGCGCCTCCACGAGTCGCAGGTGGGCTTCCTCCACCTCTGTGGCCGTGGCGGTTGGCGGGATCGGCGTGGAGAATGTATCTGGCAGAGCAACCGTGCTACCCACCATGTAGATCGCGTTGAAGCGATTGGATCTGGCACGGAAGTCCTCGAGGGACTCAGACCGAGAGTCAGAGTCGAAGATCCCAAGGATGGAGGAGTCCTCGAAGTCCTCAGGGTTGGAAACCCGCGTGATGGAGTCCTCTCATGACACTGCGGTGATGGATCTGTCGACCGAGGTAGGGGTCGCGGAGTCGGCGTCGTCATGGAGGGCCGTGTCATCCGTGTCAGCGTTGGTCCCGGCTGCGCTGTTGGTAGCCGGGTCGTACTTGTGGGCGAGGCTCCTGATGGAGCAGACCTGCTCCTCCGAAAGCAGATTGCGGTGCGGCGAAGATCCACCAACGATCACCGTCGCCACTGGGCGGACCGCGCTGGTGAAGCCGATGAAGAGGTTGATGGAGCCGACCGACATTATCGTGCTGTGGGTGATCGTGCACGACGCCGGGATGTAGCTGCTGGGCAGGATCTGTAAGATCCCGCCAATGGGGATCATGCGGCCGGTGGCGATCGGCCGATCGATCGGCAAGTAGGGTCTCGCCACAGAACTCAGGCCAGTCCGGCTAGGCCCCACGGTGGGTGCCACTGTCGTGGAAATGGCCACGGCAGTCGCTGCTACTGGTAGTGATTGATTGAATCGGGGGCGAGAGCTGGCGGCCATCTATGGTGCGTGATGGGGGCGGATGCACATGGTTTACCCAGGTTCGGCTCCCAGAGGGTAAAGACCTACTCCTGCTAGATTAGATTGATGGAGAGCAAGTTACATGGGTGGCGAGCTCGGCGTCTAAGTAGCGAGTCGCTTGAATGCATGTATGATGGAACGTAAGTCCTCAGGATACCCTAGGGAGGTTTATATATGAGGCACCTCGCTAGGGTTTACATTTTACAACCGAACATGATATGGATCCAGAGGCTTTGACCTAATCCGACTGGGCTTCGAGTACACTTCTGGGCCTCCAGTCTCTAGTCGTGAGGCCTTCTCCTTAGTCTCATTCCAGTCGCCGTCCTACAAGTCCACTCGTGAGACCTTTGGCCCGATCGGAACGTCCTGCTGGGCATACCCCATTTGGCATATCCCCATCACCACCCACTTGATACATCTGAGTATTAGAGTGCTATGCCAAGCCATGACCCAAAGTAGTGGAAGATCTGTGCCCATGCCAACATTGCATGGGCTATGTACCTCTCTTGGTTGGCTAGAAAAACATCCTAAACTTTTGGTTGTCACACTCAACACTTGGCCAACATGATCCCACTCAGTTGATACATCTAAGTATAAGAGTACTATGCCAAGACATGCCGCAAACTAGTGACAGATGTGGGCCCATGCCAACATTGCATGGGATCTAGGCCTATATTATCTATGTAGAAACATCTTCATCAACTTGTGGTTGTATGAGTCATCACTAGGACAACATGTTCCTACCAAGTTGAGAGATCTAAGTATAACACTGCTATGCTAAGACATGATGAGACTATTTGTGGAAAATGTGGGCCCATGCCAACATTGCATGGGCTATAAACCTCTCTTGGTTGGCTATAAACACTATCATCAACTTAGGGCACGTTTGGTAGCTTGCGTCCATATTTTGGCCTAGCCCGACAGAGTTGTGGGTGGCACTGCCAGCGTCATACAGGCCTCGGGCCATGAACGACAGCTTGTTTGGTAGCCTGCATGCCTTTTTTTGCATCCATGAAAAACAGAATGTGCCTGTTTGGTAGCCTGCGTGCATCTATGAACAAAAGCAAGCCATGTGTTTGGTTTCCTGCAGCATTGCTAATAGGGTCACGTATTGGAGAGAGGTGAGGATACCACATAAACCGAAACACAAACACAAATGTTGATCAACGACAGTTCAGAACAACGCATGAAAATGTTCTAGTTAATTCATCGGCCACACACACATAGCAAAACAACTTTTCATGCAAGCACAAGACACCTCTGCTCCATAATCCTCATGAAAGCTTCAGGGTGCTTAGGGTACCTCTTGACAACCTCGGTTTGACTATAGTCGTAGATGACCACCTTGTAAACCTTTGGGTAGATCTTCTTGAAGGTCAGCAAGTAACCGATCTTCAGGTCATGAGCCACTGAAATGGCTGCCCAACCTTGATCAAAGCAAGCTTTACCGTTTACATCTGAGATTGTGATGTCCCATAAGCATCCGGTCGTTAGCTTTAGAGTGACCGTGTCAAGGACACCGTCCAAGTATGGCCTAAATGTGTTTAGGATAGGACGCAATCCTGGTGTAGGTGCTACCAACACCTTGCAAAACAGGGTAGGGCTCACTGCCTCGACCTAGTTGCCAACATTAGGAGGCATCCCAGATTTCTTGGCCCTTCTGTTGGAGCCATCGGTAGGCTCCTTTCCCCAGTCGCCGATGTTGACAGCCACCAGTGACTCAAAAATATAAGAAGTGAACACAATGCAAAGCAATGAACAGAAAGCAAAGCAATGAAAAAAAGCAAAGCAATGAATAAAGCAAAGCAATGAACAGAAAGCAAAGCAATGAACACAATGCTAATCAATGAACATAATCCAAAGCAATGAACAGAAAGAAAAGCAATGAACACAATCCAAAGCAATGAACAGAAAGACAACCAGTGAGTCAGAAATCTGGTGCCTCATATTTGGAAGTTGCATGTCACCTTCAGGGATGGCGTGAGCGAACCAAGTCATATGCACATATAAATGGTTTGTACGTACAACAAGGTTCGATCAGACATCCCTGAAGAGTTACATTGTGTGAAAAGTGTAATCATAAGCGTAGCACACATAGCAGGGACATCAGATGCCAGCAATCTAACATGTCTCAATAGATGGTCCCTTAGTACCAAGGATCATGCACAAATTTCCTCTTTAGGAAAAAATACTAGGTACTAAATCCCATCTATAGAAAGTTGCTGCATGTGGAACTATCCTAATCAGTGGCAATTTGTAAAGGTGGAAACATTGTTTGATATAGAACCCTAACCATGACTTCATGTGGCAAGGGACGAACACTAGTTTCAGGGACTGGGTGAGTGAACCTAGAGGAATGCACAAACCATTGAACACTCATCCTAGTCCAATCACCTCGTCCTGAAAGTGCCCTTAGCCATTGTAATCATCGGCAATAGTTCATCCATGCCCCGTTGTCAGATCCAGGTTCAATACTACTAAAGAAATGTAGCACAAATCGCACAAACTAGTCCTTGTAATGGTACAACAGTAAAGCCCCGAAATCGAAAAAATACCTTGAGAAGGGCATATCCGGGCAGATCTACAACGCATGCCATCTAGAACCCTGACCTTCTACGAGCAGATCTACCGTCTAGATGCCTCGGTGAAAAGGGGAAAAGCTTACCCCCATGGTTTGCATTCGCCGTTGTTTCTCGAATGAAGAACGCCTCTTTCGATGGTGAGCGATAGCCTCAGCGCCGACATCTCCTCCCTACAAGTCCTACACCGCTGGAGTGGCCGCCTATGGGAACAACACCATCGAGTGGGGGGTGGGGGAAGTCACCGCAGTGCACAGAGTAGAGTGAGTGAGAAGGGTGGGCGATGAGGGGATTTATGGCGGTGGGAAAGAAGCAACACGATGTCTCCCTACCCATTTCCCACTAGTGCAACACTTTGGCTCCTTTTTGCTGGCCCGAGCGAGGCCCCATAAAAATGGCCAATTCGAGCATTGTCCCTAGGCCTGGCTCTGGCCTACTTTAAGACATGTGCGGGCCACACCATGGAGAGGCTGCAGGCAACCAAATGGGCCGATTTCTGCCCAACTCGGCCTTCCCGGGGGAACTACGGGCTACCAAACGCGCCCTTAGTGGTTGAGTCAGTCAACACTTGGCCAACATGATCCCACCTAGTTGACACGTATAAATATGAGAGTGCTATGCAAATCCATGACACACACTTGTGGCAGATGTGGGCCCATGCCAACATTTTATGGGATCTACACCTATCTATCTTGGCTGTTTAGAAACACCTTCATCAAATTGTGGTTGTATGAGTCATCACTTGGACAACATAATCCTACCTAGTTGATAGATCTAAGTATAACACTGCTATGCCAAGACATGATGAGACACTTTGTGTAAAATGAGGGCCCATGCCAACATTGCCTGGACTATAAACCTCTCCTGGTTGGCTAGAAACACCATCATAAACTTAGTGGTTGTGTGAGTCAAAACTTGGCCAACATGATCCCACCTAGTGGCTACATCTAAGTTTTACACACACTTGTGGCAGACGTGGGCCCATGCTAACATTGCATGTGATGTAAACCTCTCTGGTTGTCTAGAAACACGTTCATTTATTTGTGGTTATATGAGTTATCAATTGGATAACATGATCATACCTAGTTGATATATCTTAGTATAACACTGCCATGGCAGGACATGATGAGACACTTTCTGGCAAATGAGGGCCCATGCCAACATTGCCTGGACTATAAACCTCTCCTAGTTGGCTAGAAACACCATCATCAACTTAGTGGTTATGTAAGTCAAAACTAGGCCAACATGATCCCACCTAGTTGCTACATCTAAGTTTGAGAGTGCTATGCAAAGCCATGACACACACTTGTGGCAGATGTGGGCCCATGCTAACATTGCACTAGCTCATATTATCTATTTACAAAACCCCTTGATCAACTTGTTGTTTTATGATTCATCACTTTGATAACATGATTCTACCTAGTTAATAGATATAAGTATAAGACTACTATGCGAAGACTTGAATAGACACTTCGTGGGAAATGTGGGCCCATGCCAACATTGGATGGGCTATTGACCTCTCTGGGTTGGCTTGGCACTCCTTAATCAACTTGTGGTTGTATGTCTTAGCACTTGGCCAATATGATCCCACCCAGTTGATACATCTAAGTATGAGAGTGCTATGCCAAGACATGATGAGACACCTGTGGCAGATGTGGGCCCATGCAACCATTCCATGGGATGTAAACCTCTCTGGCTATCTAGAAACACCTTCATCAATGTGTCGTTGTATGAATCGTCACTTGGATAACATGATCCTACCTAGTTGATAGATCTTTGTATAACACTGCTATGCCAAGACATGATGACATACTTTGTGGTAGATGTGGGCCCATGCCAACATTTCAAGGGATCTAGACCTATCTTAGCTGTCTAGAAACACCTTAATCAACTTGTGGTTTTATGAGTCATCACTTGGACAACATGATCCAACCTTGTTGATAGAGCTTAGTATAACACCGCTATGCCAAGACATGATGAGACACTTTGTGGCAAATTTGGGCCCATGCCAACATTACATGGGCTATAGATCTATGTGGGCTAGCTAGAAACACCATCATCAACTTGTGGTTCTATCCCTCGGCACTTGGCCAACATGATCTCACCTAGTTGATACATCATACTTTGAGAGTGCTATGCCAAGCCATGATGAGACACTTGTGGCAGATGTGGGCCCATGGCAACATTGCATGGGATGTAAACCTCTCTAGGCCTTCTAGAAATACCTTCATGAACTTGTGGTTGTATGAGTCATCACTTGGATAACATGATCCTACCTAGTTGATAGATCTTAGTATAACACTGTTATGCCAATACATGATGAGATATTTCATGGCAAATGTTTGCCCACGCTAACATTGCATGGGCTATAGACCTCTCTAGGTTGGATAGAAACTCCTTCATCAACTTGTGGTTGTCTTACTCGATAATTGGCCAACATGATCCCACCTAGTTGCTACATCTAAGTATTAGAGTGCTATGCAAAGCCATGACACACACTTGTGGTAGATGTGGGCCCATGCCAACATTGCATGGGATCTTGCTCATCTCTAAGCTATCTAGAAACACCTTCATTAACTGGTTGTATGAGTCATCACTTGGATAACATGATCCTACCTAGTTGATAGATCTAAGTATAAGATTGGTATGCCAAGATATGATAAGACACTCTGTGGCAAATGTGGGCCCATGCCGACATTACATGGCCTATAGACCTCTCTTGGTTCGCTAGAGACACCACCATCAACTTAGTGGTTGTGTGTGTCAACACTTGGCCAACATGATCCCACCTAGTTGCTATAGATAAGTATGAGAGTTCAATGCAAAGCCATGACACACACGTGTGGCATATGTGGGCCCATGCCAACATTGCATGGGATCTAGCTCATATTTAGTGTCTACAAAACCTCTTCATCAACTTGTGGTTGTATGAGTCATCACTTGGACAACATGTTCCTACCAAGTTGATAGATCTAATTATAACAATGCTATCCCAAGACAAGATGTGACACTTTTTGACATAGGTATGGTTACTCGAGTCCCCGTGATTTGGTACCTAGGACCTGCGAAAAGGATTACGACCCATGAAGAGTCAAGATGAAGATCCAAATGAGAAACCGACAAAGATTATAATTAAGGTACGAAAGAGGAACAAAGACCGACCGAGAGTTGGTATTGTAATTATGTAACCTATCCACATACAACTTTGAGACCCGGCTTATTATATATAGGAAATAAGAAGCATAGGAGAGATCACCGAACAATCCCCAAGCGATTTGTAACAAAGGAATCCCTCGTTATTCAAGCGACTTTGATCCCATTGTTTCCTTATTCTGACGAAATCCCCAGCATTCTCTTTTCCGCAAAACCCTTAGTCCTTCTTTATGGAAATTTTCGTCTCCTCTCATCAATTGGCACCGTCTCTGGGAAAGTTGAACACTAAAACCATGGATTCGGCGGAATTCTTTTCACCAAACAATAACGCCATAAAAGGAGATGAACACCCGCGCACCCCTGTGACAGTACCCACCGATTTCAATAGCGGATCTGAACGGGTCATCGAAAGCTTCCACTTTCAACTTGAAAACCCTCAAGAACCACGCCCTTTGGCCCTGATTGCATCAGAACTATCGGCAGGACAAACTATGTTTATAGTGATTCCAACATCATCTGTCGTATCCTCCATGGATGCCACTATGGAAATCGAAGCACACGACGAAAACAAGCAAGATGAGACGGACCTGGGGACCTTGATGGTCTTTACGACAATCGCTCCTTTGGATCAGATTCCCCACTAACTCCACCATGCGGAACAAGTCCAGAAAACTCTGAACCCAAAGAAGGCAGCGAAAACATCGACTTTGGAATAAGGATGGCAGAAATATACCCAGAGCACAAATTTATGGACTTCACTGATCCACCCGACAGTTTCTACGCCATCCCAGATAACGATGCCAGAAGTCGATATATGACACGCCACCAAGTGAGCATGATTGATGGAGCCACCTTGACACCACGCAACTCTAACGGTAACCCTATCCTCGACCCTAATGATGTTTTATCACATGATAACACAGGAAATCGTGGCAACAAAGGAAATTGTGGCAATGAAGGAAATTGCGGCAATGAAGGAAATCCTGGCAACGAAGGAGATCATGGAAATGGAGGAGGTGCAGCGGATAACCGCATAATCCTAGGAGGAAGAGCCGAACCAGACGAGGAAGAGAGACATACCCTTCGACTACCAGCAATTGCATGGAAAAAGGCCAGAGAAGCAATTTCGGGTGCGGTCCCAATGAGAGATGACGCCTCACATGAATATTTATTAGCATATCAATACCTGCTTCACCACAAAAAGAGAGACCCACTAAGGATGCAGAGGTAACTAGACGAAAGAAAAAGGCTAGCCAACAAATCCAGCCTACGATGGGCACAACTCAGCTCGACCTAAAGGTCCGGAAGTGGAGGAGCACAACCAGGAAGGGGAATATCTCGGTTGCATAACATCCCTGAAGAAGAAAGAAACGAATTGATATGAAACCTCGATCTATCATTCATGTCAGTAGATCAAGTAGGAAATATCAAAGCAAAAATGGCCCAAGCAGCAATTGTGGCTGCACAAACATACCTGATCACAACCCAACCCGCATCCGACGATCCTCATGCAGCTCTTCACCGCTCTGCCCTAATGAACCTCGGAATAGTGGGAGAAGCTCTCGCACAAGCAGAACAAGGACCTACGCATCAACCCAATAGATCACCACGCCGTTGCAGTAGCACTAGACACATGGGCCACACTAGGCGATCACAATCGCCACATCAGGAGCGTCTTTCAGGACTAGAGCCACAAAGCAATACAAGAGACGAAAACCACAGCCGAAGAGGACACGACGATGACAATGAAGACGGCCACGAGTTATGCGAAGATAACTATTTCACTCAGCGAATTTGAAAAGCCGTAGTACCTAAGGATTTTAAACTCCCACATGACTGCCAAAAATACGATGGACTCCAAGAACCCGAAGCTTGGCTAGCATATTACCTGGCCACTCTAAAGCTATAGGGCAGATCAACAACCACATCAATGCAAAGCTTACAATTTTACCTCACTGGCGCTGCAAGGTCATGGCTCAGACAGCTACCCGGATATTCTATTTGCAGCTGGAACGACCTCGAAGACAAGTGCATCCGACACTTTCATTCCACATTCAAACGACCTGCATCTTTAGAGCAATTGCGGGCATGCAAATAGAAGCGCAAAGAGTGGATAAGAGCATTCATCCAGCGATGGAACATCATCAAAAATACAGCTGAATCCATATCCGACGAAAGAGCAATTGATGCCTTCAATGATGGCCTCCGTCGCCGAGAATTAATAGAAGAACTAGGGCGAGTCAAACCTAAGAAAATCTCACAATTAATGGACATAGCAAATTGATGGGCTGATGGAGAAGATGCGCTGCATAACAAACAAGCACGGACACCTGAAGAAGACATGGATAAACGCGACAATGATAGGAGGCGACAAAACAATGACGGAAACACGGGACCAAGATACGTCGCGACCAGTTGTTTGGGTGAAGGCAACAACATGGATAACGACTACAATAGCAGGTACTGCCACAACAGGAACGGAGGCGGAGGAGGTCAATCAGCACATCGGTATCAACCAAGAACTCAGGACCCACCCATGTCCGCAATGCAAATACTCGAAGGGTGCTGTAATATAAACTTTTACATCGATTCAGCAGGAAGAAGACAATCCAACCACCTCATGAAATATTGTCGAACGTTCTTAAAGATGCAAGATTTATGCAATGCAAAAGCAACCGAAGCAACAAGAAGAGGATACACCTCCACGCCTAGCACGTTAGCCATCAGTGCACCGCCTCCGCCAGCAGGACAACCACAAAACACAACCAATTAAAATGACGACTACCCAGGTCAAAATGGGCAATGTCGATGATTCAAAAAGGGCGTCCACCCAACAGAATTCAGAAGCTAATCACAAGACAAGTCAATATGGCAGAGAAGGATCCTCCAAGCACACTTGAATATCTCCACTAGTCAGAACAAGAAATCACATTCAACAGAGCTGGCCACCCTAATCGCGTACCAAGACCGGGACATTCGACCTTCATAGTTGAGGCACAAATTGGCGGATTCTACATGAGTAAAGTCTTCATGGACGTAGGATGCATCATAAATCTGATCTACGCCAAAACACTTAGGGCAATGAATTAACCCTTGGCAAATTTAGCACCAACTGAAACATCCTTCCATGACATAGTACCAAGTAAAGCCGAAATTCCTTTAGGTAAATTATTTCTTGACGTTGTGTTTGGACCCAAATTAAATTTCAGGCGGGAAAAGCTCGAATTCAAAGTCATGGACTGGCCATCACAGTATCACGTGATCCTAGGACGCCCGGCTTTCGCACGATTCATGGCAGTTCCTCACTATGCATACCTAGTCATGAAAATGCCAGAACCAAAGGGAATCATCTCAATAAAAGGGAGCTTCACACGTTTCGGTAATTGTGATCGGGAATTCAACAAAATTTCTGAATCTTTCGCGATGGCAACCAAGTTTGAGTAGCTCAAAATGAAAACAATTGTAGAGCCTCCCACGGTAACACGTGTTAACCCTGACCAGGACTTCGACACTACAAAGGACACTAAAGAAGTACAGATCCATCCCATCGATCCGAAGCAGACAACATTTGTGGCCTTCAACCTTGATCCCACATAGGAAAGCACGCTATAACACCCTTGAATCGGCCCTATGCAGATTTTAGCGATTCCCGCCAAACCCGCATAGAAACGATTCAAAGATGCCCACCAGGCACTTGCGTGCGGGTGGAAAACAAAGTAATACCATTACACAATAGTCCATGATGGAACCCACAGAAACATATATATACAACAACGACTCCATGAGTCAAGAATACAGAGATACAATACAAAGATCCAAATCACCTTGAAAATGATACAACCTCCGAGTACGGATAAGAAGCAAATTGTACTAAGAGTCTTGGAGAATAACCAATGGCGTCCATTACCCTGCCCAAGCCAAGCCGGAAGGGTAACCCTGCTAACAACGTCGATCTCATACCTGCTAAAACAAAAGGGGTGCCGACAAAGGGCAAAGGAAAAAGGGAGCGGTCAGTACTGAGGCCAGTACACGGTGAGGCTAGAATTTGACGACTCTCGCCTACATAGGTATGGTGGACTGAAGCGATAGCGCATCATGCACTAAACAATCTATAGAGACTCGATTCAACTATCGGCTATTAGAGAGGGATAAGAAAGACCTATTCGGATCCAAACTGATAGTAACACCAAAACATACCCATTCTGGTATTTCCCCCTCGAGACCACATGAGGAAGTCAAACCGAGGAACTCACATAGTTGGGAGTTTTATTCATTCCATTATAGTTGTAGCACTTACTAGTCAGATACAATTAGCATAATACATTCCAAATCCAACAGTTGTTGGTACTTTTATTTACTCATTCCGTTGTAGTGAAACTAATTACTAGACATGTCAATGTCAAATTTATAGCACTACTTTAGTTATAGTTGTCTACGATCAAGATACTGTGCTCCAAGTCATCCATAACCACGGACACGGCTTTCAGAAAGATTTACCCTACAGGGGTGCACAAATAGCAACACACACACGATCAACCTCGAGAAGAACCAAAGCAATGAGGCCTCACGACAAAGAATTCACATGATTCATAAAGCATTTCAGGGGGGCACCCCACTAAGCTACCCGCAACGAAGTTGGCCGGCTCCGAGACAGACCCATGGTTTGTGTCAATGGCAGTAAATGACTGGGAAATCGAAAGTGTGACTGGGCTTGTCGATACCACGAAAACATTCCACGTTCCAAAACAGTAACGGTGCTCCACGCACAATCGTAAATAAAGCATTAAAGCATGGCATAAGTACAGGATAGTAATAAAGCCCCAAACTACTTGTGGCCCCAAGAAATAAAGTGTGAATCAAGCTCAGGCAAATGGGGATTCATAGAGTCTCCCATATGTGAATACTACGAATAGTCAAGGAACAGGTATCAAGTACTCGGGGCCTATGGGACACAAGTGAGCGTGGAAGAACCAAATATTATCTATTGCCCACCGGTTCCTCTATATTAGTTATATCTATTCCCAACATTTTAATATCAAGTTGTAATTAAAGTCATGATCATCTCCACCATTAAGCATGTGGCAACTTCCAACAACGGTGGAACAACAACGACGCGAAGCAGTACCTAAGCAAGCAACTACTCGCAAGGCTAACAATCTATCAAACAACATGCAATAGGATGTGTCCACAGCAATATAGAGGCTACAAATAATATAAATGGTGCACAGAAACTAAAGCATCGCAACAAGGATATCAATAGAGCAACAGGAGGAAGTAAAGACTATAACGCAAAATAGGTAGAAAGGGGGAGAATGCTTGCCTGGGAAACACTGCCAAAGATACATTATCCGAAGAACTTGTAGATACTCGCATCAACTCAACGGCCTAATCCATGAAGAAGCAAAGAAAAAAAAGAAACACCGGATGCACTATTTAATAGTACGGCAGAAGATCAGGAATGATGCATGGTATGATGCATGACATGGCAAGGATGCGATCTAACTACGCAATATTAAGTGGAACCGGGGTCTCGACAATTAATTATATGGTTCAAGTTGTTTAGATACCCCGCAATTTAAATGTTGGCTTAACAAGACGAAACATGGCATCGGTTCGCTACACAAATTTAAATGAAGACAATATAAGACTAGAATAGCCCGCATATAGTCGCCCTATTTAATTTAGGTGAATCATCAAAATAGCCCCAAACACCCATAATATGCATGCATGGATGAACAATTTAATATGCAACAATAAAGATGTCATTTATAAAATAGGGGTCTCGGAAAAAGGGATCACACATCGGATCGACGGTCTTGGTGTTCACTAGGGGTTCATGGGGTTCGGTCTCGGCAGGATTGGTCTTCGGATCCGAGAGGGAGAGAACGCCGGGTGCGGTCTTCGGGTCTGGGAAGGAGCTCTTGGTGTCCCATGAGGAAGATCTTGACACCATACCATTCTTGTCGGGATACTTCGGGTCACATCACGACTTGTCGATCTTGTCGCCCCAAAGGAAGTCCTTGTCGTGGATCAACATTGTCATCTCCCTGGCTCCATCATCACGACATCTTCGCATCAAGGACCGAGGACGGAAGCATCACAACGGTTGTAAAACATCCCCCTAGACGTGCCTGAGAGCAGCAGCTCGGAAGGAGCTCGCTCGGCTGCACGAGCATGAAAGTAGACAGAGATGTTGCATCTGTACACACGACAGGAAAAACTGATGCAGAGACCAAGAGAGCACAAGGGCGCCGCTGTCGGGAACTGCCATGGCGACAGCGGGCTTGGCATGAGGGGAGGCGGGCTCGCGGCCTTATAGACGTGCGGAAGGAGGCTAGCCTTGGCGTCATAGCAGGGGTACAGGGAGGCGACGGATCCGACGCGAGGGCTTGAGGCGACGATAGGTCGCACGCATGGCAGCACGGTGAGGTCGGCCGGGTCAGCGGTAGGGACGCGTAGCGGTGTAGGGGAGGGGCGCCCATGGGCGAGCTTGGTGGCAGGGAGGAGCTCAGAACACGACATCGATAGGCGAGGTGGCCGAGGTCGCTCTGCAGGGGCGGTCGATGCCGCATCAGAGGAAGGAGAGGAGGGCGCGGGGCAGCACCAGGCATCGGTGGATGAGGAGCAGGGGCAACCGGAGATGAGGGCGAGGCCGAGGGCTGAGGTGGAGGAACCCACAGACTCCATGGCTCGTGGATGGGGGCCGGAAGGCGACGCGGATGATGTCCGGGTGAGCTTCGGCAACGGGCGGCCAAGGCAAGGGTGTAGCAACCTCGGACGCAGAGAGGGGAAGCTGCTGGCAGTGGCGCAGCCTGGGGAACGGGCAACGGCGAGGATCCATCGGGGGAGCGGGGCGGGGCTCGCGATGGGGAGCAACGAGGTGGTTTGGTCGCGTCTAGGGAAGCTGGGGAGAGGAACGAGCAAGAGCGGGGGTTGGTGGGACCGGGCCTGGGAGCGGGGCAGGGAGAGGAGCATGTCGGGAAGGGGTCGAGTCGCGCGCACGGTGGCATGCGTGCTTGTGCAGTGTGCGTGTGCATGTTGTGTGCTGCATGGCTGTTGCGTGCGGTGAGACGTGCTAGAGTGCATGCTGCGGTGCAGGGGGTGGACGGTTTCGGGACGGACTAGGTGTGGCTGGCGGCGGGTGGAGGGAGTACGATTAGGTGGGGATTAGGGTTAGGTTTTGCGGGGTAGTAGGCTACTGGCTTGCTAGGCTTTCGGCCCGACAGGATGGCGGCCTCCCCCGGTAAAACATTTTACTTTATTTATTTATTTTATTTGAAATAGACTTATGTAAATAGTTTTTAGATAAAACAAAAATATTCGGACACCCAGGTTTTTAATTTGAAACAAAGACAGAGGTAGTTAGAAAACAAAGATAGACTTTGGAAAACAGTTTTAGGCAAATGATGTCTACGCACTTCTATTCTTGTAGACAGTTGTTGGGGCTCCAAGTGCAGAGGTTTGTAGAACAGCAGCAAGTTTTCCCTTAAGTGGATCACCCAAGGTTTATCGAACTCAGGGAGGAAGTGGTTAAAGGTATTCCCTCTCAGGCAACCCTGCAATCAAGATAAAAGAAGTCTCTTGTGTCCCCAACACACCCAATACACTTGTCAGGTGTATAGGTGCACTAGTTAGGTGAAGAGATAGTGAAATACAAGTGGTATAGATAATTATAAGTTGTAACAGTGATAGAAAATAACTTGATGGTGTGGAAGACACTAAAAGAAAACTGAAAGAAAGATAGAAGCAAGCAAACATGTAACAGATCTAGTAGCAAATGGTGTTTCAATGCTTAGAAACAAGGACTAGGGATCATACTTTCACTAGTGAACACTCTCATATAATTATATTCTTCTTTATGATACTACTCTTAACTACTCCACCGGTTGGACACTCTAATCGATGGTAGGGCTATAACAACACACCTCAAAGTTCATCTTTCCCATCTAGAAAACCCCACACTGTCACCTTGAGTACTATATGAGTCCAACAAACACCACAATTTCATAAAGACATCCAACTCCAAATATAACTCATAACAAGTATTTGTAATCTCTAGCCTAAGTGCCACCATGGTGTGCACACTGTCAACTTCACACACATGGGGAGAGCAGAGATTCATTAAAGCACTTGAGTAGCAAGGTAGATCTACTTAATTACAAAGCTCACGATCAAAATATGATCATGCATAGAGAGAGAGATGAACACATAGCTACCAGTAGAACCCTTAGCCTCGAGAGAGAACTACTCCCTCCTCATCATGGGAATCAACAATCGTGATAGAGATGGTGGTGGAGATCGATGGAGATGGCCCCGGGGGCACTTCCCCGTACCGGTAGGGTGCCGCAATAGAGACTTTATGTCCCCGGAATCTCCCCTTCGGTGGCGGCGGCGCTGCAGAACTTTTTGTGGATTTCTGATTGACGATCTAGGGTTTTGGTATCGGGAGGTTCTTATAGGCGAAGGAGGTAAGGTCGGCAGCCAGCCAGGGGCCCACACCATGCCCTGGCGTGGTCTAGGCTGGCCCACGCCAAGGGGGGGTGTGTCCACCCTGTGGCCCCTCTCCGACTCTCCTTCTGGCTCGGTGAGTCTTCCGGGAAAATAGTAACTTTGGATTTTGTCCCGTCCAATTCGGAGAATATTCATTTTCTGACTTCCTGGAACCAAAAACAGCAGAAAACAAGCAACTGGCACCGTGGCATCTTGTTAATAGGTTAGTCCAAGAAATCATATGAAGTAGATAAAACCAAGCATGGAACATCAAAAATTATAGATACATTTGCAATGTATCAACATCCCCAAGCTTAACTCCTGCTCGTCCTCTTGTAGGTAAGTGATAAAAAGAAAGAATAATTTCTGAGGTGACATGCACTATCATAAACTTGATCAAAGTATTTTTAAAACATTCAAAGCTAGGATCATAGTACTTCAATCATAACATGAAATACAAAGTTCTAGCAATAAGCAAAGAAACTATGATGCAACATGAAAAGGCACAAACAAAAGATTCATGAATAACAATGCTTTGCAAGACGTTTGTTTGTTTCACATAAAGAAAACATATCATAATAGTATTCAACTTGTCCATCATAGAGTAGTAAACATAAATGCATAGGACACCTTCAAAATTCATAAGAGTGACTAGATACAAATAGTTTAAAACAAGAAATATCAAGTTATGCATCAATCAACTAGTCTTGGGACAATGCACATAGAACTAAGAATGGCCACTATGCTCTCAAAGTAGGTGCATAAATATAGAAGGTGGAGACTCAATATAATGGTGGAAGAAAGGCCTTCATAGAAGAAAGTAGGGATTCAAGTCTCATAAAGAGCTTCCAAAAATTATGGTACTTATAGCTTTCAGCTCTCATTGCCCCTATCATAAGCATCTTGAAGTGATTAAGGTTAAAGTGAACGAACTATGGAGTATATGCTTGACGAAGTATAAGTTAGAAATCTCATGTCCCTTGTATACGAGGGCCGCTCCTCATGCTACTCAAGTTTAGTCACCAGTAAGTTCTTGTCATCGTAAGTACATGTGTATCATAGAGAACCGCCAACGGGGTACCCCTTGCCCGATGATACGGAAGAATCCCCATATCAAAATGACAAGGCAAGCAGACAACAAGCATCTCAGCAATCTTCTTATTTACCATGGGAATATGGTTCTTTTTTCTCTCTTTCCTCTTTTCATAATCTCATTTTTTTCTCTTTTCTCTTTTTTCTCAATATAGGACTCTTTTTTTATAAGAAGAATGCTTCATAGACAGCTCATTATGGTTACGATGCAGGTTTCCACCATGTCAGCATGGATTAGACCAGCGGCCGAGGCGTTTCTCTAACACATATACATAACTCCATGGACTTACAAGCTCCCCTTTCATTTCACACCGACGACATCCATATACAAAAGAGCATGATATCAACTAGGTACAAGTACCAAGTGCAATGTTGAAAGCGTTCCCCATGAAAGCATGGTTCTGCTAATTCCCAACAAATAAGTGCAAGCATATACAACATAGACGACACAATGGTTCAAGTTTATTAAGGGCAAGAAAAGTAAAGTGTGCCATCAAGTTCGTGAGAGCTTTAATCACTAGTTTTCTCATAACCAGTTTAATTTGGAAGGTAAACAAAAGCATGAATATACTTGTAATAGCATAAGCTAGTAGGTAGGTATGGTGGACTCTTTGGAATAACTTGGTTTCGGGAGTTGGATGCATGAGTGGAACTCATACATTGTTGTGGAGGCTAGCAAAAGACTGGGAGTGACAAACTAAGAGAGCAATAATGTCCATAATCATGCAGAGCGAAAAAACATCATTGATCAAAGCATAAAGTGATACTACAAGTTGAAAACTAAAGGATCATAAAGGCTATGGTGACTTGATATAGTCATAACATGGTGTGATCATGTGCCAAGTCAATCCAAATAAAGCATCAAAGAAGAATACCACTATACTATGCTTTAATATGCTAAAACAACGCATGATTCATCCAAGGCACATTAAGAAATCTCAATTGTTTATAACAAGTCATGATACAACAAAGAATACTAAGAATAAAGCCAAAACAATATCAAGCATGGCATGACAAAGCATAGGCCATAGTAAAAAACGAGCTCTTTTTACCACATAAGCATGAACTTTCCTACTCTTTTCCAAACCAAACCAAACTATTTGCAAACCAATGTATGAAAGAGGGGGTCTAACAAATTGATTCAGCAAACTAAGCAAACCAAACCAAACGAAAAACCAAAACGAAAACGAAAAAGAAGACGCTCCAAGAAAAACACAACTGTGCATGAAACAATAAAAATGAAGCATTTGGAAGAAACCTGGGATTTTTATTGATGAAGAAGGGGATGCCTTGGGCATCCCCAAGATTTTACACTTGTACTTCTTGGATATTTCTTGCGGTGACACGCGTGGCATTCCCAAGCTTGAGCTTTAGTCCATCCTTCATCTCATTACTCATTCCTTCCATACAACTGAATTTTTTCCTTCATACAAAACTTCACACAATCTTTATTAGCAACATTAGTGCACTCAAGATAATAAGTCTTAAGGTTTAGTTCTACACAAAATAAATTTCCATTAGAACACTAGCTACTGTAGTACTTCCCTGAAAAATCTCAATTCCCCAAAAGAACTCAAAAAGGAACCAACAAGAAGCAAATGCAGAAAATGGTAGAAATCTGTCAAAACAGACCAACAGGTAAAGACGAATTTTGTAGAAGACCTTCTGTTGATCCAATCAAAAAGTGTTGAACTAACGAAAGTTAGATGAAAACCTGGGGCAGAAGCACAAAAATTCATGCCTCAAAAAGACGTTCAGAAATTTTACATGAATTTTTACGGTGAAGCACATAAATCTGTTTTGGAACAGCAACTTTCCCAATAATTACTTCTCTCTCATTAGAGGTTACTCTTGGCACAAAAAGCAACTAAAAAGAATAAGGAGAGGTTATTACAGAGGTAATAACTTCTAAGACTCATCTAAAACTTTTGGGTTATCTCCCAATAAGTACTTTTTTTTAACGCCTTTAAGTTAGGCATAAGAAGCAAGAAAAAGAATCAAGTGTTCTCAAATGAAGAAGCATTAAAACCAAATTTCTTTCCCTTACCTCTCTTACTTTTATTCTTAACCTTGGGGAAAATATGATTGTTTGGTGGATAAGAAAGGTGCATGGTCCCCTTTCCCACATCTATTATTGCTCCAAGGAGTTCTAATAGGGACCTTCCAAGTGTAATTTGTCCTTTTCCTGCACATTCAATAACAAGATAATCAGTAGAAATCATTTTCCCAAGGATCTTTGTAAACACTCCTTCAGCTATTCCAAGAGGTAATATGGTAGTATTATTAGTAAGAGATATTTCTTTTCCTCCTTCAGTAAGCCCCCAAGTATTCAGAGATTCATAAATATCTTTGGGCATAAGACAAAATTCAGACATGATATCACAGCGAGCTTGAAAAGTTTCAGTGTTTATCTCAATCTTTACTGTAGGGAGCCACTTTGATGGTTTAGAATTTATTGGAAATTTTTTTTGATGCTCCCTAAGCATATTATAGCAATCTTTTAAGCTAGCAGTTTCAGTCTCAAGAGTGTTCAATCTAGCAAATATTTTTGCGAAAGAAATATCAGTTTGGCTAGGCAAGTTGTAAGTGAGATCAATTTCTTTATAGCATTAATAGCATCATCCTCATTACATTGGAGGAAATCTCCTCCCAAAACAACATCTATAGCATATCTATAGCAAAGAGCAATTCCAAGGTAAAAACTGCTAAGGAACAACCTTTGAGTCATTTTAGGCTCAGTTTTTTCATGTAGATCAGAGATTCTAGACCAAGCTTCCTTAAAACTTTCCTCAATTCCTTGTTTAAAAGTGAAAATCATTTCCTCGGGTGACATAGTGATTGGAGCAAGGCTAGACATAGAGGCAACTTAAGAAAGGAACTAATTTTTTTGTGTTTTTGGAATAAGAAAGCAAACTAGTAAAACTAAATTTTTTGTGTGTGTTTTTGAATAAAGAAAAAAAGCAAACAAAGCAAAAAGAAACTAAGCAAAACAAAAATAACAAAGTAAAGAGATTGGTTATGAGGGACTCCCCTTGTCAAGATGTCCTTGACTCCCCGGCAACGGCGCCAGAAAAATGTCTACATGGAAAAAATGCCATGGCGACAACAGGCTTGGCATGAGGGGAGGCGGGCTCGCGGCCTTACAGACATGCGGAAGGAGGCCGGCCTTAGCGTCATAGCAGGGGTACAGGGAGGCGACATATCTGACGCGAGGGCTTGAGGCGACGATAGGTCGCACGCAGGGCAGCACAGTGAGGTCGGCCGGGTCGGTGGCGGGGACGCATAGCGGTGCACGGGAGGGGCGCGCACAGGCGAGCTTGGTGGCAGGGAGGAGCTCGGAACACGGCGTCAATAGGAGAGGCAACCGAGGTCGCTCTGCAGGGGCGGTCGGTGCCACAACAGAGGAAGGAGAGGCGGGCGCGAGGCATCACTAGGCATCGGTGGATGAGGAGCAGGGGTGGCCGAAGATGAGAGCGAGGCCGTGGGCCGAGGTGGAGGAACCCGGGGACTCCACGGCTCGCGGATGGGGGCAGGGAGGCGACGCGGATGACGTCTGGGTGACCTTCGGCAATGAGCGGCCAAGGCAAGGGCGCAACAACCTCAGACGTAGAGAGGGGAGGCTGCTAGCAGTGGCGCAGCCTAGGGATCTGGCGATGACGAGGATCCATTGGGGGAGCGGGGCGGGGCTCGCGATGGGGAGCAACGAGATGGTTCGGTCGCGTCCGGGGAAGGTGGGGAGAGGAACGAGCTAGAGCGGTGGTTGGTGGGACCATGCCCGGGAGCGGGGCAGGGAGAGGAGCATGTTGGGAAGGGGTCGAGTCGCGCACACAGTGTAATGCGTGCTTGTGTGGTGTGTGCTGCACGGCTGTTGCGTGCGGTGAGACGTGCCAGAGTGCGTGCTGCGGCGCGGGGGGGGGGGGGTGTGGACGGTTTTGGGATGGACCAGGTGTGGCTGGCGACGGGTGGAGGGAGTACGATTAGGTGGGGATTAGGGTTAGGTTTTGCGGGGTAGTAGGCTGCTGGCTTGCTAGGCTTTCGGCCTGGCAGGCTGGCGGCCTCCTGCGGTAAATAATTTTACTTTAGTTATTTATTTATTTTATTTGAAATAGGCTTCTGTAAATAGTTTTTAGATAAAACAAAATATCTGGATGGCCGGGTTTTCAATTTGAAACAACGAAAAAGGTATTTAGAAAACAAAGGTAGACTTTTGGAAAATAGTTTTAGGCAAATGATGTCTACGCACTTCTATTCTTGTAGACAGTTGTTGGGCCTCCAAGTGCAGAGGTTTGTAGAACAGCAGCAAGTTTTCCCTTAAGTGGATCACCGAAGGTTTATCGAACTCAGGGAGGAAGTGGTCAAAGGTATTCCCTCTCAAGCAACCCTGCAATCAAGATACAAAAAGTCTCTTGTGTCCCCAACACATCCAATACACTTGTCAGGTATATAGGTGCACTAGTTCGGCGAAGAGATACTGAAATACAAGTGGTATAGATAATTATAAGTGGTAATGGTGATAGAAAATAACTTGATGGCATGGAAGAGACTAAAAGCAAACTAAAAGAAAGATAGAATCAAGCAAACATGTAACAGATCTAGTAGCAAATGGTGTTTCAATGCTTATAAACAAGGCCTAGGGATCATACTTTCACTAGTGAACACTCTCATATAAATATATTCTTCTTTATGATACTACTCTTAACTACTCTCCGGTTGGACACTCTAATCGATGGTAGGGCTATAACAGCACACCTCAAAGTTCATCTTTCCCATCTAGAAAACCCCACACTGTCACCTTGAGTACTAGATGAGTCCAACAAACACCACAATTTCATAAAGACATCCAACTCCAAATATAACTCATAACAAGTATTTGTAATCTCTAGCCTAAGTGCCACCATGGTGTGCGCACTGTCAACTTCACACACATGGGGAGAGCTGAGATTCATTAAAGCACTTGAGTAGCAAGGTAGATCTACTTGATTACAAAGCTCACGGTCACAATATCATCATGCATAGAGAGAGATGAACATATAGCTACCGGTAGAATCCTTAGCTTCGAGAGAGAACTACTCCCTCCTCATCATGGGAATTAGCAATCGTGATGGAGATGGTGGTGGAGATCGATGGAGATGGCTCCGGGGGCACTGCCCCGTCCCGGCAGGGTGCCGGAACAGAGACTTTCTGTCCCTAGAATCTCCCCTTCGGTGACGGCGGCGCTGCGGAACTTTTCGTGGATTTCTGATTGACGATCTAGGGTTTTGGTATCGGGAGGCTCTTATAGGCGAAGGAGGCAAGGTCGGTGGCCAGCTAGGGGGCCCACACCATGCCCTGGTGCGGCTTAGGCTGGCCCGCGCCAAGGGGGGTGTGGCCACCCTGTGGCCCCTCTCTGACTCTCCTTCTGGCTCCGTGAGTCTTCCGAGAAAATAGTAACTTCGGCTTTTGTCCCGTCCAATTCCGAGAATATTCATTTTCTGACTTCCTGGAATGAAAAACAGCAGAAAACAGGCAACTGGCACTGTGGCATCTTGTTAATAGGTTAGTCCAAGAAATCATATGAAAAGTACTCCAAAGTTGGAACAAAACACAAGAAAGTAGATAAAACCAAGCATGGAACAGCAAAAATTATAGATACATTTGCAATATATTAGCAAACATATGCATGATGACGACGATTCTGAAATGCAATGTGGCATGATGACATGCGCATGTGGTCATGATGATGATTCAGAAAATAAAAACAACACGCGATTTTCTAGTAGTGGTTTTATCGGGGTGCTACACACGCTCATCGAGTTCCTCCATGAGCACTGGGAAATCTTTGCATGGCTACCTTCTGAGATGCCGGGAATTCCCAGGAACTCGCTGAGCACGCACTAAATTTGGATCCAAAAGCAAAACCAGTCAAGCAATCGCTTCGATGTTTCGCGGAACCAAAGAGCAAAGCTATTGGAAAAGAGCTACATCGTCTCACTGTTGCTAATTTCATAAAGGAGCTAAATAAAGGAAAATGGGTCACAAACCCAGTATGCTTCCCGAAGAAGAACACTAAGGAACCACATATGTGTATCGACTTCACAACACTGAACAAACACTATCAAAAGGATCAATTTCCACTACCACGAATCGATCAAATAATCGATGCAACTGCAGGATGTGAATCTCTTTCCTTTCTGGATGCATACTCAGGATACCACCAAATTGCGATGAAGGAGGCGGATCAGGAGAAAACTACGTTCATCACATCGTATGGTGTATTCTGCTACACAACAATGTTGTTTGCCTCAAAAAATGCCGGAGCAACATATCAACGGATGATGCAAAGTTGCCTAGGAAACCAAATTGGCACAAATGTACAAGTGTATATTCACGATGTCATAGTTACATCAAAACCAAGTTCGTCACTTATTAAGGATCTCAAATAAACATTCAGCAACTTAGACAGGTTCTGCATCAAGTTAAACCCAATGAAGTGTTCCTTTGGACTCCCAGCAGAGCAACTCCTCGGATACCTCATATCAGCAAGAGGAATCAAAGCTAATCCCGGGAAAATACAGGCAATCTTAACAATGAAAAAACCAATAAATTTGTGAGGAGTGCAACGGCTGGCTGGACAAGTGGCAGCGCTTAGCCGTTTCATTGCACGATTATGAGAGAAAGCATTACCGTTCTATGCCCTGATGAGAAAATCAATTGAGTTTGAATGGACCGAAGAAGCTCAGCACGCATTTCAAGACCTCAAGAGGACACTTTCCACGCCTCCCATCGTTGTGTCCCCACGATAGAAAGAGCCACTACTTCTTTACATAGCTGCCACAAATCAAGTGGTCAGCACGGTCCTAGTTGTGGAGCGACTCGAAGAAGGAAAAACCCACGGGGTTTAGAGGCCAGTTTATTTTTTGAGCGAGGTCCTCTCACCATCCAAACAAAGGTACCCACATTACCAAAAATTAGCATATGGAGTATTCATGACAGCAAGGAAACTACTCCATTATTTTTTGGAACATCCGATCATAGTGGTCAATGAGACACCTCTGTTGAACATCCTTAATAACCCAGAAGCAATTGGGCGTGTATCCCTATGGGCATCGAATTATCCCCTCAGGACATCACATATGAGAAGCGAAAAGCCATTAAATTGCAAGTTTTGCTAGATTTCATCATAGAATCGACCGAGCTACAATGTCCAGATCCACCTGATCTTTCAAGCACCTGGACAATGTACTTCGATGGATCAAAAAGAACAGAAGGAGCAGGAGCAGGGGTCATATTAATATCACCACAAGGCGATAAGATGTGATATATAATTCAGATAAGTTTTGTGAATGCATCCAACAATGAAGCTGAGTACGAGGTATTGTTGCACAGCATGCGAACGACAAAGGCTTGCAACGCAACTCGTCTAAAAATCTTCGGTGACTGTAATCTCGTAGCATAGAAAATAATGAACAAATGTGATGTTGTCAGCAACAATATGATCAGTTACCGAGATCTCTACATCATCATGGATGCCTGGTTTGATGGATGTGAAGTATCACCCATAGGAAGAGCAAGTAATGAAGAAGCCGACAATTTGGCAAACAACAAGACCTTGTGCTTACCAGTGCCACCCAAGGTTTTTTGGGAAGAAATATCCGAGCATTCTATCAATGCAAAAAGAGTTTCTGAGGTCATATCTCCCAAGAATGGAAACAATAAGAAACCGAAAAAAGACTCGGGGCTTGATCCACCAGTATAAGGATAGAGGAGACCTCGGAGGAAGAACTAGATATTGATGAGGTCATGATAATCGAACCTACATGGATGTAGCCGTACATAGCCAATATGACTCAAGGCGAATTACCCGAAGATGTGACAGAAGCCTGTCAAATCACTCGTAGATCGAAAGCCTTCAGGATAGTTAAAGGAGAATTATATAAAAGAAGTATTTTAGGCGTGTTGCAACGATGTGTTACACCCGAAGAAGGAAAAGACATACTCAAGGGTATACATGGAGGAGTTTGCGCTGATCATGCTAGCAGCCAAGCAATTGCCACCAAAGCTTTCAGGGTAGGATTTTTATTGGTTTACAACAGTACAAGATGCAAAGGATATAGTCAGAACATGTGAATCATGTCAACAATTTGCAACAAAACTAGGAGCACCAATAGCTGAACTAAACCCTATACCTCTATCTTGGCCTTTCACTCAGTGGGGGCTTGATATGGTAGGTAAACTTCACAAATCATCCCCAGGAGGACACATCTTTCTGCTTGTAGCAGTCGACAAATTTATGAAATGGATTGAAGAAATACCAGTCACCACTCAAGATGGAACTTCGGTTGTGAATTTCATAAAGTCCATAGTATTTTGGTTTGGCGTGCCAAACAACATCATCATGGACAATGGAACCAACTTTACTTCTAATTAATTTAAAGAATACTGCGAGGAGACGGGAATAAAAGTGAGCTACGCTTTAGTGGCTCATCCGCAAACCAATGGACGAGTGGAAAAAGCCAATGGCTTAATTACTGCAGGCCTCAAGAAAATATTTCTTGCACCACTCGATAGAGAGAAAGGATCATGGGTTGATGAGTTACCTTCTGTTTTGTGGAGTTTGCAAACCACCCCCAATACTACAACACAAGAAACACCCTTCTTTCTGGTCCATGGTGCTAAAGCTGTCCTTCTAGTCGAAGTTTCACATGAATCTCCCAGGGTAGCTGCGTATGATTAACAAGAATCAAGAGAAGCACTCAAAGATGATGTTGGTGCACTCGACGAAGCTCGAGATGAAACCCTGCAAAGAGCTACTACATACTAGCAAAACTTGCACAATTATCATGGGCGACGATTACGTCCAAGATCCTTCGCAGTAGGAGATTTAGTTCTTTGACTCAAGCAAGATGGTCACTGAAAGCTAGAATCACCTTGGGAAGGACCCTACATTGTTACAGAAGTTATTCCTGGAGGAGTGTATCATCTAAAAGACAAGAAGACGAGAGTACAATATTCCAATCCATGGAACGTTGCACAACTACGACGCTTTTATGCTTAGGAGATCCTATGTTTACTTATAAATTCAATAAGGCCTATGGCCCAACTTTTAAAAAGCCAAAATACTTCGGCCTACGGCCAGATAGCAATCCGCCAGAATAATGTATCCACGGTTATTCCGTATATGTATAAAGATAAGTTCTTCATACCTTTGAATTTTCTTCATATAAACTCGAAAGGGTGACTTATATGTTTGCATGATTTAACATTGTTATGAGCCTATGTCTAGATACAGGCATCTGAACATAGCCTCGGGGGCTACTCCCATCGGGAGCGCTGTCGCGCACCAGATAGAAAAATTATACAAGCCAAGAAAACGGCAATCATGCCTAGAAAAACTTGTGAGTTTTACATTTATGTATACTCCAAAGGTTACTCCCATCGGGAGATTTCATGAAATCTCACAATATATTGAAAAATTCAAAAATATTAGTAGCCCAGCAGGGTAGCCAACCAAAGATATATAAATCTCGGATCGTAGCTAAATGCGATAAAATTCCGGATGCCGTGTTCAGAAACATGAAGGTAAGACCCCGGGATTCGTTCTGTGCGGCCTACTAATCGCACAAGAATGCGCTCTGCCAGTATTATATCTGTATCTATAATACGATGAAAAATCCTGGCAGACACGTTGGGTACCTGATAAAATAAAACTAGAACTCAATATTCGATAAGACCTCAGCGGCCCGAACTGAGTTACGCCAGTAATAAATCCCGAGCTAAGTTCAGTCCTGGGGACATGAACTTGATGTAGGACAACCTTGATTTTTCCTAGGAGCAATTAACTGATTCCCGATCCATCGGAAGCATCAGGCTCGTTGTACCAAATCCCTATAAAAGCTTGAAAATACTAAAAACAAAGGATTAAGCATTTTCTTGAGACTCGACCCAATTCTACTGTTCAGGCAAAGTCTCCGGGGCTACTGACATAGGTATGGTTACTTAGGACCCCGTGATTTGGTACCAAGGGCTTGCAGAAAGGATTACGTCCCATGAAGAGTCAAGATGGATCCAAAAGAGCAACCAAAAAAGATTATAGTTATAGTAGGAAAGAGGAACAAAGACTAACCTGGAGTTGGTATTGTAATTATGTGACCTATCCGCATACAACTTTGAGACCCGACCTATTATATATAGGACGGGAGAATCATAGGAGAGATCACCGAACAATCCCTAAGCGATTTGTAACAAAACAATCCCTCATAATATTTAGGCGACTTTGATCACGTTGTTTCCTGACTTCTAACGAAATCCCCAACGTTCTCTTTTCCGCAAAACCCTAAGTCCATCTTTATGGACATTCCCAAGATCTCCCCTCATCACTTTTTGTTACATGTGGGCGCATGCCAACATTGCATGGGCTATAAACCACTAGAAACATCATCATCAACTTAGTGGTCATGTGAGGTGAGTCAACACTTGGCCAACATGATCCCAACACATGTAACTTTGTGTTACATGTGGGCCCATGCCAACATTGCATGGGATCTAGACCTCTCTAGGCTGGCTAGAAACACCTTCAACAACTTGTGGTTGTATGAGTCATTAGTTGGACAACATGATCATACCTACTTGATAGATCTAAGTATAATTTTGATATGCCAAGACATGATGAGACACTTTGTGTTACATGTGAGCCCATGCCAATATTGCATGGGATCTAGACCTCTGTAGGCTATCTAGAAACACCTTCATCAACTTGTGGTTCTATGAGTCAACACTTGGCCAACATGTTCCTACCAAGTTTCTAGGTCTTAGTATAACACTGCTATGCCAAGACATGCATGATGAGTCACTTTGTGTTACATGTGGTCCCATGCCAACATTGCATTGGATCTAGACCTCTCTAGGCTAGCTAGAAACACCTTTACAAACTTGTATTTCTATGAGTCATCACTTGGACAACATGATCCTACCTACTTGATAGATCTAAGTATAACACTACTATCCCAAGATACGATGAGACACTTTTTGTTACATGTGGGCCCATGCCAACATTGCATGGGCTATAGACCTTCATCAACTTGTTAATGAACAACATGGTCCTACCAAATTGATAGATCTAATTATAACATTGCTATCCTCTTTTAAATTCAGCGCCTAGATGAATTCTGCCACCAAGGCCATCTCTATCCTCTTTTGCGTCTGGCATAGAGGGATACCTTGGCCTCTAGCCATCCAAGGAGCTATGGATCAAGTTCTTTGGTCTCCGGAAGATCATAGTTCCGGATTCGTAGCTTGGTCTGAACGACAAGCATTTGACCCAGTGTTGGGCTGCCTCCATATCTCCCCACAAGGGTTTTGTATTCCCCGGGTCACTGGTCTCAAGTCTTGCAACGGATGGGCCCGGACTTTTTTCTATGTCCGGAATACAACTACAGAGGACTTGATCCGGCTCCTCCCCTTCAAGCTCGGACCTCTGGATACCTCTCTTTGGGAGAGCATCCCCAAGCGACCCACAGCCCTGGTGAACCAGGTGTTGCACCGGATCAAGGAGTTGCTGAAGGAGAAGCTGCGGGGGAAGATATCATGATTACTTTTGTTCGTAGCCGAGTCTCCCCCCGTAGAAACATGCACACAAGAGGTGTTACTTGAGCTGCTCCCTTAACCCCCACTGGACTTCCTCCATCGTGCTTGATGGCTCGGTGGTTTACCGGCGGGTTAAGTCCATTTTCAACGTGGAGAAGGAATTCTCCGAAGATTGGGAATGGGGGCTTGAGCCCGTCACCCAGGATAACCCTCCTCCAAAGGTGAACTTTTCTATTATTGGTTCTCCGCATCTTCCTTGTATGTCGGATTATCTTCTTAACTTAGCCATTGCTTTCTTGTTCTCAACGATTTCTCCAGCAACCAATTGAGGTTCGCGAGGTGTTGGCGAGCAAGTGGGTACCGGACCACGCCGAGGGAGATGAGGCGGAGCTTGATCCGGAGACCTTTCTCCCCACCCAGACACCATCAAACGCTCCTCTGGTAAGGCCTATTCTTTAAGAGATTGACCAGATGACGATGACTCGTACGTTGAGGTCCTAGAGGTACTTGACCCGGTTCTCATCTCTTACGCATATCTGGTTATGTTCGAATCTTCAGCTAACCCGGCCAGTCAGGTCCACAAGGTTCCTGCCTCGCCACGGGTGGTCCGGTCCCTGCTTCCTCCCAAAAGCGCACGGCTACCTCAGCCGCAGCTTCGGAGGCGCCGCTGCCCAAGAAGAGGCAAAAGAAGTCTGGGGTGAAAGCCTGAACTAAGTCGGCCTCCAAGAGCACGGTCCGGAGGGCGCCCAAACCACGGGCACCCCCAACCTCAGATGAGTAATTCTCTTCGCATTTGCACTTGGGGTTTTTTTCCTTTTTGTTTCCACCTTTGCTTCTTATCTGTCTTATCTCTCTGTTCTTGACATGGTGCTTTTATTTTACAGAGCTCCTAGGGTTATTCCCCAGAGAGGCTCCTACATTGCCTCTACAATCCGGTGCAGTCCTTCTCTCCCCCCCCCACGCGACTATGATTCTCACCTGCTCAGCCGTATTCAAGAGGGCTTCGCTGCTGCGCCTGACCAGAGCCCCACCTCGTCATGAGGAGGGAAATGTTGGCGTAGGGTGTAGTGGGGCGTCTCAGGATACGGCCATGCCGGATCTTCCCAGTTCCTCTTTGGCCCCAGCACCAAGTTTTGAGGTGCTAGTTTCATCGACACCGCCCCAATCAAGTTCTTCAACCGTTCAAGTGTCTTCTGAACCAGTAGCACCAGCAACCCCAGCACCAATAGCACTAGCAACGCCAGCAGCACCAGCTACAACAACATCAACAGTATCATCAACATCACCAGCAGCACCAGCATCAATACCAACGACATCACCAGTAGTGGCACCAGCAGCAGGAACAACTGCCTCAGCAGTAGCAGCAACATCCTTAGCAGCAGCAGCAACAACCTCCACTAAGCCTCCAAAGAGGAAAGCCTCGTCAACTGCCTTCGGATCAACTATGTCGATTGCGGACATCTTCCAACCAGCTCCTCAAGCTTCATTCGGATCAGCGGCCTCTAATCTTCCACCGCGTCCTCCTTCATCCGGCAAGCTTAAGAAAGCTACCGGGCCAAGCAAGGGAACTCCTTTCGGGTCTCTTGCTGCCAGATCAGAGGGCAGTAGGCAGCTAGTTCTGCATACCAGCCCTGCCGCAGCTCAATCTGCCAGGCGAGAAGCTCACGTCAAAGGCTTGGTGGCGAATTACTCTCCCAGCGGCGAAAGTTACAGTCCACTGCTCCTAGAGTATGAATAACTGGAACAATGCTGAATTCATCAATCCAAAGGACGATCTCCCGGAGAAATTCGGCCCAACCGAGTTCAGCGCCCAGATGATGGAGGTAATCATTTTCTTCTACTGCAATATTTTATATTGATTAGCCCTCTCTCCTCTTTTCTTTTAAATTCCTTATTACATCTAGAAACTTAGCTGTTGATTTCAATTGTTTTGAAAATGTAAATCCACACAAAATGCCAAGGTATAAATTTGTTCCAGTCCCCACATGTTTCCCTAAACATGCAGAACCAATCTCCTGCCAAAATTATTTTTATTATTTACTGGCAATTAATCTACAAAAAGGTATCCTTATCACTAAATAAATTCCTCAGGGAGTTTTACATACGAAATTTGAATGAATCAAGGTTCTCCTAGAAGGAAATTGCTATACCTGTCATCCAGCTTATGTCTTATGCCAAGGTGAATAGTAGTTTGGCTTTATCAAAAATAACAAAAACACCCTGTATCTACCTTAGGTAAATTCTCTAGGTCAAACCAATAGAGGTATTGGCCTAATTCGAACTCCTAGTAAAACTCCATATCAACCTCTATCAAAGCCCGACAGCTCAAATTTTATTGAGCTTCGGTTCAATTTTAATGAATTAAACTATTCTGTGTAGACTCATTTCACTAAATAAACCACTCCAGTGGTTCCTGATATCCAAATTGGGGAATTCCAATTTCTATAGAAAGATATTTGAAATACCTAACCTATGGACTTGGTCCCATGCCAAGGTGAACTTACTTTCTACTTCAGTAAAAATAACAGAAACAACCCATTTCTGCAATTAGGAATTTCTCTAGGTCACATAAAAATAGATATTGACCTATTTCCAACTCCCAGCGAAGTGGTAAATCAATACCTATCTAAAACCAGGAGATAAGGATTTATTGATCCTCTGTAGAATTTCAGTGAATTAAATACTTCTGTATGTGGTATTATCACTAGATAAATCATTCTAGAAGGTAGGCAACTCGAAAAATAGTGATTCCAAATCCTACTGGAAGGTATGTGTAATACCTATCCAATTACCTTGACCACAGACCATTTGGACCTGTATTTTAAATCTGATTAAAAAGACAAATTGACTCTAGAACTGCATTTGGGATTTTCCTTAGGTTATTCTGGTAATTATTTTGACTAGATTCCAACTCTCATTAAACCAGTACCCCAAACCGTACCTAACCATACAAGGAAATAATTTTTGGAGCTCCAGAACATGTCTGGTGATTTAACCCCTAAAACTAGAGTTTATTTCACTTGAAAAATCATAGCTAATTAACTAAATGTGATAAAATAGTGAAACCACTTTTGTTGGTTTCATTTTATCAACAACTATCTCATGGTATCATTTTTACACAATGGCATCATACAGAATAGGTCCTTGGTCGGAAACCCATCACTTATGTAGCTTCTCGACTATAAACCCTAAGGGATGTTCATCCATGTCTCCAAGACCATCTCCATCTTCTAAATCCAATCCTATAAAAACCTACTGAATCTTAAACTTGTATTGTTCACTTGTTTTCTGTATTGTATTGATGCTTGTATTGCTTTATGTTGATTGTGCCCTTGTTTGCTTACATGTGCTATCTTGACGACAATAGTTGCGATGAAATCGGAGATCAGACGAGGTGGTTATTACTGGTATTATGGTATTCTAAGAAGAAGTCCAGGGACATATATATCCCATACTGCTAATCACAGGCAAGCCTTGCCCTACTATTTTACTTATGCATGTTTGAATTACTGTTTTATGGAATCTGCATTGTTTGATATATGATGATCTATATCGGGTAGTGGTTTGGCTCCTCCAAACCATTTCACCCCCTTGTACTATTAAGTACAACCCCCTTGATGACACCTACTGGTCCCTAGTATGATAGTTGGTGTATAACACCATACCCAGTTGGAGACCCTGTTTTAGCCAAAGTAAAACTAGAGGATGGGAAGATCCGCGAAAAAGTGTTACACAATGTTTATGGAAAAACCTTGGTGAGGTTTGACCTACTAGGAGAAGTTTGAGAAAATAAGGAGGTTTTTTTTTACAAAATTCTGAAGGAAAGATGGAGGAAAAAAGATTACAAAAACGCACCCGGTTCTTTGCAATTTTGCCAGAACAATTAACCCGTGCAACCACATTACTCTGAAATAGGATGGAGCTAGATTTGATGACTGTTCATTTTGGATAAGCTACCTCGCAACAACTACAGGGGATGCAAATCCCTGGAGGGTGGTCCTTCTCTGGACAACGGTCCATGTGAAACATCGACCGGGAGAAGGAACGAAGGGTCTACGGACCTCCACGCGTTACTATGATCCCCTCATTAAAAGCGCACACTCGGGAAGTGGAAAAAGCGCTCCGGTTTGTTGTGAACTATATAGGGAGTCCCGGTGTTGAGGGGGATAACACTCATAGGGTAGGCACTTATACTAGAGTGGGCTTCCGGAGAGTCTTGGTCTGTTACTCGACCCACGATCGGTGTAGATCAGGGCAGAGTAGCCGGATGGTGTGGATAAAGTGTACAACCTCTGTAGAGTGTAAATCTATTCGAATAGCCATGTCCGCGGTCATGGACGGTTGGGAAGGTTGCTGTAGAGCGGTGCTGGTTTTTTTTCAAAAAGGATTTCGGAAGAGCAAGGGCTTTGAAAACGTTTTGACCATGATATGGTCGGAAAGAAGGATGGTTTTTGACCAGGGGATGGTCGGAAGGGGAAGGAAAGGAGTTTGGTCGTGAGACGACCAGAAGAAGGGAACAAATGGGTGACCCAATCCTAGCGTTTACAAAACTTTTCAAAAAGGTTTCCAATATGTTTTACAAAAAGTTTTTAACAAAGATATGGAGATGCCGTATCTACAAGAGAAAACTATTTAGGAAAAGAACCCTCTTGGAGCCCTCCTACTACCACAGCCTTATTGCATATCCTCTTGTTATTATTACTCTCTTAAAGTGGTTTGCGAGTACATTCAAAGTACTCACTGGCATTTTCCCTAGCTATTAACCTGGCCAAATAGCGAGAAGAAGGCGAGGATGGCGATTATGTGAGCTAGGACGTTCTCCCAGTCAATTGCCTGTAGGTTAAGGCACGGCTCAGGCACTTAAGGATTTCCCGCTGATGTTGCTGATGCTGCCGTAATGGCAAATTATGGTATGACTTGTATCCGAGTAATTAATGGATGTTTAATTTGATACTTGTCGGTTATGTGCCACGACGAACTGATCATGAGATCGTGGTTGTATGTATAACAGGGATACTCGGAGGATTAATCCAGGGGCACCACACCGCCTTTGTTCAAGATTTCCACCATGGGTCCCTGCGCCTCCAGGTTCCCTGCCTCCGGCTACTTTTACTCAAATTTTCTTCTGGAGGACCTCGACCTCACCATGACGGAGGAAGAAGCCGCTGTGGTTGCTCAACAGGAGGAGGAAGAAGAGGGCCGCGAGCGTGGCTGTTCGAATGGCATGTTCGTCTCTGAGGACGATCTGAATTGGCTCCGTGCCATGCGCCGGTTCCCCGCCGGTGTCGCCTACCGACTCACCACCGGCGAGGTTTCTCCCTCTCCCAATCCACAGGAGTACGTTGTTTTTCTTTCTCATTTCCAGCGCGGCTTCGGCCTTCCTACCTTCGATTTCTTTTTCGATTTCATCTCCACGTATCAACTGCAACCACACCATCTTCTCGCCAATGCCATCACTTCTCTATCCTCTTTTGCCTCTGGCATAGAGGGATACCTTGGCCTCTAGCCATCCAAGGAGCTGTGGATCAAGTTCTTTGGTCTCCGGAAGAACATAGTTCCGGATCCGGAGCTTGCTCTGAAAGACAAGCATTTGACCAGTGTTGGGCTGCCTCCATATCTCCCCACAAGGGTTTCGTATTCCCCGGGTCACTGGGCTCGAGTCTTGCAAAGGATGGGCCCAGACTTTTTTCTATGTCCGGAGTACAACTACAGAGGACTTGATCTGGCTCCTCCCCTTCAAGCTCGCACCTCTAGATACCTCTCTTTGGGAGAGCATCCCCAAGCGACCCACAGCCCTGGCGAACCAGGTGTAGTGCCGGATCAAGGAGTTGCTGAAGGAGAAGCTGCGGGGGGAAGATATCATGATTACTTTTGTTCGTAGCCGAGTCTCCCCCCGGAGAAACATGCTCACAAGAGGTGTTACTTGAGCGGCTCCCTCAACCCCCACCGGACTTCCTCTTTCGAGCTTGATGGCTCGGTGGTTTACTGGCGGGTTAAGTCCATTTTCAACGTGGAGAAGGAATTCTCCGAAGATTGGGAATGGGGGCTTGAGCCCTTCATCCGGGATAACCCTCCTCCAAAGGTGAACTTTTCTATTATTGTTTCTCCGGATCTTCCTTGTATGTCAGATTATCTTCTTAACGTAACCATTGCTTTCTTGTTCTCAGCGATTTCTCCAGCAGCCAATTGAGGATGGCGACGTGTTGGCGAGCAAGTGGGTACCAGACCACGCCGAGGGAGATGAGGAGGAGCTTGATCCAGAGACCTTTCTCCCCACCCAGACACCATTAAACGCTCGTCTGGTAAGGCCTATTCTTTAAGAGATTGACCGGATGACGATGACTCGGACGTTGAGGTCCTAGAGGTACTTGACCCAGTTCTCATCTCTTACGCATATATCGTTATGTTCGAATCTTCAGCTAACCCGGCCAGTCAGGTCCACAAGATTCCTGCCTCGCCACGGGTGGTCCGGTCCCTGCTTCCTCCCAAAACCGCACGGCTACCTTAGCCGCAGCTTCGGAGGCGCCGCTGCCCAAGAAGAGGCAAAAGAAGTCCGGGGTGAAACCCTGAACTAAGTCGGCCGCCAAGAGCACGGTCCGGAGGGCGCCCAAACCTCGGGCACCCCAACCTCGGACGAGTAAGTCTTTTTGCATTTGCCCTTGGGGTTATTTTCCTTTCTGTTTCCACCTTTGCTTCTTATCTGTCTTATCTCTCTCTTCTTGACTTGGTGCTTTTATTTTACAGAGCTCCTAGGGTTATTCCCCAAAGAGACTCCTACATTGCCTCTCCAATCCGGAGCAGTCCTTCTCTCCCCCCACGCGACTATGATTCTCGCCTGCTCAACCCTATTCAAGAGGGCTTCGCGGCTGCGCCCGACCAGAGCCCCACCTCGTCATGTGGAGGGCAATGTTGGCGTAGGGGGTAGTTGGGTATCTCAGGATAAGGCCATGCCGGATCTTCCCAGTTCCTCTTCGGCCCCAACACCAACTTTTGAGGTGCCAGTTTCATCGGCACCGCCCCAATCAAGTTCTTCAACAGTTCAAGTGTCTTCAGAACCAGTAGCACCAGCGTCCCCAGCACCAACAGCACCAGCAGCACCAGGAGCGCCAACAGCACCAGATGCAGCAACATCAACAGTATCATCAACGTCACCACCAGCACCAGCATCAGTACCAACGGTATCACCAACAGCGGCACCAAAAGCAGGAACAACTGCCTCAGCAGTAGCAGCAACATCCTTAGCAGCAACAGCAACAGCCTCCACTAAGACTCCAAAGAGGAAAGCCTCGTCAACTGCCTCCGGATCAACTATGTCGATCGCGGACATCTTCCAACTAGCTCCTCAAGCTTCATCTGGATCAGCAGCCTCTGATCTTCCACCGCGTCCTCATTCATCCGGCAAGCTTAAGAAAGCTACCGGGCCAAGCAAGGGAACTCCTCCCGGGTCTCTTGCTGCCAGATCAGAGGGCAGCAGGCAGCTGGTTCTGCATACTAGCCCTGCCGCAGCTCAATCTGCCAGGAGAGAAGCTCACGTCAAAGGCTTGGTGGCGAATTACTCTCCCAGCGGCGAAAGTTACAGTCCACTGCTCCTGGAGTATGTGAATAACTGGAACAATGCTCAATTCATTGATCCAAAGGACGATCTCCCGGAGAAATTCGGCCCAGCCGAGTTCAGCGCCCAGATGAATTCCGCCACCAAGGCCATCTCTTTGGCTGGCCGGATGATGGAGGTAATCATTTTCTTCTACTGCGATATTTTACATTGATTAGCCCTCTCTCCTCTTTTCTTTTAAATTCCTTATTACATCTAGAAACTTAGTTGTTGATTTCAATTGTTTTGAAATTGTAAATCAGCACAAAATGCCAAGGTCTAAATTTCTTCCAGTCCCCACATGTTTCCCTAAACATGTAGAACCAATCTCCGGCCAAAATTATTTTTATTATTTAGTGGCAATTAATCTACAAAAAGGTATCCTTATCACTAAATAAATTCCTGAGGGAGTTTTACATACCTAATTTGAATGAATCAAGGTCTCCTGGAAGGAAATTACTATACCTGTCATCCAGCTTATGTCTTATGCCAAGTTGAATATTAGTTTGGCTTTATCAAAAATAATAAAAACACCCTGTATCTGCCTTAGGTAAATTCTCTAGGTCAAACCAACATAGGTATTGGCCTAATTCGAACTCCCAGTAAAACTCCATATCAACCTCTATCAAAGCCCGACAACTCAAATTTTATTGAGCTTCGGTTCAATTTTAATGAATTAAACTATTCTTTGTAGACTCAATTCACTAAATAAACCACTCCAGTGGTTCCTGATATCCAAATCGGGTAATTCCAATTTCTACAGAAAGATATTTGAAATACCTAACCTATGGACTTGGTCCCATGCCAAGGTGAACTAATTTTCTACTTCAGTAAAAATAACAGAAACAACCCATTTCTGCAATTAGGAATTTCTCTAGGTCACATAAAAATAGATATTGACCTATTTCCAACTCTTAGAGAAGTGGTAAATCAATACTTATCTAAAACCAGGAGAAAAGGATTTATTAATCCTCTGTGGAATTTCAGTGAATTAAATACTTCTGTATGTGGTATTATCACTAGATAAATCATTCTAGAAGGTAGGAAACTCAAAAAATAGTGATTCCAAATCTTACTGGAAGGTATTTGCAATACCTATCCAATTACCTTGACCTCATACCATTTGGACCTATATTTTAAATCTGATTAAAAAGACAAATTGACTCTAGAACTGCATTTGGGATTTTCTTGAGGCCATTCTGGTAATTATTTTGACTAGATACAACTCTCATTGAACCAGTAACCCAAACCCTACCTAACCATCCAAGCAAATAATTTTTGGAGATCCAGAACTTGTCTAGTGATTTATCTCCTAAAACTAGAGTTTATTTCACTTGAAAAATCATAGCTAATTAACTAAATGTGATAAAATAGTGAAACCACTTTTGTTGGTTTCATTTTGTCAACAACTATCTCATGGTATCATTTTTACACAGTGGTATCATACAGAATAGGTCCTTGGCCCAAAACCCATCTCTTATGTAGCTTCTAGACTATAAACCCTAAGGGATGTTCATCCGTGTCTCCAAGACCATCTCCATCTTCTAAATCCAATCCTATAAAAACCTACTGAATCTTAAACTTGTATTGTTCACTGGTTTTCTATATTGTATTGATGCTTGTATTGCTTTATGTTGATTATGCCCTTGTTTGCTTACATGTGCTATCTTGGTGGCAATAGTTGTGATGAAATCGGAGATCAGACGAGGTGGTTATTATTGGTATTATGGTATTCTAAGAAGAAGTCCAGGGACATATATATCCCATACTGCTAATCACAGGCAAGGCTTGCCCTACTATTTTACTTATGCATGTTTTGAATTACTGTTTTATGGAAACTTCATTGTTTGATATATGATGATCTATATCGGGTAGTGGTTTGGCTCCTCCAAACCATTTCACCCCCTTGTACTATTAAGTACAACCCCCTTGATGACAACTATTGGTCCCTAGTATGATAGTTGGTGTATAACACCATACCCAGTTGGAGACCCCGTTTTAGCCGCAGAAAAACTAGAGGATGGGAAGACCCGCGAAAAAGTGTTACACAATGTTTATGGAAAAACCTTGGTGAGGTTTGACCTACCAGGAGAAGTTTGAAAAAATAAGAAGGTTTTTGTTTTACAAAATTCTGAAGGAAAGATGGAGGAAAAAGGATTACAAAAACGCACCCGGTTCTTTGCAATTTTGCCAGAACAATTAACCCGTGCAACCACATTACTCTGAAATGGGATGTTGCTAGATTTGATGACTGTTCATTTTGGATAAGCTGCCTCGCAACAACTACATGGGATGCAAATCCCTGGAGGGTGGTCCTTCTCTGGACAACGGTCCATGTGAAACATCGACCGGGAGAAGGAACGAAGGGTCTACGGACCTCCACGCGTTACTATGAGCCCCTCATTGAAAGCGCACACTCGGGAAGTGGAAAAAGCGCTCCGGTTTGCTGTGAACTATATAGGGAGTCCCGGTGTTGAGGGAGATAACACTCATAGGGTAGGCAGTAATACTCGAGTGGGCTTTCGGAGAGTCTTGGTCGGTTACTCGACCCACGATCGGTGTAGATCAGGGCAGAGTAGCCGGATGGTGTGGATAAAGTGTACAACCCCTGTAGAGTGTAAATCTATTCGAATAGCCATGTCCGCGGTCATGGACGGTTGGGAAGGTTGTTGTAGAGCGGTGCTGGTTTTGTTTTCAAAAAGGATTTCGGAAGAGCAAGGGCTTTGAAAACGTTTTGACCATGAGATGGTCGGAAAGAAGGATGGTTTTTGACCAGGGGATGGTCGGAAGGGGAAGGAAAGGAGTTTGGTCGTGAGACGACCGGAAGAAGGGACCAAATGGGTGACCCAATCCTAGCGTTTACAAAACTTTTCAAAAAGGTTTCCAATATGTTTTACAAAAAGTTTTTAACAAAGATATGGAGATGCCGTATCTACAAGAGAAAACTATTTAAGAAAAGAACCCTCTTGGAGCCCTCCTACTACCACAACCATATTGCATATCCTCTTGTTATTATTACTCTCTTAAAGTGGTTTGCGAGTACATTCAAAGTACTCACTGGCATTTTCCCTAGCTATTAACCTAGCCAGATAGCGAGAAGAAGGCGAGGATGGCGATTATGTGAGCTAGGACGTTCTCCCAGTCAGTTGCCTGTAGGTTAAGGCACGGCTCTGGCACTTAAGGATTTTCCGCTGATGTTGCTGCTGCTGCCGTAATGGCAAATTATGGTATGACTTGCATCCGAGTAATTAATGGATGTTTACTTTGATACTTGTCGGTTATGTGCCATGACGAACTGATCATGGGATCGTGGTTGTATGCATAACAGGGATACTCGGAGGATTAATCCAGGGGCCCCACATCGCCTTTGTTCAAGATCTCCACCACGGGTCCCTGTGCCTCCAGGTTCCCCGCCTCCGGCTACTTTTACTCAAATTTTCTTCTCGAGGACCTCGACCTCACCATGAAGGAGTAAGAAGCCGCTGTGGTTGCTCAATAGGAGGAAGAAGAAGAGGGCCGCGAGCGTGGCTGTTGGAATGGCATGTTTGTTTGCGAGGACGATCTGAATTGGCTCCATGCCACGAATCGTATCCCTGCCGGTGTCGCCTACCGCCTCACCACTGGCGAGGTTTCTCCCTCTCCCAATCCATGGGAGTACGTTGTTTTTCTTTCTCATTTCCAGCGCGGCTTCATCCTTCCTACCTCCCATTTCTTTTTCGATTTCATCTCCACGTATCAACTGCAACCACACCATCTACCCGCCAATGCCATCACTTCTCTATCCTCTTTTGCCTCTGGCATAGAGGGATACCTTGGCCTCTAGCCATCCAAGGAGCTGTGGATCAAGTTCTTTGGTCTCCGGAAGAACATAGTTCCGGATCCGGAGCTTGCTCTGAAAGACAAGCATTTGACCAGTGTTGGGCTGCCTCCATATCTCCCCACAAGGGTTTCGTATTCCCCGGGTCACTGGGCTCGAGTCTTGCAAAGGATGGGCCCAGACTTTTTTCTATGTCCGGAGTACAACTACAGAGGACTTGATCTGGCTCCTCCCCTTCAAGCTCGCACCTCTAGATACCTCTCTTTGGGAGAGCATCCCCAAGCGAACCACAGCCCTGGCGAACCAGGTGTAGCGCCGGATCAAGGAGTTGCTGAAGGAGAAGCTGCGGGGGGAAGATATCATGATTACTTTTGTTCGTAGCCGAGTCTCCCCCCGGAAAAACATGCTCACAAGAGGTGTTACTTGAGCGGCTCCCTCAACCCCTACCGGACTTCCTCCTTCGAGCTTGATGGCTCGGTGGTTTACCGGCGGGTTAAGTCCATTTTCAACGTGGAGAAGGAATTCTCCGAAGATTGGGAATGGGGGCTTGAGCCCTTCATCCGGGATAACCCTCCTCCAAAGGTGAACTTTTCTATTATTGTTTCTCCGGATCTTCCTTGTATATCGGATTATCTTCTTAACTTAACCATTGCTTTCTTGTTCTCAGCGATTTCTCCAGCAGCCAATTGAGGATGGCGAGGTGTTGGCGAGCAAGTGGGTACCGGACCACGCCGAGGGAGATGAGGAGGAGCTTGATTCGGAGACCTTTCTCCTCACCCAGACACCATTAAACGCTCCTCTGGTAAGGCCTATTCTTTAAGAGATTGACCGGATGACGATGACTCGGATGTTGAGGTCCTAGAGGTACTTGACCCAGTTCTCATCTCTTACGCATATCTGGTTATGTTCGAATCTTCAGCTAACCCGGCCAGTCAGGTCCACAAGGTTCCTGCCTCCCCACGGGTGGTCTAGTCCCTACTTCCTCCCAAAAGCGCACGGCTACCTCGGCCGCAGCTTCAGAGGCGCCGCCGCCCAAGAAGAGGCAAAATAAGTTCGGGGTGAAAGCCTCAACTAAGCCGACCGCCAAGAGCACGGTCCGGAGGGCGCCCAAACCTCGGGCACCCCCAACCTCGGACGAGTAAGTCTTTTCGCATTTGCACTTGGGGTTTATTTTCCTTTGTGTTTCCACCTTTGCTTCTTATCTGTCTTATATCTCTCTTCTTGACTTGGTGCTTTTATTTTACCGAGCTCCTAGGGTTATTCCCCAGAGAGGCTCCTGCATTGCCTCTCCAATCCGGAACAGTCCTTCTCTCCCCCCACGCGACTACGATTCTCGCCTTCTCAACCCTATTCAAGAGGGCTTCGCAGCTGTGCCTGACCAGAGCCCCACCTCGTCATGTGGAGGGCAATGTTGGCGTAGGGGGTAGTGGGGCGTCTCAAGATACGGCCATGCCGGATCTTCCTAGTTCCTCTTCGGCCCCAGCACCAAGTTTTGAGGTGCCAGTTTCATCAGCACCGCCCCAATCAAGTTCTTCAACCGTTCCAGTGTCTTCAGAACCAGTAGCACTAGCATCCCCAGCACCAACAGCACCAGCAGCACCAGGAGCGCCAGTAGCACCAACTGCAGCAACATCAACAGTATCATCAACGTCACCACCAGCACCAGCATCAGTACCAACGGCATCACCAGCAAGGGCACCAACAGTAGGAACAACTGCCTCAGCAGTAGCAGCAACATCCTTAGCAGCATCAGCAACAGCCTCCACTAAGCCTCCAAAGAGGAAAGCCTCATCAACTGCCTCCGGATCAACTATGTCGATCGCGGAAATCTTGCAACCAGCTCCTCAAGCTTCATCTGGATCAGCGGCCTCTGATCTTCCACCGCGTCCTCGTTCATCTGGCAAGCTTAAGAAAGCTACCGAGCCAAGCAAGGGAACTCCTTCCGGGTCTGTTGCTGCCAGATCAGAGGGCAGCAGGCAGCTGGTTCTGCATACCAGCCCTACCGCAGCTCAATCTGCCAGGCGAGAAGCCCACGTCAAAGGCTTGGTGGCGAATTACGCTCCCAGCGGTGAAAGTTACAGTCCACTGCTCCTGGAGTATGTGAATAACTGGAACAATGCTGAATTCATCGATCCAAAGGACGATCTTCCGGAGAAATTCGGCCCAGCCGAGTTTCGTGCCCAGATGAATTCCGCCACCAAGGCCATCTCTTTGGCTGGCCGGATGATGGAGGTAATCATTTTCTTCTGCTGCGATATTTTACATTCATTAGCACTTATAGATATATCCCTAGTCCCCGAGCCTCCAAGGGAGTAACTTGTTACTCGGTCAGATGCTCCTAGCGAGTTTTGTTTTCATCCTTAGCAAATTCAAATATTGACAAAATTAGAGCCGGCTTAAGTTCCACTTGGCCTGGATCTTGAGTACTTCAAATATCCACACACCTAGAGCCGGGTTAAGTTCCACTTGGCCTAGATCTTTAGTACTTCAAATATCCACACACCTAGAGCCAGGTTAAGTTCCACTTGGCCTGGATCTTGAGTACTTCAAATATCCACACACCTAGAGCGGGGTTAAGTTCCACTTGGCCCGGATCTTGAGTACTTCAAATATCCACACACCTAGAGCCGGGTTAAGTTCCACTTGCCCCGGATCTTGAGTACTTCAAATATCCACGCACCTAGAGTCGGGTTAAGTTCCACTTGGATTGGATCTTGAGTACGTCAAATATCCACACACCTAGAGCCGTGTTAAGTTCCACTTGGCCCGGATCTTGTGTTGTTTTTTCCAGATTACCACTAACCGCCGAGCTGCTGAGTTCTAGCGCCTGCTGGATTCTTACAAAGATGTTCGCGCATGCTATGGCAAGCTCCTTGAGGATCACAAGAAGAAAAGTAATTTTCTTTACCCAAGACTTGTCCTTTTTCATCTCTGTTCCTTCAAGTTTTCCATAATCCGAATTAACTTGTTACTCCACTTATGCAGTGGATGTTGAGGCTGAGAATTTCATCAAGCGGAGAAACATGGCTGAGATCAAAGGTATATTATCTCGTTCACCCCATCATTGTGCGTTCTTTTCTTCACCCGGCGGATATTTATACTCCGACTCTGCCAGATTAATCCACTGTTGCAGTTGCTCTTGAAGACAACATTCCTATGCTTGATATGATGACCCATTTCCTCGAACACACTGGGAAACACGAGGCTGAACTGAAAAAGAAGGACAATGAGATAGCTCGGCTGTGGCTCCAGGACTTGGAAGTTACTCGGCTAAATGCCGAAATTCAGAGGCTTTAGGACCTCCATAAGTTCGAACTGGAGAAAGCAGACCAAGAGTTTTCCGAGGAAAAAGAGTGTTTAACCACACAAATTTCCAAGGACCAAAGCTTATTGTAGGAAGCCGACATCAAACTTACGTTGATGACCTCTGAATACGAGAAAATCCAAGCCCACAGTGCCAATGTCCATGCCGAGCTTCAGCGACTCCTCTTCCATATTGCCCGTGAGTTCTTTGCCCTTGCTTAACTTTCATTTCTCCTAACTTGGTGCTTTTTTTCATTTTTCCCTCTGTTCTGTTCTCAGGCAAATTTCCAGAAGGTGATACTCTTGCTGCTGCTGCCGTAACCCAGTCCCATGAACAACGTGGTATCCCCACAGGTCCTGGTGCCAAGCCAATCCCGTATGATATGGAGGATCTGTTGGCGAGTTTCTCCACGCGCCTTGAGCTAGTGAAGAACTACGGGGCATACATTATACCGGCGGCGACGCGGATGTTCAGCTCCCTCTGGCCCACTGAGCCCATTCCCAAAAGAAATGCGGCTTTCATAGCCAAACTGATGGAGTGTGAGCATCAGCTGAATCTGTGGCGTGAGTCGGCTGGGCGTGTCGGGGCTGACACTACGCTGTAGTTCGTCCTCTCGTGGTATGAAGGAATAGACCTGGAGCTGCTTACCCGCATGCGCACCGGATCCAAGTGGAACGAAGATCCGGTGTGGGTTGCGCGTCGCAAAGCCAGTGCTAACAAACTTATCCAGTATTCCTTCTGCCACGCTTGGAATGAAGGGCCGAGCTACCTTGACGTTTTCGATGATGAAGTTGCTTCCAAAGATGAAGAAGATGAAGGGAGTGAGGGTGAGGCCTCCGAGCTTGACGACCAAGTTGAAGACCTAGAGGTTGGAGGGGCCAACCCCGAGGATGAGACCGAGGCTAGCGGCCCGCCCACCAATTCCGAAGTACCTCCTCCTTCGGCCGATGATTCGGCTGCTGCCCCTGCTCCTTAAAAACACTTGATCGTATTTGTCAGATCCCCAGAATGCTGGGAAAAAATGTATTTAAGTACTTCGGTGTGGTTTTGGTACAATTTGCGTTACTTCACAACTAAGTTATTAATGTTGGATTATCGTGGGCGAAGTCCCCGAGTTTCATTTTCCTGTTCTCCCAATTTTTGACTCGGCTCGCGTCTACCTTGATTCGGTTTTCTGACTTACGAGTCCAAGGTTCAAAAAATTGACTTAAAAATACTTGAAACTTTGAAAATAGCTCAAAATAATCCGACAAGAAATGAAGTAAACATAGGGTTAGTCCGAATAACAAATGTCGGCGCGCTTAGGTTCTTTCCCTTAGTCGTCTTTCGTGTGCTTTGCCATTCCAAACTTGTTCTCTTGCTTGCCATGAAGCCAATTCTTGTTGGACAGCAGCAAAGTCGAAGAGCTGGGTTTTTGGTGCTCACACATTACTAATCCGGCTAAGGTACAAGTAATGTAAGCCAACCAACATATAAAGAACGTAAAACAAGAAAAAGAGTTATAATGGTAGTCCCAGAGTTTTTGCCGGGGTGCCGAAATTTCATTGATAAGCTCGTCACCGAGATACATACCTACATGCGAGTGACTCGGATACATTCACCTCTTTGCTAGGTGTAAAAGGGACGAAGTAGTGCTACATTCCATGGTCGCTTAGATTTCTCCCCGGACCTGTCCGCCTTGTTCTTCTCCTGTGGCTGTGCATCAGTAAGATAGTAGGAATCATTGTGCAAAGCTTTGCTTACAATGAAAGGTCGTTCCCATGGAGGGGATAGTTTATGCATGCCAGCAGTGCGCTGTATCAACCGGAGTACTAGATCACCTTCCCGGAAAACTCGGTGGTTTACTTTCCGGCTATGATAGCGTCAGAGGTTTCGCTGATATATGGCGGATCTCGACAAGGCCAGTTCTCTCGCTTCTTCTAGCAGATCAACATCATTTTGCCGGGCCTCTCGCACTTCGGCTTCTTTGTATTGGGTGACCCTTGGCGAATCATGCTCTATGTCGGCCGGTGATACGGCTTCTGCCCCATATACCAGAAAAAATGGTGTATAGCCCGTTGATCGATTTGGAGTTGTTCTTAAGCTCCACAGTATTACTGGTAGTTCTTCTATCCAGCACCCCACTGATCTTTGCAGCGGCTCTATGAGCCGGGGTTTTATCCCGGACAATACTAGTCCGTTGGATCTTTCCACTTGGTTGTTCGGTGTGGGGTGGGATACTGAGGCGACATCTAGCCAGATATTCTTTTCTCGGCAAAACCTCGCAAAATCTCCTTCAGTGAAGTTAGTGCCGTTATCAATTATGATACTGTGTGGATAGCCATATCTCAGGATTTTATCCTTGAGGAACTTCACCGCTGTTGCCCCATCACACTTTTTGATTGGCTTCACTTCAATCCATTTAGTAAATTTGTCCACCATTACTAGGATATGGGTCATTCCTCCTTTAGCCGGCTTAAATGGACCTACCATATCTAGGCACCACACAGCAAATGGCCAAGTAATGGGGATAGTTTTGAGTTCCGACATTGATAGGTGGGTTTTGGTGGCATATCTCTGGCAACCATTACACTTCCTCACCAAATCCTCCGCTTGCTCCAAAGCGCTTGGCCAATAAAATCAATGCCAGAAAGCTTTTGCCACTAATTCCATTGAGGATGCAAGGTGACCACATTCTCCTTGGTGGATATCTCGGAGTATGTCAAGTCCTTCCTCTAGATCAACACCCCGATGCAGCACTATGGTCACACTTCTTTTGCGTTGATAACCGTATAGGCTTTTTCCCTCCTTTGGATCTACCTTGAGAGTACCTCATCGTTCGGCAGGGTCCTGTCTTTCAGGAAATCAAATATTTGGCTTGGCCCAAGCTAGTATTGCCTGGACAGGAAAGGGTTCCTTGTCAATCTCCATCGCATCCACCGACATAACTTCTACTGGATCTAGCTGAATAGTCCCCGGGTTCGCTGACGCAGTCCCTGGGTTTGCCGAAGCAGTCCCCGGGCTTGCTGAGGTGCCTCTCCAATCAATTTCCATTGGCGTAGCTTCTAACCCGGAGAGAGACGGGATATAGATAGACTCGGATTTTGGCGATGGGGTAATAGATGGTTGTCTTAAGTGCTCCAAAGCAACATTTGGCAGGATTGCTTGAAGGGATGAGCCCAACTTGGACAATGTGTCAGCCGCCTCGTTTTTGATCTGAGGTGTGTGGTGGAACTCACACCCCTCGAAGAATCCTTTTATCTTTTGCACATGAAATCTATACAGGGCCATGTTGGCATCCAAAGCATCCCAGTTGCCAGATACTTTTTGCACCACCAAGTCCGAGTCGCCAATGCACTGTATCTGACGTATTCCTACTTCCTTTGCCACTTTGAGGCCATGCACCAGTGCTTCATATTCTATGACATTATTTGAGGGGCTGAAATGAATCTGGAGACCATACTTTAGTTGATCTTTCTTGGGCGAGGTAAGTACTAGTCCGGTGCCCAGTCCTTCTTTCAGTTTTGATACGTCAAAGTGCATTCGCCAGTAATTTTTCGTATTGCATCTCTACCCAGTCCACGAAGAAATCCACCACGACCTGTGACTTGATCGCATCTCTTCTTTCAAACTATGCTGCGTATGGGACTAGCTCAATTGCCCATTTTGCTATCCGGCCACTTGCATCTTTGTTACTCGTAACCTCTGATATACGTGCTTCACATATCACCTCGATGGGGTGTTCCTCAAAGTAATGCTTGAGTTTCTTGGCGGACATATACACACCATACGCCATCTTTTGATAGTGTGGGTAATTCTGTTTCGAAGCTGATAATACCTCACTCAAATAATACACTAGCCTTTGCACCGATTTCCTTCCTCTCCGCGCTCCACTACAATTACCGCACTTATGACTCGGTTGGTCGCGGCTCTATAGAGCAACATTGGCTCCTTGGGTACTGGTGCGGCTAGGATTGGTGCGGTGGACAACATCTTTTTTCATTCTCGAAATGCGCTATCAGCTTGTGGCATCCATGCGAATTTATCCGCCTTTTTCATTAACTGGTAGAGGGGCAATGCCTTCTCTCCCAGCCGACATACAAACCAGCTTAACGATGCCAGGCAACTAGTGAACTTCTGCACATCGTTAAGGCATTTTGTCAGTTCCATTCTCTCTATGGCCCGGATCTTTGTCGGGTTAGCTTCGACACCTCGGCTAGCCACTAGAAAACTGAGTAACTTTCCTGCAGGCATTCCAAAGGTGCATTTTTCCCGGTTAAGCTTCATCCGGAACTGTCTCAAGTTCGCAAATGTCTGCCAGATATCATCAAGGAGCGTGTTGCTTTCCTTAGTTTTTATGACCACATCATCCACATATACTTGCACATTTCGACCTATTTGGTCATGTAGACATTTTTACATGCATTGCTGGTACGTTGCTCCAGCATTACGTAATCCAAACGACATAGTGCGATAGCAATAAGCCCCGTACAGGGTAATAAACGCAGTCTTTATTTGATCATCCGGGTTCAATGGTATCTAGTGGCAACCGGAATATGCATATATAGACGACAATAACTCACACCCCGTAGTTGAATCTATGAATTGGTCTATCCTTGGTAGTGGGAATGGGTATTTAGGACACGCCTTATTAAGGTTCGTGTAATCAATGCACATGCACCATACCACGTCAACATTCGGGTCATCTTTTTTATTTTCCACGAGCACCGATTAGAGAGCCAATCTGGATAGAGTACCTCCACGATAAATCCGGCTGCAAGGAGCCTAGAAATATCATCCCCAATTACCTTTCTTCTGTCCTTGGCAAAACATCAGAGAGGTCGCTTCACCGGCTTCGCACCGGGTCTCACATTTAAAGAGTGCTCGGCCAACTCCCTCGGCACACTTGCAGATCCTGTGTGGACCAAGCAAAGATATCCCGATTCTCACGGAGGAAGTTGACAAGCTCGCTTTCCTATTTGCTACCTAACCCGCCACCAATAGTTACGGTGCGCTCTGGGAACTGATCATCAATTGGTACTTTCTTGGTATCCTTTGTTGCTTGAAACGACATGCTCCCATGTGGATTGGTCAGGGCCGACATATGTTGTTGCGCGGATTGAGCCAGTTCCGCTACTTCCATGATTTTCCTTTTCTCCTGAGCTATCACAAGTGACTCGGCCAGGTTAGATCCGGTAGAGGAACATTCGATCGAACGCCAGAAGTCCCCTGAGATGGTTATCACTCCCCCAGGTCTGGGCATTTTCATCTTGAGGTAGCTGATGTGAGTACTTGCCATGAACTTGCTCAGTGCGGGCCTGCTGAGTAACGCGTGATAAGCGCTCTCCAGATTCACCACTTCGAACTCCAAATTTTCAGTTCGGCAATTATCCCTTGTTCCGAACAGCACATCAACCCGGACCTTACGAATTGGCTCACAGGAAATACCTAGCACAATGCCATGAAAAGTGGTCCTTGTAGCTTGCAACATATTCTCTGTTATCCCCAACTTGTGCATGGTATCCTTATACATGATGTTAATGCTACTGCCATTGTCAATCAGCACCTTGGAGAATCTCACATTAAGATTCGGCCTGATGAACGTCGGATCTAGGACCAGAGCGTAGGTCCCTGGGCTCGGCATAAGCTTCAGATGGTCTCTGATACTCCACGCAATTTCTTGATCCGACCAAGGCATGTACCTCACTATCACCGGCATTACCGCGTTTACCTGCATATGCCGGCGATGTAAGCTTTTCTGGTCATTTTCTTCTGTGGTAAATACGCAATAGCTTTGGTGATGCTCCCTATATTCATTTCTCCCCTCATTTCCACGGTATCCTTGATCTTGCTGTTGTTGGTTATTCACCTGATGCATTGTATCCCTCCTTTCTTGAGTTGTTGTTGGTTCCCTCCAGCGAGCAGTGGCTGCCGAGGTGCTTCGCTCCGAGGTACATGAGCATTCCCGAGCTACCTTGCTCTAACCTCCTCATCCACTCACACTGCCGGGTCGTATGATTTGCCGGGCTATTCGGACTTGGCGTATGAAATTTACAAGGTTGATCCAGCATAGACTCGAACGTATACATCGGTCGATCCTTTCGCTCTTACCATTGCTTTTTCTGCTCTAGGGTCCATGGCTTTCTCCCTTCATTTTTCTGCTGCGAGTTTTGCCCTCCAGTTTTCTGGCGCTGGCTAGCGCCGCATTGGGTTGATCCCGGTCCACAACTGCCACTTGTTGCGAGCTGTAGCGGTAATACGAACGTTCATCCCGTCATTTGCCTCGGAAATCACTTGTCCTTGAGGATTCAGAGCCATCTCGGTTATAATACTCCTCGTTTGCCTCACTTGACATTATCCGAGGTTGAGTTGGGTCTCCCAAAGCATATGAATCCGCAATCCGGATTGTCTCAGCCAAAGTGGTTGGTATATCTCGCTGCAACCTTTGCCACAACATACTTCCATATCTACAGCCTTGGGCGAACCACGCAATTGCTTGCAATTCAATTACCCCCTTGCATGAGTTCCACACATACCGAGTCAGAAAATCTCGGTCTGGCTCCTTTGGTCTTTGCCGGCATAACGCCAGAGTCTGCGGCCTGTTGGGCCTCTTATAAGTGCTTGAGAAGTTGCTAACAAATAACTCCTGAAAATCTAGCCAGCAGTTAACACTCCCTAGTGGCAAGTTGTTCAGCCACACTCTTGCTGACCCCTCTAACATTTGGGCCACATATCTCATAGCCCATCTCAAATTTCCAGTTGCAATTTTGACTACTGTTGCGTAATCAATAAGCCAATCCTCCGGCCTCGTGCTACCATCATATGTCTTTGTTCCTTTTGCCAATTGAAAGTTCGACACTGGTGGTTCCCTCATGATCCGGGCCCGAAAACACGTCGGACCAGGTAGACCCTATACCTCGATCAGCTCCAACCTATAAATCCTATCCAACTTCAGCCTCGCATCATCCAACTACAAGTTTCTGCTTCCGAGCCTTGATCCAGCTATATGATGCTCCGGTCTGGGGTATCCGTCGTTAACCATTGCCTAATAACCATCATTATACCTCTCTCGATTCGGACAAATATTTTTCTGTTGCGCTACTTGACCCGTACTTCTCTCCTGCCGAGGTGCGTTTTCCCCCGCTCTCGCTGGATCACGTTGTCCGGCATTGCCGTTGGCGGCATTCCGTTGACCAGCATTGCCTTGGTCGCGGTTACCTCGGCCAGACTCACCTCGGCTGGTACTGTGGCGATCTTTGTCAACTTGCACAGCTTTGCCTTTTCCAGCTCTCACTACATCATAGTGAACCATCTGTTTGTCCCTTCTCCCGGAGTTTACTTCCTCTCTCCTGGGATTGTGACCCGGAGATGATGCGGCGGCGCCGGACTTGGCTGGGTTATTTCTAGCCGAAAGTACCACCTGTGATGCTCCTGGTGGCGCCGGGTTTTCCTTGTTCATTTCCTCGTTTTGCTGGCAAGAAACCCTCAGCAAGTGGTTCACCCTTACCTGTTGCCTCTCCTGGGACTCTCCGGTTAAACCTTATAACTCAGATGCAGCCGCATTTGCTGCCCTGAGGTTCTTTGCCGGGGTAATGTACCGGTCCAGACCTCCTATTACTATTGTGGCTATCTAACCCGGCTTAGGCTCGTATTCCTTGTCAATCTCGATGATCAGGTTTCTACCTCGAATTCTTTCTCCATCTAAGAGGTTTGCATTTGCATATTCCCTCAGAGTAATGTTCAAGGACTGCTGCAACTCAGCTACTTTCTTCACGCCAACTTGAATTTTCTGCCTAGTTTCCTCTAGCTCGGCCTGCGCCTCAGCCGGATCTACCACAGGAGCTATTGGCGTTGCTAGGCTATCTATTGCTTGCTGGAGCACATTCTCTGGCCTCTCTAGTGGAGGAAACCTAGATCTTGCCTGCTTTGGGGTAACTTCTGGCTCTGGCGCCAGGTCCTTGCTTGTTCCCGCGTCTGGTGCGGCCATCATGACCTCAACGCTGCTAGCGGGGTGAGTGATGTGCACTCCACGAGCTGCGCTGAGAGGCGGTTCGCCTCCCTCGACGATGTACCGCGGGTGAACGCAAGACTCGTCCATGCCGACGTAGATCTTGTGCATGACAAGCTTGATGAAGACGGCATTGCGCAGAGGGGGACGCCTGCCGAAGCTTCCTGTGTTGTCGCTGACGTAGTCCAGCGCTCCGAAGCGTTGAACCAGGCCGGAGACGACGCGCTCGCCGTTGTTGGAGATGCTTCCTGTCTGGATTTTCACCCTTGCTAGCACCGCTAGCCCCTCGGTGGGCGCCAACTGTCGTGGTGGTGGCACGGCAAATGTCATGGATAGGCTAAAGATAGGGCCAATGTGTGCTAGGGGAATCCTGGGAGGGAGAACGTGGTGATTCCACGCACATATGATGTTGTATTTCCTCTATCAATGGAGTTTACAAGTGCTCTTCAAGCTAGTGGTGAGAAGGAGACGATGTCTCTTACTCCCCATAAGCTAGCTTTAGAGTTCTATCTTAGACAGAGAAAATGATCGATCCCTATCTATGGAGGCCCTGGTGCTCCTTGTATAGGGGATCCCGGGTTACAAAGTTAGGGCACACGTAGCAGCATATTCCGCGAATATGCTCCTCGACTAAAGCTAGATGCTTCTTTATTCCCTTTAACGGATCGTCCGGGCTTTGGTCGTAAACCACGATGTTATGTTTGCCTTTAAGCGTCACCAAACACGGGCTACATCTACCGACATCGCCCACATCATCTTGGTCGCCCATGACCCGCTGGTCCTCCTCTGCTTTGCTTAGCTCACGCTACAGCTAGTAAAGCCACCTTGTGACTAGTGGGAGATTCATTCCTTTTCTTGGAAGCCATATAATAGTCCGACTAGCACTTGGCTAACCCGGCTATGAGGGTACCTGCATAATAAACAGACAAGACATACGTTGTTGGCATACATTATATGCTAGCCGGGTTAACGTCAGGGAAAGGCTCCACGGGCCGGGTTACTCTATAGGTCGGCCTGCCTTGAGGTGACCCGACCAGCACTTGCTTTAACCGTGCCGTAGCTCGGCTAACTCGGCCTTTATACCCCGGCGTTACCCTACCCGGAGGTTTCCTCCAACACCCCTTGGACTAGCGAGATGGGACTAAAACATCCACCGACAACGGCTAATAGATACGTGGCGCATTAACATGCCAAAATTTAGTTGGCCCGTGCGATAAGCACTCCGTATGATGAACTATTTCTTTGTAATGGCCATCCGTACCAAGGTCAGGCCAGCCCATTTGCAGTCTTAGCGGATAGATAATATATTTCCTTTCTATTTAATTCAAAATTAACTAATATTTGCCAAAATTTTGAACTTCAGTTTTTTTGAAACAAATGACATATTCTGCATAAGTACCTTTCTAATAGCATGTTGAAAAAGTTTGTATTAATTTTGTGATGGTCGAAAACATAGCAAACTTAGAAACGGAGCGTTTAGTCTTAACCTGAGCCACTTTTCCTAATAATGTGTTTTTCCGACCTTCACGAAATAATCTGAATTTTTTTACACATGCTAACATATGCAACCTAAGACACATGGTGAAGGTTTTGTTAAAGTTGTAATATGTGTATGTATGCGATACAGAGTAGTACTCCGACCTTATACAACATTGGCATTACAGAGTTTGTACTGATATGGTCGGAGTACATCCGTATCGTATACATACACATATTACATCTAAGTCTTTGAAGTTTTGGGATGATGCTTTTCTCACAGCCACTTTTCATATAAATCTTCTTCCCACCAAAGTACCCAACTTTGAAACTCCTACACAAAAACTCCTACAAGTTGCACCTAATTATGAACGTCTTCGTGTTTTCTGATGTGCCTGTTGGCCAAATCTCCGTATCTACAATAAACACAAACTTTCTTTTCGCTCCTAATAGTGTGTTTTTATTGGCTATAGTCATCTCCACAACGGAGTCAAATGTCTAAATATCTCTACTGGTTGCGTTATATCTGCTGTGATGTCGTGTTTGATGAAAGTATTTATTCCCTTTGCTTCTCTTCATCCAAATGTTGGTCGTCATCTTCGTGAAGAAATTCTTCTCCTTCCACTTAATAATTCCCCTTCTGATAGGAGTGGGCATAATAATGATAATTATCTGCCAATTGTGCCTATTGTTACTCCTCAGGTTACAGTCGACGAACAACATACAGATTGTAGTGTTGATACAAGTTCAAAATTTGAAGAAAATTGTCAAAATACCACATCAAATAACAATCCAACAAGTGCACATGGCACAACAACAGGAAGCTCCGATCCCGAGGAATATTCCTTGCAGCAATCTCCCTTGGATCGTGACCTGCCACCACCTGGCAGTGCTCCTGAGACGTCCTCACGCGCCAGCTCGCCAATGCGTGCCGAGTTCCCGCTCGCACTGGACCCCTCCACTCCCCTGTTAGCGCGCATGCGACTGCGCCAGCCAATGCACACCACATCTCCTCCCGGCCTGGACGGAACCTCCCACAATTATTTCTCCCGCCCCACGGTCCCTATCTCCTGCTCCAGCGTGACGGATAATTCCCTCGAGGACACGAAGTCTGAGATATCGGTCCTTGCTGATCCCGAGGTGGATTTGTCCCATGAATTGTTTGTATCAGGTCCTGGTGCTCCTCTCCATGTTGCATCACCACAACAACCTCTCGCCGAACCGAGAACTCGACTGTAAAAAAGGTATATGGCAGCCTAAGATTTATACTGACAGTACAATCACATATGTTCTTTTGACATCGATAGGTGAACCAACCTAATATCTTCGAGTGCCAGAAAACAACCTGATATCTTGGAGTGCTAGACAAGAACCTACTGTGTCTCGTTCTAGCATTGAAGTAGAATAAAAAGCACTCGCAAAAGCTACTACATAATTGATTTGGGTTGAAGCCCTTAATCTAGAATTTGGTGTTTCACTTAAGAAGAAACCATGTCTATGGTGTGACAACTTTGGTGCTACTTTTTGCCTGCAAATCCTATTTTCCATGCTCGCACCAAGCATATGGACATTGATTTTTTATTTTTTAGAGAACGAGTTGCCAACAAACAACTCTATGTCAGGTTTATTTCTAGTAAAGATCAGATTGCTGATGGTTTCACCAAGAGTCTATATTCTAAGAAATCAGATGAGTTTAAGTGTAATCTCTAAACCTCTCCTAGATTTAGATTAAGGGGGGCGGGGGTGTTAGAGATGTAATATGTGTATGTATACAATACGGAGTAGTACCCCGACCATATACAGTACAAACTATGTACTGCCACATAGGGGGCTTTCCCCTATCCTATAATACATACCCGATCCCCCTAGTCCGAGGTACAATTGTTTCCACCTAATTCAATAGGTTTCACTATTTTTTATTTTTTTCGAATTTCTGGTGCCCCTTCCAAAGTTAGGTCATAACCGCGAGGGTACAATCAAAAAATATGGATGAATCATGCTAACCTAGAACCACATCCATGATGAAACATCATCTTGTGCACCTTAGTATGAATTTTGAAAACATAAATTAGGTGCCAATCATGAAGCTATAGCTAACATCTTCTAAAATTTGACAAGTTTGACCTAAATTTGACTTGAAAAATATGTTGTTCAAACTTGCATATCACATTCACAAGATTCGTCATTTGTGCCCCAAATAACACCATCTACTTCACCATGTTATTACTAGACCACTTGGCCAACATGATCCCACCCATTTGAGACATCGTAGTATCAGAGTGCTATGCCAAGCCATGGAATATACACTTGTGACAAATGTGGGCCCATGCCGACATTGCATGGGATCTAGAGATCTAGACCAATATTAGCCATCTAGAAACACCTTCATCGACTTGTGGTTGGGGTCACTACCTTTGTTTGTTAATTATTGGCTCTATATATAATTTGTGGTGGAAGAATTTCCACCATAGTGAAGACAATCTAAAGGTTGGACAAGATGTGCTAATCACTAGCAGGAACACCACACAAAAGATGTTGGACATGAATTTTGTGTTCGATACCATTTAGAGTAGTTGTGGTTGGGAACTTTTTAGTGTCACTAGTACGACGTAGTCAGGAACAGTTAATGTATCGTTGATACATCTAAGTATGAGAGTGCTATGCCAACATTGCATGGGCTATAGACCTCTCTAGTTTGGCTCGAGACTCCTTCATCACCTTGTGATTGTGTGACTCAACACTTGGCCAACATGATCCCACCCAGTTGATACATCTAAGTATGAGAGTGCAAAGACAAGCCATGAAACACACTTGTGGCAGATGTGGGGCCATGCCAACATTCCATGGGATGTAGACCTATCTTATCTGTCTAGAAACACATTCATCAACTAGTTATTGTATATGAGTCATCACTTGGCCAAAATTATCCTACCTAGTTGACAGATCTATGTATAACACTACTATGCCAAGACATGATGAGCCACTTTGTGGAAAATGTGGTCCCATGCAATCATTGCATGGGCTATGTACGTCTCTTGGTTGGCTAGAAAAACCATGATTAACTTGTGGTTGTCTGCCTCAACACTTGGCCAACATGATCCAACCTAGTTGCTACATGGGATGTAGACCTATCTTATCTATCTAGAAACACCTTCATCAACTTGTGGTTGTATATGAGTCATCACTTGGACAACATGATCCTACCTAGTTGATAGATCTAAGTATAACACTGCTATGCCAAGACATGATGAGACACTTTGTGGCAAATGTGGGCCAATGCCAACATTGCATGGGCTATAGACCTCAGATGGTTGGCTAGAAACACTATCATCTGCTTAGTGGTTGTGTGACTCAGTACTTGGCCAACATGATCCCACCCAGTTCATACATCTAAGTATAAGAGTGTTATGCCAAGCCATGACACAAACTAGTGGTAGATTTTTGCCCATGCCAACATTGCATGGGATCTAGACCTATATTATCTGTCTAGAAACACTTTCATCAACTTGTGGTTTCATGAGTCATCACTAGGACAACATGTTCCTACCAAGTTTGATAGATCTAAGTATAACACTATTATGCCAAGACATGATGAGACACTTTGTGGCAAATGTTGCCCACGCCAACATTGCATGAGCTATAGACCTCTCTTGGTTGGCTAGAAAGAACACCATCAACTTGTGGTTGTGTGACTCATCACTTGGACACCATGATTCACAAAGCTAAAACATCGTATATTATGAAATAGAGGGAGTAATTCTCATTCTTTATATGTCTGGTCCATTACTATTTCTGCGAGCATTGTATTAAATAGTAGTTGTCTCCTCTTTTTTAAATCCGAAATAACGTGCCGATGTTATACCATATTGCTAGCTAGACTTTTTTTAAACATACGCACTACAACTAAGCCTATGAACATTGATGATCAAATCCACAAATTGGCGAACTAAACAATCCAAACTTTTGATTACAATCGTCTAATTAAGCAAAACAACGAAACCACAGTCATGAAATATTCTTCTAGACAAAACCACAATCATACGTGAATTGTTTAGCAATCAAACAACCCAACTTTGCGTAAATTGTTTAATGGCATACTGAGATTCGTCAGGGAATCGGTATTAGGAATTTTTGTTTCTTGTGTTTTCCAGAATCTCCCAGATCCGCAATCTCAAGAACTCTGCTTTTTACCTTTTCGAGCTTGTTTGTCTTCGACAGAATAATTTCTGCAACAGTACATCTCCTAGAGTCAGTTACTCTTTTCTGTAACAAAATATTAGGAGGGTTAAGAAGGTCACATGCTAGCGTATATATATATGAAAATGCAAAACAGAAATTTTGAAAACCCGTGAGACTTCATCTGTGAATTTATCTCCGTCCCAGTGCTCCATATAATGGAGCACAAATATTCCCATGAGTTCCTAATCATAATGAATCAAATTTGAATAACATTACTAACACATCAAAAGAAATTACATTAATTGAACCAGAAACTCATGAATCATTTTGATGTGGTGTATCGCAGCTTAAGATCTCCTAATTGCAAACGTCAGCAAACTTATACTCCATATATTTGTTAGCCACTATTACGTCTTTCAAAATTTGGTCGCTTTAGAAACATAGCGGTTCAGTGTAATGCTTGGAGTAACCATATCATCAGTAAATGTATAGAGAACAAAGATACCAGATTTTCGAAATGTTTCTTGACCCTTCTAAATTCATACAGCGAGTCGAGCACTTGAAATTGCTTCTTTGGTCTGTTAATGACGATAGTGCACCAGCGGGAATTGTTTATATTCAACGCGAAAAAGGCCTACCAAAAAGAGACAAGTATTATCACGTTGCATAATCTGGTTTATACCCTGCATTTTGTTGTACAAACAGTACTTATATTATCAGCAAGAAAATATTCTTCAATGCATCTGTCAAAGCATACTGATATATCAATCATAGATGTTGTATTTGTTTCCAAGGTTTTATTATGCTGGGATCTAGTTTTTCTTCTTGGTGGAGTATCTATGAGAGAATTTTCCCTCCATACAGGGCATAAGTGTCGGTCATCCCCTAATAGAACAGACAATTCTTCCATATAAGCACCCATAACCTACAAAAATATTTAATAATGTGTGACATGCGATCCTTCTTCTGTGCATATAATAACAAAACTGTGGTACTTGGACTAACATTTCCACCTAGACATAGACGGTCAAGGATCTCGTTAATGTGGTTGGCACTAACGTCAGTTTCCGCCTGATTTTTATAGACATTTTGGCTCCTAAACTATTTAATTTTATTTGCTGTTTCAACGTACATCACTACAACATCTATTTGCTGCGGTGTCAACGCATTTAAACCATGTGTGCCCTCGTACGCGTACATGACTTCTGGGTCATTGAATATACCTGGAAGAGAAAGAAACAATATTTTACTACGTGCATGAAACTGTTTAATCAAATACATGCACAACCATGCAATTCAATGATGTTGCACTACCTTTTCTAACGTCACTTTTTTATTTTTACCCTTTTTTGTCCGTCGACCTGCGCTTGCACTTCTCGCCAATGGATTCTCTCCTCTCAGCATCAATAGCATTCCGGAAAATGGTACCTTGGCTGTCAACCGAGTCAGATTTATTTGACGGAGTGTGTCCTACCTCAACTTTTTTACTCGCCACCCATTTTTCCATGTAGTTGTGAATTCTTCTAGTGGAATCGGCTCTGGCTCCACTATAGGCAGTGAACTTTCCCTACCATCAATGAGTATTGGTGACGCTTAGGTACTGCCAATTTTTGCCGGTGCGGTGTGGCAAGCATCAATAGCATTCATTTCCTTCTTGTGTGTGGGTAGCATAAATATGCCATCTTCATTATCCGCTTTCTTCTTACTATTTGAATCCCTCATGAAATCATTATGTGCACAGTTAAAGGAGTCATTTTTTGTGCTGTCAGAGCATTCCATGAAACCTTTTGGCGTACCTTTGGTGCCAGTAGAGGCGATTCCTTCATCCTTCTCTACCTCCTCTTCATTATCAATCAGACATTTTATCTTTATTTGGTCTATACATGACTCCTGCCAAGTTCATCATAATAAGAAGTTTCTACAAAATTGAAATTGAATGAACCATCATGTCATGCTAAAAAACAAAACATTTGTTTTACTCAGGGAAGATGGCACATAGGGTATATCCCCTTAGCACAAAGTTCTGCGAGGACATCCATCTTTCTATCACGGATTTCCTCAATGGTTCTATCATTATGCTCTGTTATACACTTCATCATATGTTTCATTCTGACTTCTATCTTTTGTCTAGGCACTGCACTGCTAGATGTTGGACCTCCATCTTTCTTCTTGTAGGGCCCTAGCGTTGGCATATCTTACAAGTACCTGAGATTAGCCTATATGTTTTAGCCCAAGAAAGAGTCCACGGTGTAATTGAAGCCCAACAGAGATTCAGGTGGCCCGCTAGAGTTCGACTTCTTGGAAGACATGGAAAAGTGCGGATAGAAACTTAAAGGAAAACCCTAACTTGTAACTGATTCGATCTGCTACCCCAAGACCTAGCCTCGCTATATAAAGACCCCGAGTCCAACTCATACACCCCTGCATACACACCGCCAGATTGCATTTGCGCACCTTTGTAACCTTCGACTCCCTCATAATTAAGAGCAGACAAGTAGGAGTAGGGTCCTCTGCGAGTCCTGAACCTGGGTAAAACCTTGTGTCACCTATGTTCTTGTTTGCTAGCCAATCGATGCCTCTACCTCTCCCCACTCCCTTGAACCTAATTCCATTAACAATGAGCATTGATGAGTTAACCCCACGTCAATTGGCGCCGTCTGTGGGACACTGGAGTGCTGATGTTGCGGCTTCCTCGACCCCATCAACCGTGATCTACGATGCCGCAGCAGCGGAGACTCGCCTCCTTTCCGGCACCCTTGACTTCACCGTCCATTCATCGACGACTCACCCAGATTTCGAGTCCGTTGGTGCCGGATCGGCTTGGCGATCGGAAGCTTACTCTTCCAACATGGTCAGCTTGGCACACTTTGCCTCCCTGATCAGCCGAAGGTTCCCGGGATTGGTCCCGCATCATGGTTCCCACCATCGATCGGCACCCTGAGAAAACTCAATGCCTCAGCATCAGTCGAGAATACAGACGGCAACAGCAGTTGCGAGTCCGATCTAGGAGATTTGGCAATAGAAGACAAATCATACGGCTCTGGAACTAAGAGCTGTGGAAGCAATAGCTTCCCCAACAACTACATGTGCGCCATCATCAACATTGGCGGTAGCGGCACTCAGGGAAATACTGGCACCAATGGTGGCATCCCAGTCGCAAACGCCACCCCTACCAACAACATGCCAACAAACCGACCCCTCTCATCGGCCCCTTCCAAGAAGATCAGCAAGCGGCTAACCTTGTAGGTGAATGCGAGCGGCAGCTGATTGAGCTCAACCACACCGAGTGCGCTCTCTATAGGGAGGCCCTACGGGGCAAACCCTTGCCACCAAACTCATCGCAACAAATGATGATGGGTTACCACTGACTGCTTTTGCAGGAATACAAGCGGCATTAACAAGTCATCGCCAAGATCGACGAGCATGGAAGGGCGATGGACAAGTCGAGTCTTCGATGAGCTCATCTCTATTCCATCGGAGGATCCTCCTCCAAAGGCAACGACTATGCAGCCACAAAAGGGTGCTCTCGACTGGCGCAACTCAACGACAGGAGGGGACAAGGGCATTCGAGCCTTCGATTTCTTGTTCATGACGGTGGATGTGAGGTCCCCCGGATTCAACATCCGAGAAATCCCTGTTATGTAAATGTCCACGTTCCCATGATCAGTGAGCCATGGAGCATAACCTACAAGTATCATTACAGCATCCGAAATATAATGAATACAAGACTTACATGGTTGCCCTTATGGCTACACAACCTTCAGTAGCAGAACTTCATTACACGCAGGGCCCAATCATGCCTCAACCTACAGGCGGCTGACTGGGAGGACGGCCTAGCTCGCATGGACGTCACCTTAACCTTCCCTTGTCAAGCTTCTGAAAGCCTGGCCAAGTAAATAGCTAGGGACAATGCCATGACTACGTTTAAATGTACTCACAAACCACCAAGATAAGTTAAATAAGGAAATGCAATTCTGGTTGTGGCGAGATACCTCTATCTAGGGTTGTTTTTGAAAAGCCTAGACAATCCCTTGTAGTTATGGCATCTCCATATCTTTGTTGAAAAAGAGTATGAAACATGCCTCCGTTTTATAAATCAGGATATCCCCATATCCTTGCTGAAAACCTTTTTGAAAATAGTTTTGGAAAACCCTTTTTAAGCCTCTTTGACCACCTCTGGTCAAAAAAAAAATTTAACCTAGGTTCCCTCGGAACCTCCATACTTTCGTCCATTAATCCAAACACCACCATTTGGGTACTCCTAGCCATCACCTTTCGAATAGATTATACTCTACAGAGTTTGCACACTTTCCCCACAAGAATCAATACATCCGCCGGGATAAAACCACGGCCCACTACACAAGGTAGATGGGGGTTTAGATAATCAAACCTAACCTTTCGCTTGTCGACCCTAGCAAAGGCTGCTTTTCCTTTTAGGTTTGTTCTCCCCGACAATGAGTATGTGGCCCCCGGCCATAGTCCTGACTTCCGTACACGCGTATACCCAAACCGCAACTTGGCGTATACCTTAACTTCGTGACTCCACTTCCTTCCATACTACCTAAGTCATACCGTCCGTAGGAGACCCAATTGTTGCACCGACACTCCTGCCAAGACATACTCACTCTTGCCGACGCAAGCTACAGGCTCCAGATCCGTAGAACTGTTAGCGCCTTCCCGGAATTCAAGGGATTTCTCCCCATAAGCATTGTACAAGATACCTCGGCTAAAGAAGACAAACTACGAGCTAAGCCCCAGCACCTGGGGTAATGTGGTTGCACAGATAAAAAATGTTCTGGTAAAGGCATAGAACATCCCTTCTCTTTCTCTTGTCCATTTCCCCATTTCTCATCATCACCACTTCTTTAGTTAAAACATCCCCTTGGAACGATGCCTCTTCCCAAGGGTTTTACAAAGCGGTTTTTAAACAACTGTAGTAGGGTAACTCCCAAAACAATTTATTCAACAAAAATCTGTTGTTTCCAACCAGGTAGGATGCTAATCAAAATAACCTCGATCTAGAGCGGAGTAAATGGTAAGTTTACATCAGGGTGGGTGCCATGAGGGACACCAATTCATAACTTGGAGGAGCCAAGTCATTAGCGCAGTATTTATAAAATAAGACATGTAGGTAAATAATGCAATTTAAGAAGGAGGTACAAAACCGGTAGTAAAAAGAGTAGGACAAGTATCCCGATTCGAGAATGGTGGCTTTCCAGATCAGCAATAAGTCCCTGGACTTCCGGAGATAACCATGAATACTCGATAAATAAATAAGAAGTCCCTTTCTTCTCATCGTCAAACAATCACACTATCGCCGTCATCGAGTATACATGCAAGCAGACAATACCACCATCAAAATAAGGCATAAAACTTAATTTGGTAGGTTTTGGAGAAGTTGGGTACTAGTAATGGAATTACTAGTTTGCCATAGAAGTGTTTTCCCTTGGAAGATAGTTGTCAAGGCTATTTACCAAGAACTTGGGGTGAGATCTGAGGTCTGTAGGATACCAAGGTGCAACCATGATATCCTCAGATAGGTCTTGACAAAACAAGACAAACACAAGTGGTTTCACTAGATTATCATTTACCTAGATTTAGTTATGCTTTTTATAGTGGAATAAACTCTAGTTTGAGGAAATAATTCATCAGAACTTATCTGGAAGCCCAAAAATTATTTTCTTCGCTGGTTAGATAGTGTTTGATGTACTGAACCACATAGAAGTGGAATCTTGTCAAAAGAATTACCAGAATGCCCTTAATAAATCATTAAAGGATGTTTTGTAGGGTATTTGTGTTTTCTCTAGATTTATTTTACATAAGGGTTTAGTGTGATTCCAACTTTGCATGGTAGGTATTGGAAGTAACTTTCTGTAGAAATTGGAATTGCCCATTTTGGATAACCAGAACTATTGGAGGGATTTATCTAGTGAAAAAGGGGTACACAGAATAGTTTAATTCACTAGAATTCAATCAAATCTCAATAAAATCTGAGATGCTGGGGTTTGATAGTTTTTGATAAGACACAACCATGGGAGTTGGAAATAGGTCAATACCTCATTTGGTTTGACATAGAGAATTTACCTAAGGCAGATATTCTCTGTTTTTGTTATTTTTGGTACAGACAAAATATAGATCAGCTTGGCATGAGGACAAGTCTATGGAGTAGACACATGGGATACCTTCCAGAGTCCACTTGATTTGTTTCATTTGGAGATGTTAATACCCCTGAGAGATTTATTGATTGCAAAAGACACTTTTTAGAAGATTAAATGCCAGAAAATAATAAAATTTATTTTTGGCAAGGGTGCAGTTCTGTATGTTGTACAACACATGGAAAAATATATAGGAATTTAGATCTAGCTAAAGTTTGGCATTTTCCATTTTATTCAGCATTTAAACTAGCAGCTAGAATAATAGGTCTGGAAAATAGATTTTCTAAAGAAAAAGGAAAAGGCATCATCGGCCAGATCCACGCAAGGATGGGCTACTCACCGCTAGGCCGGCCCACTTCAGCGCCGGTGTGAGCGGGAGATGGATTCGAACGGCTAACAACATGGCCCCATCCGTCAGCGAACGAGAGAGGGCGAAGGGGCATGGGGCGTTTTACAGCTGTGTGATTAAGTGACGATTGACGGCTGCACTTTGTCGTCCCTAGGGAAACAGGTGCGGCGGCGGCAGAACCCTAGCACGTCGGAGGGGAAGACGGGAGCTCACTAGAGGGCTCTGGAAGGGCCGGAGATGGCACAGGGCGACGCGGTGCATGCCGACGAGCTCGGGGAGGGGTGGCACAGCTGGTTCTGGCGATGGGAGAGACCTCGCATGACAGCGGCCGGGGAAGTAGCTTCGGGAGCTCACCGGAGTTGTTTCACAAGCTGTTGCTGTTGCTGCATGTTGAAAAGAACACCAGGGTCAGATGCAGAATCGAGAGGGCATCTCGGGAGGGTGACATGCAAAGCAAGAAGGGCAGGAGAGGGAGAGCTACGCTCAGATCTTGAGCAATGGCCGAAGCTTCTTCTTGTCCGTCCTTCGAGCGGGGCAGAGCAGGGGGGAGGAGAGAGGAGCTCTAGGGAGGTAAGTGGAGGGGAGGGGAGTGAAATGAGCCAGGGGAGGAGGGCTGGGGTGTCCTGTAGCTTATAAACCGAAGGGGAATGGTGTAGGGTGGACCATGTCCAAGGAGGGCAAGGGCAAGTCTATGGGCATGCAATGGGCTGTCAGGGGCGGTGGAGAGGGGAGTGGTGGGACTTTGGGTCGAGCCCTGGGTAGAGAGGAGGGTGGTAGCTGCTGCTGATTTTAATTGCTAGATATTTTGTCAAGGTGGGGCCATCTCTCTCTCTCACTTGATCAAGAGCTAAGGAGGCAAGGGTAGGGAAATGGCTGCAGGGTTACACAACCTGGATGTAGTGATGTTGCAGTGGAGGAGTGTTGGTGAGCTTGGGTGATGATTTGATTTTTGTTTAGTTCAAGTTTTGTTTGTTTTGCATAATTTGATCACAAGAATGCTTGTGAAGGAGTTCCCTAATTTATATTGGAATAAGTGGTGGAGATGGTACTGGTGGATGGGTATGGTCAAGATACATTCCTCGAATTTATTTGGGATTTTTATGAGGGGTATCAGTCCTCTTAAATCCATTTATTCAAAAAGGGCAGAAGTAGTTTCTAGAAGCTCATTTGATATATTTACATTGGACATAGTTGGATTTTTGATTTGAGGTGGTCCCATATGTGAATACACACTTAGGGGAATTTTCCCAAATTTATGGTGGTTTAAAAGTATTTAAAACAATTATTATTCCATTGCTGCCATTTAAGAAAATAGGCAAAAAGAATTATTGAAACTCTTCAAAAATATTTATTTTTGAAAAGGGATGATATGGTATGATATATGAACCTCAAATGAGCCAATATTTGGCGAAGTGCTTCCACAAAAACCAAACTTTCCATTGGGAAAGGGGTTTTGGGGATTTTGTCTATTAAAGGAATTAAATAGATTTGGAGCCATAATAATTATGGATAATATTTGATAAATCTTGATGATCAAGTTAGATGATTTAGACAAAGTGTAGCAAGCATTTGCAACCTTGGGAATTGGAAATCCAACTTGAATTAGATGGAAAACAAGGAGTTGTGGATCTAGGGTGATGTTATTTTTATATCACCAAAACCTTGTTGGATCTTGGAGTTCAGAGCTCACCTTGATGCAAGGGATAGATGAATAGTTAGACCAAGTCATATAGATGATCATTGAAGAATTATTTTGGTTTGGTTACATTTGAGGTGGCCTGGAAGTGATGGCAAACTTTGTTGAAAATAGGGCTGCCATACCAGATGAGTCATGATGCCTTATAAACCATGTGGGTTTAAGAAGAACAAAGGTCCACTTTGAACAAGTGAAGTGGATGTGGATAGACATATATGAGTAGAACCCAACCATCCAAAGAGTTGGTCCATAGAAGGTTGGATGATGGTGTGATCTTTTGACAAAGTAGGCATGATGACTAGATTTGCAGGAAATGTTATTTTCTTGCCTACAAAACCATCGAGAACAAGTGGGTTGGGGGAAGATCTAACAAAGGGTAATAGTGGGCCTTTTTAGTCCTTATGATTTTCTACAAGATGGTTCAAGTGCATTTCCAAAAAGGCACAAGGGTTGAGAAAGTGAGGCATTTGAAAAGGTGATTTTGGAACAGTTTCCAGACTTAGTCAAAGTTGGCAGTTTTGAGGATTTTGACTAGAGTATGAGATGGGATGTTTTTGTGGGGTTGCAAGGTACCAAACAACCATCAAGTGGATGATGTTGAAGTGCAGAGGGAGTAGAGGTATCCATGCTTGATATTGGTCTTCGTTGAATTGGAAGATTCTAGAATGGATCACTGTAGAATTGATCTGGTTAAGGGTTTTAGATGATCCCCTAGTATCTAGAGATCATGTCCACCTTGTATTATTGCTTAGGGTTTGGGGATTTTAAGTTTTCTTGATCCTAGAGGATGACCTCCTAGGGTAGCTCATACTACTTCTAAGCAATTAAGTCAGACAACAGATCAAGGCAACTCATCAGATAGTAGATCAAGGCAACTCATCTTATAAACTAAGCAAATACACTACTTGGGTTACCATCAAGCATAGATTGAGGTAAGTGTGGGTATTTTGAAGTGTTGGAGTTTGAGTAAGATGAGGGTCATTGATATCTCTACCAAGAGTAGAATTCAAAAGCTTTAAAAAGGGGTTTTGGGAAACCTTGAGATAAGAATAGTTGAAGGTTCTGTCTATAAACATAAGGAGGTTATAACTCTCCATAGTTTTGTCAATGGAAGCTACTAAACTAGTTCTGGTTACACAAGAATCTTGGCTCAGTTTTTGAAATGCCAGAACATTTGAGAATATGTAAAATGAGCCAGGATAGTTTTGTTAAATAGCTTTTGTCAACTGATGGTGAGGTAAGGAGTATCATAAGGTATGCACTCACATGCACAAGTACAAGCATACAACAAGCAAACACTGCACCAAGGAACAAAAAAAAGTTTTTGTTCCCCCTGATTTTTGCATTCTGGACAACTAATCAAGGTTGCTGGAATTGGGATGTTACAGACCTTTCCCCCTTAAAATAATCTCGTCCTGAGATTCGGGAGAGTAAGGTTAGAGGATTGGTGTTGGAGTTAGTGCTATGTGTTTCTCGCGTACTAACTTGCCGGCTTTGTCTTTGAACAGGGTCACTACGACAGTGAGGCTCAACTTCAATCGTCTTGAAACACGAGTGTGGAGCAGGCTTCAACAAGGATTGTGAGGAGTGTTCTTCCTGCTGTAAGGATTGACGGCGTCTCTCCAAAGGGATTATCATATCCTAGTTTGCGTCTTTGGGTCCAACTGTTGGATTGCTTCTGGCAGAGGGTTATTCTATTATGCGGGAAAGACGTAGTCTTTCCCCCTTAGGATTAGACTGGGGTAGATCGGAGAATTGACATAGTCCTTCCTTCTTGGAGTCACAGATGCATGTTTTGAAGGCTGTCGTCCATATTTCTCCTGGAGTCAAGATTGTCAAAAGGCGTCCGTGAAGCTATGGACGATGGGGCTTATATACTACTATTATTCATACTTATCTTGGTGGAGTCATTGGAATCTCACGTCCTCTAAGCATTATGGAACCTAGGGTTAGCGGTTCGGCGGTCCTTCGGGTGGGTCTTCAGCTGAAGAAGTAGAGGGGCTTTGTAGAATCTTCAGTTAGTTTCTCCTCTGGTAACTCCTGGGTTGTTATTTGGAGGGAAGGCGTCCAATTCTGGAGGTCTTCTGGAGTATCCTCGGGTAGACAGTCTTCTGAGGATTGAGTGGAAAGATGCAGTCTTTCCACCTTAGAGCTTCATTAAGGTGCTTTAGGAGTGGTGCATATCTTCTGTCTCGGAGTGCTGACCTGATGTTAGCGAAAGGTTGTATCTTCCCAGAGTCTTGAGCTAAGGTCGTCAAGTGACGCCCTATTCTATAAACCTTGGCAAGGGTGGTTTTCTAACGAAGCCTTATGGAGTGAGCTCAGGGCAAGCTAGCGGTTTATGACTCTCCTGGCTAGTGTTTAGTCAGGGTTGATGCAGTCAGCATCGGTGAAGAGGTCTTCACTTGAATCTCTTGCATTTCTTCTGCTTGAGGGCGGAGTGGACTCGTTGTCTTCATGCATCCTCGTCTTCAGGGAACTAAAGTATTCTGGCCTTCTGGTGAGGAACTTCCTATTGGTGGTAAGCGTTCCGAGTATGGGAGTAAGTTATATTAAACGGTTAACTTTCTGAGTTCCAATGGGGTATAGAACTATAGGGTAGAGATTTTGGTCTAATCAACCTGATCCGACCGAGGTTCTAGATCTCACGGGGTGTATTTAACGGGATACCTGCAATCATCCAGCATTTGGGAACAATACTAGACAACCAGGAGATGGTTCATTTTGGGCGTTTTCGTTCGGGGTTGGGGTCTGACGCAACGTCTTGGGTAGAACACGCAAGAGGGAAAACGTCAGAGCAAGCATAGCAATCCAAGGAAGTTATTACATAACAAGCCAGTCTGCACCCGAAGGGGCTAATAGTACTTAAGCATTACAAAATGCGTTCAGGGACGATACATGACTCTACCCTATTGCTAGATGGGCAAGTACAGCAGAGTGGGTGATTACTCGGAGGGTGCATCTATGGTTCGTTGCTGACTCCAAGGGGGGTTTCCAGCTACTACAGATCCTCTAGGGTATATGGGAGATTAAGCTCGGCTTCCGTGAAGGTGAGGGTGGTGCCTTCCCAAGGTGTAGGGTTGGATGTTGCCCTGGACGGCGTGGGTGACTATACGATAGGGTGGTACGCATTGAGGAAGGGGAGTTCGTCGTTAGTCCCGGGATTTTCGTCTTCAGGGGTTGGGGTACTTCAATGATCAGCTTCTTCTCCAAGCAAGCATTGGTGGCTCTAAGACTTCTTTCGCGGTTATAGAGGAGGTTGATATCCATCTTTAGAAGCAGATTCTCCCACTTGGCCTTGTCAAGATCTTCCTGCGAATGTTGGAGTAGGTATTCCATGTTCTCTAACTAATTCCCGATGCAGCAGGTGAGGAGAGACTCGGTAGGAAGTCCATCTTGGTCGCACTTTCCAAACATGTGGTAGGGGGTATCCTTCAACTCATCTTCGTGGATCTTGCAGAGGCGTGCCATGATCTCCTGTATGGCTCGCACCACACCATCTACCCAGTTGCTGTCGAGGAATGTGAAGATTGTGGGCGCGGTATCCTCTTCGGGGGAGGGAATTATGGCCTTGATGACCCATTGCATCACATTGGTGTTACTTTGAGGAAGTTTGGTTCCTTCAATCATTGGCAAGGGCCTGTTGACTCTCTTCAGCAGGTCGTGAAGCTGCTCTTCAAAAGGCCAGAAACTGTCTCTAATGATGATGCGTTCCGAGCGGAAGGAGGCCATCTACAGAAATTTTTGAGATGGGGGTTTGATTAGTGACAAGTGTGCAAGATTTTAAGATTAGAAGGTCATATTAATGCAAGTAGTTTTCAAGATAGAGGGGAAAAGACATAAGCACTTTTGCAAATAGTCATCTATTCTCCCTTGTCTTTTTAGAAAATAGGTTTGTCGTTTCCTGTCTAACGTCCATGCTAACTAAGGTCTCCTACAGTCTGGATGGCTCTGATACCAAGTCTGTGAGGTCCCCTAGATTCAACATCCGAGAAATCCCTGTTATGTAAATGTCCATGTTCCCATGATCAGTGAGCCGTGGAGCATAACCGACAAGTATCATTATAGCATCTGAAACGTAACGAATAAAAGACTTACATAGTTGCCCTTATAGCTACACAACCTTCAGTAGCATAACTTCATTACACGCAGGGCCCAATCATGCCTCAACCTACAGGCGGCTGACTAGGAGGATGGCCTAGTTCGCATGGACGTCACCTTAACCTTCCATTGTCAAGCTTCAGAAAGGCTGTCCAAGTAAATAGCTAGGGACAATGCCATGAGTACGTTTGAATGTACTCGCAAACCACCAAGTTAAGTTAAATAAGGAAATGCAATTCTGGCTGTGGCGAGATAGCTCTATCTAGGGTTGTTTTTGAAAATCCTAGACTATCCCTTGTAGTTATGGCATCTCCATATCTTTGTTGAAAAAGAGTTTGAAACATGCCTCCGTTTTATAAATCAGGATATCCCCATATCCTTGCTGAAAACCTTTTTGAAAACAGTTTTGGAAAACCCTTTTTAAGCCTCTTTGACCACCTCTGGTCAAAAAAAACTTTAACCTAGGTTCCCTCGGAACCTCCATACTTTCATCCATTAATCCAAACACCACCATTTGGGTACTCCTAGATATCACCTTTCCAACCGTCCTTGACCATGAACGCGGCTATTCGAATAGATTATACTCTACAGAGTTTGCGCACTTCCCCACAAGAATCAATACATCCGTCGGGATAAAACCATGGCCCACTACACAAGGTAGACGGGGTTCAGATAATCAAACCTAACCTTTCGCTCCTCGACAACGAGTATGGGGAACCCGGCCTTAGTCTTGCCTTCCATACACGCGTATACCCAAACCGCAGCTTGGCGTATACCTTAACTTGGTGACTCCACTTCCTTCCGTAACACCTAAGTCATACCGTCCGCGGGAGACCCAATTGTTGGACCGGCACTCCTGCCAAGACAGGCTCACTCTTGCCAAATCAAGATACAGGCTCGAGATCCATAGAACTATTAGCGCCTTCCCAAAATTCAAGGGATTTCTCCCCATAAGCATTGGACAAGCTGCCTTGGCTAAAGAAGACAAACTACAAGCTAAGCCCCAACACCTGGGGTAATGTGGTTGCACGGATAAAAATTGTTCTGGTAAATCCATAGAACATACCTTGTCTTTCTCTTGTCCATTTCCCAATTTCTCATCATCACCACTTCTTTAGTTAAAACATCCGCTTGGAATGATGCCTCTTCCCAAGGGTTTTACAAAGCAGTTTTTAAACAACTGTATTAGGGTAACTCCCAAAACAATTTATTCAACAAAATTCCGTGGTTTCCAATGAGGTACGATGCTAATCAAAATAACCTCGATATAAAGGGGAGTAAATGGTAGGTTTACATCAGGGTGGGTGACATGAGGGACACCAAGTCATAACTTGGAGGAGCCAAGTCATTAGCGCAGTATTTATAAAATAAGACATGTAGGTATACAATGCAATTTAACAAGGAGGTACAAAACAGGTAGTAAAAAGAGTAGGACAAGTATCGGGATTCAGGAATCGTGGCTTGCTGGATCAGCAATAAGTCCCTGGACTTCCGGAGATAACCAAGAATACACGATAAATAAATAAGAAGTCCCTTTCTTCTCGTCGTCAAACAATCACACTATCGTCGTCATTGAGTATACATGCAAGCAGACAATACCACCATCAAAATAAGGCATACATGCATCAAACCATACAGCAAACAAACATATGGCATAAAACTTAATTTGGTAGGTTTTGGAGAAGTTGGGTACTAGTAATGGAATTACTAGATTGCCATAGAAGTGTTTTTTTCCTTGGAAGATAGTTGTCAAGGCTATTTACCAAGAACTTGGGGTGGGGTCTGAGGTCTGTAGGATACTAAGGTGCAACCATGTTATCCTCAGATAGGTCTTGACAAAACAAGACAAACACAAGTGGTTTCACTAGATTATCATTTACCTAGATTTAGTTATGCTTTTTTATAGTGGAATAAACTCTAGTTTGAGGAAATAATTCACCAGAACTTATATGGAGGCCCAACAAATATTTCCTTGTGTGGTTAGATAGTGTTTGATGTACTGAACCACATAGAAGTGGAATCTTGTCAAAAGAATTACCAGAATACCCTTAATAAATCATTAAAGGCAGTTTTGTAGGGTATTTCTGTTTTTCTCCAGATTTATTTTACAGAAGGGTTTAGTGTGATTCCAACTTTGCATGGTAGGTATTGGAAGTCCCTTTTTGTAGAAACTGGAATTACCCATTTTGGATAACCAGAACTACTGGAGGGATTTATCTAGTGAAAAAGGGGTACATAGAATAGTTTAATTCACTAGAATTCAACCAGAGATCAATAAAATCTGAGCTGCTAGGGTTTGATAGTTTTTTTGATAAGACACAACCATGGTCGTTGGAAATAGGTCAATAACTCATTTGGTTTGACCTAGAGAATTTACCTAAGGCAGATATTCTATGTTTTTGTTATTTTTGGTACAGACAAAATATAAATCAACTTGGCATGAGGACAAGTCTATGGAGTAGACACATGGGATACCTTCCAGAGTCCACTTGATTTGTTTCATTTGGAGATGTTAATACCCTTGAGGGATTATTGATTGCAAAAGACACTTTTTAGAAGATTAAATGCCAGAAAATAATAAAATTTATTTTTGGCAAGGGTCCAGTTCTATATGTTGTACAACACAAGGTGGAATATATAGGAATTTAGATCTGGCTAAAGTTTGGTGTTTTCCATTTTATTCAGCATTTAAACCAGTAGCTAGAATAATAGGTCTAGAAAAGAGATTTTCTAAAGAAAAAGGAAAAAGGCATCATGGGCCAGATCCACGCGAGGATGGGCTACTCGCCACTGGGCCGGCCCACTTCAGCGTCGGTGTGAGCGGGAGATGGATTCGAACGGCTGACAACGCGGCCCCGTCCGTCAGCGAACGAGAGAGGGCGAAGGGGCATGGGGCATTTTAAAGTCGTGCGATCAAGTGACGATCGACGACTGCACTTCGTCGTCCCTAGGGAGACAGGTGCAGCGGCGGCGGAACCCTATCACGTCAGAGGGGGAGGCGGGAGCTCACCAGAGGGCTCGGGAAGGGTTGGAGATCGCACAGGGCGACGCGGTGCACGCCGACGAGCTCGGGGAGGGGTGACACAGCTGGTTCTGGCGACGGGAGAGACCTCGTGCGACTGCAGCCAGGGAAGTAGCTTCGGGAGCTCGCCGGAGTTGTTTCCCGAGCTGCTGCTGTTGCTGCATGTTGAAAAGAACACCAGGGTCAGATGCAGAATCGAGAGGGGATCTTGAGAGGGTGACATGCAGAGCAAGAAGGGCAGGAGAGGGAGAGCTACGCTCAGATCTTGAGCAATGGCCGAAGCTTCTTCTTGTCCTCATTCGAGCGGGGCAGAGTAGGGGGGAAGGGGAGAGGAGCTCGGGGGAGGTAAGTGGATGGGAGGGGAGTGAAATGAGCCAGGGGAGGAGGGCTGGGGTGGTCTATGGCTTATAAACCAAAGGCGAATGGTGTAGGGTGGACCATGTCCAAGGAGGGCAAGGGAAAGTCTATGGGCATGCCATTGGCTGTCAGGGGTGGTGGAGAGCGCAGTGGTGGGGCTTTGGGTCGAGCCCTGGGTGGAGAGGAGGGTGGTAGCTGCTGCTGTTTTTAATTGGTAGATATTTTGTGAAGGTGGGGCCATCTCTCTCTCTCACTTTATCATGAGCTAAGGAGGCAAGGGTAGGGAAGCTGCTGCAGGGTTACACAACCAGGAGGTAGTGATGTTGATGTGGAGGAGTGTTGGTGAGCTTGGGTGATGATTTGATTTTTTTTAGTTCAAGTTTTGTTTGTTTTGCATAATTTGATCACAAGAATGCTTGTGAAGGAGTTCCCTAATTTATATTGGAATAAGTGGGGGAGATGGTACTGGTGGATGGGTATGGTCAAGGCACATTCCTAGGATTTTTTTGGGATTTTTTTAAGGGGTGTTAGTCCTCTTAAATCCATTTATTCAAAAAGGGCAGAAGTAGTTTCTAGAAGCTCATTTGATATATTTACATTGGACATAGTTGGATTTTTTTATGTGAGGTGGTCCCAAATGTGAATACACACTTAGGGGAATTTTCCCAAAATTTATGGTGGCTTAAAAGTATTTAAAACAATTATTATTCCATTGCTGCCATTTAAGAAAATAGGCAAAAAGAATTATTGAAACTCTTCAAAAATATTTATTTTTGAAAAGGGATGATAGGGTATGATAGATGGACCTCAAATGAGCCAAAAGTTGGGGAAGTGCTTTGACAAAAACCAAAATTTCCATTGGGAAAGGGGTTTTGGGGATTTTCTCTATTAAAAGAATTAAATAGATTTGGAGCCATAATAATTATGGATAATATTTGATAAATCTTGATGATCAAGGTAGATGATGTAGACAAGGTGTAGCAAGCATTTGCAACCTTGTGAATTGGAAATCCAACTTGAATTAGATGGAAAACAAGTTGTGGATCTAGGGTGATGTTATTTTTATACCACCAAAACCTTATTGGATCTTGGAGTTCAGAGCTCACCTTGATGCAAGGGATAGATGAATAGTTAGACCAAGTCATATAGATGATCATAGAAGAAGTAGTTTGGTTTGGTTACATTTGAGGTGGCCTGGAAGTGATGGCAAACTTTGTTGAAAATAAGGCTGCCATACTAGATGAGTCATGATGCCTTATAAACCATGTGGGTTTAAGAAGCACAAATGTCCACTTGGAACACATGAAGTAGATGTGGATAGACCTATATGAGTAGAACACAACCATGCAAAGAGTTGGTCCATAGAAGGTTGGATGATGGTGTGAGCTTCTGTCAAAGTAGGCATGATGACTAGATTTGCAGGAAAAGTTATTTTCTTGGCTGCAAAACCATCGAGAACAAGTGGGTTGGGAGATGATATAACGAAGGGTAAGACTGGAATTTGTAGTCCTTATGATGGTCTACAATATGGTTCGATTGCATTTGCAAAAATGCACAAGGATTGAGAAAGGGGGGCATTTGAAAAGGTGATGTTGGAACAGTTTCCAGACTTGGTCAAAGTTGGCAGTTTTGAAGATTTTGAATAGAGTATGAGAGTGGATGTTTTTGAGGGGTTGCAAGGTACCAAATCATCATCAAGTGGATGATGTTGAAGTGCAGAGGGAGTAGAAGGGATCCATGCTTGATATTATTCTTTGTTGACTCGGAAGCTTCTAGAATGGATCACTGCAGAATTGATCTGGTTAAGGGTTTTAGATGATCCCCTAGTATCTAGAGATCAGGTCCACCTTGTATTCATGCTTAGGGTTTGGGGATTTTAAGTTTTCTTGATACTAGAGGATGAGCTCCTAGGGTAGCTCATACTACTTCTAAGCAATTAAGTCAGACAACAGATCAAGGCAACTCATCAGACACCAGATCAAGGCAACTCATCTTATAAACTGAGAAAATCCACTACTGGGGTTACCATCAAGCCTAGCTTGAGGTAAGTATGGGTATTTTGAAGTGTTGGAGTTTGAGTAAGATGAGAGTCCTTGGTATCTCTACCAAGAGTTGAATTCAAAAGCTTTAAAAAGAGGTTTTGGGAAACCTAGAGATAAGAATAGTTGAAGGTTCTGTCTATAAACATAAGGAGGTTATAGCTCTCCATAGTTTCTCAATGGAAGCTACTAAACTAGTTTTGGTTACACAAGCATCTTGGCTCAGTTTTTGAAATTCCAGAACATTTGAGAATATGTAAAATGAGCCAAGATAGTTTTGTTAAATAGCTTTTGTCAACTTATGGTGAGGTAAGGAGTATAATAAGGTATGCACTCACATGAACATGTACATGCATACAACAAGCAAACACTGCACCAATGAACAAGAAAAACTTTTTGTTCCCCCTGATTTTTGCATTCTGGACAACTAATCAAGGTTGCTGGAATTGGGATGTTAAAGTGGAAACACCGGGCAACGTGCTCCCGAAAACACCGCAAGCTGCGGTGACGGCACCCACCATGTACCTTCTCAACAACTAGCCGCCAGCTGGGGATCCACGATCCGCCATGCACCGATCTATGATCGCTGGCCTAGGACTGGTCGAAGCTGCGCTCACCAAGGATCCAGCGCTGGAGCCGAAGAAAAGTAAGGCTCTAGCCAAGTACTACTCTCCATCCTCCTCCAGGGATGACAAACATGACTTGTCGCGGCGACGCCACTAACGTCGACATGACTAGGACTACGACGCGCGTAATGACATCATGCAGTGCAAGGTTGATAAGATACGCGCATGGCGCGCGCACTCAACAGACACGGAGGATGAAGGAACATAGCTCTATAGTGCCAGTTGCTTCAGTGGAGCCATACGGCAAAAGAGAATGTTGAATGGTTCAAACTTTCATCACAAAACCATAAATTTGACGGCCTCCAAGACCCGAAGATTTGGTTGGAGGATCCCATCTCTTCTGTCAAGCTGCATGGCGGAACCAAGAGCACGACATCTCCGAGGACTACGCAATCAATGCGTTCAACGGTGACGTATGCCGTAGAGATATCAAGGAGAAGCTGGGGCGTTTGAAGCCCAAAACAATTGACCACCTGATGGAGATCGCAAATAGGTGGGTTGATGGAGTGGACTCGGTGAAAAACAACCATGTCCACTCAGACGATGAAGATAACCTTGGCCACAGATGTGACCATCGAGGGAAACGTCGGATGTGTGGTTACGAGGACCGTGAAGAAGTACATGGTCGTGGCTGGATACGCCGATAGACGTGACAATGGCAACCGCAACAGTGGATACCACAGCGATGGATATCGCGATAGTTGGAAGACTACGCAGGTATGGCAACGCCGTACCCGCGATGAAGCACTTGGAACATCTATCCAGGACAAATTGTCTAGACCTTGCAACGTCCACTTCTATATTGATAAACACGGTAGCAAGAAGAAGTCCAGCCACCTCCTAAAGGACTACCGCGAGTTCCGCAAGATCCACGAAGGCCTCGCCTAGATGAATCGTGACGCGACAAATCAGGGCTATGGAGCTGCCTCGGGTGTTGTGGCTCACGGAGCACCACCACCACCACCGTTTGCGGCTGCACCAACCTAGAACAACGGAGGCGAGCAGTACCCACGAGCGCTGGGGAATATGGGCATGATCCAAAAAGGGCGCCCCTCCAATAGAGTGCAGAAGTCCATCACCCGCCAAATCAATTTGGCGGTGAACTCTCCACCCTCGACTACTGAGTACCTCAGTGGGTGCGAGTCCTGCATCACCTTTGACAAGATCGATCATCCATGCCAGGTGCCTTTCCCAGGCCACTCTCCTCTAGTACTCGAGGCGCAAATTGGCGGCTTCAAGATGAGTCATGTCTTTATGGACGGCGGCAGCGACATCAACCTCATATTCACTAGCAGCTCGCGTGCCATGTGGACCCCCCCTGTCATGCCTAGAAACCTATGACGCTACATTTCATAGCATCATCCTAGGAAGGGTGTTTACCCCCTGAGCAAAATCAGGTTGGACGTCATCTTTGGCACACCGAAAAATTTCTGGCGAGAGTGCATCAAATTCGAAGTGGTGGACTGGCCTTTGTATTACCATTGTATACCCGGGCGTGTCGTGTTCACGAGGTTAGTGGCAGTGCCACACTATGCCTACCTGCAGATGAAGATGCCGGGCCCAATGACATTATTACCATCAATAGAAACTTCGAGAGGTCAGATAGCTATGATAGGGAGTTCAACAGAATTTCCCAGTCTTTCGGCATGCAGGAGGAGTCTGCCTCCTCTGAGTAAGACAAACTCACCCGATCAGTCCTTCGACTCGTCAGTCCACACCAAGGCGGTCCAGGTCCACCCAAAAGACCCGACCAAGACGGCTCTCATCGCCAACGACTTGATTTTCGCATAGGAACTCGCGCTCGTCAAATTCCTCCATGAGCGCTGGGAAATATTCGCCTGGTGTCCAGTGGACATGCCAGGGGTTCCTAGTGAATTCTTCGAGCACTCAGTCAACGTGAATCCTGAAGCTCGACTAGTGAAGCAGACGATACATCGACTGTCAGAACCAAGGGCAAAAGCGGTCGGTAGAAGTCAATAGACTCCTCGATGCTAACTTCATATGAGAGATCAAGGAGAGCACTTGGGTAGCAAACCCCGTGCTCGTTCCTAAAAAGGACACGGATATCCTACGGATGTGCGTGGACTTCAGTTCCCCGAATAAGCACTGCCCGGAGGATCACTGCCCATTACTTCTGATTGACCATATAATCGATTCCACCATGGGATGTGAGTGCCTTTGCTTCCTCGACGCCTACTCAAGCTATCATCAAATTCGAATGAAGGAAGAGTACCAAGAGAAAATGGCCTTCATCATGCCTTTCGGCATCCTATGCTACACAACAATGCCCTTCGGGCTAAAGAACGTAGGAGCCACCTACCAGCGGTGTATGCAGGCCTACCTCAAGAGCCATCTTGGCCGGAATATCCAAGTCTACATCGACGACATCATCGTCAAGACAAATAAATAAGCCACACTACTCGACGATCTACACGTGACCTTCGACAATCTCGACCGCTACCGGATAAAGCTGAATTTGGAAAACTACGCCTTCGGCATACCATCTGGGCAACTGCTCGGGTACCTCATCTCCGCCAGGGGAATCGAGGCAAACACAAAATTGATAAAGGCCATACTAGCCATGGAGAAACCGAAAAACGTCAAAGGCGTCCAACAGCTAGTTGGACGAATCGCAGCGCTCAGTCGATTCATTAGTCGAATGGGCGAGAAGGCGCTACCATTCTACCAGCTCCTCCACAAAGCTGAAAAGTTCGAGTGGACAGAAGAAGCACAAGAAGCATTCAAAGACCTCAAGCTTCTACTCTCCACCTCGCCCGTACTAGTGACACCTAGAGAAAAGAAGCCCATGTTGCTATACATCTCCGCCACCAACTAGGTGGTCATTACTGTGCTGGTGGTGGAACGAGTCGAAGGAAACAAAGTCCATAGTGTTCAGCGCCCAGTTTACTACCTCAGCGAGGTGCTCACACCGACAAAACAGTGGTACCCGCACTATCAGAAGTTGGCATACAGCATCTTAATGACATCCCGGCGACTGCACCACTATTTTCAGGAACATCCTATCATTGTGGTGAACAATGCTCCACTAGGGCACATCCTCAACAACCACGATGCCACAGGACGAGTCGCGCTTTGGGGGATCGAGATGTATCCATGAGACATCACATACGAGAAGTGAGACACGATCAAGCCGCAAGTGCTCCCGGATTTCCTTGTTCACTGGATGGAGAACCAGCTCCCTGACACACCAGACATGTCCTGCCTATGGACAATGCACTTTGACAGATCAAAATATCGAGAAGGAGCTGGTGCCGGCGTCATCCTAACATTGCCACAAGGGGACAAGATGAGGTCTGTTCTACGAATGCAGTTTCGTGCCTCCAATAATGAAGGTGAATACGAGGCCCTGCTCCATGGGATGCGGATGGCCAAAGCCTGCGGTGCAACACGACTCATCATCTACATGACTCCAAGCTCGTGGTAGACCAAACCATGAACCAATGCGATTCCCTGAGCGACAACATGATCGCCTACTACAACGTCTATGACGCACTCGAAGGAGATTATGCCACCTAGAGGACTCTAAAAAGCAAACGATGAAGAACAAGGACCTGGAGGACTCGAAGGCCCCATGGAGGTCATGCTCATCGAGCCATCCTGGACACAACCGTACATCACATACCTTCTCAGCAAAAGACTGCCAGATGACCCGACAGATATGCGACACATAGCGCAACGCTCAAAAGCTTTCACCATCATCAACGGCGAGTTGTAGAAGTGCATCATCACAGGAGTCCTTCAACGATGTGTCTCCAATGGAGACGGGAGAGCCGTCCTCCTCGAGATACACGAAGGCAAGTGCGGCCATCACGCCAAGAGCCGCGCCCTTGTCGCTAACGCTCTACGAGCTAGTTTCTACTGGCCAACGGCAATGCGCGATGCCAAGAATATCGTCCAAAATTCCAATGCCTTCCAAAGGTTCGCGGACAAACCGCCTGCACCTGGGCGGAACATAGGCCAATACCTGTGGCCTGGCCCATCACGCAATGGGGACTCGACATGGTTGGCAAGCTGCAAAAGTCATCACCTAGAGGTTAAACTTTCCTCCTTATTGCGGTTGACAAGTTCACCAAGTGGATCGAGGCCACGCCGGTGATGAACCAGATAGGCGCCATCGCTGTCAAATTCTTCCAGTTCATCATCTTTAGGTTCGGGGTGCCACACAACATCATGACCGACAATGGGACGAACTTCACCTTGATTGAGTTCCAGAATTTCTGTGAAAACCTGGGAATCAACATCAACTATGCTTCGGTAGCACATCCCCAGACTAACGGTCAAGTCGAGAAGGCCAATGGCCTCATATGCAATGGCATCAAGAAAATGCTCCTCAAACCACTCGAACGAGCGGCTATTTGCTGGCCTCAGGAACTACCATCAGTACTATGGAGCCTGCGCACAACTCCAAACAGCACCATAGGCTACACTTTGTTCTTCGTGGTGCATGGCGCCGAGGCAGTAATACCTGTAGAAGTACGCTATAAGGCCCCAAGGGTCATGGCGTATAGCGAGGACGAGTCAACGACCGCACTCAAAGACTCTGTTGACCTCCTCGACGAAGCACGAGAGATCACATCAGAGTGATCCATGATCTACCAGCAAAGCCTTCGCAACTACCATAGTCGATGGCTACGCCAAGGTCCTTCATCGAAGGAGACCTCGTCCGGTGACTAAACCAGAAAGGACACCTCAAGCTCGAGTCCCCCTAGGAGGGACCCTACGTGATTACTGATGTCTACGCACTTCTATTATTGTAGACAGTTGTTGGGCCTCCAAGTGCAGAGGTTTGTAGAACAGCGGCAAGTTTTCCCTTAAGTGGATCACCCAAGGTTTATCGAACTCAGGGAGGAAGTGGTCAAATGTATCCCCTCTCAAGCAATCCTGCAATCAAGATACACGAAGTCTCTTGTGTCCCCAACATACCCAATACACTTGTCAGGTGTACGTGCACCAGTTCGGCGAAGAGATAGTGAAATACAAGTGGTATGGATAATTATAAGTGGTAACGGCGCCAGAAAATAGCTTGCTGGCGTGTGGTTGACGTGGGAAAAGACTAAAGGCAAACTGAAATAAAGATGGAAACAAGCAACCATGTAATAGATCTAATTGCAAACGGTGTTTCAATGTTTAGAAACAAGGCCTAGGGAATCATACTTCACTAGTGAACACTCTCATATAAATATATTCTCTTCATGACACTACGCTGAACTACTCTCTGGTTGGACACTCTAATCCATGGTAGGGCTATAACAGCACACCTCAAAGTAAGCCTTTCCCATCTAGATAACCCCACACTGTCACCTTAAGCACTAGATCGTTCCAACAAACACCACAATTTCATAAAGACATCCAACTCAAAACATAACTCATAACAAGTATTTGTAATCTCTAGCCTAAGTGCCACCATGGTGTGCACGTTGTCACTTTCACACACATGGGGAGTGCAGAGATCTAATAAAGCACTTGAGTAGCAAGGTAGATTTACTTGACTACAAAGCTCATGATCACAATATGATCATGCATAGTGAGAGAGATGAACACATAGCTACCGGTAGAACCCTTAGCCTCGAGAGAGAACTACTCCCTCATCATCATGGAAATCAGCAACGATGATGGAGATGGCTCTGGGGGCACTTCCCCGTCCCGGCAGGGTGCCGGAATAGAGACTTTCTGTCCCCCGAATCTCCCCTTCAGTGGCGGCGGCGCAGTGGAACTTTTCGTGGATTTCTGATTGACGCTTTAGGGTTTATGCATCGGGAGGCTCTTATAGCCGAGAGAGGAGACCGAGGGGGTGCCGGAGGGGCCCACACCACCCCCAGGCGTGGCCTGGCCTAGCCCGTGCCACCAGGTGGTGTGGCCAGCCCCTGGCCCCTCTCCATCTCGTCTTCTGGCTCCGTGAGTCTTCCGGTAAAATATCGACTTTGGCTTTTGTCCGGTCCAATTCTAAGAATATTCATTTTCTGACTTCCTGGAACCAAAAACAGAAAAAACAGGCAACTGGCACTATGGCATCTTGTTAATAGGTTAGTCCAAGAAAGTCTATGAAAAGTACTCCAAAGTTGGAACGAAACATAAGAAAGTAGATAAAACCAAGCATGGAACATCAAAAATTATATATACATTTGCAATGTATCAACATCCCCAAGCTTAACTCCTGCTCGTCCTCGAGTAGGTAAGTGATAAAAAGAAAGAATAATTTTTGAGGTGACATGCACCATCATAAACTTGATCAAAGTATATGTAAAACATTCAAAGCTGGGATCATAGTACTTCAGTTATAACATGAAAGACAAAGTTCTAGCAATAAGACAAAGCAACTATGTTGTAACATGAAAGGATACAAACAAAAGATTAATGAATAACAATGCTTTGCAAGATGTTTGTTTGTTACACATAAAGAAAACATCGCATAGTGGCATTCAGCTTGTCCCTCATAGAGTAGCTAACATAAATGCATAGGACACCTTCAAAGTTCATAAGAGTGACTAGATACAAATTGTTTAAAACAAGCAATATCAAAGTTATGCATCAATCAACAAGTCTTGGGACAATGCACATAGAACTAAGAATGGACACTATGCTCTCAAAGTAGGTGCATAAAGATAGAAGGTGGAGACTCAATATATAAGTGGAAGAAAGGCCTTTATAGAAGGAAGCAGAGATTCAAGTTTCATAAAGAGCTTCCAAAAATTATGGTACTTAATAGCTTTCAGCTCTCATTGCCCCTATCATAAGCATCTTGAAGTGATTAAGGTTAAAGTGAACAAACTATGGTGTACATGCTTGACGAAGTATAAGATAGAAATCTCATGTCCCTTGAATACGAGGGTCGCTCCTCATGCTACTCAAGTTTAGTCAGCGGTAATTTTTGTCATCGTAAGTACATGTGTATCATAGAGAACCGCTAATGGGGTACCCCTTGCCCGATGATACGGAAGAATCCCCATATCAAAATGACAAGGCAAGCAGAGAATGAGCATCTCAGCAATCTTCTTATTTACCATGGGAATATGGTGGTTTTTTCTCTCTTTCCTCTTTTCTCATATCTCTTTTTTTTCTTTTTCTCTTTTTTCTCAATATCTGACTCTTTTTTTATAAGAAGAATGATTCATAGACAGCTCATTATGGTTACGCTGCAGGTTTCCACCATGACAACATGGATTAGACTAGCGTCCCAGGTGTTTCTCTAACACATATACATAACTCCATGGACTTACAAGCTCCCCTTTCATTTCACACCGACGACATCCATAGACAAAAGAGCATGATATCAACTAGGTACAAAGTACCAGTGCAATGTTGAAAGCGTTCCCCATGACAGCATGGTTCTGCTAATCCCCAACAAATAAGTGCAAGCTTATACAACATAGACGACACAATGGTTCAAGTTTGTTAAGTGCAAGAAAAGTAAAGTGTGCCATCAAGTTCGTGAGAGCTTTAATCACTAATTTTCACATAACAAGTTTAATTCGGAAGGTAGATAAAAACATGAATGTACTTGGAATAACATAAGCTAGTAGGTAGGTATGGTGTACTCTTTGGAATAACTTGGTTTTAGGAGTTGGATGCATGAGTGAAACTCATACTTGGTTACGGAGGCTAGCAAAAGACTGGGAGCGACAAACTAAGAGAGCAATAATGGCTATAATCATGCAGAGCGACAAAACATCATTGATCAAAGCATAAAGTGATACTACAAGTTGAAAACTAAAGGATCATCAAGGCTATGGTGACTTGGGATAGTCATAACATGGTGTGAGCATGCGCCAAGTCAACCCAAATAAAGCATCAAAGGAGAATACCACTATACTATGCTTTAATATGCTAAAACAACGCATGATTCATCCAAGGCACATTAAGCAATCTCAATTGTTTATAAAAAGTCATGATATAGCAAAGAATACTAAGCATAAAGCCAAAACAATATCAAGCATGGCATGACAAAGCATAGGCCATAGTCAAAAACAAGCTCTCTTTACCACTTAAGCATGATCTTTCCTAATCTTTTCCAAACCAAACCAAACTATTTGAAAACCAATGTATGAAAGAGGGGGTCCAACCAATTTATTCAGCAAACTAAGAAAATAAAGCAAACTAAAAAACAAAACGAAAATGAAAAGGAAGACGCTCCAAGAACAACACTACTGTGCATGAAACAATAAAAATGAATCATTTGGAAGAAACCTGGGATTTTTATTGATGAAGAGGGGGATGCCTTGGGCATCCCCAAGCTTTGACTCTTGTACTTCTTGGATATTTCTTGGGGTGACACGTGTGGCATCCCCAAGCTTGAGCTTTAGTCCATCCTTCATCTCATTACTCATTCCTTCCATATACCTGGAATTTTTCCTTCATATATAACTTCACACAATCTTTATTAGCAATATTAGTGCAATCAAGATAATAAGTCTTCAGTTCAGTTCTAACACCAATGAAACTTCCATTAAAACACTAGCTACTGTATCACTTCCCTCAAAAAGCTCAATTCCCCAAAAGAACTCAAAAAGGAACCAACAAGAAGCAAATGCAAATAATGGCAGAAATATGTCAAAACAGACCAGTAGGTAAAGACGAATTCTTTCGAAGACTATTTGTTGCCCAAATCAAAAAGTGTTGAACTAACGAAAGTTAGATAACAACCTGGGCAGAAGCACAAAAATTCACGCCTCAAAAGGACGTACAGAGATTTTACACGAATTTTTCGGTGAAGAACAAAAATCTGTTTTGGAAAAGAAACTTTCCCAATCATTACTTCTCTCCCATTAGAGGTTACTATTGGCACAAAAAGAAAATAAAAAAAGATATGGAGCGGTTATTACAGAAGTAATAACTTCCAAGACTCAACTAAAACTTTTGGGTTATCTCCCAATAAGTACTTTTCTTTAATGCCTTTAAGTTAGGGTTGATAGTTTGAAAAGATGCTCACATAAGAAATATGAATTGAAGTAAAAGAGAGAACCAAGAAGCAAATTCAAATCACATTTAAGTATAACCCACTTCCTGTGCATAGGAATATTGTAAAGAAACAAGTCATGAAAGCACAAAGCAACAAGCATAAGAAAGAAAAACAAGTGCAACTTCAAGACTTTCAACATAAAGAGGGGAAACTTAATATTGTTGAGATACATAAGACCATGTTTCCCTCTCTCATAATAACTTTCAGTAGCATCATGAATAAAATTAACAATATAACTATCGCATAAAACATTCTTATGATGAGCCACATGAATAAAATGATTATTACTCTCCACATAAGCATAATCATTTTTATTAATTGTAATGGGAGCAAATTCAACAAAATAGCTATCATTATTATTCTCATCACCATAATCATCAAATATAGGAGGCATATTGTAATCATTAATTTTCTCCTCAATAGTAGGTGGACTGAAAATATCATATTCATCATTGTAATCATCATATATTGGAGGTTTGGTATCATCATAAGCAATAGAATAGCTATCTTCCAAAGCTAGGGGACTAAAAAGATCATTTTCATAAAAACTAGCTTCCCCAAGCTTAGACTTTTCCATGGCATTAGCAATAATGGGTCCAAAGAATTCATACTAACAACATTGCTATTAGCATGCAAATAAAGTTCATAGGTTTTTTAATTTTCTCTTCAAACACTTCATGTCCTAACTCAAGATAAATACTATAAAGCTCTCTAATTTTGTTGTTGTTTTCCATTAAGCCTAACTAGTGAAAACAAGAAACAAAAAGACAAAATTGCAGAATCTAAAGGAAATAACTTCGAGCACTCACACCAGAGGATGTGAGTACCTTCTACCTTACCTCCCCAGCAACGGCGCCAGAAAATAGCTTGATGTCTACGCACTTCTATTCTTGTAGACAGTTGTTGGGCCTCCAAGTGGATCACCCAAGGTTTATCGAACATAGGGAGGAAGTGGTCAAAGGTATCCCTTCTCAAGCATTCCTGCAATCAAGATACAAGAAGTCTCTTGTGTCCCCAACACACCCAATACACTTGTCAGGTGTATAGGTGCACTAGTTCGGCGAAGAGATAGTGAAATACAAGTGGTATGGATAATTATAAGTGGTAACGGTGCCAGAAAATAGCTTGCTGGCGTGTGGTTGACGTGGGAAAAGACTAAAGGCAAACTAAAATAAAGATGGAAACAAGCAAACATGTAACAGATCTAATTGCAAACGGTGTTTCATTGTTTAGAAACAAGGCCTAGGGAATCATACTTTCACATGTGAACACTCTCATATAAATATATTCTCTTCATGATACTATGTTGAACTACTCTCCGGTTGGACACTCTAATCCATGGTAGGGCTATAACAGCACACCTCAAAGTAAGCCTTTCCCATCTAGATAACCCCACACTATCACCTTGAGCACTAGATGGTTCCAACAAACACCACAATTTCATAAAGACATCCAACTCCAAATATAACTCGTAACAAGTATTTGTAATCTCTAGCCTAAGTGCCACCATGGTGTGCACGCTGTCACTTTCACACACATGGGGAGAGCAGAGATCTAATAAAGCACTTGAGTAGCAAGGTAGATCTACTTGATTACAAAGCTCATGATCACAATATGATCATGCATAGAGAGAGAGATGAACACATACCTACCGGTAGAACCCTTAACCTCGAGAGAGAACTACTCCCTCGTCATCATGGGAATCAGCAACGGTGATGGAGATGGTGGTGGAGATCGATGGAGATGGCTCCGGGGGCACTTCCCCGTCTCGGCAGGGTGCCGGAACAGATACTTTCTGTCCCCCGAATCCCCCCTTCTGTGGCGGCGGCACAACGGAACTTTTCGTGGATTTCGGATTGATGCTTTAGGGTTTATGCATAGGGAGGCTCCTATAGGCGAGAGGGGAGACTGAGGGGGTGCCGGAGGGGCCCACACCACCCCCTAGCGTGGCCTGGCCTGGCCCGCGCCACCAGGTCGTGTGGCCAGCCCCTGGACGTCTCCGTCTCGTCTTTTGCCTCCGTTAGTCTTCCGGTAAAATATCGACTTTGGCTTTTGTCCGGTCCAATTCCTAGAATATTCATTTTCTGATTTCCTGGAACCAAAAACAGCAGAAAACAAGCAACTGGCATTGTGGCATCTTGTTAATAGGTTAGTCCAAGAAAGTCTATGAAAAGTACTCCAAAGTTGGAACAAAACATAAGAAAGTAGATAAAACCAAGCAAGGAACATCAAAAATTATAGATACATTTGCAATGTATCAATTACCGAAGTAATCCCAGGTGGTGCCTATTGCTTAAAAGACGTAGAAAGCGGAGTCACATACTCCAACTCCTAGAACGTCACGCAACCGCGTCGTTTCTACCCTTGGATGGGCTACTCAGCTAGGCTACTTAGCCAAACATTGTACCCCTGATACTCTGCAATAAATAAAGCTAAGTGCCTCCAACTTTGTGTTTTGTTTTAATTACATTGCTATTTCTTCACTCGGGGGCTGCGCCACCCTGTTAACCTCGACACACAAGCAACGCAGTAACCTGTGTAGCTGACATACTATTAACCAAACCCAGCTGCAACGTATCTGACAGGTTGGCAAGGTGCTTAGATAAGTACACGTCAGGCTAACGAAAAGGCACTACATAATTCTAGCTAGTCGAACAACATACAAGTTAGCACGCTTTACATACAATACGGGTAACAAAACACCCAGTCAAACTCTACGAACTTTACAACACATATACATCTCTGTGCAGGTCCAAAACTACTCTACTGACGTAAAAGAAGAACGTTGGTATGCTGGTCAAACAACTCGATGATGTCATCGGCTAGCTGATCGATGGCTTGATAATGGGTTACCATGTTCCACGCCATCCCCTCTGGAGGTGGTGGTGGCCCTGCAGCAATGGCACCCAAGTCTAGGTCGGGTCAATGCAGGCGCACAAGCGCCAGCGCAGCCTTGGCACCTTCAAGTAGTCGTTGGCGCACACACTCGCGAATCGCATAGGTACTTTGGAATTTCCTCATTAGGGCCAGCAGGCTCGAGGGCACCGCATCCAAGGGAAACATCACGCGAAAGATATGCTTCAAGCATGATTGCACCTTCTTCAAGTAGTGCAGCACCTGCCACACGCGACCTTGCAGCGTCGTCAACACGATTGCACGATCCTGGTTAACCCAGAAGTACCCGCTAGCTTCCAATTGCTAATGGGTCAGGCAGTTCAGTCGTATACTCACACGGTCCTTCTCTTCCTGCGGGAGACGAAGACTTGCAACTACAAAGGACAACTAAGCAGCAAAAGAGTGAGTCGCCATTACAAGCAACGCGGAAAAGGGAAAAGGGAGTCAGACAAACTAACATTGCAGTTGTTCATTAAGCTAAGCCACCTCGCAAAGCAGATAGGCTTCCTGCTCCAAAGCTTGTTACGCCTTCGACTTCCAAACGTCGGCAATACCATGGACGACCGGTGCCTCTCGCTCGAAATTCTTCACACGGTCGCGTAGTTGAGACATCAGTGATAGCTCCTCCACCTTCGAATGTGGTTACGCCACAGGTTCACTAGGGGAGGATGGACCAGGTGCGTCAGCAGAAGGAACATCATGCAAATCATTCGAAGGTCCCTAACCAGGCAATAGAATAGAGGAATAAGAGCCATCATTCGAAAGTAACAAAAGCATAGAAGAATCAAGCATCAAACTTAACAAATTTTGATAGGGGACACTCCCCACAACCATAATTCAAAACAAGGTCTGCAAGTGCCAGCACGATTACAAAAGGACAACATGAATAAACCAATAGCTACGCATTGGCACTCGGGGGCTTCATCGATTCAGTGGCAGCCTCTGACACCGTGGCCTTCCCAGCTACATCCCTTGATGTCGTGGCCTTCGCTATATTCGACCTTTTTCGCTCCTTCGAGTACCTCGCGAGTGTCTCTATGAGCCGAGGCCCATATTTGTGACAACGAATGGAAAAGTGAGCGAACACTACCTGCTGGCTATCTGCAGCAACCGACTTCATCCTGGGGACCTAGCTAGGGTCCAAGTTGACACCGTGGGCTTCCGCCATCGCAAGCCCCATGGTAGCGCCGACCCCTTCCTGAGCATTCTTGTATTCTGTAGGGACGCCACTAGCGAAGGACTCGGCGAGGCCATTAAGATCTTCAATAAGCTTGGCCTTGGGAAACATCTCCTCTCGAAGACACCCAAGTGTAACCTTGGCCTTTTTGAGTGAGTCCTTAACGCCGACGCCGCGGTCTTCTTCTGTAGCCACGGCACTGGCCAACGTATCATCGCGAGAAAGAGCTTGGGGGTCGAAACTCACATGAGAAGCGTCTGTAGAAAACACACAATTAAAAAAAATCAAATGCCGAACAAAAGAGGAAAAGGAAATTCTTCATGGAACAAAATTGCAATAGCAGCATACCTAAAAACTCTTTAGCGATGGAATAAAGTAGTTATGCGAACATATTCTCTCGATCAGCTGCAGCAGGCACGAGGTTGTCTTTGCGCCTCTTCGACTCCTATTCAGAGCACTCGAGGGATGCGAGTGCCTCGCCATTTTTCTTCTCCGAAATGTTAAGGCCCTTCTCGAGGGTAGTAACACGATGGAGGAGATCGTTGTTCTCAGCTGCAAGAATGATATAGAAAAGTCAAGCTTAACCAGACTTCTAGGCTAAACATAAAGGAAAATAAGAAGAAAAGGATGACCTTTGAGTTGGCGAGTGCGGTTATCTATCCAGGCATGCTGTCGGCCCAACGATACAATCTGTTCGCCAAGGTGAATGGACTCTTTCAAGACATGCTATAGAATATAGTGCAACATCAGCACCAAAAACAACTTCGAATGACAAGAATGAAGACACTTACATGATCATACAGGAATCTGAAGTCTCCTTCTGGGTGGTCATTCGGGCAACAATCTGGTGGTCCCTCGTGTGGGGGGAACTCGAAGAGTTGGTGCCAGAGTTGGCCGCTACCTGGGGAGAACACGAGCGCTCCTCCGCATCCTTGCCTTTGGAGTCTATGACTCCAAACTATTTCATTAAGCGACAATCATCGGATGATGACGACGCAGTTTTGCTATAGCAAAATATGCGACTAACTATAGAGAAAAGATTTCCAAGACATAAGGTTAAATCAGCCAAAGTAAAAAACTTACTCGTCGAAGTTATCAAGGTCGAAGGAGTCCTCCAACTCGTCCTTCTCCTCCCTTAGCTTCTTCCGTGCGGGAGGAGCTACAACGTGCAAGTGCACTACAGGGATTGGAGCGTCCACCTCCATTGAATGACCCTTCAACATCTCCGGCGATGAGGCATCCGAGTCCTTGCTTCGGGAGCACTTGCGAGTGCCACCCCCGCTAGACTCGGGGGCTCCCTGATCCTCAACAACAGGGAAGGTCGAGACGGATTTGTCCTCCTCCTCCGCGCTAGGAGGATTTATGCCTTCTGGCTTGGGAGGCAGGACGGTTGCCACCTTCCATTCCTGTAACAAATAGGCACAATGGCATCACAATAAGCCTTGCAGGCAATCAGAGAACCATAGAAGAAGCAATAATAAAGTTACCTTTGGTGGTGGGTGACTCGCGCAAAACAGGAGCACGACTGAGTCACCTGCGAGCTTCTCCTTGGCAGTGAACTTGGTCACCCCCCTGAATCTCTTGTCCACTTCACCCGAAGAAATATTCTCCTACGAGACACAGGTGATGTCGTTGGCACCAGTTCAGCAGTACATTGGGTGTGCCCTACCTTGAAGTGGCTGCACCCGGTAACACATCCAAGTGCGGGTGAGGTCCGGGCCATCAATCTCCTTTCCTCGAATGACCTGCAGGTTGCAGACGCGCTTGTACAAAACTTCGACTTCCTCGTCCTTGCCGGGCATCACCACATTTTTCCAAGATCTTCCCTTCTTCAATTCCGCCTTCTGGATAAAAGGAGCAAGCCCGTAAAGCTCACCCTCGACCTTCTGATCGTGGATGTAAAACCACTTCTCCCTGGACCCCTGGACAGAATCGGAGCTCTTGAGGGAGAAGCAATGGACAGTCGTGTCCACATGGATACGGCAACCTCCAATATCATAGACCACAAACCCATAACCCGACTGCCAGTTCATCTTGAAGACCTTTTTGAAGAGGCCAAAGTGCGGTTTGATCCCAAGCCAGACGCAAAGAGTGATATAGCACGTAATGTGCATAATCGAATTTGGGGTCAGCTGATGCAGCTGGAGCCCGTAAAAATAGAGTAACCCTCGTAGAAACTTGTGGAGGGGAGAGAAAGGGCCCGAAGGACAAAGGAAAGGAACGTCACACAAAATCCAGTAGGGGGATTGGGGATTACCTCCAAGCCAGGCATCTTGTAGTCTTTTTCATCAGCAGTAAGAAGACCATCTTGCGGTGTTGCTCGAGCTGATGTTCCTTGATGGTGGTGCACTGCCACGAGCCGTTGGTGACGCCCATCCCCGCACCTTTCTTTTTTTCCGGCCACAACAGCGGTGCTGGAACCGGCAGCGACGGTTCCCTTCTTCTTGGTTGCAGTAGTGACGACATCAGATCCAGATGCGGTCGCACCCTTATTCTTGCCCATCTTCCGCTAGCAATGGGATCACAGGAAGTAGCTTGGGAAGGTTTTGATACTATCTAGCGCAGCAGCTGGGGCGTGAGCAATGGAGCAGCAACAACAAGCAATGGTAGTAGAGCGCAAGGAAGAAGATGAGAAACTATGGGGAAATTTACTGCACAGGAACCCCTACTTAACCACAAGGCAGATGCAATCCAATGGCCAGAAGTGCATCAACTAGATGTGTGGCACAAATCAAGGCGAATGTGTGGCGGTGGAAATGGTGAACCATCGCCGCACTTTCCCCACTATGCGCGAAAATCAAGAAGGTATAGTTAAAACGAAGATTAAGCATTCCTGGTCAAATCTCAGTCAGAGATGGGGCCCCACTTTGATCATGTCCTGTCAATGCCGCTTAGGCGGGCAAATGAGATCATCTAATCGTCAGCACTGACGTCATCTGCTTCAGCAGAGGATACATTTGACTACTTTAGTCCTTGCTTGACTCTACGAGTCGACCAAGCACTCGGGGGCTACTCCTAACAGGAGCGCTGGCCGCGCACCCAGAGTCTTTCATAGGCACATAACTGCCGTCACCAAATTACTACCCCTCTTCGAATCAACGATTCAATTATGTACTCGGGGGTAACTCCCATAGGGAGCGCTGAAAGTATATTCGGCTGAAACAAGAAATGACAGCAGTCGAAAGCATATTCAAAGTCCCCTTCTGAGTCTACGACTCAAATAGGCACTCGGGGGCTACACCCATAGGGAGCACTGTCCGTGCACCCTATGAATTTTTTCCAGTTATTAAACGTGTCTTGATTACGTCCACACTCGAAATGGCGACTCTGCCTCACATTCTCCATGCAAAGAGACTACATCTCCGGGGCCACCCGAATCACCTCCGCTGTGACTAATATTTCAGATGCCGCATTTACAACTTCATGGTAAGACCTGAAAAAGGCCTGGCAACGCATCTGCTGCAATCTACCAGATATAATCCGTGCCTACAGGCATGGTGAAATAAGCCTTGACAGACGCGTCGAGTGCCCACACCTAAAACACTGGAATTCGAACTTTGTAAGACCTCCACGGCCAGAGTAGAATTACGCCAGCATTATTCCGAATTCAAGTCCGGGGACTCGAATTTGAGTAGATAGCGTTGTTTTTCCCTAAGCCAGTTAACTGATCCTGATCCTTCAGATGAATCAGGCACGCATATCAACAATCCGTATGACATAAACTGCAGTACCCAAAATAACTTGGGATGAGCTTATATCCCACGCACTCGAAAGACTTATAGTCTCCACCCGAATCTTTGATTCGGCTAGACACTCGGGGGCTACTGACGTGGGCATACCTTATAGGTACCTGATATTAGCTTACACGGTTCAGCCCAAGAAGGAGTCCACAGTGTAATCGAAGCCCAATACATATTTGGCTGGCCCGCTAGAGTTTGACTTTTTGGAAGACACAGAAAAAGTGTAGATAGAAACTTAAAGGAAAACCCTTACTTATAACTGACTCGATCTGCTACTTGGAGACCAAGCCTCTCTCTATATAAAGGCCAGGAGGGGGCAGCAAAGGGAACCAACTCATACACCCCCTCATACACACCGTCAGATTGCATCTTCGCACCTTTGTAACCTTTGACTCCCTCATAATCAAGAGAAGACAAGCAGAAGTAGGGTCCTCTACAAGGCCTGAACCTAGGTACAACCTCGTGTCACCTATGTGCTTATTTGCTAGCCGATCGATGCCTCCACCGCTCCCCACTTACTCGAATCTAAGTCCATTGACAATGGGCATTGATGAGTTAAGCCCTCATCAGGCCCTCTTTGTTTATTACCATATAAATTATCGGGTGTATTGATGACCTCTTCTCGATGCTTTCGAGTTATGTCAACATCAATCTATAAGATATGTGTACATAAACCAATTGATATTGACAACAGTGAATTGTTAGCAGAACAAAAAATAAGCATGATATCACTTGTATTTACGTACCTTCCCCAAAGCATGGCCCTTTAATTCTAACACGGCTATCGCTAAAGCGGCATCTTCTGTCAAGTTCCTCATCAAAGGCATCCTAGACGTATACTTGGCACTTTCTAGGAGTATCTTCTCCCCGTACAGATACTTCAAATATCACAATAAAATTATATTACAACAAAGATTACATTGTAGATAATTGTATATCTAAGTTAAGAATGTAATTTACCTGTAACAAGATTATGTTGACTTTCGACCATTGCTTCATCTCATATGGGTTGCCTACTTGTTTCAGGCTATCAATGAAGAATGTCCATACGAACTCATTGAAATTCAATTTTTTATGCGTACCACGTCTTCTACTATTGCGTAGTAGTTTCTTGGGATGATCTTCAGGCTCTGCGGGGCAAGCACTGTCCCAAGGAGAACGAAAACCACCTTATAGATAAAGTCATCATCTGCCACTTTATCCTTAATGACCTCGGCAATTAAGTCATCAATTACAAGATTACCAGTCTACTTGCTTGAAAAATTGTTAGGTATCCTATTCCTTGCATCACCGCCTTCCTCGTAAAGTATGTCCGCTATATTTAATCCATCATTTTTAAGCCATAGACACAATCAACGTCCACTCCGTCAAGAGATATACCATCATGATTTTTACGTACAAGGAGTTTTCTTGTCTTGGGATCAAATTTCTCAACCATATATTTAATCACCAAACATCTTAGCTTCAATGATGGAATCTCTAGCATGCAATGCAAGTCAGTTTCTCTGCAGATTTTTGCACGTTGTGTGGGTGTCATAAAATTGCACACTTCTCCACAGAACAACACATATCTCTGAATGTGTCCATTCTATTGAAAAATAACTACCCTGTTCAAATGTAAGTTTTCCAACATGTCTATTGTTACGAATCATTCAAAGCTCTCTATTCTGGTTAGCGACACCAATGACCAGAGGTGGCGACGCCTTGACCTGAGGTATGTTAAGATGAATGTTGATGCCTCGTTTCATTTGTACCCTTATTCTGGTTCCGTTGGAGTGGTTCTTCATGATTACCAGGGCAACTTTGTTGCGGCATCATGCAAGTTTCTACCACATATATCTTTAGCCTCAATGGCTGAGGCTACAACGACGAGGAAGGGCTTAAATTGGCAAATAGAATGGAATGTCATAATATTATTGTAGAGGGTGATTCAATGGAGGTTATCGAAGCTTCCAAAGGACAAATAGTTTGGTTGACTGAATCAGTGGCTTTATTTGCTGACTGTATGGATATCGTCTCTACTATTGGAAATGTTAGTTTTATCTATTGTCCAAGGGAGGGAAATAAAGTAGCTCATGAGATTGCTAGGGTTTGTTTCGCTGATCATTCATCTTGTAATTGGGTCGATCAACCCCCTAGTTTCATTATGCAACCTCTTGTAAACGATGCTACAATTATTTAATGGGCTGCAAGTTTCAGACGAACTCTTTTCCCTTACCAGGGTACCTAAGGGGACTAGAAGGTTTTAATGAGGCGGCTTGCATGCTTAATATATGACATTTTTTCTCTCAAAAAAATGTGTAGTTGGCACCCAAATAAATAATACTATTCATAACACAGATAGACAAACATGGATAACACTCATAGTACATTATACTACACCATGTCAGGTGAATGTATGGACGCCACTAACTACTGATAAATCGAGAGCTGGATTCTGGGCTTGTTCTATTTGCATGTGCAATGGCGCATAAAAATGTTTACATAGATCTTCTTAAAAATATTGACACATATATACAATTTCAAATAAAAAGAGTTTACACACATTGTTTTTCTAGAGTGCATGTGTTTACACACCATTTTTTGCACAAATATAAAAAAATTACACATATGGTCCATGCCAATAGGAAAATCAAACATCTTTTTTTATAAAAAGGGACTTCCCCTTGCTTCATTGACAACGCATAATGTCTACAACATACATTTTTAAACAAAAACCAGCTAAATTGCATCTCAACACCGCATGCAGCCCTGAAATCAAAATTTAACACAGAACCAAGATAAGAAAATTACAGCAGAGAATAACTGGCAACATCCTTCCAAACGATTTCCCGCCCTCAAACAGAGCCCAACACCAGGAATTCCTCACGAAGAAGATCCACTAACAATTCTTCGAGATGGTGGCGACACCCTTGAGCAGAAAATCCAACGTCTAAACAAACGGATCTATATGGATGGAGCTCTAATCAAAGTTTACAAATCTACAGTGTGTACACAAATACCTGCAACGTTAGTTCGTGTGCTGTGACGATGAATCTCCTCAAAAAGCAACAGTGTGCCCTCGATGTAGCTCGCATGTAGGGCATGATGAAGAAATATTTCAGATCTCGTCGTTGACGGTGATGGGCGGAGTTGAGGAGAACAAGACAAACCAGAGATACGTGGTTTATGTCCCCTCTGATAAGATAGTTACCTCATTGCACACATGCACAACGTGGGATGTGGTGGTGCTGGTGGTGTGTAGGGGAGGAGGTCTAGGGTTTAGGTCCATGGATTAAGCCCATTTACCGGTTGACCTGTTGGCTTTAGTTGGCCCATCGCCGAGTCTATTTATTTCATAGTTTTATGACATTTCTATATGAGAAAAAAATAATATCTTGCTTCCTGCCGCATATGCATATGATAACTCAGGATCTGGCAGCCGTGTCTATTCTTCTGATTCTTGGGCAACAAACAAAATCCTTGTTCATGTTCTTTGTGCGTGTGTAGATTCTGATCGCCAACTCGTAGGTTGCGAGGAACATATATCCCATGCAATGTTGGCATGGCCCCACATTTGCCACAAAGTGTCCCATCATGTCTTTGCATAGTAGTGTTATACTTAGATCTATCAACTAGGTAGGATTATGTTATCCAAGTGATGACTCATACAACCACAAGTTGATTAACGTGTTTCTAGACAACTAAGATAGGTCTAGATCCCATGCAATCTTGGCATGGGCCCACATCTGCCACAAGTGTGTGTGATGGCTTTGCATAGCACTCTCAAACTTATATGTAGCAACTAGCTAGTTGGTATCATTTTGGCCAAGTGTTGACTCACCTCACACAAACACTAAGTTGATGATGGTGTTTCTAGCCAAACAAGAGAGGTTTATAGCCCATGCAATGTTGGCATGGGCCCACATGTAACAAAAAGTGTCTCATCATGTCTTGGGATAACAGTGTTATACTTAGATCTATCAACTTGGTAGGAACATGTTGTCCAAGTGATGACTCATACGACCACAAGTTGATGAAGCGGTTTTGTAGACACTAAATATGAGCTAGATCCCATGCAATTTTTGCATGGGCCCACATCTGCCACAAGTGTGTGTCATGGCTTTACATAGCACTCTCAAACTTATATGTAGGAAGGAGGTGGGATCATGTTGGCCAAGTGTTAAATCACAAAACCACTAAGTTGATGATGGTGTCTCTAGCCAACCAATAGAGGTCTATAGACCATGCAATGTTGGCATGGGCCCACATTTTCCACAGAGTGTCTCATCATATCTTGGCATACCAGTGTTATAGTTCGATCTATCAACTAGGTAGGATCATGTTATCCAAGTGATGACTCATACAACCACAAGTTAATGAAGGTGTTTGTAGATAGGTTAGATATGAGCTAGATCCCATGCAATGTTGGTTGGGCCTACATCTGCCACAATTGTGTGTCATGGCGTTGCATAGCACTCTAATACTTAGATGTATCAACTACGTGGGATCATGTTGGCCAATTGCAGAGTCAAACAACCACAAGTTGATGAAAGAGTTTCTAGCCAACCTAGAGAGGTTTATAACCCATGCAAAGTATCTCATCATGTCTTGGCATAGCAGTATTATACTAAGACCTAGAAAGTTGAGAGATCTAAGTATAACACTATTATGCCAAGACATTATGAGACACTTTGTGGCAAATGTTGGCCCATGCCAACATTTCATAGGATATAGAACTCTCTGGGTTAGCTAGAAATACCATCCTCAACTCAGTGGTTGGGTGAGTCAACACTTGGCTAACATGACCCCACCCACTTCATACATCTAAGTATAATAGTGCTATGCAAATCCACGATACACACCTGTTATATGGGCCCAAGCCATCATTCCATGGGGTCTAGACCTCTCTAGGATGGCTAGAAACACCATCAACTTGTGCACCTTACTATGAATTTTGAAAAAATGATACATGTAGGGCCAGTTTGAGAATTACATGATTTAATTATGTCTACAAGTGTAGAAAGAGTATATGTACATCTTTGTATCTTCAAATGGGATTTGTGGGTCCAGGAGACCAAGGTTGTTACATGTGGGCCCATATGGCATATGTGAGTGCAATCTTACTTGTTTTGGTGAATGTGGGCCCTTATAGCATATATCTAAATAAGAATTATACATGTAGGGCCAGTTTGAGAATTATACGATATAACTAGATCCACAATGGTACCAAGAATAGTATATGTAGGTCTATGCAACTTCAATTGGCATTTGCGGGTCCAAGGATACCAAGATTGTTACATGTGGGCCCATATTGCATTTGTGAGTGCAATGTTACTTGTTTTTATCGTCGGATTGATGACAAGTACGCCATGAGGGGGTCCTCGAGGCGTGCAGAAGAGAGGGGTGTGAGACGTACGGTATTCCGGGACGGTCAGCACACAAGTTTACCCAGGTTCGAATCCGCCGGCTTTGGACGGATCCTACTCCTTCTAGCAATCCAGTAATACGGCTGAGTCGGAATATGGGTTGCAAGGGTTGCGCCTGTGCGAGTTGAGATTGTAGACTATTGAGGTGTTGCCCTAAAGGCTCTCCCTAGGACAGCTTATATAGATATCTGGCCTAGGGTTTACAGGAGAGATCTATCCGGCTACGACTAAGAGTTGGTTATAGGGTACATCTTGAACTACAAGTAACATTACGGGCCTAAGTCGGTAAGTCTTCTGGGCCTTCCCGTAGCCGGATTGGACTCTATCTTTCTCCCTGACTGGGCCGCCCGTGAAGCAAAGCTCTAACCCGAAGTGGGCCACCCTGGTCAGTGAGGAACTGTGAGGATACCCGGAAAGTATATCCCCAACATCAGCCCCCAGAGGCCTCCAAGATCCAAAGTCGGATTTATCATTGTCTAGCTTGATCTTCGGCTGGTAGAGTCTTGAAGGGTTCCTGAAACTTCACAACAAAAAATACGATCCGGGTCTTAAAAAATAAGTTGGACCTATCAACAGGTTACTCGGATTTTCTAGCTTGATTTCAAACTAAGCCAGAACTTGGTCTCTAACACCATCTGACACAAGTCATGGTCAAGTCACGTCATCTGACAGGCATTCCGTCAGCACGACCATTGGTGGGTCCGCGGTTCGTGGAACTGAGGCGCCGTTTCAATGCGTTCGTGGAGATTGAGGCGACGTAATCATCGCGTGGGTCCTTCCCAGTCCCTTCCACGACACGTGGTGGTTACATTGTAGCATTTGCACGAATCTTGGCGCAGTTAGGGTGGATATAAGAGGTTAGGATTTTCTCCTTCTCCTTTCACCAGTCCTTTGCCTTTTCCTCTCCTCCCAATCTCCCTACACGCACAGAGCTCCCCCGTTCCTCCCCCAAAGAACTCCCAGCGCCGCCCATTCTAGGTCAACTGCTCGCTGGAGAAATGGCTTCATCTTCCTCTTCCGGCTTGGCAGCAGCGGCGGCGGTGGCGATGATGGAAGCGGTGGCGGAGAAAGAGAGCTTTCGTGGGCTCTGGATTCCCTGCGCGCTCAACGACGAGGGTCTCAAGAACGTGGAGAAGGAAGGGCTCCTCGCTGTTGGCGACTGGCGGAGCGGCTTCGAGGAAACCGTCCCCAACCCGCGTGACGGCGAGCGGGTCCACTATGGCACCCACCTCGACAGAGGTTTGTCGTTTCCTCCCTCGGAGTTCTTCTCCGAGGTGATTGATCATTGCGGAGTTCAACTCCATCATCTTCCTCCCAACTCTCTCTTAGAGATGAGCGCGTACGCTTCTTTGTGTGAGGGATTTATCGGCATTAGGCCGAGATTGACTCTTTTCCGGTACTATTTTCATGTCCAGAGAAACTCTATTACTCCCGGTGTCCCTTACATCACCGGTACCATTAGTTTTTCGCTTAGACATGAGCGTGCGTACCCCAAAATCTTAGCTAGTGACTCGGTCAAACAATGGCCAGCCACATTTTTCTATCATAGGGATATTCCGGCTCCCGGCAAATCTACTGCATTGCCGGCTTTTGTTGAAGGAGCTGCCACGGCCCAACCGTCTTGGGACGAGGCTGCTCCGGCTCTCTCAGACGATCTGATCCTTGCTAAGAGGCGTATCGAATATCTGATCAAACACAGGGGACTGAAGGGATACGACTTAGTCCAATGCTGGGTCTCACGCCGGATCCATCCCCTTCAGTATCATGGGGATCGACTGATGCACTCCATCACGTCATCCAAGAAAGATTCCCTTCGCATCAGCCCCAAATCCTACACCACTCAGGGCTACATAAGCCAGATCAAGTGGCTGATAAGGGAGCGGATCGAGAGGAGAATCCCGGAGGTTTCTCTGGATATGCATACGGAGGAAAACCCCGTAGTGCTAGTAAGCTTCCATCAGTACACCTTTTATGTGTTTCAATCTTTGAGTTATACTACAATGCTGATATGTTTTCTTATTTTCAGCTAGCTGACCTCCCCGAGTCGGAACTTGCTCCGCTCGAAGGATATCCTCCTGAGTTTTCTCAGGAGACAGAGGTGGTCCCATTGCCGGACCTTGCGCTCAAGAAGCGTAAAGCTCCGACAGTGGCTATTGGCACAAAGTAGGTGCCCGTCGTGAAGAGGTAACTTTCAATCACAACTTCCGCCTTTGTACTTTACTCGAATTTCTTTCCGAGATGTAATGTTTCCGACTTTACTACATTCTCATAGCAAAACCGCTCATCAAGAGCAAGGGGAAAGGGATTTCTTCGAAGCCCTTGCGACAGACGAAGCTTACCATAGCTTCTCCTGTCATGGCTCCTCCGACTCCTGCCCCTCAGCCTTCCGCAATGCTGGTGATAATTCCTTCTCCGGCTGTCACAGAAGATCTGGCTCCTTCCACGGAGCATGCGATCCTTGAATCGCAAACTGACATCACCATGGGTGAGTCAGATCTAGATAAGGGTGAACCCTCTTTGGTTAATGATCCCTCGGCAGAAACCTTCGCCGAAAACCTCATCAGCAATCCTAGACTTGCCAAGTTTGGCCTGTCCCGGAAATCTGCAGAAGAAATCCAGCGGCTCGCTAGGCAATGCCTGGAGAAAAGTACTTTATCTACCAAAGAAGAAGCGCAAGAAGCAGAGGACGTCAAGCACTCCAATTTTCTTGAACAAGTGCTTCTTCGCAACGAGAGGATCAGGTCCGGGGAGCTTCCAACTGCTCCTGTGACCCCTCTGACTCTCGCTGAGAAGGTTGCCATTGAGGTGAATGTGAGCTTGGATAAACTCACTCGCGAACAATATGTAAGTCAGAATTCCAACTCCTGTTTTTCCTTTATTTCATATCATATCCTCTAGCCCCCAAGCATGAAGTAGGATATATAATCCAGGTTTATGCTTCATTAGGATGCCAAAGAATGAACTAGTGTAGCCCCCAAGGCTCGTGCTGATATTAGCAAAAATATTAGCCCGAGTCTTTAGTAGCTTTCTGACTTTGGGTATTCTGACTTACAGAAAGTATATTCCTATAACCAAGATTTATTGAAGAATGTATGTGATAAGCGGAGAGAGATCAAGGCTCTCCGACTTAAAAATGCTGAACTTAAAGTTACCAAGGATGAAGCCGAAGGTAAACATTCCAAGACTCAAACCTTGTCTTCGTTTTTTCAATGTCGAATTTTTCTGAACTGTTGTTCTTTTTGACTCACAGAGCTGGTGAAACAATCCAGCGCCATGATTGAAGAGACCGATAACCTCAAGACCTTGGTGGTGGAGAACAAGGAGCTTCGCCAAGAGCTGGACCAGCTCAAGGCAAATCATGAAAAGAGCATAGCTCAAGTCCTTGAATCCTCCTCCATGGCTACTGAATAGCGTGATCGGAAGATCGCTACTCAAGATAAAACAATCTCGGACCTCAAGAATGAGCTAAGAAGAGAGAGCGACCTTTCCCAGGTGCTCCGGGCTAAACTCCAGAGTCTTCGGGTGGAGAAGACCAAAATTGACGATGTCATTTTTAGTCCGCTCCATCTGTCTGACTTGTCTTTTTCTTCGACTTTTATCAATGTCGGATTTTCTTAACTTGTTTTGTGTATAGGTCCTCTAAACTTGACGGACTCTTCTTCCACCGAGTCCCATACCCACCGGCTTATCCAAGTCGGTGACCTACTTCATGACTTCCGCCAATCCCTTGAGGACATCGGCGAAGCTCTCAAGATTCCGGACATGCACAACATGTCGGATTTTTAGGTGTGGGATAAGGCAAAGGAGATGCCGCAACTTGTTCGGGACTGGAACATGTCCTGCGCGTGGACTACAGCGCAGAACGCTCTCACCATGGTCATGAGCCACCATGGAAACATGGAAATATGGCAAGTGACCAGAGGGTACTGCAAAGTAGATGAAGATGGCCAGGAGCAGGACCTTCAAGCCATCATGCACTCATGCGCCAGATATGGGTGTCACGTGGCTGACCTGACCAGCTATGAGACCCCTTTGTTCACCCGTGTGGATACTCCGACTCCTCCTCCAGAAGAATCAGCAGAAGTTTCCGACAATGAACGCACCAACTCGGACGCAGACATCTCGGAACGATACCAAGGCGGCGTCTCCAGCAAGACGGCAGCTCCTTCATCTCCTCCTGCATCATACATTACCAGAAACATTTTGTATTATCTAAAAAACATGATGTGTTTGTAAATATGAAGTACTATTATTTTGCTAGTGCTAAGCTTTTGATCTATTCAACACTTTTGGCTTTTAAACTTTTTGCGTGCCTGAAATGTTTACACAAGCACTTGTATTTTTTTCCCATACTTATCGTTTATCTGGCTTTCCGCCTCGTCCCTTTCGTGAGCCGGCTAAACCTTCTGCCGGAAAGTTTGCCGAGCAACGGAGCTCAATTGTTAAACCAGTTTAAACTCGGAAACCAAGCCGGCTTCCAGTACCAACAATTCACTACTCGGAAAATGCCCGCATCCAGCAATCAGACAAATAACCAAAGTAAAGACTAGAATTTTTTTAGAGTTATACCCGAGGGTAGCAGTTTTAGAATCGGAAATCTAAACCAAAACAAGCATGAGCATAAAGTACTTTCAAGCATTCTGGGATTTTTGACTATGACATGATCATTCGGAAATAAGATGGTAAAAACTTCTCAGAAAAACTTGAGGCAACCAAAACTTTTATTTCTCACAGAACATGTACATATATATGATTACACAGAAGGATAAACTAAGAATAAAAGGACGTAGCTGAGCAATATTCCACGGTCTGTCTAACTCATCCGGATTTGTACTTCCTCCAGCTCTCTTTCTCTTCCTAGTAGCAGGTCTTTCTTTGACTGGCCTCATGGCAGTTAAGTAGTACGATCCATTGTGCAATACTCGACTAACTAAAAAGGGCCCTTCCCATACTGGGGAAAGTTTGTGCTTTCTTTGTTGCACAAGCCAGAGAACCAAATCACCTTTATTGAAAGATCTATTTCGGACTCTCTAGCTATGATACTTGCGTAACTTCTGCTGATAGGCTGTAGGTCTCATTTCAGCAACGACGCGAACTTCTTCGACTAAGTCGAGATCGTTTTGTCAAGAAATCTCGGCATCCTCTTCAATATACGCGGCCACTCTAGGAGAAGTATGAATCAAATCACTAGGAAGAACTGCTTCTGCGCCAAAGACCAAGAAGAAAGGTGTGTATCCTCTTGACCTGTTTGGAGTTGTTCATAAACTCCAAATTACAGAGGGTAGTTCCTCTGCCCATGCCCCCGCAGCACGTCGTAGTGGTGCTTTGAGTCTCGGTTTAGCCCTTGTAGGATTAAACCATTTGCTCGTTCGACTTGTCCGTTAGCCTGTGGATGTGCGACGGACGCAATGTCAAGACGGATATTTTGCTCGTTGCAGAATTCACCCAATTCTCCCATAGAGAAGTTACTCCTGTTGTCCGTGATAATGCTACGTGGATAACCATACCGGATTATAACATCCTCGACAAATCTTTTGATTGTTGCTCCATCACAACTAGTGACAGGTTTAGACTCAATCCATTTTGTGAATTTATCCACCATCAGTAGGAGGTGAGTAAATCCGCATGGAGCTCGTTTAAATGGTCCTACCATATCAAGCCCCTAGACTGCAAAGGGCCATGTTATAGGTATTGTTCACAGTTGATCAGCCAGAACATGAGCTGGTTTGGCGTACTTTTGGCAGCCTTTGCACGTCTTGACTAATCGTTCGGCATTTGCCTGAGCTGTAAGCCAGAAAAATCCGTGTCTAAAAGCTTTTGCCACTAAAGATTTGGCCGCAGCATGGTGACCACACTCGCCTTCGTGGATTTCCCTTAAGATTTCCACTCCTTCTTCCGGAGATACGCAGCGCTGAAAAACCCCAGAAATACTCTGTTTATGGAGCTCACCTTTAACAATAGTATAGGCTTTTGCTCGTCGGATAATCTGCCGGCTCAAAACCTCTTCTTCGGGTAATTTGCCATCTACCAGATAATCTAGGTAGGGTTGAGTCCAGCTGGGAATTACAGCCAGAACTGCTATCAAAGGTGAGTCGGATTTAGTCGGATTTTCCTCATCTACTCCCTTTATTGAGGGAACTTTGAGGTGCTCTAAAAAAGCGCCATCCGGGACCTCTTTCCGCACAGAACCTATCTGAGATAGTGCGTCTGCTTCCTCATTTTCTGCTCGGGGATGTGTTGAACTTCAAACCCTTCGAACGATTTAGATAGATTATCCACGACAACTTTATATGCTGCCATGTGTTTATTTGCATTACAAATATCCGACACTTGTTGATCAAGAAGATCCGAATATCCGTAACACATCAAACGTCGGAGCCAATATCCTTAGCAATCTGGATTCCATGTAGCAGTGCTTCATAGTCGGCAATATTGTTTGTCACTATGAAGTGGATCTGCAACACGTATAAAAGTTTATCTCCTTGGGGTGATTTGAGAACCATGCCAGCCACCGAGCCCCCACGAGCCTTAGACCCATCGAAGAAGAGGGTCCAATATTCCTACTCAGGGAGGATCATGTTCTCCTTCGTCTCTGTCCAATCAGCGACAAAGTCCACAATGATCTGGGATTTGATTGTTGTCCGAGGTGTATACTCAATATCAAAAGCTGAAAGCTCTATGCCCCATTTGGCGATGCGTCCTGTGGCGTCACTATTATTGATTATATCTCTCATGGGAGTTGTGCTCACCACGGTAATTGGATGCTCCTGAAAGTAGTGTCGTAACTTACGAGATGCTAGAAAAACACCGTAAGCCAACTTTTGATAGTGCGGATACCGCTGTTTTGATTCTCTCAGGACCTCACTGACAAAGTAAGTCGGACGCTGCATCAGGTGTTCCTGATTTTCCTCTGGTCTCTCCACCACCATGACGATACTAACGACCTTATTTGTCGCAGCAAGATAGAGCAACATCGGTTCCTTAGGTTCCAGCGCTGCAAGGATAGGAGTATATGAGAGTACTTTCTTTAGGTCTTGTAGTGCAGCTTCAGCTTCCTTAGTCCAAACAAAATCCTTGGTCTTTTTCAGGAGTTTGTATAATGGTGTGGCTCTTTCACCAAGCCAGCTTACAAATCGACTGACCGCAGCGATGCAGCCAGTTAATCTTTGCACATCCTTCAGGCGAGTTGGCCTGGAAATATTGAGTATAGCCTTGATGTTGTTCCGTTTCACCTCTATGCCTCTTTGAGACACGATGAAACCTAACAATTTTTCGGCTGGTATTCCAAAGAAGCATTGCTTCTGGTTAAGCATGATGTTGTATTTTCGTAGATTGGCAAATGTCTCCTCCAAGACGGAAATCAGTGTTTCCTTATTTTTGGACATCACCGCAATATCATCCAGGTATGCATGTACATTGCGTCCGAGTTGGTCATGGAGGCAACGCTACATCGTGCGCTGGTACGTATATCCTGCGTTCTTCAGCCCAAAAGGCATCGTAACAAAACAGAAGGTTCCGAAAGGGGTTATGAATGAAGTTTTGACTTTGTCAGATTCCTTCATCTGGATTTGGTGATAGACGGAATATGCGTCGAGAAAACAGAGGAGTTCTGAGCCTGCCATAGAATCGATAACTTGATCAATTCTAGGCAGAGCGAACGGATCTTTTGGACAAGCCTTGTTCAAGGCAGTATAATCAACACACATCCTTAAATCAGTGGTGTCCTTTTTAGGGACCATTACAGGATTGGCCGACCACTCAGTGTGGATGACCTCTTCTATGATTCCGGCTAACTCGAGCCGTGCTAGTTCCTTAGCTATTGCCTTACGCTTTTCATTGCCAAACCGTCGTAGGGACTGTTTGACGGGTTTAGTATTTGGGTTTAAATTTAGAGAGTGCTCAGCAAGTTCCCTAGGTACTCCGGTCATATCAGATGCCTGCCATGTGAAGATATCTTGATTTGCTTGGAGGAACTTGACGAGCGTGCTTTCCTATGCGCTACCTAGGCCTACGCCAATCTGGGTCACCTTGGAGGGGTCATCATCCTTCAACGGTGTCTTCTTCGTCTCTCCTGATGCCTTGAACTCCGGATTTGGCTTTGTCACCTCCTTCTTCATTGCGGGCATCTCGGACAGATCTATGCTTTTCTTGATCTCCTGGTACTCCTGGGCGTGCAGCATGGCTTTGGCAAAGGTGGCATTTCCATCCTTGCACTCTCGCGCTTTCTTCGGGTCTTCCCTGATGGTGATCATGCCGTTGGGACCTGGAATTTTCATCATATTGTAAATATAACACGGATGAGCCATAAAAGCCCAGTAAGCCGGACATCCGAATATAGCGTGGTACGCGCTCTTGAACGGGACCACTTTGAAGGAAAGTGCCTCCGTCTGATAGTTCTTTGGAGTTCCAAAGGTAACATCCAAAGTAATCTCTCCTAGGGAATTAGCTTGTCTTCCTGGGACAACTCCCTGAAAGATCACAGAGCTATGGGTCAGCTAGGTTTCCGAGATCTTCATCCGGCGTAGCGTTTCGATATAGAGGATATTGATGCGGCTACCACCGTCCATGAGGGTCTTGGAGAAACCATAACCATCAATAAGTGGGTTGATGATTAAGGCGTATTTTCCTCGACTATTCAACTTAGGCGGATGATCAGCACGGTCAAATGTGATTGCCACTTCCGACCAGTCCAGATATTGAGGGACAGCCAGAACTGTTGCGTTGAGCTCGTGTAGATCTGCTTTCTTGACCTTTGCTGGTTGAGATCCGAGGAAAGTGACGTAAGTGTCCTTCTTGGTGGGAAAAGTCTTCTTCCCTTCCGGCTTGGGATTTGAAGCATCAGCTTCCTCCATGTCGAAATCTTCCTTGGTCTCTTTGTCTTTTTCAGGATTTTTTCTTTCCCTTCTTCCGCTTAGCTTTATAGCCCGTGGTGTCATCTCTTTTGATGTCGTCATTGAAACGACATTCGGCATTGGTGTGGGACGAGCCCCCATTGGCGTCTAGGTGATGTACACATGGGTTATTAGCAATGTCGGCCCAAGAGTAGGTTTTGCCTGGTTGTTGTTCTCCTCTACCTTGGACCCTTGAAGTCCCACGGCCACGCCTGCGGCCTCCGCCGCGTCCTCCTCATCCTCCAGACCCAGAAACAGTAGTAACCACCGCTATTTCCGTGTTGGGTTTTTCCTCCGAGGTATTTTTGCACTTCTGAGCTTGTTACTTTGGTTGTCTTGCCGTCTGAGGCACAGCTAGAACGTTGAATAATCCCTCTGCATCGTCGTCAGCATCTGCATACTTGCTCGCTGTTTCTGTCATCTCTCCCAAATCAGTGACGTTGTCACACTTCAAGCGGTGACGTAGTAGACCAATTGGGAGTCCTGCGATGAAAGCTTCAATCGCGGTTTGATCGTTAACTCCTTCACATGAGTTCTTGGTGTCGATCCATCATCTGAGGTAATCCTGGCAAGTTTCTCCGGCTTTCTGGGTGCAACGATGTAGGTCTCCGACCGAACAGGGCCTCCAATATGTGCCTTCAAAATTCCGAAAGAACGCACTTTGCATGTCACACCAGTTATGGATGGTGTTCTTCGGAAGTTCATTGAGCCATGATCGTGCCGTCTTCCACAACATAAGTGGGAGATATCGGGTTGCGACCAGGCTGTTTCTGCCTTTGGCGATGCAGCAAGCTTGGAAAAAATCCTGTAGCCAAGTATGTGGCCGAGCAATGCCGTCGTAGGCTTGGATGTGCCTTGAGATAGCAAATCCTTTCGGGAATCTTGTAGCTCTGATGCGTCGTCCGAAGCACTTTGGGCCCACGTAGATATCATCATTTTCGAAGCGTCACGCCTCTATGTTGGAATTGATCCTGAGCCTTGTGTCGTTCGGGGAGAGAGATCGTCCCGAATGCCGGCTGTGGCTGCAGTGCCTTGGAGCCGGACTTCGGCTTCTGCCACCACCTCCTCCACCACGTCGTCCTCCTTGTCCCCCTTGGGAGCCGTTGTGATGACTGCTTGGTGGAGAGGGTGGAGCAGCTGAATTGTTTCCGGCTGATCGCCGGCCTCCATCCAGAGCGTCATTATTTCGGTTCCGGGGAGGGTCTTCACTACGACGAGGCCCTTGGTGGCTTGTACCAGCATGGTTTCCGTCGTTCCTTCGTCCGTCATTCCTACCATGGTGAGGTTCAACCGGACGGCTTCTATGTCTAGGAGGTGGCATTTTTTGACGATCCTCCTCCTGAAGTTTCTCTTTATCTTCTCCCCTTCGATCATTAGACTCTCGTCCGGGAGGGTTCCTCGGATTCAGTGCAGCAATGGCCTCTTTTTCAGCCGCTGGAGCGACATTGCTCCAGTTACACGTAGTTCTGCAATGCTATCCTGACGATCCGGTTCTTGAATAATTGTCTTCCCGGCATTCGGGGCCATGATACTGCTCCCGGGCGTGATGGGGTCTTATGTCAGCCCATGCCGGATCAGTGCGACATTGGTCGGAATCCGATACCAGTTTTTGACTTCCGGACAGGGCGACCTTTTGCTGCTCCAGTCCCTTGTTGAGTAGTTTGATACCCAAACGGATCTCCTCTAGTCCTGGATTAGCCGCTAAAATTTCTTGGGCCGCCACGGTATTCTATACTGGGGTTGGATATACCCAATATCCTTTGCTATCTTTCCGTGGCTTCCCCATCTCATCCCCGAAAAGGACGGCACGGACATGTGAGAATTGGTCGTCATTGGTGTGACGCTTCTGTGTCTTCTGATGCAACCCCGACATGTAGTCCTTAGTTGCCATGCGTTTCTTCTCCACCTCGATGTTTTTGGCTTCATCGAGGAGTTTTTGACAACGCGCTTCTAGGGCTTGGGCCCTTTCGTCCAGCTCTTCAGCAGTAAGTTCTGCAGCTGTAGGGATAGGTGTGGTTAATGCAGCATTGATGAGTTTACACGCACCTTCGGTGATCACGTGTCCATCCACCGATTCTTCTTTTTTCGTCTCTTCTGGGATAAGTGCTCCATCCTAGTCTTCTTTGTATTCCTCGGCAATCACCTCCTCTGTCAGAGGGTCTTTTCCCAGGGTCTTGTTCTTCTGGTTCTTCTTCTTTGCCTTCTTGGCAGCACCGATAGCAAAGACGGCTTTGGGTCCGGTTCCCGGAGTCAAACTCTGATCGGTACTTTCGGACATCTGGACTTCGGGATTATCTCTGACGTCCATGTCATCCTGCGCTTTGGGAGAGTGTTCCCCGGATACTTCATCCATGGCTTCTCCTTCTTCTGCAGCTTTGGAGTTATACTCCTCTTCATATTCCGCGGAGAACTTTCAGAAATCTGCTGACATCATCGATTCATCCGAGGATGCGGGTACGTCGGCGTTTGTTCTAATTGCCTCCAGCACAGAGTCGGTGTTTTCTCCAGCATCGGCAGAGCCGGATCCGGATCCCACGTATCCGACGAAGTGCGACGCATGCTTCCTGAGGTACCTGCGGCTTTCGCGATCAGCCATGTCGAAACTTTTGATGGTCTCAAGGATTGCATCCGCGCTTTCTCCTTGCAGTATGATACGTCTCAGTGTATACCTCAGGAAAGGCCTGTCTGTCCCGGCGTCATCAGAGCCGGAATCAGTGTCGTTGACTAGCTCCTCCTGAACTTCGACTTCCACGGGTGGGTCGATCTGGGATCCGGCTTCTCTAGGGAGATCCACTCCAGATTCGACTTGGACCGCTAGGTCTTCTTCGGGCTCGGATTTCTCCACTATATCCGCAACTGGTGCGGGCTGGGTGGGATTAGTTTTTTCTGAGATCCGGAATTTTGCCGCCTCCGCGGACAAAGGGGAACAAGAAGATTCTTCTGCCCCTATCATCACCGCTGGGGTGGGTGGGGCAGGTTCAGTGAAACCGATGTAAACATCGATATCACCAAAAGATATGATTGTGTACGCAGTCACGGCCTCCCTAGCCGGAATCCAAGTCTCGTCGAGAACGATGAGAGGGACGTCGCTGGCGTAGAGGATGCGACCGACGACGATAGTCTCACCGATTCCGATTCTTGCAGATTCCACTCGGAACGCAGATCCGAAGCTCACTTGCCCCACGGTTGCCGCCAACTGTCATCGGATTGATGACAAGTACGCCATGAGGGGGTCCTCGAGGCGTGCAGAAGTGATGGGTGTGAGACGTACGGTATTCTGGGACGGTGAGCACACAAGTTTACCCAGGTTCGAATCCACCGTCTTTGGACGGATCCTACGCCTGCTAGCAATCCAGTAATACGGCAGAGCCAGAATATGGGTTACAAGGGTTTTTGCCTGTGCGAGTTGAGATTGTAGACTATTGAGGTGTTGCCCTAAAGGCTCTCCCTAGGACGGCTTATATAGATATCCGTCCTAGGGTTTACAAGAGAGATCTATCCGGCTACAACTAAGAGTTGGTTACAGAGTACATCTTGAACTACAAGTAACATTACGGGCCTAAGTCGGTAAGTCTTCTGGGCCTTCCCATAGCCGGATTGGACTCCGTCTTTCTCCCTGACTGGGTCGCCCGTGAAGCAAAGCTCTAACCCGAAGTGGGCCACCCTGGTCAGTGAGGAACTGTGGGGATACCCGGAAAGTATATCCCCAACAGATTTGGTGAATGTGGGCCCTTATAGCATATACATGAGAAAGAATGATACATGTAGGGCCAGTTTTAGAATTATACGATATAACTAGATCCACAATGATACCAAGAGTAGTATATGTAGGTCTATGCAACTTCAATTGGCATTTGCGGGTTCAAAAATACCAGGATTGTTACATGTGGGCCCATAAAGTATATGTGAAGTGCAATGTGAGTTGTGTTGGTGAATGTGGGCCATTATAGAATATACCTTTGCAAGAATGATACATGTAGGGACAACTTTAGAATTATACGATATAACTAGATCCATATGATACCAAGCGTAGTATATATAGGTCTATGTAACTTCAACTGGCATTTGCGGGTCCAAGGATACCAAGATTATTACATGTGGGCCCATATGGCATTTGTGAGTGCAATGTTACTTGTTTTGGTGAATGTGGGCCCTTATAGCATATACCTAAGCAAGAATGATACATGTAGGGCCAGTTTTAGAATTATATGATATAACTAGATCCACAATGGTACCAAGAGTAGTATATGTAGGTCTATGCAACTTCAACTGGCATTTGCGGGTTCAAGGATACTAGTATTGTTACATGTGGGCCCATAAAGTATCTGTGAAGTGCAATGTGAGTTGTGTTGGTGAATGTGGGCCCTTATAGAATATAACTTTGCAAGAATGATACATGTAGGGATAGCTTGAGAATAATATGATATAACTAGATCCATAATGGTTCCAAGCGTAGTATATGTAGGTCTATGCAACTTCAACTGGCATTTCAGGGTCCATGCATACCAATATTATTACCCGTGGGCCCAACATGATCCCACCCAGTTGATAGGTCCAAGTATAATACTGCTATGCCAAGGCATGACGAGACACTTTGTGGCAAATGTGGGCCCATGCCAACATTGTATTGCCTATATTCCTCTTTGGGTTGGCTATAAACTCCTTCATCAACTTAGTGGTTCTGTGGCTCAACACTTGTCCAACATGATCCTACCTACTTGATAGATCTAAGAATAATTTTGCTATGCCAAGACATGATGAGACACTTTAAACTAGATAGTGATTGTGGACTACATCTGATCATGCTGGGGCTCTCTGACAACAACTAAAGACCCTGTTGAAAGTACTTATTAGTAGAACCTGCTACAACATGTTATGTTAACTTGCTATGTGTGTGTAAACTAGTGACAGTGATGGGCCATAGAGACCCTGCTTCAATTCTGTTGTACATACCATCGGATTCCAATCGCATCAGCTCTACCATTAGCATGTATTGTGATTCATCATGAGCCGGTGCAACCGGAATCCAGAGATGCATGTAATTCCGTCTAATGACACCCTGTTGTACCTCATATATGATGCCCACATGGAAACAAGGAATAAGAATCTGTACAACCATGAATAGTCCATGCTTTCGTGCAACCAATTGGGATCTTGGACACAGAATGCGAATTAATCATCGGCTGGGCAGAGAACCTCCCATCATCAGCTTGGAGGTCTGGAAAAAAACATACTCCCTCTGGTTTATATTCATGGCCTCAACTTTTCCTCGATACAAATGCATATAGTCTAAATACTTAACTAGATACATACGAATCTAGATAAGTTGAGGCCATTAATATGGACTGTAGGGAGTACACAATTTCAGCACACATCACATTATGCTAAGCACATATTTCCTCACATATGCCAAAGGGGATTCTCCCAGGACCAACCCAAATGAACAAAAATATTCTATAGAGCTGGTAGCACACGCAATTATATTGTACATATCTAGGGTGCTAGAACATAATGATAGAGGTTTGAAATCTTCCACGGCAATAAAAACAAAATAGATAAGTTCTTAAACTAAAACATCTTGATAACTTGAAAATGATCCTTGTTCTTCAGTTCGAGGTATGGATGGGTTTGAAATAGTCATCGGGATGATTCCTGTAATGCACATTGTTTGTCTTTTCCTTGGTAACACTTGGTAACACGGTTGATAAGATAAAACTTGATCGTGAATCTACCAACAAAGTAATTCCTCCTTTCCATTGTTTCAGCATTGACATGGTCGAGAAATTTCATGTATAGGCTCCTATCTTGATCAACAACATGTTTGAACCTAAAGCATGATGGACCAACATTGAGTGGATAGCAAATAGTACCAGTACGGAACATGTGCTTCACCACAACTCTAGTTAGGCCTGGTGGAGTACCCTCAGACACACCAAGAATGTTTATGGTTGTTTCCAACAGATGAGGATTCTTCCATTTTTCAATTGGGTCTCCCTGACATGAAGATCTAGTAGGTAACTTACTTCACGCATGCAATCAACTGACAGGTGGTCATATTCCTGCGTTCAATAGCTTTTCTTCCTTCCTTGGCACAAGATTGAGTTCAACAATCTTGTAAATCTTGACAACCACATGAGCAAAACTAAATGATTTCTCTTTCACAGACGCACTGTAAAGAACAACATTATCAACAGTGGAAGTGTCCCTCACAAACACTTGTGCTTCATAGTGATCATTCAGCACAAACTCAAACTCTCTGCTGAGAAGAGTCTTAGCTATATTTAGAATCGGGAAAATTCCTTCTATGCGTGTACTTCAAAATGACCTAAAAAGGAATAAGCCACTAACTAGACATGTCCTTTCTGCTAGACGGGCCAGAACATGCTGAGTGACCTGTGGCTTCCTGTACTTGGAGATGTATCCCATTTCCTTCACCCCTGGTGCATAATACATTAACAAAATCAACCCAGATGCATTACATAAAGGAGAACAAAATTATCAATAAAAACCACCAAGTGTACTACATATTAGTAAATAAAAAATATGGATGGCAATGCAGTTACATCATAATGAAAAAAAGTTCAATTGTGCATGTATGCTTACCAAGTTTCAATCTACACAATCATGTAATTAAAATAAAATTCAGTTCTTCTACAATTGACACATCAGATAGAATACAAACGGTTATAAAAAAAATTCGATAAGATAATGAACCCGAGGGGAGCAATCATCACAGATATTACATACTACTCTCACATCTATATACTGATGATAAGGTATCTTTGATTTGCATGTTCTCTATTGCAAAAAAGGAAAAACAAAGGGCCCTATCCTCTTGCCAATGCAACACTAACATTCCGTCTAAATGAGACCCACTTAGGTGTTACATTCATATTCAATTAATATTTGATAAATTCCAGTGCCTTCACAACAAATACTAATGTTTGAATAAATAAAGGACAAAAACAAATTGGGCAATAAATGAAAAATAAAATCCTGGCATGTATAATTGTTGGCAAGATTATACTTAGATCAGGGCCTCTTTCAGTTTATACATGTGTCAGAAAACTCATCGACTCATATATGTCGGAGGAGTACACAAGGTCCGGCTTCCTCTTATGCCGACCTTCAGCTCAAAGTTGAAGTTGACCCCCCTTCCTGTTTGAATAAATAAACGACTCTTTAGCTCATAGGAGCTAGAGTATAAAAAGTTTGAAAGGAGGTAATTATGGAAAGAAAAACAATTGGCAGGTTATAATAGAAAGAATAATGGGAAGTAAAACATCTAAGTTCAAATACTTTCTAAAATTATGCATTAAGGAAGAGGAAGGAAATGAAATCCTCTATTATGAAAATGAATTGTCAAGTTATAAATGTCATGTATATCTAAACACCACTCATCTCTAAATGCATTGTAAAGTTCCACTAGACCAACAAAAATTCAATTTAAAGCCCTGATCTGAAAGTATTTCATAGATTTCATATCACATGACAATAGGTTATGATGTTATCATTAAGATTCTACTGAATAATAGGGTATTGTAAAGCAATATTTAGTTTTTAAATTTTCTCTATGCTTTTGAAGTTTATACCTGCACAACCTTGTAATTCAAATAAAACTTAGTTTTGCAATTTTTATACATTAGATAGATTACGAAAGGTTGTAAAACACCAAGAACATAAATAACCCAAATAAAGGAGAGCAATCTTTACAGATTATATACTACTATCATATCTATGTATTGATGACAAGGTGTCTTAGATTTTCATATTGTCCATTGCAAAAAGAAGAAAAACAAAGGGCCCTATCCTTCTACAAATGCAAGACCAACTTTCCATCTAAATGAGACACACTTAGACGGTTCATAACCATTCAATTTATATTTATGCACAGTTTAACGTTCACAAAAACCTAAAAAGAACTCACTATGGTCCACTTGGAAAATGACCCAGAGAGACAAATATATGTGACAACATATAACCTGCAACTGCCAACCTATTCCATGATGCCAAAGTTCAAACTCAATACTATATATAATTGGAGCAATTTGATAAATTCTAGTGCATAGTTCAGAATAGATAGTAGTGTTTGAATAAATGACAAATAAAAGCTTGGCATGTATCATTTCTGGCAAGAATCAGTATATAGTAGATCAGCCACACGAGTCTATTTGTTTGTGGTCAGGGCCTCTCTTCCGGTCTATTTGTTGGTGGTCACAAGTAAAAATTATATAGTAGATCAGCAACTATAAAATAAACAATGCATGAACAAAACTACACCCTGAAGCACATGCTCCCTCGACAAATATTACAAGACTGAAAATAATAATTCCATCCATCTAAAAGTTGACAAAGAACACACATGCTTAATTTCACACACAAAAATTTGTAGTATCATTTCATGCAAATCAAACGTTTAAGCCCTGGGTAAATGGAAAAAATTTAAAGATCCTAACATAAATTTGTGTGGTTTACTTAGACTGTGTAAACATGATGAATTTATATACCTCATTAGTAATTTCCAGAGATGAATTATTTATAAATATGTGTCCACTTTTTCTGAATGATCAGATATCATAAATTATACTTTTATAAACCGCACATAAATACTATAACTTGTTAGTTGCCGAAGATGTATACTGCCATTATGCATTAACGATTTCCAGCATTCAATCTAGTGAAATTTTATTATACACATAATTCTTCAAAATATAAACATTCCATATCCATGATCCACTCTACAAAGGGCTATCAACGTTACACATAATGAGTTCATCTACTAGTCAATGCCCCCAAAAGGTGCTGACCACAGAATGAAGTACTACACCAACCTCGTACTAAAATTCAAATCCTAAGAATCAACCCTAACAATCAAAGCCTAGTTATCAGTAAGAGAAGAGGAGAAATGGAGGTTAAAGAAAACACATAGATGCACCACCACAAGATATTGGTCCTTCACCACTAGATCCTCATCAGAGCCGTGCTTCACGCCCATATCTAGCATGTCTTCCTCAACGACCACCACATCCTCATTCTCTTCCTGATCCAGCGCCGCCGTGACGAAACCGGCCAACTAGGCCGCACCATCACCTGCACTTCTGTGGGAACCGCTAACCTCCTTCACCGCATCTATGCCGGTGACGACGCACTTCTTGACCACAGTAGCAGCAGCCGTGTCGGCTGCTCTGCTCTCCGCCTTCATCGCTGGCGGAGCTGACGAATGTGCGACTAGAGGGAGAAGAATCGAGTGGGAGGCAGTAGAGTTGAAGGAGTGATACGAGGGTTTTCTTCTTCTTGATTGGGGGGGGAATGAGTTGGGAAAAGGAGATGGTTCGGCAGACAAACCCTTTTATACGTGGTGCCATTTTAGTTTCGCCCATGTCACCCCAACCCCCCACCACCACATCATATGATGTAAACGTCGCGTACGCATACGGTGCATGAAACAAAATAACTAGAGCAGCAAGGTTATTAAGGTCAACCCGTTATCTAGCATACGCTTCCAATTTTTACCATATAATTTTTCATATGGGATTCAACATACTTCAAATAAAATTTACGTGAAACCGTCAGTAGGCATATATTAGTTTACTACAGTAAGTTGACCAATTAGGACTCGTTTGCTTTAATTCAAATTCAAAAAATAGGAGTGCCTTATAGAATATGCATCTCAAGTATTTCATACTTCCTATTATTGATGCATCTTACATTGTAAATTAACGAAATAACATTGATCACTAAAAATACATGAACAACTATGCATAGGCATACACATATATATGGTAGCCGCAGATGTGCATCATACCATGGCATAAGAAGTATGTGTGATCATATTGACCAAGTGATTACTCACAGTGCAACAAGTTGATGAAGGTGTTCTAGTCAACTCACATGGGTCTAAACCCCAATGCAACGTTGGGATATATGAGCCTATATGAGGCACAAGTGTGCATCATGCCATGGCATACCACTTTTATACTTAGAATCAATATCATGGTTTGGCATAGCAGTTGTATAGTTGAATCAAACAACTAGGTGGGATCTTGTTGACCAAGCATAAGATTGCTATGCCAAGACATGATGAGACACTTTCTGGCAAATGTAGGCCCATGCCAACATTGCATGGGCTATAAACCTCTCTAGGTTGGCTAGAATCTCCTTCATCAACTTGTGGTTGTCTGGCTCTACAATTGGCCAACATGATCCCACCTAGTTGCTACCACTAAGTATTAGAGTGCTATGCAAAGCCATGACACACACTTGTGGCAGATGTGTGCCCATGCCAACATTGCATGTGATCTAGCTGATATCTAAGTTGTCTAGAAACACATTCATCAACTAGTTGTTGTATGAGTCATCACTTGGATATCATGATCCTACCTAGTTCTTAGATCTAAGTATAAGACTGCTATGCCAAGACATTAATAGAACCTTTGGGCCCATGCCAACATTGCATGGGATATAAACCTCTCTTGGTTGGATAGAAACTCCTTCATCAACTTGTGGTTGTGGCTCTCAGCACTTGGCCAACATGATCCCAACCAGTTGATACATCTAAGTATGAGAGTGCTATGCCAAGCCATGACAAAAAGTTGTAGAAGATGTGGGCCCATGTCAACATTGCATGTGATCTAGACCTATCTGTGCTGTCTAGAAACACCTTCATCAACTTGTGGTTTTCTAAGGCATCACTTGGATAGCATGATCATACATAGTTGATAGATCTTAGTATAACACTGCTATGCCAAGACATGATGAGACACTTTGTGGCAAATGTGGGCCCATGCCAACATTGCATGGGCTATAGACCTCTCTTTATTGGCTATAAACTCCTTCATCAACTTGTGGTTGTGTGCCTCAGGACTTGGCCACCATGATCCCAACCAGTTGATACATCTAAATATGAGAGTGTTATGCCAAGACATAACAAACACGTGTGACTCAACACTTGGCCAACATGATCCCACCGAGTTGATAGATCGAAGTATAACACTGCTATGCCAAGACATGATGGGACACTTTGTGGCAAATGTGAGCCCATGCCAACATTGCATGGGTTATAAACCTCTCTTGGTTGGCTAGAAACACCATCATCAACTTGTGGTTATCTGACTCAGCAATTGGCCAACATGATCCCACCTAGTTTGTACATCTATGTATGAGAGTGTTATGCAAGGCCATGACACACACTTGTGGAAGATGTGAGCCCATGCCAACATTGCATGGTATCTAGACCTATCTATGTTGTCTATAAACACCTTAATCAAATTGTTGTTGTATGAGTCAACACTTGGATATCATGATCTTAACTAATTGTTATATCTAATTAAGTATAAGACTTCTAGACAAGACATGAATAGACACTTTCTGGCAAATGTGGGCCTATGCCAACATTGCATGGGATATAGGTCAAATTACCTATCTACAAAACCCCTTCATCAACTTGTGGTTGTATGTGTCATCACTTGGATAACATGATCCTACCTAGTTGATAGATCTAAGTATCAGACTCTTATGCCAAGATATGATGAGCCACTTTGTGGTAGATGTGGGCCCATGCCAACATTGCATGGGCTATGGACATCTCTTGGTTGGCTAGAAACACCATCATCAACTTAGTGGTTGTGTGAGTCAACACTTATCCAACAAGATTCCACCTAGTTTCTACCTCTAAGTTTGAGAGTGCTATGCAAAGCCATGACACACACTTGTGGCAGATGTGGGCCCATGCCAACATTTCATGGGATCTAGACCTATCTTAGCTGTTTAGAAACACCTTCAGTCACTTGTGGTTGAATGAGTCATCACTTGGATAACATGATCCTACCTAGTTGATAGATCTAAGTATAAGACTGATATTCCAAGACATGATGAATAGCTTTGTGGCAAATGTGGGCCCCTGCCAACATTGCATGGACTATAAACCTCTCTAGGTTGGCTTGATACTCCTTCATCAACTTCTGGTTGTATCTCTTTGCACTTTGCCAATATGATCCCACCTAGTTGCTACATTAAAGTTTGAGAATGCTATGTGAAGCCATGACACACACTTGTGGCAGATGTGAGCCCATGCCAAAATTTCATGGGATCTAAACCTATCTTAGATTTTTAGTAACACTTTCATCAATTTGTGGTTTTATGAGTCATCACTTGGATAATATGATCCTGCCTAGTTGATAGATCTAAGTATGAGAGTGCTATGCAAAGCCATGACACACACCTGTGCAAATGTGGGCCCATACCAACATTGCATGGGCTATAGACCTCTCTTGGTTGGCTAGAAACACCATCATCAACTTAGTGGTTGAGTGATTCAACACTTGGCAAAACAGGATCCCACCTAGTTGCTACATGTAAGTTTGAGAGTACTATGCAAAGCCATGACACACACATGTGGTAGATGTGGCCCCATGCCAATGATTCATGGGATCTAGACCTATCTTAGCTGTCTAGAAACACCTTCATCAACGTGTGGTTGTATGAGTCATCACTTGGACAACATAATCCTACCTAGTTGATAGATCTAAGTATAACACTGCTATGAAAAGACATGATGAGACACTTTGTGGCAAATGTGAGTCCATGCCAACATTGCATGGGCTATAAACCTCTCTTGGTTGGCTAGAAACACCATCATCCACTTAGTGGTTGTGTGAGGTGATTCAACACTAGGCCAACATGATCCCACCTAGTTGCTACATCTCTGTTTGAGAGTGCTATACAAAGCCATGACACACACTTGTGGCACATGTGGGCACATGCCAACATTGCATGGGATATTGCAAATATTATCCATCTACAAAACTATTTCATCAACTTGTGGTTGTATGATTCATCAGCTGGATAACATGATTCTACCTAGTTGATAGATCTAAGTATAAGACTTGTATGCCAAGATATGATGAGCCACTTTGTGGCAGATGAGGGCCCATGCCAACATTGGATGGGATATAGACCTCTCTTAGTTGGCTAGAAACACCATCATGAATTTAGTGGTTGTGTGAGTCAACACTTTGCCAACATGATCCCACCTAGTTGCTACATGTAAGTTTGAGAGTGTCATGCAAAGCCATGACACACACTTGTGGAAGATGTGGGCCCATGCCAACATTTCATGGGATCTAGACCTATCTTAGCTGTTTAGAAACACCTTCATCAACTTGTGGTTGTATGAGCCATCACTTGGATCACATGATCCTACCTAGTTGATAGATCTAAGTATAAGACTAGTATGCCAAGATTTGATGAGCCACTTTGTGGCAGATGTGGGCCCATGCCAATATTTTATGGGCTATAGACCTCTCTTGATTGGCTAGAAACACCCTCATCAACTTAGTGGTTGTGTGAGTCAACACTTGGCCAACATGATCCCACCTAGTTTCTACATCTAAGTTTGAGAGTGCTATGCAAAGCCATGACACACACTTGTGGCAGATGTGGGCCCATGCCATCATTTCATGGGCCATAGACCTTTCTTGGTTGGCTAGAATCACCATCATCAACTTAGTGGTTGTGTGAGTCAACACTTGGCCAACATCATCAACAGATACACCAACCTAAGAGCAATTACACAAAAATAAAATACAATATTCACCATGTTTGCCCGCTTCTTCAGATCGATAATCTGCCTTAACGTCTTGTTTAGCTTCTTTAGTTCTCCCTTAACTTATGCATCCCCCGTCGTAGCAACGATTCCAGAGCCCAAGTTCTCCAGCGTCTGAGGGTAATTGAGCTCAGTCGATAGGCCCCTTCCAATCAACGGCACTCTCTAGTTTAATCCTCCCAATGTACTCATCCATCCACTCAAAATGCCTACACCCTCCGTTTCAAAATATAAGATGTTTTACCTTTGTGAAAAGAGTGTATCTAGAAACCTTTTAGTGTGTAGGTTCACTCCGCATATACACGAACCTACACACTAAAAGGGGTCCAGATACACTTGTTTCACAAAGCTAAAACATCTTATATTTTGAAACGGAGGGAGTACAATTCTTTAGATCCTGAAATCGGATGGGAAAGGTGAACCTTGTATTAAACACCTGGTGAACGGGAGAGAGGAGACTGTGTCCAACCTTGTATTCATGGCTTCTCCGACTACATTGTGCGACATGATCCGCACGCTATAAGCGACATGGAGTACATGGTAACCAAGTGTGATATGCACTTACATTTCATAGCATCTTTGTACGTAATTCTCATTCATTATATGTCTGGTCAGTTACTATTTTAGCAAGCTTTGTATTAAATAATAGTTGTCTCAATCCGAAATAATGTGCCGATGTTATACCGTGTTTTGCTGGCAGACTTATTTTAAGCATAAGCACAATAACTAGGCCTATGAACATTGTTGATCAAATCCACAAATTGGTGAACATAAACAACCAAAACTTTAGATTACAATCGTCTAATTAACCAAAACAACGAAACCACAGTCATGAAACATTCTTCTAGACAAAAATATAGCCATGCGTGATTAGCAATCAAACAACCTAGCTTTTTGTAAATTGTTTAATGGTATACCAACATTCGCCATGGAATCGGTACTAGGAATTTTTGTTTCTTTAGTTTTCAAGAATCTTCCAGCGCCACGATCTCAAGAACTCTTCTTTTTACCTTTTCGAGCTTGTTTGTCTTCGACAGAATAGTTTCTACAACAGTACATCTCCTAGAATCATTTACCGTTTGTTGCAACACAATGTTAGGAGGGTTAATAAGGTCACATGCTAGTGTATATATGCAAGTGCCAAACAGAAATTTTGAAAACCCGTGACACTTCATCTGTGAATTTTTTTCTGTTCGAGTGCTCCATATAGCAGAGCACAAACATTCCACACAAGTTCCTGATCATAACGAATCAAAATTTGAACAACAATACTAACACATCAAAAGAAATGACATTAGTTAAACGAGAAACTCACGAATCATTTTGCTGTGGTGTATCGTAGCTTACGATCTCCCAGTTGGAAACGTCATCAAACATAGACTCCGTATATCTGTTAGCCACTTCTACGTCTTTTGAAATTTGGTATCCCTGAGAAACAGAGAGGTTTTGTGTAATGTTTGGAGTAACTATATCGTTACTAAATGTATAGAGAACAAACGTACCAGATTTTTGACATGTTTCTTGACCCTTCTAAATCCATACAGTGATTCGAGCACTTTGAATTGCATCTTTGGGACGGCGTGGTGGTGGTGGTGGAGTAGATAATTCTACAGGGCTTCGCCTATGCCTGTGCAGAAGATGGTGGAGGAGAGAGGCGGCAGAGATTGGGTGTTATGGGAGCAGGGGAGGAGGGGGCGCCCCTGCCCCTCTATTTAAAGAGGGGAGGCGCCTAGGGAGGGGGAGTCCTTGTAGGACGCCCCTGCCTCTCTAGGCCGGCGGATTGGAGGTGGGGGGAGGAGTCCTCCTCCCCCACGAATCCGTATCTTGACCCACCAGGACTCCTTGATCCCTATCTTGATTTTCAAGCAAACTCCAAGATATCTTCTAGAACCTTCCGGAACATTCCGAAACCTTCAAGAATCCTCATACAAACACTCCGGAACATTTCCTAACTCATAAAATGATCTCCTATATATGAATCTTATTCTCCGGACCATTCCGGATCTCCTCGTGATGTCCCGAATCCAATCCGAGACTCCGAACAACATTCGGTCTCCAACGCATATTCTATATCTACTTAAAACAACTTCGAACCTTAAGTGTGTCACCCTACGGTTCGTGAATATGTAGACATGATAGAGACACATCCCCTATCAATAACCATCAGCGGGACCTAGAGATCCATAATGGCTCCCACATACTCAACGATGACTTCGCGATCGATTGAACCACTTACATACGAAACTAATTCCCTTTGTCTCGCGATACTATACTTATCCGAGGTTTGATCGTCGGTATCTCCATACCTAGTTCTACCTCGTTACTGATAAGTACTCTTTACTCATTCCGTGATATGTCATCCCTTGTGACCTAGTCACATGCTTACAAGCTAACTAGATGACATTCCACCGAGAGGGCCCAGAGCATATCTATCCATCATATGGATGGACAAATCCCAATCTTGGTTCATGCGCTTCAACACATACTTTCAGAATACCCAATGACACTTTTATAACCACCCAGTTACGAAGCGGCGTTTGATATCATCAAAGTATCCATCCGGTGATGGTGATTAACACAACCTCATGGTCGAAGGAATAGGTTACTATGTATTTGAAAGCTTACAGCAATACGAACTTAATGACTTGATCTTATGCTACGCTTACTATGGGTGTGTGTCCATCACATCATTCTCCTAATGATATAACCTTGTTATTAATCACATCCAATGTCCATGATCAGGAAACCATGATCATCAATTAATCAACAAGCTAGTTCAACAAGAGGCTTACTAGGGACTCTTATATGTTTACAAAACACACATGTATTAGTGTTTCCTAATAATACAATTATAGCATGGGATGTAAACATTCATCATAAACACAAAGATATAATAATAATCACTTTTATTATTGCCTCTTGGGCATATCTCCAACAGTCTCCCACTTGTACTAGAGTCAATAATCTAGATTATATGGTAATATACCTAACACCCATGGCGTTTTGGTGTTGGTCATGCTTTGCCCTAGGGAGAGGTTTAGTTAACGGATCTGCCATATTCAGATCAGTGTGTACTTTGCAAATCTTTATGTCACCATCTCGGACATACTCGCGAATAGCGTGGAAACGTAGCTTGATGTGCTTCAGCTTGTTATGTGACCTTGGCTCCTGCGCATTAGCTATGGCACCTGTGTTGTCACAGTAGATGGCCATCGGGTCCAACGCACTGGGAACCACGCCGAGTTCGGTAATGAATTCCTTCATCCAAACGGCTTCTTGTGCAGCCTCCGAAGCAGCTATGTATTCCGATTCAGTTGAAGATTTCGCCACAACGCTTTGCTTCGCACTCCTCCAGCTCACTACAGCACCATTCAAAATAAATATGTATCCCGACTGTGACTTCGAATCATCCGGATCGGTGTTCCAACTAGCATCGGTGTAACCGTTTACAACAAGTTGTTCATCATCTCCATAAGAAAGAACCATATCCTTAGTCCTATGTAGGTACTTTAGGATATTCTTGACCGCTGTCCAGTGCTCCATTCCAGGATCACTTTGATATCTGCTAGTCAAACTAACAACATGTGCTATATCCGGTCTTGTACATACCATGGCATACATGATAGAACCTATGGCTGAGGCATAGGGAATGTTATTCATTTTCTCTCTATCTTCTGCCGTAGCTGGACTTTGAGTTTTAGTCAAGGTCTTACCTGACAACATGGGCACGAACCCTTTCTTGCTATCTTCCATTCTAAACTTCTTTAGAACTTTGTCCAAGTATGTACTTTGTGAAAGCCCTATTAGGCGTCTTGATCTATCTCTATAAATCTTGATGCCTAGAATATATGCTGCTTCGCCAAGATCCTTCATTGAAAAACTATTATTCAAATAGGTTTTGACGCTATTAAGAAGTTCTATATCATTCCCAATCAATAATATGTCATCTACATATAGTACCAGGAACGCTACAGAGCTCCCACTCACTTTCTTGTAAATACAAGCTTCTCCATAAGTTTGTATAAATCCAAAGTTTTTGATTACTTTATCAAAACGTTGATTCCAACTCCGGGATGCTTGCTTCAGTCCATAAATACAGCGCTGAAGTTTGCATACCTTGTCAGCATCTTTAGGATCGACAAAACCTTTGGGTTGTACCATATACAACTCTTCCTCAATGTCACCATTAAGGAACGCCGTTTTGACATCCATCTGCCAAATCTCATAATCGAATTATGCAGCAATTGCTAAAAAAATCCTCATAGACTTTAGCTTCGCTACTGGTGAGAAAGTCTCATCATAGTCAACTCCTTGAATCTGTCGGAACCCTTTCGCAACAAGTCGAGCTTTATAGACGGTAACATTACCATCAGCATCTGTTTTTCTCTTGAAAATCCATTTGTTCTCGACAGCCTTACGGCCATCCGGTAAGTCCACCAAAGTCCACACTTGGTTTTCGTACATGGATCCCATTTCGGATTTCATGGCTTCTAGCCATTTGTCGGAATCTGGGCTCACCATAGCTTCTTCATAAGTCGCAGGGTCATCAGTGTTGTCCACCAACATGACGTTCAAGGCAGAGTCATACCAATCAGGAGTGGTACGAACCCTCGTTGACCTGCGAGGTTCAGTAGTAACTTCGTTCGAAGTTTCATGATCATTATCATTAGCTTCCTCTTCATTTGGTGCAGGCGGCACCAAAACATCTTCCGGTGCTGTGCTACTCTCAAATCCACGAGAAGGTTCAATAACCTCATCGAGTTCTACTTTCCTTCCAGTCACCTCCTTCGAGAGAAACTCCTTCTCAAGAAAGGATCCATTCTTGGCAACGAAAACTTTGCCTTCGGATCTATGATAGAAGGTATACCCAATCGTTTCTTTAGGGTATCCTATGAAGACGCATTTCTCCGCTTTGGGTTCTAGCTTATCAGGTTGTAACTTCTTTACATATGCTTCGCAACCCCAAACTTTAAGGAACGACAACTTAGGTTTCTTACCAAACCACAATTCGTACGGTGTCGTTTCAACGGATTTAGATGGTGCCCTATTTAAAGTGAATGCGGCTGTCTCTAATGCATAGCCCCAAAATGATAACGGTAAATCTGTAAGAGACATCATAGACCGAACCATATCTAAGAGAGTTCGATTACGACGTTCGGACACACCATTACACTGTGGTGTTCCCGGTGGTGTCAACTGTGAAAGTATTCCACATTTCTTCAAATGCATGCCAAACTCGTAACTCAGATATTCACCCCCGCGATCAGAACGCAGAAACTTAATCTTCTTGTTACGATGATTTTCCACTTCACTTTGAAATTCCTTAAACTTCTCGAAAGTTTTGGACTTATGTTTCATAAAGTAGACATACCCAATCTACTCAAGTCATCCGTGAAAGTGAGAACATAACGATATCCACCACGCGATGCTACACTCATTGGACCGCACACATCAGTATGTATTATTTCCAATAAGTCTGTAGCCCGCTCCATTGTACCAGAGAATGGAGTCTTAGTCATTTTTCCCATTAGACATGCTTCGCATCTTTCAAGTGATTCAAAATCAAGTGATTCAAGAAGTCCATCTGAATGGAGTTTCTTCATACGCTTCACTCCAATGTGACCAAGACGACAGTGCCACATGTATGTAGAATTACCATTCAATTTAATTCGTTTAGCATCTATGTTGTGAACATGTGTATCACTACTATCGAGATTCAGTAAGAATAAACCATTCATCTCAGGTGCATTACCATAAAAGATATTACTCATATAAATCGAACAACCTTTATTCTCAGACTTAAAAGAGTAACTGTCTCGCAATAAACAGGATCCAGATATAATGATCATGCTTAACACAGGCACCAAATAACAATTATTTAAATTTAAAACTAATCCCGAAGGTAGATGTAGAGGGAGCATGCCGACGGCGATCACATCAACCTTGGAGCCATTTCCAACGCGCATCGTCACGTCGCCTCTTGCCAGTCTTCGTTTATTCCGCAGCTCCTATTTCGAGTTACATATATGAGCAACCGAACCAGTATCAAATACCCAGGCACTACTACGATTACTAGTAAGATACACATCTATAACACATATATCAAATATACCTTTCTTCTTGATGTTGCCGTTCTTCAGATCCGCCAGGTACTTGGGGCAGTTATGCTTCCAGTGACCAGCACCCTTGCAGTAGAAGCACTCAGTTTCAGGATTAGGACCAGCCTTGGGCTTCTTAGCAGGTGCGGCAGCTTTCTTGCCGTCCTTCTTGAAGTTTCCCTTGTTCTTAGGCTTGCCCCGTTTCTTGAAATTGGTGGTCTTATTGACCATCAACACTTGTTGCTCCTTCTTGATCTCCACATCAGCAGTTTTCAGCATGGATGACAGTTCAGGCAACGTCTTGTTCATGCAGTGCATGTTGTAGTTCATCACAAAGTTCTTGTAACTTGGTGGCAGTGATTGAAGGAGACGGTGAATCCCCAATTCATTAGGAATCGATATTCCCAACTCTTGGAGCTTCTTTGCATACCCAGACATGGTGAGCACATGCTCGCTAACGGAGCTTCCTTCTTCCATCTTACAGTTAAAGAACTTTTCGGAGGCCTCATAGCTCTCCATGGTCGCGCGAGTCTCAAAAATTAGCCTGAGCTCCTTAATGATCTCGAACGGGTCGTGGTGCTCAAAACGCTGTTGGAGCTCCGCTTCTAAACCGTACAGGATGGCACACTGAACTGTGGAGTAATGATTCTTCCGAGTGGCGAAAACATTCTTTTCGTCATCGGTGGCATTATCTGCAGGTGGGTCACCTAGCGGTGCATCGAGCACATAGGTCAACTGACCAGCCCTGAGGACGATCTTCAGTCCACGGAACCAGTCAGTGAAATTGCTTCCATTGTTCTTAAGTTTTTCTTTCTCTAGGAACGCATTGAAATTGATGGAGGGGGTCGCCATAATCTACAACAATTTGCAAGTAGTTTAGACTAAGTTTATGACAAATTGAGTTCAAATTTAATTATTAAACTAACTAGGTGAACTCCCACTCAAAACAACATCCCTCACATTGTCTTAGTGATTACACGAACCAAGTCCACTACACCAAGTCCGATCTTCACGAGAGAAGATGTAGTTTCATCGGCGAACAATCTTCATGTTCATCATATCAATTATATGACTCGTGCTCTACCTTTCGGTATTCCGTGTTCCGAGACCATGTCTATACATGCTAGGCTCGTCAAGACAACCTTAGTTTCCGCATGTGCAAATCTGGCTTGCACCCGTTGTATGCACACGTAGAATCTATCACATCCAATCATCACGAGATGCTTCGAAACGACGAGTCTTACCAACGGTGCCAACTAAGGGTGAACACTTTACTACTTGATATTTAGTGAGAGGGATCATCTTATAATGCTACCGTCGCGATCTAAGCAATACAAGATGCATAAAGGATTAACATCACAGGCAATTCATAATTAGTGTGATATGATATGGCATTTTCTTCTTGCGCCTTTGATCTCCATCTCCAAAGCACGAACATGATCTCCATCATCACCAGCATTGCGTCAAGGTCAGTGGCACCGCTTCATGGTTGTCCATCATCACCAGCAACTATTACAACTACTTGGAATAAAGCTATTACAAGATGAATAGACACGCAGGTCTTAACAGAATTAAAGACAACCATTAGGCTCCTGCCGGTTGCCATATTACAACAAGGATCATTGCATACATCAAATACAATCACAATCACATGATGGCCATATCACATCACAAAACCCTAGCAAAAACAAGTTAGACGCCTCTAATTTTCTTTGCAAGTTTTACGTGGTTTGGGGATTTCGCATAAGACCGATCTTACCTACGAACAAGAACCACAACGTTGATACAAGTGTTGTCAAGATGCTCATTGTAAATCGAATCTTAACTATGGTGGGAGAGACAGACACCCGCAAAGCCACTTGTGCAAGGCAAGTTGCACGTCAAGCGTGGAGCAAGTCTCATGTGCGATGACATGTAATGTTAGCCCGAGCCGCTTCATCCCACCATGCCGCAAGATGCAAAGTACACGCTAAGACACCGACAACAAAAGCATCAACGCCCACAAAAACATTGTGTTCTACTCGCGCAACAGATCTACGCATAGATACGGATCTGATACCACTGATGGGTTCGTAGCATGGAAAACAAAAAATTTCTACCGCAAGAACGAACAAAACCTAGATCTAATCCAGATAAAAGCCAAGATATAATCTATTAGACATGAGCAACGAGATAGATAGGAACTAACCCTCGTAGATCCGAAAGCGTTAACGAGATTAGATCTCGTGGTTGATGTAGTCGATCACTTGCCGATCTCAAGATCGTGTGGACGATCCTTCCGGCGTCGCGTTTCCAGCAGCGCTTCCGCCCTTGGTCAAGTAGACGATCCTTCGGCGCCACGTTTCGGCAGCGCTTCCGCAGTCGGTCACAGTGCGGAGTCGAAGCAGACCTTCCTCTCCCCGTTCCAGCGAGCAGCGGAGGTGGTAGCTCTCTCCACGGAATCCCAGCAGCACGACGGTCTGTGGTGGTGGTGGTGGAGTAGATAATTCTGCAGGGCTTCGCCTATGCCTGTGCAGAAAGATGGTGGAGGAGAGAGGCGGTGGTAGAGATTGGGTGTTATGGGAGCAGGGGAGGAGGGGGCGCCCCCTGCCCCTCTATTTAAAGAGGGGAGGCGCCTAGGGAGGGGGAGTCCTTGTAGGACTCCCCTCCCTCTCTAGGCCGGCGGATTGGAGGTGGGGGAGGAGTCCTCCTCCCCCACGAATCCGTATCTTGACCCACCAGGAGTCCTTGATCCCTATCTTGATTTCAAGCAAACTCCAAGATATCTTCTAGAACCTTCCGGAACATTCCAAAACCTTCTAGAATCCTCATACAAACACTCCGGAACATTCCTAACTCATAAATGATCTCCTATATATGAATCTTATTTCTCAGACCATTCCGGATCTCCTCGTGAGTCCCGAATCCAATCCGAGACTCCGAACAACATTCGGTCTCCAACGCATATGCATATCTACTTAAACAACTTCGAACCTTAAGTGTGTCACCCTACGGTTCCGTGAATATGTAGACATGATAGAGATACATCTCCTATCAATAACCATCAGCGGGACCTGGAGATCCATAATGGCTCCCACATACTCAACGATGACTTCGCGATCGATTGAACCACTTACATACGAAACTAATTCCCTTTGTCTCGCGATACTATACTTATCCGAGGTTTGATCATCGGTATCTCCATACCATAGTTCTACCTCGTTACTGATAAGTACTCTTTACTCGTTCCGTGATATGTCATCCCTTGTGACCTAGTCACATGCTTGCAAGCTAACTAGATGACATTCCACGAGAGGGCCCAGAGCATATCTATCCGTCATATGGATGGACAAATCCCAATCTTGGTTCATGCGCTTCAACACATACTTTCAGAATACCCAATGACACTTTTATAACACCCAGTTACGAAGCGGCGTTTGATGTCATCAAAGTATCCATCCGGTGATGGTGATTAACACAACCTCATGGTCGAAGGAATAGGTTACTATGTATTTGAAAGCTTACAGCAATACGAACTTAATGACTTGATCTTATGCTACGCTTACTATGGGTGTGTGTCCATCACATCATTTCCTAATGATATAAACCTTGTTATTAATCACATCCAATGTCCATGATCAGGAAACCATGATCATCAATTAATCAACAAGCTAGTTCAACAAGAGGCTTACTAGGGACTCTTCTATGTTTACAAAACATACCATGTATTAGTGTTTCCTAATAATACAATTATAGCATGGGATGTAAACATTCATCATAAACACAAAGATATAATAATAATCACTTTATTATTGCTCTAACACC